>CM062812.1:293609514-294207014 GCA_031772625.1 Pinus tabuliformis
ATATTCAAAAATATATTAATATCAAAAAAACTAATTTAACGTATATTGATAAAATGACTCAAATACACATGTTATGTAGTCTCTATAAAATATAGAAATACAATATAAATAATAATAATAAATACTTTATTTTTTATCTTTTAAAATAAATTTCCACTTAAAAATTTGATTATTCATGTTAGATTCATGTGTATTCACTGGTAATAATAATAATATATGAAATACAAAACCATTAAAATAAATTAAATCTCCACAAAGATGCATATTCTCTCAACTAAATTAAAATAAAGTAATAAACGTTTCTTAACTCCAGAATGTGGATTTTGACTCGAAGTTCTCCAAAGAGATTCAAATGTACGTGTTGTTAGCCCTGAGGTGCAATGCCGCTATTTTGAAGACTAAATGAGGGAAATGGTCTATTCTGTTGTTGTGGAGAGGTTCCTATACAATCCACACTTCATCCGACCAATGTTATACGCTCGCCTACTTCGATCAATCACCATCATTAGATCATTTCTGCCAGATCTAACAGTTATCATGCATATCATTCGGGCAACAAGGGAGAGGGATACCCACCCGATAAAGCAGTTTCCTCTCTCTGCTCCGCTGCTACGTGGCGCTCGATGAATGTAATTGGGCGAGCTCCGACCTTTACCACTTACCACCTGGTGACCACCTCATATAAACCATTTCCGCTTGAGTAAACTGCTCCCGGGCGTTATCCTTCGAGCACCTCTTCCGCCCGATAGTCATTCAATCTACCCATATAAGATCTAATGGCTCGGACTTATTCCACTCCCAGCACGACTTCAAGCCTCCGACAATTGATCTCCTCTGCCCATTTCTCCCAATCCAACGAGTCTCGTTCACGATCACCATAGTTCATCCTTCGCCGCCTGACCAACATCCCGACCGTCAATCCACACCATCCAACGGCCCACATGCCCCCGTACCCCACTTCCCACTAGTCACCCAGGGAGGGAATTTGTTGGCTTTATCAATGTTTTTAGTAGTCAGACAGTTGAATTGAAATAACAGAATACATGGCCGAAAGGGGAAGAAACAACATCATGATGCAGCCGAACCAACAGAAATGATCATGGAACATCGCTAACACGAGCAAACCACTTGACAACGCAGCGAAATTACCAGAATTTGATTATTGTGTTTGTTAGAAACAGAGCTCTCTCAGCTCATGTTTGTCTAGTTATGGCATCAAGTAGTTAGAAGACAGAGGGGATAGATTAAGACATCTCGAGCCTCAAAGAGTTCAAGAGTATTGTAAAACGCCTATAAATGGCTAAAAGTTCAAAGTAATAGGGGTTCAACTTTTGGAGACTGTGGATACTTTGTTCCTCCTAGCTTCTCATATTCATCCTAGTAATACAAGCTTCTTTTGCTATTACATATTCAATTCCCATCTTCTCCTCTATTATAAACTTGCATTTGAATAGGTTATTCATGTTTTCTTCTGTGTCTAATGCCAGATAACTGTCATCTTATCTCTGTGTTGATAAATTAGATTTGCAAACTTCATTTACTTTTTGTAGCTAGCCATTCATATGTGTTTATGTATGTATCTACTAGTACAATCAAGATTCTCCATCTATTCATTGTATCTATAAACTATTGAGCACTAGTGGTCGAAAGCCTTATCAAGCCGAGGATGTTCATGCATGTCTTGAGTGAAAACAGAGTTGAAACAATCATCTGACTTGAGCCAAACCCCAATCCATTCCAATAGTTCAGAGAACGATATTGAAGATTTATATGTTACCAGAAATCTCCAAGCTACAACCTAGGAGAGTTTCCTAGAGTGCTAACATAATTGGTGTCATTGTTGGGGAGAGGAGACTGAAGCTCAGCTTCCTTGGGGGATGACACAGATCCAACTTTGATGATAGACAAAGCATGGACACTATTTGGGTTGTAGTCATCTATCTGGCGACTCTACTGGAGGATGAACCTCTTGGCGACTCCACTCCATAGTTCTGGCTCAGTTTGTGAGGTATACTCGAAGAAATCTTTAGAAGCCACGAACTGACCCAGTACCTAACCCTAAAAAAATCATCAAAGAAAGAAAGGCGTTGTAGAAAGGAGCATCAGGTTCAGGTAGCTCTGAACAATATTCTATATCTCTTCAAGAAAATCCTGTAATAGAACAAATACATGTTGAGATTATAGCATCTAATACTAGTAATGAAGAAAAATCTCAGAGATTCATAGAGCTCCTTATTCTATAGGTTCTTCTTTCGTTGTAAGCCGAAAGCAAGCCTCTCCTCCTATCCATCATACTCCTTTAGTCCTATCAGGCACTCCTCAACCCTCTGTCATTTAGACTTCCAGTACCCTTATAGCCACCACAACTATGGCAGCACCACAAGAACCTACCAAATAGAAAGAATCATAGCTACTAGGTATGGACCTCTAGTACTACCCACTCCTTTGAATGCCATGCCCACATGAGAATATCAGGAGTATATGCCTAAGTTCACTAGGACTAAAGGTGTTACAGCTGAGGAACATCTTGAATCATTCTATAACTATGCTGATAACCTGGACATTAGTGAAATTGATGTATGGATGAGAGTTTTTGTCCAAAGTCTAGATGGAGAGGCTAGAAAATGGTTCAGAGAACTAACCCCAAGGTCTATAGCAAATATTGAGGCTTTAGATGATGCATTCCTAAAGCATTGGGGGGATAAGAGGGATATACTTTACTACCACACCGAGTTTGAGAACTTAAAGAGGGAAAATGGTGAGCTGTTGTTTGATTTTAATAAGAGGTTTAACCACATGTACAACAAGATACCAGCTAAAGTAAAACCCACCACTACCTCTGCTAAACTCACCTATGCCAGTGCTTTTGATTCTAACTTCTTGTAACATCTCTACCGCGTCATAATAAACCGTATGAGATATTTACGGGTTGGTTGTAACCGAAGGTACGTGGTAACTCAGCGTAAATCATCAGTTATGAATAGTTAACATTCGGAACTGATTCTTGGATTCTTGGTATTCTGTTGGAGCGCTAATTAAGTGACAAGTAGTATACCTTAACGATTCATTAAATGCGGGTATGGTGCGTTCCACGGGAGGCGGGTGCTGCTGCCTTGTGTTAAGGTTTCCCATTTGGGAGCAGGGACTCGGCGGAGGAGGGGATCTGGGTAAAAACAAAAAAAAACACTTCTTGGTTTTGCCGCTGGATTCTGCCATCGGTTACGATCCTGTCGTCTTTCAAGTCTTTGGAAAGTTTGAAATGCTTAACGATATGGGTAGCTTCACTGTTGGGAGAAAGCCGTGACTCTGGACGAAGGTCTTGAAAACGGAATCTTAGTTCACCTCTATTGATCTTGCTGCGATAACGATAATGGTTAGTGGTTTAAACATATAAGTTACGGAAGGTTCTTACCCTCAGGATGGTTGCCACTTGAGGGATTACTTCCGCCGAGGTTTCAAATGGAAAACTTGCAGGGTAGCTCTTCGCTGCAGCCGAGCTATTTCCATTGACATGTTCCGTGTTCAAATCTCTGGGCCATTGTTCAATCATGTTAGCCGCACTCAGAAAATGCTGCCGAGAGCTGGAGACTCTGCCAGACTCCTCTAACGTCTGGGAGTCTAAACGCTCTCTCAATGGCGTTGTGAAGAAATGGATCTGTTTCGGCAGTTGCCATTGTTAGACAAAACCGTAGCAGAGAATCAACAACTACTGTTTCGAGCTGCACCGCCTTCACTGTTGGACGCTCAAAGCCCATGAAGAGATAAGTAGCTTTGCCAAATCTTGGAAAATATAGGAGTTTGTGTTTATTCTGACATAGAAGTAGCGATTTTGGGTAAGGATAACCCATATTCAAACAATAGATTATTGCATTTATGGAAAAGAGAATGCATATAAAGAAATAGTGGTTAAGTTGGATTTTATTGCAAAGGTGTACATACCTTATTGCAATGGGATGCTAGTTAATTTCTAAGCTTCTGGTGAAATATTCATGCATTACATGCACGAGGGATTTCAAAGTTCTTGAGAAATAGATATGCATGCATGAATAATGGAAAATTGCTAATAAGCTTAAATGCTTTGTGTTGTTAGCTGATTTCGAAATTCTTGAGAAATAGATATGCATGCATGAATGATAGAAAATTGCTAATAAGCTTAAATGCTTTGTGTTGTTAGCTGATTTCGAAGTTCTTGAAAAATAGCTATGTGAAAGGAATGCATGTGCAAGGGCGCAGAACAATAGTTTGTTGCCAAGATTGTTATTATGACATGCTTGCTCATGCACATGAGTAGATATTAAAAGATCTCTTTAGAGGTTGATCATTGTTTGAATAATATTGTAACTAATCTTGTTGCCAAGATTGTTGATGACTGCATTGACAGGAAACGATGGCAGACGGTGCCAAAGGAAAGTGATGTTTAACATTATGGCAGGAAAAGGATTATTCGTCCGTGCAGATGAGTTCAAGCTGCAGTATTGTCCATTGCTAGAACAATTATGCCACAAGGAATGTTGCATGTGGCGGTATGTAAATAAAAGATTACATGTAAATTGTATTAGCTTTTAGCTAGTTATGTGACAACTTATTGATAATTCATTGTAAAGATTTTAATAACAATGGTTAAGGGATGGAATCCCTTATAAGCCATTGAGTGAGGGGTGAAAACCCTCACGAGCGTTTAATAATAAGATTAAATGTTTGCTGGTTTTCACCCTACGGGGTTCCCAGGGTATATCCGTGTTCTTAATGGTGTGATTGATGTGATTGCCTTATGTGTCCGTTGATAATGATGGGTCCTTAATGATGATGGTTCTTTGTTTGATGTGACAACCACAATGTCTTAGTACATGATTATCTAACATGGTTAGGGATATCAAGAAATGGATGCATGGATTCATGAGACAGTTTATGTTATTACAGTGATGGTTAAAGGTTATGCAATGGTTATGAAACTTATTGTCTTTGATGGCAAATTACTTGATGTATTAATGAATGGTATATCTAATGGCTAGTGATGATGTGTGGAGTTGTGAATTGATTAATTACTTGTGGTAATTGTATACAAAATTCTAACTCCCTACTTTTACATGCGAGGTTACCGGGGTATGTGACAAGTGGTATCAGAGCTAAAGGTTGCAGTACTGGCGCCTTTGGGAATTGATAAGCGGAAAGGATATTGAGGTACGCCATCAGTGGGCATTAACTCAGGTACGAGTTTAATCATTCACATATTCATTTATGTAGTACACCACTTTTGGCATGATAGGTGTGATTCATGTTTATAACTGCTTTAAGTAGTAAGTAATAAGTTGTTGCATAACTACGTTCATAACGTTAGATTCCTGATGAGGATAAAAGACAATGAAACTTTTGTCACACCTAAGAACAATATTGAGTACTCATTACATTCATGAACAATATTGAACACTCATTGAGGAAAGTGACAATCAACTACCAAGTTTTGATTTGCAAATATGGCAATAACAATGATGCATTTAATGAACAAAATTGAAGTTACAATGAACAAAACTTAATGAGCCAATGCATGAATATAAATTAGGGGAACATCCTTGAATAGGATGAAAAATTGTTTTAAAAAGGACATTAGAAGAACCCCTTTAGATATTGAAAACATGCAATGAGTCAAGCAGCGAGACTTGATTGTCATAATTAACTTTTGATTCAGTCTTGTCATGAATGCATGAAGACGATTGGTAGTTGAGATTGGTTAGTGTTGTATGAATAACCCATAGAACTTATATGCATTAATTCAATTGAACTAAGATTGTTACAATTCGTAAACAAGTGAAGGTTGATTGATGTCACATGCATGGAATGTGTGTATGAAGATTTTTACTCTCTCTGTGCTATAGTCCAGTTGTTCATGAGAAGAGTTCTTAATTTTATTCACCATGAGAATGCATGATGAATAGTATATGCTTATGTCTTAATAGATTTAATGATGATTACCCTCTAATTAAGTGAAATCCATTAGCATGATATGTGTTTATGTTAATCATTACTTGTTGGGAGATAAAAACCATTGGAGCCTCGATTTAATGATGGTTGAATTTATCTCTACTGTGGGAATAATGGATTTCTTATGCATGTTGCATTCCAGTGTGAAGTTAAGTGTAGAGGCATGTTCAGTGGGTAACATTTCTAGGACCCATTCATGGTATAATTACATGTGATAATTATTCATAAATAGACTACCTGTGTTAATATAGTTGTCAGTAAAACTCTAATTACCTTCCCCAACTATAGATGCTTCCAAAGGAAAAGGAAGCAAGGAGAAGGAAGAAGACCGTGTTGTAGGGACAGACGGAGATGGGAAAAAGAAATCGCTAAGTCTGGTGATGACCAGATAGAGCAAGCTTTGAGTGTCAGAATCTTGCAGAAGACTCTAAGTCTTGGGATGACTAGATAGCGCTCGATGTGCATGTGACTATTCCCTTGACCATGCTTAAGAAGTTGAAAAATGATAACTATAGCGTGTTGATGTTAATGATTTTCGTAATGTCTCCTTGAACTCATTACTCTGAAATGATCACATAGTAGAGTTATGATAGTTGTTGCATCTAGCATCAAGTAGTAACTTTGGTGCATGTGTGACACTTAGGAGATTATGCTTCTAATTGCATAAGTAGAGCAATTGCTTCCGGTAAGGGTGGTTTAATTTGCTAGTTATGCATGTTGAACCAAGGATAAGATAAGTATCTTGCTCACTTTCTTGAAGAACACGTATGAAGGTTTTATATGATTTCTTAGTAGAGAAAGTATTTGAATGCATGCAATAAAAGAATGGTTCTTTTATAGATTTTCTTGGTAAAGGAAATGTGTTAAGGCATGCAGTTAAAGATTGATTATTTTGTATGTTTTCTTGGTAAAGAAAATAGGTAGTTCCTATTAGAAAGACTCCACGTGAGTCTTGTGTGTGAAATGCTTGTCTCTTGTCTATAAAATCCTTGCTAAATATAGCCAAAGTATCTTCTTGAGAAAATAGGATGAGGCATATAAATGTCCTGAGGACATAGCATGGAAGGTGGCCAAGTTTTCTTGAATTAAAATATGTATCTTTATTTGATAAAATCTTCTCGGAAATATATGTATATGCTAATTGCATTATGATTCTAGTTAGTTCTAAGTTCTAGTGAAATGATTATGCATTACATGCATGATAAAAGATAGCTAAGGATGTGCTTCTAGGCACATAGATATTCATTTCTAACTTCTTGAGGAAAGAGTATATTACATATATACATAAATATAGTCTCATCCTCAGAGTATGCATACTTCATGTATGAAGATGCAGGATTTTATGAGAGTTTTTCTTGAAAATAAAATAGAGGTTCTTTCCTTTAAAGACACATTAGAATAAGTGTTCATACAAGAAACAAAATCCTTACTTGTTTCATGAAAAGAACTATGTGCATTGAAGTAAGGTAATTGTGCTAGGAGAACACCTGTTGTATAGTGGTAGCTATTGTGACTTTGGAATTATGACTCTGTGTGTACATAGAGGAAGTGATCATGTTAACTTTCTTGAAGACAATAATCTTTGAAGAGATTGTCTTGCTAGATAAGTTGTGTTGATTTCTTGATTTTGGATGGATAAGTAAATCTTGTTCTGCATCTTGATTTTTATGCATAAAGATGAATATCTTTAATAATTCCCTGAAAGGGATGAGGTTAAAATGACTTCCTTTAAGGAAGAGGTATGTAGTTTGTTGTATGAAATGATGGTAATATTCTAGTGAAGGGAATATGTGTTGCATACATTAAAGAAGGGCTTATATGATAAGCAATGGTATGCACAAAGATTAGTCATTGTGACATAAGAGTTATGTTCTTGTATGTTAGAGAAAATTATGTTTAATTACACTAACGATGCATGACTAAGGCTAGCCATAGTAAACGTAAGATAATACTCCATTAATGATGATTTGAATTGGAACAACAGACTATGGAAAAATTGGGAATGCTGAGAGTATTAACTCAACTGTTGTTGACATTTATACATTAATGAGTATTTGCATATGCTCTTATACATGACAATATTGTATGCATGCACATTCTTGGGAATTGAATACGTGTTAACTGATGCATATTTATAACTAATGTTGCTGATGGGATTAAGTAGCGGTAGCTTAATGGCAACAAGAAAATTCATCACATAAATTGCTGCAATGTGAAATGCAATCATAAATGAGAAAGAATGATGTTATATGATATGCATGAATTATGTTATTTGGGAAATTTGCATGCATACAACGTGTATGGTAGATATGTTTCCATCAATCTAGATGTTGTGGACCCATGATGAGGGATAAGTGTAAATGCATGGTGTACATGCATGTTTATTTTGTTAATGATAATGATTATATGGTTCATTGTGTAAATTACTTTGAGAAAGAGTAATAAAAGAGAAATTTAACATGCCAGACAGTTGCGGATAGTTGGGTTGATGACAGTTACCTGCCTGGAGGGGGTTGATGGTACCTGTCTGCCCGGATTGAGAAAGGTTTGAATGCCTTGGGTTGATGACAGTTACTTGCCCGGAGGGGTTGGTGGTACTTGTCTGCCTGGATTGTGAAAGGCTGGAATGCCTTGGGTTGATGGCAATTACCTGCCCGGAGGGGTTGATGGTACTTGTCTGCCTACAGTTGGGTTGATGGCAGTTACCTGCCCGGAGGGGTTGATGGTACTTGTCTGCCCGGATTTACTCTCCCTGGAATTCTTGAGCTGGTTGGCCAGTGGAATTCCATGTTAGATCTGGTAAGGTCTCTATCAAAGAAATTGTCTAGATGTGAAAATGACTCGATTTGGTTGTGGAAACCAGTTCCCATGGGTTGGGAATTCTTTAGTCTATTGTGATTTTCATGGCTAAAGGAATTAACTAATCAGTTGTATGCGATGTTAAAAATAAATTCTATATATAGTTGTGTGAAATGTGTTATGCACATTTAACAGGAAATGAATTTAATATTCAATAAGGAGTTATTGGAAATTTTAATTCCTTTATCATTTTATTAATTTTGTGAAAGTCTTAGTAGGGGCTAAGACCATTTCCAAATGATGCAGTGATTGACTGTTTTGATGATTAGAGAGCTAGGTGCTCTTTTGGTACATCTAGAAGCACCTTGCAGATGGCTTTAGTAAGAATTCGTTCAGTGTGCACGTGAGCAGTGATTTATCATTTGATGATTAGTGTTAGTGCTCTTTAAGTACTTGTAAAAGTACTGTGATTTAGAAATCATCTAGCATTGCACAATTGATTGATTGTCAAACGTATTTCATTTGACTCAAAATATAGTGACTAATGTGATTGAATTTGTTAGTCATATATTACAGGAATTACTTACCATGGAAGGTTGAAGAGTTGTCCAACCACTATTGAAATGCTTACATGAAGGTATTCATGATTTTCAAGCATAGATGGTAAGTAATGGTAAGTTGACACAGAGAATTGTTTATTATGAATGAATAAGGGCCAAGTGGTGGCGATTAGAAGTTGCATATTTTTGCAATTATGAATGCTTCTGACTATTGATGCTTATAACTAATGATATTTCTTATGATTATATCATTACTATTTTATTTGTTGTCATTTCTTGGAATGAAAACTCTGATTTTAAAGAGGAAGGGTCACATTTTGTGTGGATTCGATGGTAGTACCATGAGTAAGATCTCAAGTTCTCAATGAAAGATGAACACCGAGGACGGTGTTCCTGTTAAGGGGGGGAGTATGTAACATCTCTACCGCGTCATAATAAACCGTATGAGATATTTACGGGTTGGTTGTAACCGAAGGTACGTGGTAACTCAGCGTAAATCATCAGTTATGAATAGTTAACATTCGGAACTGATTTTTGGATTCTTGGTATTCTGTTGGAGCGCTAATTAAGTGACAAGTAGTATACCTTAACGATTCATTAAATGCGGGTATGGTGCGTTCCACGGGAGGTGGGTGCTGCTGCCTTGTGTTAAGGTTTCCCATTTGGGAGCAGGGACTCGGCGGAGGAGGGGATCTGGGTAAAAACAAAAAAAAACACTTCTTGGTTTTGCTGCTGGATTCTGCCATCGGTTACGATCCTGTCGTCTTTCAAGTCTTTGGAAAGTTTGAAATGCTTAACAATATGGGTAGCTTCACTGCTGGGAGAAAGCCGTGACTCTGGACGAAGGTCTTGAAAACGGAATCTCAGTTCACCTCTATTGATCTTGCTGCGATAACGATAATGGTTAGTGGTTTAAACATATAAGTTACGGAAGGTTCTTACCCTCAGGATGGTTGCCACTTGAGGGATTACTTCCGCCGAGGTTTCAAATGGAAAACTTGCAGGGTAGCTCTTCGCTGCAGCTGAGCTATTTCCATTGACATGTTCCGTGTTCAAATCTCTGGGCCATTGTTCAATCATGTTAGCCGCACTCAGAAAACGCTGCCGAGAGCCGGAGACTCTGCCAGACTCCTCTGACGTCCGGGAGTCTAAACGCTCTTTCAATGGCGTTGTGAAGAAATGGATCTGTTTCGGCAGTTGCCATTGTTAGACAAAACCGTAGCAGAGAATCAACAACTACTGTTTCGGGCTGCACTGCCTTCACTGTTGGACGCTCAAAGCCCATGAAGAGATAAGTAGCTTTGCCAAATCTTGGAAAATATAGGAGTTTGTGTTTATTCTGACATAGAAGTAGCGATTTTGGGTAAGGATAACCCATATTCAAACAATAGATTATTGCATTTATGGAAAAGAGAATGCATATAAAGAAATAGTGGTTAAGTTGGATTTTATTGCAAAGGTGTACATACCTTATTGCAATGGGATGCTAGTTAATTTCTAAGCTTCTTGTGAAATATTCATGCATTACATGCATGAGGGATTTCGAAGTTCTTGAGAAATAGATATGCATGCATGAATAATAGAAAATTGCTAATAAGCTTAAATGCTTTGTGTTGTTAGCTGATTTCAAAATTCTTGAGAAATAGATATGCATGCATGAATGATAGAAAATTGCTAATAAGCTTAAATGCTTTGTGTTGTTAGCTGATTTCGAAGTTCTTAAAAAATAGCTATGTGAAAGGAATGCATGTGCAAGGGCGCAGAACAATAGTTTGTTGCCAAGATTGTTATTATGACATGCTTGCTCATGCACATGAGTAGATATTAAAAGATCTCTTTAGAGGTTGATCATTGTTTGAATAATATTGTAACTAATCTTGTTGCCAAGATTGTTGATGACTGCATTGACAGGAAACGATGGCAGACGGTGCCAAAGGAAAGTAATGTTTAACATTGGCAGGAAAAGGATTATTCATCCATGCAGATGAGTTCAAGCTGCAGTATTGTCCATTGCTAGAACAATTATGCCACAAGGAATGTTGCATGTGGCGGTATGTAAATAAAAGATTACATGTAAATTGTATTAGCTTTTAGCTAGTTATGTGACAGCTTATTGATAATTCATTGTAAAGATTTTAATAACAATGGTTAAGGGATGGAATCCCTTATAAGCCATTGAGTGAGGGGTGAAAACCCTCACGAGCGTTTAATAATAAGATTAAACGTTTGCTGGTTTTCACCCTACGGGGTTTCCAGGGTATATCCGTGTTCTTAATGGTGTGATTGATGTGATTGCCTTATGTGTCCGTTGATAATGATGGGTCCTTAATGATGATGGTTCTTTGTTTGATGTGACAACCACAATGTCTTAGTACATGATTATCTAACATGGTTAGGGATATCAAGAAATGGATGCATGGATTCATGAGACAGTTTATGTTATTACAGTGATGGTTAAAGGTTATGCAATGGTTATGAAACTTATTGTCTTTGATGGCAAATTACTTGATGTATTAATGAATGGTATATCTAATGGCTAGTGATGATGTGTGGAGTTGTGAATTGATTAATTACTTGTGGTAATTGTATAAAAAAATTCTAACTCCCTACTTTTACATGTGAGGTTACCGGGGTATGTGACACTTCTATCTACTGTTGAGGGAGAGACGACGTGCTACCTTGGATGATATGCAGGATGCAGCCTTGGAAGTAGAATCAAACATCATGGTTGCAGAGAAGCTCAAGGGGAATGTTGAAAGAAGGAGACAAAGGGGTGAATCTTCATCATATTCAGATCCCATGATAGATAAAATGACCAAGATGATAGAGTCATTAGCCTCTGAAATCTCTAAAATAAAGGTTGAGTAGCACCCTGGGAAAGGAAGAGTTCCTAATACCTTTGCTCCTAGAAATCCAAATCCATATAGAAGAGCTAATGAACAGTTGCAGATTCTGCAAAGAAGCAAAGATGCCAATGAAGAGCAAAGGGTGGAGACCCCTTTCTAGAATGTAGTCATGGAAGAAGAGCAGTTTGAAGAATATGATGAGATCCATTGTCTGGAAGACAAAGTTAGTGCCTCCTTTTCTACCTTAGTTGCCTATGAAAAGTCATTATTTAATGCCCATATCAGCCAAGACTGGGATGGTGGAGCTGTTCTGCAAACTGATGATCAACACAGATATGATTTAAGGTCGAAGATGAATAATTCCAAGGAAACTCCTATTCAGAGAGCTATTGTCCCTGCAATACAACAAGATAATATGCAGAAACGACCGACAATTGATCCCATCATCCTCAAAGCTCCAGCTCACAAGGTAAGAGGTCTTGACAATTCTCCTTCTCCTTTCAGTTTTGAATCAAAAATTCAGAAGCTAAGCATACCTATACCTCTGATTGAACTAGTGAAGAATGAGTCCTTCAAGAGATCTATCCTTGAGGCCCTTGAGCCTAAAGCCATCCAAGCCTCCACTGACTATGTAAATCTGCAAGACGACAAACTAGCTGTCGTTCTCAGCCAATGATTGAAAATTGTGATGACAAATCCCCATCATTCTATGTCTCTTTGACTATTTATGACAAAATCCTTCACAACTGCCTTCTGGACAGAGGAGCTAGCCATAATCTAATGCCCAAGGCTATCATGGATGAGTTGGGTCTTGACATTACCAAGTCTTATCATGACCTGTTTTCTTTTGACTCTAGAAAAGTGAAATTTTTGGGATTAATCAAAGACCTAGCCATCACCTTATCTCAGCTGCCCATGAAGAGCATGATGATGGATATTGTGGTAGCAAATGTACCCCCCAAGTTTGGCATGTTGCTTTCTAGAGGTTGGATCAAGAGATTAGGTGGAACATTGCAAAATGATTTGTCTTATGCTACTGTCCCAATTTTTGGAGCTGAGAGTAGGAGATTATACAGAGAAGCTCAGTTGGATTATATCATCAGTCATGAAAGGAATCCCATCTATGCTATCGACATTGGTTTTTGAGCTTGTATTCTTTAGATTGAAGAATCCCAGTTAGCCTCCATGCAGCGTAGGAAACCGGTTTGCTAGATCACAGAGGAAGAAGGCCCAGAAATTTGGGACATGTTCTTGCTCTAAGGAAGTTGTAGGGGCAGGTGTAGTCCTTGTGTCCCCTACACAAGAATGCATTCATTTATCTTTCAAGTTAACTTTTTAGGTCACAAATAACATAGCAGAGTACGAAGCCTTAATATTGGGCTTAAACGCTGCTAAAGAAATGGGCATCAAAGGTCTAAAGGTGTTTGGAGATGCAGACCTTATCATTCAGCAGGTGAACAAAAATTTCCAAGCAAAGCATCCAAGGCTGAAAGCATATAGAGATGAGGTGTGGAAGCTCAAGGGTTCTTTTAATAGTTTAAGTATTTCTTACATCCCTAGAATGAAGAACCAACTTGTTGATTCCCTTGTTGTGTCTGCTAGCATATTTATTCCTCCTTTTCCTCATAAATTGACTTATAAAGTTCAAGTGAAATATAGACCATCTCTGCCTGACAACGTCAAATATTGGAAATTTTTTGAAGATGATGATGAAATTAATACGTTTTTACAAGTCATTGATAAATTTTCTGAAATGCATATTGACCAAGAAAACGAAACCATTGAAGAATGCAACCAGTCCAAGCTAAAGGACAAGATTGGTTAGGATAGCATTGTTCATATGCCTAGTAACCATATACACAAAGGATTGGTGCCCCTAGAGAAGTTGTTTGATCATAATGATGTACCTTATAAGCCTGCCAAAAAGGAAAATGAGTCTGCAGTTCATAGACATAATGTAGGGAGTCCAAACTATCCAAAGCACATAAATCTGTCCACTCACTTGTCTTCTGCTCAAAGTTCTAAGTATTGCACCTTAATGAAAAAATTTGCTGATATTTTTTCTTCGGAGTACAGTGATCTTAGGACCTATGACACCAACACCATTCAACATAAGATTCCACTAGAAAAGAACACCATCCCTTTTAAGCAGAAATTAAAACCTATCAGCCCTCTCTTATTGCCTTTGATTGAAAAGGAAATCAAGAAGTTGTTGGATGCCAAGGTCATAGTTCCCTTAAGGTATTCAAAGTGGCTAGCTAACCTTGTGGTAGTAAGAAAGAAGAATGGAGAAATTAGGCTTTGTTTTGACTTTAGGAATCTGAACAAACGCTCTAAAAAAGACAACTACCCCCTGCCTAAGATGGAACACTTGCTGCAAAAAGTTTCAAGGGCTAGAGTCATGTCTTTCTTAGATGGATTTTCAGGTGACAATTAGGTTGTTGTACATCCAAAATATCAGGAAAAGACTGCCTTAACTACTCCTCGGGGCACTTTCATCTACTCCAAGATGCCTTTTGGACTAATGAATGTTGGGGCTACTTTTCAGAGGGCCATAGACATAGCCTTTGTGGGAGAGAAGGACAAGTTTGTCCTTATTTACCTTGATGACATAATAGTCTTTTCCAACAGTTACAAGGACCAATTGTAGCGTTTGAAGAAGGTGTTTCTAAAGTGCAGATGGTTTGGAATTTCTGTGAACCCAAAGAAGTCACAGTTTTCTCTAGAATAAGGAAAACTTCTAGGACATATTGTTTCTACTAAAGGTGTGAAGATTGATCCAACAAGAGTTCAAGCAATTCAGACATTGTCCATCCCAAGGTCAAAAAGGGACATCCAATCTTTCATGGGTAAGATTATCTTTGTCAGGAGGTTTATTCCAAACTTTGTAGAGCTGGTGAAGCACATCACTTCCATGCTGAAGAAAGGATCAAAAAGAAAATGGATAGATGGTGTAAGAAGCTATTTTGAAGCCATCAAACAAGTTATCATGGAAGCTCCCACTCTAACCAGTCCAGATTATACCAGGGATTTTTATATCTTCTCTTTTGCCTCTTATGATACACTTGCAGTAGTTCTATTGCAGAAAAATGATGAAGGTGTAGAGCACCCTGTGGCCTTTTTCAGCAAAACTCTAAGGGACGCTAAACTAAGGTATGACCTTATTGAAAAATAAGCTTATGCTCTCATAAAATCTTTAAAGGCATTTATAATTTATATTCTGCATTCCAAAGTGGTTGGGTATGTACCTTCAGCTTCAGTAAAAGATGTCCTAACTCAACCAGATATTGATGGAAAGAGAGCTAAATGGATTGCAAAATTCATAGAGTTCAACATAGTGGTGAAGCCCACCAAGCTTGTCAAACGCCAAGTCTTGGCTAAGCGTATGGTTGAGGAAAATTGCAGTTTATTAGACATCAATTGCATGGTTTCAAATTTAGGTGCTGAGTGGACAGAGGAAGCAGCAGAAGAGCAAGAGCAGAATTAGTCTTTGGCTCAAAATCCAACCACCTGTGAATGGTATTCCAGTGTAGTTCATTTTTTTCAAAAGCTAGAAGTCCCTCCAAGGCGTAGCTCAAATCAAGCCTGGGCCATTAAGCTCAGATCAGCCAAATTTTGCATTATTAAAAACCTGCTTTATTGGAGAGACCCATTAGGGATCCTCTTGAGATGTCTAGACAAAGGACAATTTGTGGAAGTCATGCACCAGTTCCATTCTAGCATCTGTGGAGGGCATCATTATTGGAAAACCATAGCCCACAAGATCCTGAGAGCTGGGTATTATTGGCCTACTCTATTCTCTGATGTATTTTCTTTTGTGAAGTCTTGTAAGAAATGTCAGAGGTTTTCAGGAAGACAACAGCTAAAATCTCTGCCCTTGAAGCTAGTACACACCAATGGTCCCTTCCAACAGTGGGGCTTGGACTTCATAAGTGATATCAATCCACATTCCAGTGGCTAGCGCAAATGGATCTTGGTAGCAATTGATTATTTCACCAAATGGATTGAGGCTATACCCACTAAAAATGCTAATCATCAAGTTAGCATAAATTTCTTGGATGAGAATAATTTCACTAGATTTGGTTGCCCAACCAAACTAGTCACTGATAATGCAGTAGCTTTCAGGGTAGAAGAACTGGTGGACATGTGTGAATCCATGGGAATACAATTGGTGCATTCTACCTCATATTATCCTCAAGGAAATTGCCTAGCAAAATCATCTAACAAGAGTCTTGTAAGGATAATAAAAAACTATTGGAGGACAACAAAAAGAACTAGGATTCCAAGTTGAGTTCGCACTATGGGCTGACAGAGTTACCAACAAGAAGTCCATAGGAAATTCTCCATTTAAGTTGGTTTATGGTGTTGATGTTGTTTTTCCTAGCTAGCTAATTCTCCTTATGGCCAAATTCTTGCAAGAAGAACAAGATGAAGAGAATGACATGGCGAGGAGAATGAGTAAGTTGGTTGAATTACAGCAAATTAGAGAACAACTGGTTGAGAAGTCAAGAATTAATCAAAAGAAGATCAAAGAAACCTTTAATAGAAAGGAAAAAATGGACAGTTTTCAGGTTGGTGACTGGGTTCTCAAATGGGATGCATTGAAGGAAAATAAGGGCAACCATGGTAAATTTGATGCCTTTTGGACGGGACCGTTTGTCATTGCTCAAGTTCAGATGAACATTACTTCAATTCTACACAATTTGGAGGGGGGAGGTGTTTTTGATGGTCTAGTCAATGGGCGGTTTTTGAAACTTTCATATGAGGCTTTAAGGCCTTAATAGTGTAATAGGTTTTTCAGTTTTTATTTTCTATGCAAATAAACTCCATGCCTAATGGAACACTAGGAGATAAGTTTGTTTTGGTTGTTACGGGAAAGGAAGTGGTATGCAGTTCTTGAAACTTCATAGGGAGGCTTTCATCCCCAGAAGGAGCTAAAGTTAGCCTTGAGGTGCAGTGCGGCTATTTTGAAGACTAAAGGAGGGAAATGGTCTAATTCTGCTGTCATTGAGTGGTTCCCATACCGTCCAAACTTCATCTAACCAATGTTATACGCTTGCCCGCTTCGACCAATCACCATCGTTAGATCATTTACACTAGATCTAACGGTTATCGCTAATATCGCTAAGGAAACAAGAGAGAGGGATACCCGCCTAATAAAGCAATTTCCTCTCTCTCCTCCACTGCTACGTGGCGCTCGATGAATGGAATCGAGCAGACTCCGACCTTTACTGCTTACCGCCTGATATAAACCATTTCCGTTTGAGTAAACCGCTCCCGGGCGTTATCCGTCGAGCACCTCCTCCGTCCAATATCTGTTCGATCTATCCATCTAAGATCTGACGGCTCGGACTTATTCCGCTCCCACCACGACTTCAAGCCTTCATAAATTGATCTCCTTCGTCCATTCCTCCTGATCCAAGAACCCTCGTTCACGATCACCATAGCTCATCCTCCGTCACCTGGCCAACATCTCGATCGTCAATCCACACTATCCAACGACCCACGTGCCCCCGTACCCCACTTCCCACCAGTCACCTAGGGAGGAAATCTGTTGGCTTTGTTAGTGTTTTTGACAGTTAGACAGTTGAACTGAAATAACAGAATTCATGGCTGAAAGGGGAAAAACAACAGCACGATGCAGTCAAACCAACATAAATGATCATGGAACATTGCTGGCAGGAGCGAACCACCTGACAGCATGGCGAAATTACCAGAATTTGATTACTGTGTTTGTTAAAAATAGAGCTCTCTCAACTCATGTTTGTCTAGTTATGGCATCAAGTAGTTAGAAGACAGAGGGGATAGATTAAGACATCTCAAGCCTCAGAGAGTTTGAGAGTATTGTAAAAAGCCTATAAATGGCTGAAAGTTCGAAGTAATAGGGGTTCAACTTTTGGAGGCTGTGGATACTCTGTTCCTCCCAGCTTCTCATCTTCATTCCAGTAATACAAGCTTCTTTTTCTGTTACATGTTCAATGCCATCTTCTCCTCTATTCTAAGCTTGCACTTGAATAGGTTATTCATGTTTTCTCCCGTGTCTAATGCCAAATAACTGTCATTTTATCTTTGCATTGATAAATTAGATTTGAAAGCTTCATTTACTTTCTGTAGCTAGCCATTCATATGTGTTTATGTATGTATCTGTTGGTACAGTCAGGAATATCCATCTATTCATTGAATCTATAAACTATTGAGCACTAGTGGTTGAAAGAATTGTTAAGTCGAGGATGTTAATGCATGTCTTGAGTGAAAACATAGTTGAAACAGTCATCTCACTTGATCAAACCCCAATCCATTCCAATAGTTCAGAGAACGATATTGAAAATTTATATGTTACCAGGCATCTCTGAGCTACAACCTAGGAGAGTTTCTTGGAGTGCTAAAACATGTAACAGTGTTCAACATTTTCGGGAGAATTAAAAATAAACTATGATAGGGCTTAAAAAGCCATCTATTTTGATCAGAAGAATGTTCAGACTAATTCTGCAAAGAAAGGTGGCAAAAGTGTAGTTAATCTTATGGAGAATATAGTTAAGCAAGAAACCACAATTTTTATGACAAAATTATTTACATTTGAATGTTTTGTTACAAAGGCACGGGCTCACGGACGGTTATCATGACCAAATTATTTACTTCATTCCTGGTAACAATGGAGCCATTTGGGTATTTGTATGGTGATGGTGAGTTCTGGTGATGTCAAAAGCATATTGCATGGAATTACAAAGGAACTTTTCTCTCTACTCCGAGAAGCTCCCAATTTAACTGCTTGATTAATGAGCATGGGATGATATGATTGAGCGCCATGATCAAGGGGAGAAGGATATGTTAAATATGAAAGAAAATCCTGAATCAACAGTGGAATATGCACTCAATCATATCAACGCCATGGTCAATATCTTGAATCAAAGAATTAAATAGGGAGTTTCTCGGACCAGACAGTAATGTTTCTCTCTTCCAAGAAACATGTTTTTGACATCACCAGAGTTGTCCATCACGACTACTCCAATCAATCATAGCAATGTAATGGAAATCCTCTTCCATTTTCCTTTGGTTTGATATAGGTTGTAATCCACGTGCCAATGCCTAGCAAAAGCTAGTTAGGAAACCCAAATCTTTCCATCATCTACACAAATTTCATAA
The DNA here is from genome assembly GCA_031772625.1 of Pinus tabuliformis. Lineage (NCBI taxonomy): Eukaryota > Viridiplantae > Streptophyta > Pinopsida > Pinales > Pinaceae > Pinus > Pinus tabuliformis. The sequence goes on from CM062812.1 coordinate 293,628,842, forward strand.
AATTCAGAGATTTACGTTATTGAGTATTAATATAGATAAACCAGTGAAATCCAAATTTTCCTGTGACTTTATATAACCCAAGGATACATCTCAATACCTAGAGACATGTTTAGCTCTTTTTGTTGTGAAAGTGACATCTATTAAACTCCAATTTTGCAAGTTTTGGAACATGGCATGACATATATTAAACTCCAATTCTGCAAGTTCTGGAACATGGCGTGACATATATTAAACTCCATTTTTGCAAGTTATGGAAGATAGCGTCCTGGAAAAAAAATATCCAAAACTTGACCATTAAAAAGCAGAGCTCTTTGTCACAGATTTAAAAACCAAATAACAAACAAGATGCAATTGTCTTTTCGAATTATATTGATATATGTGAATAATCAAAACAGGTCTTAGACATACAACCAACTTAAATAGTTTATAGAGAGAATATATTCCCAGGAAAATTAAAAGACAATGACTATGTACAACGGTCAGTAGGCAAGTTGAAAAAGTTTGGGATAAAACGTGAAGCATAGAGAAAACATCTTTGTCAAGGGGAGTTAGCTTTACCATGTAAACCGCATTTTAAAAATAGAAATCGAGAGATCGTATTCACAGCCTCTGTTTGTTGTGAAATGATAAAAAATGCTAGAATATATCTCGTATTTCGTGAGAATCCCTCTCATTCAATATATATGCACCATATAGTTATAAGGCTAGAATTATATTCATTCTTAGTAGCAACAAAATCATCGGCCTTGGATTTTTTTATAGGAGGGAAAATGCTGTGACATTTGGTGGGGGTGATTTAATTAGTTGAATTTTCTTAGCAATAAGGTAGGAGGTGGTATATCCTTGACTACTATGGTGACAGGAAGACCTGCAAGTAAAATTACAAAATGAAAACACTACCTGAAAAGAGAAGAATGAGCCAAACTAAATAAAACACTGTAAATAATTACAAAATGAAGAAGCTCTGTCTTGATGATGTGGATGAACCCAAACCCAAATTAGGTTGCAAGACTTAAACCCAAATCCCAATCAAGTGGATAGAACACTTTGTTATCACCCCAAGAAACTCTCCTAGGTTGTATATCACAGATGCTCGGGAACATTACAAACTCAACAAAAATGTTGGAAAAATGGAGGATGAATGAAAGGAATGATGCATATTCAAGCCAGATGACCACTTCTACTATGATTAACCTCAGACATGGGTGAGTGCCCCCAGACTACAAGGCTTTACACCACCAACTACTCACAGTTTTAAGGAAAATGTGATGATGGAGAACACTGATCACATCAACAGATGCACAGGACCCTGTGATGGCCAGCTGCAACCAGTTAAAAGGTTTGTAAATCTATTCCCTAATGCACAGACAGGATGCAAGCTCTCTGGCATTAAAATAATAGAAACCTGCATACAAATTCAATAATACAAGCTAGATTCTAACACAAAGGTGGGATGACAGCCCCTCTAATGCTAAACATCAACAACACATGAATAAATGCATAACAGGCACAACCTGGAACAAAGAAGAAGAAGTGGAAAGTGAGCAATTAACAACAAAAGAAGCTTGCATTAGCTGAAAATGAAGAACATGGTAGAGCTAACACTGGCTCCTTCTGGGGATGAGATCCTCCTTGTGAGGTCTCAAGAACCTGTAGATCAATGCCTTAATGCAAAACCAGCTTTAAAAACTATGCCTAGTATCCATTGGGCATGGAGTCAAATTAAGCCTACACCAAAACCTGAAAAAGAAACTGCTTACAATCATTAAGGCCAGAGGACCTTAAACAGCATAAATATTTAAAAAATTAGCCAACTGATGAGCCATCAAAATTGTTTCTCCTGCTCTCAGCCCCTTCGTCATAGAGCTGCAAAACAAGATTTATTTGATCCTCTACCTCGAATAGTTTAGAACATTTGAGCTTAATAGGTAGATATGGATCAACTTTCATTTCCCTTTTGTGTGCTCTCCTCCTTGGATGTTCTTCACAAGAGCCTCTGTACACCTGTTGAATAATCATAGTTGCTGTGTACTTGTTTGTGTCCTTTATGGTCTGCACAACTAATAAAATAGATGCACCATTGTATTCTTGTGCAGGGGAGGCAGAGACATTATCTGCTCCTTCATTTTTCTTAAAACAGTCCACATCCAAGTAGGAGTTCCAAGACTGAGCATCCTCTTCCTCTATCATCTGATAAGATGCCTTTTAAATATGTGTGAATGCTAACTGAGCATATTTCATAACATCAAGACTAAGATGATCACTTTCAGCCTTGAGCGTTGAATTTTGTTTTGCCTCAGATTTAAGGGGGAAACTTAGAGGGATTGTCACTTGAGCAGGCAGAGAGACAAAAGATGATGGGGAGCTTTCTTCTCCCTTATTGATCACTGTGTTGGGGATGATAGCAGGTTGGCTAATTTGTAGATCTACATAATCATGGGAAGATGGGCTAGCTTCAAGCTCAGATTCTTGTAGGATGAAGGGGTCAGCTGCTGATTGCTCCTGCAGATAAGCTTTTTGTTCTATAGCTACAACAAAGTCATGAACAGTACCTTTGGATAATGCTTCTTCATAGGCAGCTTTTGTTAAGAAAGGGGCATTTCCCTTATCTTGCAAACCATGGACCTCCTCCTCTTCTTCAAATAGCTCTTCTTCCATGACTAAATTTTGACAAAGGGTCTTCACCCTTTGATCTTCGTTTGCATCTCTGTTTCTCTGCAAAATCTGCAATTGTTCCTGTGCTCCTCTATATGGATCTGGCTTTGAAAGAGTAAAGGAACAAGGAACTCCTGCTTCATTAGAATACTACTCCACCTTTAATCTGGAAACTTAGATGCTAAAAACTCTATCATTCTAGCTAATTCATCAATCTCAGGCTCTAAGGATGATGAGGACTCTCCTCCCCGTCTTCTCTTTTCATCATCACCTTCGAGTCTGTCTACAACAATGATTTTTGCTTCTACCTCAAAGGCTGCATTTTGCATATCAACCAAAGAAGTGCATCTTCTTTCTCTTAACAACAGGAAGAATTGAGAATCAAAGGCATTAGCATAAGTAAGCATGGCAGAAGCAAGGGTGGGTCTTACTTCAGCTGGCATTTTGCTCTACATAAGATTGAATCTGATGTTGAAGTTAGACAGCAGCTCATCATCTTCTCTCTGCAAGTTCCCAAATTCAGAATGATAAAAGAGCAGATCTTTATTATTCCCCCAGTGCTTTAAAAATACATCATCTAAGGCCTCAATGTCTGGAATATACCTAGAGGGTAATTCTCTAAACCATTTTCTAGCTTCCCCATCTAGGCTTTGGACAAAAACCCTCATCCAGACATCCTCTTCATTGATATCCAGGTTATCAGCATAGCTATAAAAGACCTCTAAATGCTCTTCAGCTGTTACTCCTTCTGCACTAGTAAACTTTGGCATAAATTCTTGATAGTCTCCTGCAGGCATGGCATTCAAAGGGACAGGCAAGACCAGGGATCCATACCTAGCAGCAACTATTCTTTCTATCTTTGTGAGAGCTTGCTGGCTTGCCATGACTGAGGTAGGATAAAAGGATACTGGTAGACTGAGTGGTATGAATCAATGGAAAGAATGACAAAAGCGGAGGAATATGATGAACAACATGGATGCTTCTTTGAATAGAGGTCCAAAAGGGAAATGAATGACTAAGGAGCTATATGAATCTCTGGAGGTGACTTTACACTAGCAGAGATACATAGGATTTCTAAGGCTTACCTGGTCCTAATGCTCCTTTCTATGATGCTTTCTTCGATTAACAATCTTCTCAGGATCAGGCACTGATTCAGCTGGTGACTTCTGTAGATATCTCTGACCATGCCTCACAAACTGAGCCAGAACTGCAATGTGGAGTAGCCAAAGGATGGTCTTCCTCCAGTGGAGTTGCCAAATAGATGATTACAACAAAAATTTGTGTCCAAACCTTGTCTCATCAAAATCTGGAACTGTGTCATTCTCCCAGGGAAGCTGAGCCTCAATCTCCTCTCCCTGGCAACAGCGCCAATTAATGTTATCACTCCAAGAAACTCTCCTAGGTTGTATATCAGAGATGCTCGGGAACATTACAAACTCAACAAAAATGTTGGAAAAATGGAGGATGAATGAAAGGAATGATGCATATTCAAGCCAGATAACCACTTCTACTATGCTTAACCCCAGACATGGGTGAAAACCCCCAGACTGCAAGGTTTTAGACCACCAAATACTCACAGTTTTAAGGAAAATGTGATGATGGAGAATACTGATCACAACAGCAGATGCACAGGACCCTATGATGGCCAGCTGCAACCAGTTAAAAGGTCCGTAAATCTATTCCCTAATGCACAGATAGGATGACAACTCTTTGGCATTAAAATAACAGAAACCTGCATACAAATTCAATGATACAAGCTAGATTCTAACACAGAGGTGGGATGACAACCCCTTTAATGCTAAACATCAACAACACATGAATAAATGCATAACAGGCACAACCTAGAACAAATAAGAAGAAGTGGAAAGTGAGCAATTAACAGCAAAAGAAGCTTGTGTTAGCTGAAAATGAAGACCAAAAGCTGCAGCTATCATAGTAGTTACAGTCTCTAGAAGTTGAACTTTTACATCAAAATAACATTCATCAACCTGATTACATCTTGCTCTTGGGTATATATAGGGTTTTTTTACAAAATTGCTCTGCTGCTCAAAGTGTGTAGGGGTCATAATGGACCACCAACTACATTTACAATTAGATATGTCTCTGCTACAGACTGTGTGTTTTAATGAACAAAATCAACCTTTTCTGGTGCTCTGCAATCCTCTTTTGAGCAGGTGTCATAAAATATAAATGAAACCCATAACCATTGAATGCTTTTAACTGCTCGAGAGTGATCCTTTTATTCTCGACCATGCTATTCCTTGAATGGGGTGGTTGAATATTGAATGTGCCTGGTACAAGTAGCTGATCATTGTTGTCCTTCGGGAGCTCAAGACAGTCAAAGGAATGAAGATTTCATGGTGGAAGCATGACTGCAACGAGGACAAGACTCGGCTATTGGATCACGTGGATCAATGGCAGGGATCTATCAGAGGGAAAAAATCGGGCAGAAGCGGGTCAAACAGGTGTGGGCCGTCAGATCACAGGGATGAACAACTAAGATTGCATTGGAGGAAGCTATCGGGAGGACGTACGAGAGAGGGCGGTAAGCGGTTTCCCCGCACCACTCACGGGAGTTGGGTGGTTTTCGTATGCGGAGGAGCGATCGAGTAGGAATGAGACACGTGGCTGATGGGACGGTGGGGAAACCACTTTCCCCGCGGGCTATCACGTGTGCAGGTTCGCGGGGCGGGAGCTGCGAACGCTGTCAGATCTTGTGGCGGATGATCAGACGGCTGGGCTCTAATGTACATATTTGTTAAATGATGTGACAGGGGAAGGCTCGGCGCATCAATTTTCTGGTATGCGCAGGGTTATGAAGGGTTAAGACCTTAGCGTCGGGGTTATAAGACCACGGTTTGATGTGTTAACCTTGCACCCGGGACTGAAGGGAAAAGGGGTTAAATGGGGTTTATAGGGTTTATAGAAGACAACAGAAATAATGGAGTTAGGAGAATAAGGAGAATGAAAGGAAAGAAGGAAATGGAGGTAGCGAGGTTATAAGGGAATAATGCAAATGAAGGAGAAAAAATACAATGAACTGCTGCGAGCTCCTTTGCAACCAAAATCAGCATTGCCCAACCTGTTTTATCCATCAAAAGTTGAAGAACATGGCAGAGCTAACACACTCAAAACCAACTAAATCACTTTCACTAAAGCCTATAACACCATACAAAGTAGTATTACGTTGAAATAGAAGAGACTGAGTTGGAGTCTCCAAAAGATACATGAAAAAAAACTTGTCTTGTGGACATTAAATCTCTTAGAATACACTAAAACAAAACATGTAACTGGAATGTAGTGTAACAGAGTAGATTGTTAAGGGATTTTCATTATGGAGATAAGAACATATGTATACATGTAGCTAATAATGTCAAAATCCTTTGAATGCATAATACAATAATGCTTATCTTATTGGAAATGGTGGCGAGAACTTTATACATTCCGTACAACAAATTTCTATGAAATAGTCCTTCATGTTTTAAATGTCAAAACAATGTTCATACTCATAGCCAAATCTGAGGTCGGGAGAACCAAAATACAGTTTACCAATGTTGTGAATAACAATAGCTTCTACGAGCAAATTCTATGGTTTGACATCTACCCATTTAAGAAAATTACCACATGCTATCATTCACACTACAATTTTAACTACAATGTTCTCCTCTCTATATTGTTTCTTATAATAGGTTGATTGTCACTTCAATGTCCTCCTCTCTATATTGTTGCTTATAATAGGTTAATTGTGACTTCAAGAAAGAGAACATTTTGAACTAAGTTGGACACATTCATTTTGATAATTTCCATAATTATTATTAGTCCGGTTTGAAAAATGATCATGATAGTATGGATTTGAATCACGTAATTGTATCATGATAGGAATTTTCTAAGATGTATATTGAGGCTAACGACTTTCTGAACAATAATGTTGTTGCTTAGAGTTTCATGATTTGTACAATTTACTATATATGAGGATTTAGTTGAATTCAAACCATATCTTCATAAACAATAACCATCCTCATCAAAATAACTAGAGATTAACATACATTTGTGTCTTAGAGGATCCAAATAATGCAAGAACAACAGAGTGAGGGTTTTGAGATGTGCATTTAAAACCTAGAAATATCTAAAGAAAAGTAAGATTAGTTCACTAATGATCAAGCATTTATAATTACAGATAAAGAGAACCCCAAAGAGATGGTGCATAATAGGGATGAGGTAGCAATAGAGATGGAGATCACATATAAAACGATAAGTGCCAAGGATGTCATAGGCACCAATAAATTTTCCCAAAAGATCCAAAATCTCTACCCTTTCTTGAAGATATGATGATGAAAAATGATTTTGGGGTCTGCAAATTTGATCCCTAGATGGTTCAACTCTAGATTCTTATGGGTTATGGGTCCATGAAATCCAATAATCTTTCCTTTATTTAAGCAATGAGCTCGCATCTAACGATGGAGCTTCACATGATTCCAAATCCCAAACTCCTAACATGTCGTCACCTACCTAGGTCGTGTATAGGGCCAGTGTTAATATCTATACTTCATCCTCTTAAATCGTTAATTCATTGTGCCCATGCTCTCACAGTTGACCTCCACTCACACAACTTGGCTCCAGGTGATATGCTAAGCTGCAAGCTCCATTCATAACCTGTTAGCCAACCTCTATTTGTCCCAAAATGTTTGGGCCTTGAACCATTCTTGACAAGGAAACCTCATTCGAGGGCCTGAACACGTAGGCCCCATCACAAGTTTGGGGGTCACGGTATCATCAACTCTTGGTTTGGTCAGGATGTTTTGGGGTTAGCCCATTTTCTTTGCATTAAATGCATTTAAGGCATGAGGGCCCTACTTGTCCAAAATAAATTACGACGAACTTTGGGGGTCACTCTAGTTCGAAATATCTGGCTCATCCATTCAACAAGTTCGGGTCCATTCAACAAGTTCGGGACAATACACCTTCACTCTGCTTCGAGTTGAATGGCTGGTTTGGCATCCACACTCAGTTATTTAACTTTCCCTTCATATGATTTTCATCCTCTCAAGGTCCCATATTCAAATCTCTCTTAATGCTACAGGGACACAATCCCTCTGTCCATGCCCGAATTAGACAAAGCTTGACATCTCAAGTGACTCGCCACTCTCTACTTGTATCTTAAACTCCCTTCCCAAAACATGGAAACCACAATAATTCAAGAGGGTCTACAGACTTAAAACAAACACACACATAGAAATCAGACACATTGTATGCACAAAATAAACACATTGTATGTACATTATGAAGAAACAAGGAACTTGGATTAAAACAACAGACGATTACATGGTGCAGCCCCTTAGAGCCTAACTGCCTTCTTCAACTTAATTCTAGATGATGTTAGCCTAATTTATATTTTTCTAGCCACCCCCTACCTAACTTACACATGTCACCTATACAATAAAAGACACAAACCCTAACAAAATAGTGAATATTTCCATTCCAATGTTCCAAAGGTTTACAAATATTTTTCGTTTTTAATTAAAAAATTAGAGAAAATCATGTGCTCTCCCTTTGGCTATCATAATCCACATTCCGGTGGTTCCTAGAATCAAATTTGGTTTGGGTGGGGGTTAATAACCCTACATCATACTTCCATAGTTGAAAACATTCATGATCTCCTAATTATGTGCTTTTATTGTTTCATCTTGTTCATCTCCACCTTGGTATTTTTTCTCCTCATGTATCATTGAGCTTCTAGTCATACTCAAAAGTAAGATGCAACCAAGCCTCACTAGTACCTCACCAAGTTCTCTCTTATAGCTCGGTCTTTTGGCATCTTAGGTTCACCTCCTATGGAACCTCTCAAGCTTCCTCTGCTCCCTTCGTTGTCGCACGTTGCTCACTTTTTTCAACAATTCTACCAACAACCGTAGCTGTGGAATTACTTCAATAACTCCCACCCAACTGTAGCTAGAATTTGTTCTCTATCCTACATGAAATATTTCCCTTCTCTGATACCACTTGATGAAAACCAATTTGGGGGGTCTGTAAATTTGATCCTCAGATGGTTCAACTCTGGATGCCTATGGGTTATTGACCAACAAAGTATAAAACTCTTACCTTTATTTATGCAATTATCTTGTATCTACCAATAGAGCTTCACATGATTCCAAATACAAAAGTACCAACATGTTGGCACTGACCAAGATCATGTATAGGGCCAATGTTCTTCTCTAGAAGTGCGTCCTCCTCAATCCTTAATTCAGTATGTCCATGCTCTCACGATCAACCTCCATTGAGCCAAATTGGCTCCAAGTGATATTCCAAGCTTTGAGCTCCATCCATAACCCATGAGCCAACCTCTACTTGTCCCAAACCATCCGGTCCCAAACCATTCTTAGGGAGGCAACCTCAATCGAGGGTTCAAACAAGCAGATCCCATCCTAAGTTCGGGGATCAAGTTGTTGTTAATACTCAGTTTGGTTGGGGCATTTAGAGGTAAGCTTGTTTTCATGCACATCAAATTTATCTGAGGATCGAAGGCCTGATTTTTCCAAATTCACTTATAACAGTTGTTCTTATCCACTTTGGTTCGATGTATTCATCTCATTCATTCAACGAGTTTGGGACTTTACACCCACTTCACTCTACTTCATGCCATATTGTGGGTTTGACGTGTGTGCTCAATTCTTTAATGTTTCCTTCTTCATATTTTCACCGTCTCGATGCCCTGTATTCAAATATCTCTCAGTGCTATAGGGATATAGTCCCTTCGTCCACACCTAAATTAGATAGAGCTTGACCTCTCAAGCGACTCACTACTCTCTACTTATCTCTCAAATTCCCTTCCCAAAATATGGCAACCATGATAATCCAATAGGGTCCCTGGACTTAAAACAAGCACACGCACATAAATCAAACACATTGTATGCACAAAATAAGCACATGTACATTACAAAGGCATAGGGAACTTGGGTTAAAATAACAAGTGATTAGATGGCACAACCTCTTAGAGCATGACCGCCTTCTTCGGTCTGATTCTATATGATGTTGGTCTAATTTAGATTTTTTTTGCCACCCCCTACCTGAATTACACAAGTCACCTATATAATAAAATATAAAACCCTAACAAAATAAATAATTTGGCCATGCCAACCTTCTAGAGGCTTACAATTTTTTTTCATTTTAGATAAAAAATAGAGAAAATCATGTCCTCTCCCCTTGGCTACCACAATGCACCTTTCGATGGCTTCCATAATCAACTTTGGTTCAGGGGGGTGTTTTATATCCCTACATCATATGACCAAGATGATGCTAATGCTTGAAGTCCTAATAGCAATGCAACATAAAATTAATAGTGAAATGAATTAGAGTTAGGTACAAAAGAATCTTAGAAGAAAGTGTGTAGGTGAATTGCATTACATGTAGGGAGCATAACTTTGATTTGTTGATTGGTAAGGAGATCAATTTTCAAATATCTAGGCATTGAAAAACATTTCCACATTGCAAGCTATAAACAATGTCACAAGAGTAGTAATGACCAAGAATAAGCATAGACCACATGTAATAAGGTCTACAAATGTATAAAACCAAAAGAACTCTTCATGTTGATGTTGGTTATAATTTTTCCTTCTCATCTCAAAGAGGACCTTGCCAGCAAGTTATAATTCCAAACCCCAAACTTGATTAGAAAACAAATACCATAGAAATAAGGAATAGAAATTGAAACCTAGAGTCCAATAGCAATGATCTAGAAATCCCGAACATGATGCTAGAAATACTATGTATGAGTATAGTTAGAGTCATAAATAAATTCCTTAACTGAATTTTGTTATGACAAACACTAACTTATATAACTTTCCATTAATAAAATTAATTAGAAAATCTAAAAAATAAATTTTCACTAAATCATAAAAATTAACAATAAATCACAATAATAAGTATAATTAAAGACATGATCTCTGATGCGGGAGCATGTGACTCAGAGGAAAAAAGCTTCCAAATTATTCCAAAAATACAAAAAAAATTTACAGGCAAGGGAGTGGGATCCTTTAGCCTGCAATTTCTATATTTTTTAGTTAAAAATTAGAATAAAGCTAGTAATAAATCAGGCATTGTAATAAAGCTCTCAGGCTTTAAATCATGCATGTTTTTTCCTTGTAAGACGAGAGGACTTATCCTTAGAAAAAAAAAAACAAAAACATAAATTAGAAATAAAGGCCAGAAAAGCGCTCAAGCGCCTGAGCAATCACTTTAAAGACAAAAGCTATGCGCTTTGTATTCAAGGCTCTGTAATTTATATATGGATAGATGATGAATAAAAGGTGTGTGCTGTTGGTTCTAGTTTACACATATAAACTGTTGTGCATTACTTTGTTTTTTTTTAGCGTTCTTTCCCAGCGCGCAATGATATATTGGTTAACTGTCGGTGCTTAACTTTATGTGTTATAAACTACTGTGGCCCGAATCTATTGTTATGTTGTGGTCCCTTTTGAAGAACGAACCTGTCCGCACTGGGATTATGTCCCTGCCTCTGTTTGGTTTTAAGTTGTCCATTATGTGCATTGTATGCAGCGATTGAAGGTTATCGAGCAGTGGTTACAGTGTGAAGACAAGGCGACTGATGCCATTACCTTATCCATTACCAGGAGAGAGATATGACAATTGGCTGTTCGAATATATATATAACGGTTAAACCTTAAAGCGCTACGTCCTACCGAGTTAAACATAGCCTGCGGGAGCGTATTAATTATAAGTCTGTCCAGGTTGTATGCGTTGGCATATTGGGTGAGAATTGAAAAGGATAACTGCTATAAGTCTGCGTTAATATATGTGACTATGTCCAGAAATTAAATAAGAGTTGCGATGTATGTTAATCTCATTGTTAAAGAGATGCTAGGGCAGTCTGATGACTGATGTGCCGAGAATAGGAGGAACGGAAGTTGAACAAAGCATAGAAGAGATATCTGGACGATTAGGGAGACTGTCATTAGAGCCTGCTTCCCCACCATCATTAGTGGTATCAGAGCCCACAACTGACATTGAATTGAATCTCAGGAGCAGAAGAAGGATGGCCTTCAGAGTTGGAAGAGGACGAGGACGTGGTGGAAGAGGACGACCTGCTGCCAATGCTGAATTATTTGAATCAATGGAGGAGCTGCGAGCTAGAGTGGATGCTTTAACTACAGGTCGAAATATAGATGATGGAGATGTCAGTGAGCCTGAAGTTGAAGCTGCTGAAGAGGAGGAAGCTGTACAGGTTACTCCTGAGATGAGATTCTTCCAGTCAGTGTTAAAATCCACAGCCAGGCCATGGAACCAATTAGTACCAGTATATCAAGGAGGATTGAATCCAGAAGAATTGATCGACTGGATCAACAGCATGGAGAAATTCTTCGATTACGAAGAAACAGAGGATGAGAAGAAAGTGAAGTTTGCTGTCACCAAATTAAAAGGCCATGCAGCACTTTGGTGGGATGGTGTGCAGGCGGAAAGGAAGAGACTTGGTAAGTAGCCAATCAAGAACTGGAGCCGAATGGTAGCAAAGTTAAGAGGTAAGTTCTTGCCAAGTAATTATCAGCAAACATTGTTCAGACAAATGCAAAATCTTAGACAGAGAGCTTTAACAGTAAAGGAGTATACAGAGGAGTTTTATAAAGTGAGTATAAGAGCTGGAGAAGCCCAAGACACAGATGAGAAGGTGGCTAGATATATGAACGGCCTCAGAATGGACATTCAGGATGAGATAAGCTCACTGTCTCCTAAAACAGTAAAGGAAGCTTATCAGATAGCACTGAAAGCGGAGGAAAAGCTCATAAGGAAGCAGTCTGCCAGAGGGAGAGGGACTTTCAGAGGAAAAGGAAGTCAAGGTGGTAGAGGTAGATCTACAGCACCTAGAGATGGAGCTAGCAGTAGCTCAACCCAGCATGCACCCAGAGAAGGTGATGCAAGAGGCAGAGGGAGTTTTTTCAGAGGAAGAGGAGGCAGAGGAAGAGGCAGAGAAATAAGATGTTACAAGTGTAACAAACTGGGACACAGAGCTTTTGAGTGCCCAGAGAATGCTGATATAAAGCAGAGGAATGCAATTGTTGCTCCAGCTGAGATAGAAGCACCAGCGGCAGCGGTAGTAGAAGAAGAAAACACACCAGAAAGGGGAGAATCTCTGGTGGTAAATAAAGTTTTACTTAAGCCAGTGAAAGAGATGGTTGCTGAACCGCCACAAAGGAAAAATTTGTTCAGGACAGTGTGCAAAATCCAAGGCAAATGTTGCCAGATGATCATTGATAGTGGCAGCACTGATAATTTGGTCTCTACAGAGGTAGTGGAGAAATTGAAGCTGAAGACAATGAAGCATCCGACACCTTATAAGGTGTCATGGTTACAAAAGGGACATCAACTGTTGGTAAGTGAACAGTGTGAAGTGGAATTTCAAGTGGGCAAGTACAAGGATAAAATTGTTTGTGATGTGATGCCTATGGACGTGTGTCACATATTGCTTGGGAGGCCTTGGCAATATGACAGAGGAGCCATGCATGATGGGAAGCGGAACACCTACAAGTTTGGAAAAGATGGTGTTAATCATACATTGTTGCCTTTGCAAGAAGAAGATGTACCGGGACAGAAGACTGATCCAAAAAATCTGTTGCTTGGAGGGAAGGAGTACTTGAAGCAGATTGAAAAAAATGAGGTAAATTTTGCTGTGATTTGCAAGCCCAAGGTAACATTGACTTCTACAAAAATTTCTGAATTACCCATTGAAATTCAAGAAATGCTGGAGAATTATTATGATATTATTGTTGATGATTTGCCTAATGAATTACCGCCAATTCGGAAAATTAGTCATCATATAAACTTGATTCCTGGAGCAAGTCTACCTAACAAAGCAGCATATAGAATGACTCATGCAGAGAATGAAGAAGTGAAAAAACAGGTGCAAGAATTGCTTGACAAGGGATTGATTAAAGAAAGCCTGAGTCCTTGTGCAGTGCCAACAGTGCTGAGCCCGAAGAAAGATGGAGGCTGGAGAATGTGTACAGATTCAAGAGCCATCAATAAGATTACAATCAGGTACAGATTTCCATTACCTAGGATTGAAGATTTACTGGATTGTTTATCTGGTGCAAAATATTTTTCAAAGTTAGATCTTAAGAGTGGTTATCATCAGATAAGGATAAGAGAAGGGGATGAATGGAAAACCGCTTTTAAGACCAATGAGGGGTTATATGAATGGAGAGTGATGCCTTTTGGGCTGTCCAATGCACCAAGTACATTTATGAGGCTTATGAATGAAGTCCTCAAGGAATTCATTGGTAAATTTGTAATTGTATATCTGGATGATATATTAGTCTATAGCAGATCTAAGGAAGAACACTTGAGGCATTTAAATTATGTTCTACAGAAGCTGCAGCAAGAAAAATTATTGTTAAATCTGAAGAAGTGCTTGTTTATGAAAGAAGAGCTGGTGTACTTGGGGTTTGTTGTCTCAGCCGAAGGATTAAAGATGGACCCAGAAAAGATCAAGGCAATTGTGGAGTGGCCTTCACCCAAGAGCATTTTTGAGGTAAGGAGTTTTCATGGTCTTGCTAGTTTTTACAGAAAATTCATCAAGAATTTTAGTAAGATTAATGCACCTATTATTGAGACCATAAAGAAAGATAAACAACCATTCAAGTGGACTGATGAAGCAGAGAGAAATTTTCAGCTGTTGAAGAGGAAAATAACTGAAAAGCCTGTTTTGATTCTTCCTGATTTTAACAAAACTTTTCAAGTTAAGTGTGATGCCAGCGCAGAAGCAATTGGAGGAGTTTTGAGCCAAGAAGATAGACCAATAGCTTACTTCAGTGAAAAGTTAAATGATGCAAGAAAGAAATATTCTTCTTATGATAAGGAGTTCTATGCAGTGGTGCAGGCACTAAAGAAGTGGAGGCATTATTTAATGTCGAAAGAATTTATTCTTTATTCAGATAACCATGCATTGCAGTTTATAATGCAGCAACCAAAACTCAGCCAAAGACATGCTAAATGGGTGGAGTATCTTCAAGGCTTTCATTTTGTGTTAAAACATATAACTGGACAGTCAAACAAAGTTGCAGATGCCTTAAGTAGGAGGAATATATTGCTGCAAGAAAGTCAAATCCAAGTGTTGGGTTTTGATTTTCTTAAGGAATTATATAAAACTGATTCAGACTTTAAGGAAGCATTTGAGGCTTGTGAAAATCCTGTTTTGGCGGACAGAAGCAAGTGGCTGGATTATTTTATACAAGATGGATTGTTATTTAAGAAAAATCAGCTGTGCATACCAAACTGTTCAATGAGAGAAAATTTAATCAAAGAAAAGCATAGTGGAGGACTTGCAGGACATTTTGGTAGAGAGAAGACTTTTGACCAGCTCAACAGATTCTACTTCTGGCCGAAAATGAAATCTGAAGTGGAGAAGTATGTAAGAAATTGTAAAGTCTGCCAGTATGCAAAAGGAAGGAGTCAGAACACAGGATTGTATATTCCATTGCCAATTCCAGATAGGCCTTGGGACATGGTAAGTATGGATTTTGTGCTAGGATTGCCAAAGACTCAAAGAGGCTATGATTCAATTTTTGTTGTAGTAGACAGATTTTCAAAAATGGCACACTTCATTCCATGTTATAAAACTAGTGATGCTTCTCATATTGCTAACTTGTTTTTTAAAGAAATTGTGAGATTACATGGATTGCCCAAAAGCATTGTTTCAGACAGGGATTCAAAGTTCGTTGGACATTTCTGGAGAACATTATGGAAGAAGTTGGGAACTAAATTAAACTTTAGTTCTGCCTATCATCCACAAACTGATGGACAGACTGAAGTTGTGAACAGAAGTTTAGGCAATCTCTTGAGGAGCTTCACTGCAAACCATCCAAAGCAGTGGGATCAAGTGTTACCACAAGCTGAATATGCATATAATGACTCACCAAACAGGAGCACAAGGCAGAGCCCATTCCATATTGTTTATGGAATGCACCCAAGGGGAATATCTGAATTGAGAAATTTGGGAAAAGAAGAAATGAGGAGTGCAGAAGGTGAAGACTTTGCAGCAAGAATACAGGCAATACATGAACAGGTGAAACAACAGCTACAAGACAGCAACATTCAATATAAAACTAGAGCAGACATGAAGAGAAGAGAAATGAACTTTGAAGTTGGAGATTTGGTTTTAACACATCTCAGAAAGGAGAGATTTCCAAAAGGAGAGTATAATAAGTTAAAATAAAAAAAAAATTGGACCATGCAAGGTACTAAGGAAATTCTCTGGAAATGCTTATGAGATTGAATTACCACCTGGTGTGGGAATATCACCAATCTTTAATGTTGCAGACCTGTACAAATATGAGAATGAAGCTGCAGATGATATAGCACAGGATCAAGAAATTCCAGAGAATGATTGGGTGAAACAGTTACCCACAGCCAAGAATTTACAGCCAGAAAGAATTCTGGACAGGGAAGTATATAAGAAGACAAGAGCACGAGAATATTTCCAGTATCTGGTAAAATGGAAAGGACAGCCGATTACTGAAGCTACTTGGGTTACAGAAGACATTCTACAGAAATTGGGCAAATCTGTAGATGAGCTCATGGACAGGAGCCCATGAAGAGTTTTGTCCTCAGGAGTCTGATGCGGGAGCATGTGACTCAGAGGAAAAAAGCTTCCAGATTATTCCAAAAATACAAAAAAAATTTACAGGCAAAGGAGTGGCAATTTCTATATTTTTTAGTTAAAAAATTAGAATAAAGATAGTAATAAACAGGCATTGGAATAAAGCTCTCAGGCTTTAAATCATGCATGTTTTTTCCTTGTAAGACGAGAGGACTTATCCTTAGAAAAAAAAAAACAAAAACATAAATTAGAAATAAAGGCCAGAAAAGCGCTCAAGCGCCTGAGCAATCACTTTAAAGACAAAAGCTATGCGCTTTGTATTCAAGGCTCTGTAATTTATATATGGATAGATGATGAATAAAAGGAGGGTGCTGTTGGTTCTAGTTTACACATATAAACTGTTGTGCATTACTCTGTTTTTTTTTAGCGTTCTTTTCCAGCGCGCAATGATATATTGGTTAACTGTCGGTGCTTGACTTTATGTGATATAAACTGCTGTGGCGAATCTATTGTTATGCTGTGGTCCCTTTTGAAGAACGAACCTGTCCGCACTGGAATTGCGTCCCTGTCTCTGTTTGTTTAAGCTGTCCATTATGTGCATTGTATGCATCGATTGAAGGTTATCGAGCAGCGGTTACGGGTTGAAGACAAGGCGAATGATGCTATTACCTTATCCATTATCAGGAGAGAGATATGACAATTGGCTGTTCGAATTTAATTAAAGACCGGTTCAGTTAGTGCGCATATATATATAACGGTTAAACCTTAAAGCGCTGCGTCCTACCGAGTTAAACATAGACTGCGGGAGCGTATTAAATATAAGTCTGTCCAGGTTGTATGCGTTGGCATATTGGTTGAGAATTGAAAAGGATAACTGCTATAAGTCTGCGTTGATATATGTGACTATGTCCAGAAATTAAATAAGAGCTGCGATGTATGTTAATCTCATTATTAAAGAGATGCTAGGGCAGTCTGATGACTGATGTGCCGAGAATAGGAGGAACGGAAGTTGAACAAAGCATAGAAGAGATATCTGGACGATTAGGGAGACTGTCCTTAGAGCCTGCTTCCCCACCATCAATCTCAACTACATGGAAATATGAAATAAAAAAAATAATTTTCATCCTTAAACCATTATAATAATTACTTACTTTGATAATAATGAAAAATACATACACTCATATATTAAGACTAAATATAATAATCTCTTTCATTAAAATAAATTTACATCTTTCAATAAAACATAAAATTCTGATTATTTTATCTTGAATATTGAATTTCGCACTAAATAATTAAACAGTTGAGAAACTCCATTAAAAATATTTAAAAACCAGTCACCTTTTAAGTTTCTCCATATTTTAATTATCTTGATTGTGGTCCCTTCATTGCTAGATCATCATGATTGTGATGTAGAAGGTAACGAGGATTGTCCAGGGATCAAATGACGTGAATATAACATGTACCATGTGGCATTTTGATTTATGTTTTCAAGAAAGTTGATTTATTTAGGAATTTCAGATTTATGTTGGTTTTGAATTTATGATTCCATAACAAGGTTATGTTATCTAGAGTTTTGGAAAGGCATGTGGATTTAGATAACTAGAGTTTTGGAAAGGCATGTGGATTTAGATAACCAAAATTTTCTAAAAGTCACATTTTTAATAAGAAGTTCCAAACTTCCAAAAAGTGATAGGAATTTTGGATCTTCTAGGTTCCATGAAAAGTGTGACAAAGGAAAAATCTTAAAATTGGGCTATTTTCCTGAATAATGTGCTTTCCATCTGCAAAAACGGAATATTTTAGGTTCCATATTTTATTTTTTGGAATTTATATAATTTTCTTTTGTTATTTAGATTTTTCAAGATTCTAACATCTGCACTCAAAATTTTAATAATGGTCGAATATAAGAAAATATTTAATATTCGAATTTTATTAAAAGATAGGAAAACTAAATAAATAATCAAAAGGGTGAAATTTGGAAAATTGTGTGTTCAATTGATAGATCTAACTAGCTAAAGAAGAAGGTCAAAAAGGAAAGGAACATGTATAAAATGGACAAATCAAATTCTCTGAATTGATGGAAGAAGGTCAAAAGGAAAGAAACATGCATAAAATGGAAAAATTAGTTATTGAACAAATTAGGTCACACCTGGGAACAAATAAGAGTGAACAAAGTTTGAATTGGTATAGGTCTCCCACTCTTATATTATCTGGTATGACACTGCAGTGAGTTTTTATATCTTTCACTTAACAATTTCACAAATTTGATAAATTTTCCAATATATCACCATATCTTTTTATTCCATGAAATCTATAATCACTTAGATAAAAGTTAGAGTCATGCTCTATTCCCCTTACCTAAATAAATTATTAATGTATAAAGCCCATTAAATAGTTGGTGAATAGTTACTTATTGTAAAAAGGGTCTCTTTGTTAATATAGCTCAAATTAATTACTAGATTGTCATTGTAAGTGGGCTCATAAATAGTTAATGTTATATATATATATATATATATATATATATATATATATAGTGAGAGAGAGGGGGAAAATTTATATAATGTTTTTGTTAAGAATTGAGAGTGTATTTAGAAAATTGTTCTATGAAATTTCCCCTTTAAAACAACATGTGAACATACCTCCCAATTTTCTATTATCAAAATATCTTTCTTCAAGTTATCTCTTTTTTTCTTGTTTTCTCTATTTTTGTACTAATTTTCATATGAATTACACTATAATACATTTAAAAATTATTTTAAACCAATCTCTATTACAATATATACAAATAAATTCTCTTGAATTTACATTATTTGAACTATGTTTAAGACAATACTAACTACAATGACCAAATCATAGTGTCCACATGCTCCCAACTTCAAAAAATTGCACGTGTTAACAACGTTCTTGCCCTTTGAGATAAGCCTAGCAAAGTTCTTGATATTGCCCTTTCATTACTAAGAATTTCAATTTTCAAAATATGGCCCATAATATTTCACTTAATGCCCCTCACAAAACAAAATCTAAAACATCAAAGGGCCTGGGGAGATTGGGTATAGAATGGATGGATTACATCCAATGTTTAAATCAGACTGGAGTTTTACCATTCGAAGTAGAGGATAAATTGTGTTGGGTGGGCACAATAAAAAACGGATAGATTGTTGTCAAGGATATGTATTCCAGATTTCCTATAGATATATTTGATGAAAGGTTCAAGTGGTTCCAAAAAATATGGTATTGGGACATACCCATGAAGCTGAAATGTTTTAGTTGGCTAGTTCTCCACAAAAGAGTGCTCACTTGGGACATATTAATACATAGAGGACATTAAGGACCATGTATTTGCTCCCTATGTTAGGCTACCATGGAGGATTCTCTTCATCTATTTTTAAAAAGTCCATTTGCAATTGCTATCTGTGATGGAGTAATGTCACTACTCAACATCAAAGGTAGGTGGCAACAAGGATCGATTGAGGGAGTTCTATCTTCTTGGTTCATTACACATAAACAACACTCCATTATACCATTTTATATATTCTGGGAATCTAGAGATGCAGAAACAAAAATTTCTTTGAACAACAAGAACCAAACATCATGACAACTATAATTAAGATTGTTGCATACTATGGGGAGATTGGACCAAACATTAGAAAAGGCCACAAAGGTAATACCAAGTATATCGATATTTGGAGTGAACGTCCAATTGGCTTCTTTGATGGGGCGTTCATACAATCGAAATGTGAATGCGGGGCTTATATTGTATTGGAACCTGATAAGTTTTATCACTTGTGGTGGGAAGGAGGAAGTGACACAAACATTCGGGCAAAAATTATAGCACTATGGGGGACACTTCTATGTGCAAAATGGTTGGGTATTGAGACTACAAATATATTTGGGGACTCAAAAAGTGTCCTTAAATGGGTATAGGGTTCCTCTCAATTCAATCCTATTAAACTTTCTACATGGATGAGGCATATCCAGATTCTGGAGCACACCCTTCATTAGATTACATATAGGCATGTGTACCGTGAACATAATGTGGCTGCAGACATGTTATCAAAAAGGGGCATTGTAGCAGAAACATGTTTGATTCACTTTTATGCTTTCGAGCACTGTTCAGTAATGAATGAAGGAACTATAGAGATCTTGTAGCATAGCATTTTTGTATAAGTGGATCTTGCTAGGACACAGATACTTAAAAAATAGGGGTATGCTAATAGATTTTCAAAGTGGAATCATAGGTGGATATTGGGGATATGATAGATAATTAGAATTTTGCACTAAGTTTATATTGAGTACAATGACAAACATGTGACATAAATGTTTTTTTAAGAAGGATGTCAATAAAAAACAAACTATAGTAATCACCTTTATTTAATGAAAGATGATTTTTTTTTTGACTCAAAACAAATATTGGCCAGGATTACATTGCTTGAAATCTTCAAAACTTCCCGGTTAAATTTGGTTCTTCTTGACCAAAATATATTGGCCAAGATTACATAGCTTGAAATCTTCATATCCATTAATAAACTGCATTTTGCCAAGTGTTATACCCAAGTTGTTTATTTCAGCCACCACCTTCCAAATATGAGTAATACCCATTTGTGATAAATGACAAATCAGAAGGGGCAGAAAGTGAATGTTAACCATCCATACCCTTGATAGCGTCCAAACCCACCTAAATCCGACAACTATCACCAATCTCCATCTCATTCCAGCAAAAATCCATGGTTTATTTTTCATGATATTACGCCAAATGTATGACACACCCTTATGTTCCTTTGCCCCATCTCTAATCCACTGCGTGGAATCAATGTGATGAAGGTATTCCCTTTTCATGATATTTTACCAAATACAATACTTGTCAAAAAGTTTTTTGTGACCAATGAAATATTAAATGTCCAGTATACCCTAACCTCCACTCTGAATGTCGTGCAATGGAGGACAAACGAACCAAGTGGTATTTCCTTCTTGTACTTTTACCCGCCAATAAAAATCTAGTCGAAACAGAATTTTTATCGATCTGATGTATTATTATTTTGGCAGTAAAGACAAATGGATCTAGTAGACTAACATGTAATCCTGGCCAATATATTCCGGGCAAGCTGAACCAAAATGAACCAGGAGGTTTCATAACTGAGAGTTAAATAAGAAGAAGGAAAAAAGGAAAATAAAAAAAACCGGGCTAAAAGGACGTTTTCAATATTTTTAAAAATTAAAATCCAATGGGTGGTCCGATCCTAAGAAATAGAGCTGCTAGGCCCAAAACAATTCTCAAACGGTGTTAAGAGAAAAACATAAGCCCAAGCATTCATCTTATCAATGCTGAAAAGCCCCACTACCTAAGACGAGACAGAGAGCCCGGAGTGTAAGTGTTGCAACCCGGATTCCTTAATCACTCATCAAAATGAGAATTGTTTTGTTTTTTACCATTTACCTTCAACCGACCTTCAAAATGAGGATTGTTTTCGCTTTTTTAACGGTTACAGATTCACCACGCAGCAAATAACTTAGAAGTTAATCAGTTATTTGTGAAGCTAGTGCAGATCTTGTGGTGAGTACGGTCTATTGTCTTACTCTTTATCTTGGTTATTGATGGGACAGCGTTTAACTAAGTAAATTTCTGTCTACTGGTATACTAAAACAGCACCATTCTAACACAGCATTTCATATACAGAATATGGTTAGAAGGTTGCAATCTGATAAAAAAATACTCAACTCCTTATATCGCTATGCTAATAGATGAATAAATTTCTCAAAGAGATCCTAATATTTAAAATACTCAACTCCTTTTAACAGTAACCTTATATCGCTAAAGCTAAGAATGTTTCACGATGTGATGAAGATGGCAAATCTTAAATCATTTTCCCTTTAAAAAGGATAATAAATTTCCCATTTCTTTTTTTGAAGAACAATAATAAACATTGGAAAGGAGGCCATAACTCTTCAGAATTTGAAGAACATCCTGAAAAAACATGAAAGGAGACCATAACTCTTCAGTATTTGAAGAACATCCTTAAAAAAACGAACATTCTCAATACCTGCAGCTACTTTGCATACTCGTGCACGTAGTTGGAAGAAGACGACTTAGAGAAAAAGAGCTATTTTGCAGACTGGTGCACGCAGTTGGAAGAAGACAACAGAGGGAAAAAAAGACAATTCAGGAATCATCGATAACTTGCATTGCAGGCTTCTTAATGTACTGAGACACAGTATATGCCAACTCTTAGGATTCAAAAATCCAAGAGAAAAATCTAAGAATTGGCGTATACTGCCCCAAAACATTAATGCTCCAAAAATATTGGTATCAACATTTTCAGCAACCTGTTGTCCATGACTGTTGTGACAAACGCACATGCACACGGTCACACTGGGACACCCACGCATTAATTTCTCTCCATGGTCGCCGACACCCACGCAAAGCATGCTGACTTTGAGCCAACTGCCCCACACCTCATCGTGCTGAGTATTAAATAAAACTTTCCGTTGCTTGGTACTTAGTTGTCAAGAAACTGCTAATTAATTTGACCACCGTGAATCAAATTTTACAGGATATCTTTATACGCTGTATTCTGTCATGTGCACCTTTCGATATGGTTTTCTTTATTTCTCCAGGAACTGGTTCCAAAAAATTATCTCTGTCTTTCAGTGAAAAACTTCAGTTTTCAATGCCATTGTGGAGGGTTGCTCTTGTGATTTTTTATATTGTAATTTGAGATTGTAATTTTTGGTTATCTAAAAATGTTTTTAGCTTAAATAGGTTATAATTTTGTTTGGAAAATAATTAAAACTAGGATTTGTACCAGATGTTGCAAAGGAAACGCTCTAAGGCATAAATTGAAGAATGGAAATACAACAAAAAAATATTTTAATAAAGAATAAAAATACTTATAATGAATTTATTATTAGATATTCCTATATATTGCACTATATATTAGCCCTCTAATTGTTTCCCTTTCTTAATGTAACCTTTCACCACTATGGTCACTATAATATCAAATACAATATGTGTCTTAACCAAAAACCATTATGAAAGTCAAAATACTTATATGTTCCATATCCCATATAAACTATAATATACTTTGATCACCCTTGGGGAATTGCAAACCCTTCCAAAATGCAACTTCTAATCACTATTACCATTAAGAAAAATGGCATTTATTACCTTATAATCCTTAAGGGAATAACTCTATTATTAAGTAAACCATAGTGCAATATGATTTTTAACACAATGAATTCTAAAAATTATGACCCCTAGTACACTCTCATCATAAACACATTGTAACTCCTAAAATGTTACAAGACATAAACTTTAATACCTAACACGTTAACTATAACATTAAAACTATAACCTGTATGTACTTAAATTGCCTTAACATAGTGAAGGTAAAGAAGAATCAAGTGTGGCTCTTCAAATTCAAGAAGCAAATATAAAAATTGTTGACTATTATGTAGATGATATTTTCACTATTGACATTGACCCCAAAACCATTTTATGGGAGAAACCTATGGTAATGATGTTGATGGGTACTCATTATTCTCCCATTAAATGGTATAATGGTGGCCTACATTTTGTAAATAATTTAAGGTCTTAATGTTTGTAAACTAATTCTAAACTAATTCTCTTTAATGATAACAACCTCCATAATGTAATTAAGGTAAAATAATCAATTATTTACCAGAGCATTACATGTCAATCTTACTGCATTCATCATTTAAACATATTTAACCCAAAAACTTGATTAAATAAAATATTTTTTGAAAAAGAACGTGTCAACATATCACAAAAATGTACTCAGGTACCCCATCTGCAAAAAGCCATTCACTGTTTCATGAAAGTTTAAAATGTAAAATGTTTAATAGTCGCACCATATTGAGCTAAATTTCGCAATCATATAAAAACTATAAAAACGATGTAGCGTAAAAATAATCAGAAAGAAATCATTTTTTCTCAATAGGTGATTTTCCAAAGATGGGTGTCAGATAAAAAGCAGCAGCTGCTCCTAAAAACCCTAAGCTGTTCTTTACCAAAGGCTCCCAATCCGAAGTTCTCCGCACAATTGGAAGTATCCCAAACAAAGGAAATAACAATAGCCACAGAGGAGAAAGAAGAAGAACCCACTGCCATGAACCCTCCACTCTGCCCTGAGGGCTAAGCCGGGCAGCAAACCCAAACACACAACCCTTAGCAATGGATGTCGCAAGAGTTAAAAAGTACAGGACATCTGTCAAACCAGGCACGTTATTGCATCCCTCTTCCCTAACAATGCATTGCTTGATGGCATCAATTGTATTCAAAAGGGCTGCCTGATAGCCCTCTTCCGATACAAAAAATTGATTCCCATACTTGGCCTACAGCTCACCGAAGGATTGATGAGGAAGCCTGGAACTCACTGTTAATCCTGTAACGAAATTCAACATGTTTGGGGAAGAGATGTCCTCTACTATAATCACAGTCCTGTCATCAGGGCACCAGAGGTCCCTGAAGGATTTGTCTGAAGGAGATGGGGATGGCCCAAACCTTGTAAGGATTCTCGTTTTCCACTCTGACTCATCTTCCAAAGCCTACAACTCTTATGAAATCTTCACTACTTAGGCTGGAGATAAGACCCTGGCTATGTCAATAAAATTGGTGAAGTTGTTGGGTAGCCGAAGATCTGAGACTTTTATTGCTTTCGGCTCTTTTGAGGCCATGTTGGATTGAAAGTCTGAGTTCAGGATTTCGGTAATTGCTAATGATGGTGTCAACTGCACTTGCTGAATTAGAAAGGTGAACAAGAGCATGGATGCCATTGACAGAGTTTGCTTACCCACATCCTTGAAAATGTTGTTTTTGTGTTGTGCATATATCAACTGAGAAATACCTAGGTTTTTGAAGGTGATCTCAAAGGGGTTGAAGTTGTGGGTTATTGAATCTGGTGTACATTGACTGACAGAGTATGAGTGTTTTATGTGATTGAAGGTGGGCTTGTAATTGAAAATGGAGAGGAAAGAGAATGACTTAAAAAAGATAACGCAGCAAGAACTGAGTGGCATTTTAACTGGGGGTGGAGAAAGACTCGGAATGCTCTTGATGGCTGCTTGCTAAGGCTTGAGCTTGAGTTGCCATGAGATACTGGAGATGGGTCTGATCACGAAAGACCGAATGCACAAAAAATATGAGCTACCTGATTCCACCTGTAAGGCCAGGCACACACCAGAATGAACCAGTAGAGTTTGTGAGATTACTCAAAGATGGATGAATACTTCCTGATAAATAATTTGAATTCGTTTCCATACCAAAATCAACAAGGATTCAAAGTGGTATGTTCATTGAAAACAATCTATGACATCCAACTGAATATTTGATAAACATGAATATTTTTGGTGGAATTTTACAGAGTACGATGGTGTTTGAATTTTAATAGAAAAGAGAATTTTTATACACGTCGTTACCCAGGATCAAAACAAAGAGAATAAATAATTGCTCATCCTGGATAGAACATCTCTCTTGTTTTGATTCCTCTTTTATGTCAATCGTGTCCATTTACTGATCAGGAAAACACATTCTATAAAAATTAAGTCATGAGTTGAAAGGATCATGAATCAGTGGCTATAACCTAGAAAACATAAACTGATTTCTGTGTTTCTTGACAGTCAAAACAAATGTTGTTGCATTAAGGATGACGTGATTTTCCAGATATGCATAATAGCATATCACTAAATAAGGAAAACGTGTAGTTCAGTAACTACAAATAAATTCTACAAAGGTGTGAATTGATAGTTAAAATGAAAGTGGAATGACTCCTTTAGCACAAAACCATGATACATGGAATTCCAGTTTTTATTCCAACAGGTTACAATGCAGTTTTTCTTGAAATTAAAGGTAAGCAGATTTTATCTATATGGTGTGAAGAGTAAATATTCTATTGTATGTTTTATTCAATTGATGTTTGTGAGCAGCAATTTCCAAGTACTATTAATTCTTTGTGTGTATACTTCCCATGGGTTTGAGCGTTTCAATATTTTTGCAATGATATGCACCAAGGCTATAAGATCATACCATGTCCAGTACTCTGGGTCAAGCCAATTATATTTTGGTATACCTTGTCAATTTTCTAACTTGGAAACATCTTGGGGTGAAGCATATGTATTTGCAATGACCTCAGACTGTTTGATGTTCTGGAACCGTGATAGTGCCCAGTAAGCTACTCCAGCAATAAAGAACCAAAGGCTCCCAATCCGAAGTTCTCCGCACAATTGGAAGTATCCAAAATGAAGGAAATAACAATAGCCACAGAGGAGAAAGAAGAAGAACCCATTGAGTCTGGAGTAACCACATCCTAAAATAAAAAACAATATAATGCCTGCAATAAAAGGTTTAATTTACACAAATCAAAATGAAATTTATTCTCTGATGAATGTAACTAAAAGCAGAATAACAAAATAACAGGGCTGTTGAGCACAAAGAATGTCAGACTTGGGAACTTTACAGCTAATTACAATCACTACAGAGCATGGTGGATATGTGAAGGAGACCCATTAATTGATGTAGTCCTGCATGATCACTCTCAGTGTTATATCTCCATTTCCTTCGATGCAAACAGTGGATTAATAGTCCCATATAAGAGAGATAGGTTCAGATATGCCACAGGGAGATATGCCAAAGGGACAACCCTTAACATAAGGCTATACTGAAAAAAATTATAAGCAACCATTGCAACCCTCCTAACGATACTAATAAACATGAGTTGCATTTGAGCCCTGAACTTCTGCAAAATAAAAAATTCCCAGACTTTTATATCAGAGTTAAATCATTTTTTCTCAATAGGTGATTTTCCAAAGATGGGTGTCAGATAAAAAGCAGCAGCTGCTCCTAAAAACCCTAAGCTGTTCTTTACCAAAGGCTCCCAATCTGAAGTTCTCCGCACAATTGGAAGTATCCCAAATGAAGGAAATAACAATAGCCACAGAGGAGAAAGAAGAAGAACCCACTGCCATGAACCCTCCACTCTGCCCTGAGGGCTAAGCCGGGCAGCAAACCCAAACACACAACCCCTAGCAATGGATGTCGCAAGAGTTAAAAAGTACAGGACATCTGTCAAACCAGGCACGTTATTGCATCCCTCTTCCCTAACAATGCACTGCTTGATGGCATCAATTGTATTCAAAAGGGCTGCCTGATAGCCCTCTTCCGATACAAAAAACTGATTCCCATACCTGGCCTGCAGCTCACCGAAGGATTGACGAGGAAGCCTGGAACCCACTGTTAATCCTGTGCCGAAATTCAAGATGTTGGGGAAGAGATGTCCTCTACTATAATCACAGTCCTGTCATCAGGGCGCCATAGGTCCCTGAAGGATTTATCTGAAGGAGATGGGGATGGCCCAGACCTTGTAAGGATTCTCGTTTTCCACTCTAACTCATCTTCCAAAGCCTGCAATTCCAAAGCCTGCAACTCTTGTGAAATCTTCACTGCTTGGGCTGGAGATAAGACCCTGTCTATGTCAATAACATTGGTGAAGTTGTTGGGTCGCTGAAGGTCTGGGACTTTTATTGCTTCTCGCTCTTTTGAGGCCATGTTGGATGCTTCTCGCTCTTTTGAGGCCATGTTGGATTGAAAGTCTGAGTTCAGGATTTGGGTAATTGCTAAAGATGGTGTCAACTGCACTTGCTGAATCAGAAAGGTGAACAAGAGCATGGATGCCATTGACAAAGTTTGCTTACCCAGATCCTTCAAAATGTTGTTTTTGTGCTGTGCATATATCAACTAAGAAATACCCAGGTTTTTGAAGGTGATCTGAAAGGGGTTGAAGTTGTGGGTTATTGAATCGGGTGTACATTGATTGACAGAGTATGAGTGTTTTATGCAATTGAAGGTGGGCTTGTAATTGAAAATGGAGCGGAAAGAGAATGACTTAAAAGAGATAAGTTTTATGCAATTGAAGGTGGGCTTGTAATTGAAAATGGAGCGGAAAGAGAATGACTTAAAAGAGATAACGTAGCAGGAACTGAGTGGGATTTTAACTGGGGGTGGAGAAAGACTCAGAATGCTCTCGATGGTTGCTTGTTGAGGCTTGAGATACTTTGTAAATAATGTACCAATTCTCTTTAATGTTAACCACCTCCATAGTGTGATTAAGGTAAAATAATCAATTATTTACCAAAGTATTAAATTTCTAAACTAATTCTCTTTAATGATAACCACCTCCATAATGTAATTAAGGTAAAAATAACTTATCAACATAATTATTTTAAGAGAAAAATCAACCTAACACATACAAGTCATCATATAAATTCAGAGGGAGGATTCTGAATACATTACTTACCAAACGTATAAAACTAATCAATTTGTGTCAGCTTAAAGTCATTTTTCGTAGTCTCCACTCAGCTCCTATGCTGCTATGTACCACAAGAACTCTAAACAATCGATATAGACACAAATTCCAGGCTAGTTTCTTTATCATCAATGAAGCAATCCTTTTTCCAGTGTTCAATATTTCGTTCATGCGCCTTTTTAAAAGCAAGATCGTATTCAATTGACAATAACAGAGCACAATACTCAACACACACAGAAAACAAACAATACACAAATTCATTCATTCATTTATTAAAGACAAAACGCCAGAAAAAATGATGGAACACTACAAAAGTAACGCAAAGATAATTCATTCAACTGAAAACTAAGACTTGGTACAAAGGTCAAACTGTTTTACAGCAGTTCTTTAATTTTCTACAATACTGGTTTCAATTGAAAACTGAGACTTGGAACAAAGATTCAAATTGTTATTCAACAGTTCTTTATTTTTTTACAGGAATAGTTTCAATTGAAAACTGAGACTTAAAACAAAGAATCAAACTGTTTTACAATAGTTCTTTCTTTTTCTACAGAATTGGCTTCAATGTATGGAGCAAAGTAAAAAAGGAATAAAATGAAGTAACAATTTTAGAAAGAGGAAAAATTAGAATGTGACAGGATGTTGAAAGCCAAATGTAAAATAACAAGCGTCTTATTTGATATCTATAAGCTTATTCATCACAGGGGAAGCTCTCAGAGATGGATTTTGACCTTGTGAACTTCTTGGTCCATATGAATTTCACATGGCAAGTAAAACCACATGAGCTATCCTAAAAATTTCAAACCGTTTATATATAACGCATAGGAAATCTAATTCATGTCTAGCAGGACTCTTTTACAATGCTCAACCCTCTGTCACAAACTTAAATTTAATCATACTATCATCCATTCTCACTATTGCATGTCACTTGTATCTGAAAGGCTATCTGTTGTTTTAAATGTGGTACAAATTATATTATAGTTCACAAGCTACCTGCCACATGGTCCTGGCCCTATATATATATATATATATATATTAATGCTAATGGTGGGTATTTGGTCAGCTCATCCCAACTTCCCTTATCTTAAAACATAAGGTGTACCGTAACAGAGCTTCCAGGCGATTAGGAACAGGCCTAAATGGTGATTGAAGTGCAAAAGCACCCTGTTTTAACTTCAGAGTCCATCTGCTCCTGCCTAGGCAAATTCCTGCAACTGGCTCTTAGGATTGCCAAAGCACCGTTCCTCCTATCTTCCAAGGTTGCAATTGCCTTAATATACATTTTTTCATAACTTTGCCTGACCCAAAATTGCTAAAAGAGAATAAATAACTGCTCATCCTAGATAGAACATCTCTCTTGTTTTGATTCCTCTTTTATGTCAGTCTTGTCCATTTACAGATCAGGAAAACACATTCTATAAATTATATTCTATAAAAATTAAGTCATGAGTTGAAAGGATCACGAATCAGTGGTTATAACCTAGAAAACATAAACTAATTTCTGTGTTTCTTGACAGTCAAAACAAATGCTACTGCATTGAGGATGACGTGATTTTCTAGATATGCATAATAGCATATCACTAAATAAGGAAAACGTGTAGTTTAGTCACTACAAATAAATTCCACAAAGGTGTGAATTGATAGTTAAAATGAAAGTGGAATGACTCCTTTCGCACAAAACCATGATACATGGAATTCCAGTTTTTATTCCAGCAGGTTACAATGCAGTTTTTCCTGAAATAAACGGTAAGCAGATTTTATCTATATGGTGTGAAGAGTAAATATTCTATTGTATGTTTTATTCAATTGATGTTTGTGAGCAGCAATTTCCAAGTACTGTTAATTCTTTGTGCGTATACTTCCCACGGGTTTGAGCGTTTCAATATTTCTGCAATGATATGTACCAAGGATATAAGATCATACCATTTCCAGTACTCAGGATCAAGCCAATTATCTTTTGGTATACCTTGTCAATTTTCTAACTTGGAAACATCTTGGGGTGAAGCATATGTATTTGCAATGACCTCACACTGTTTGATGTTCTGGAACCGTGATAGTGCCGAGTAAGCTAATCCAACAATAAAGAACCAAAGGCTCCCAATCCGAAGTTCTCCGCACAATTGGAAGTATCCCAAATGAAGGAAATAACAATAGCCACATAGGAGAAAGAAGAAGAACCCACTGAGTCTGGAGTAACCACATCCTGAAATAAAAAACAATATAATGCCTGCAATAAAAGGTTTATTTTACACAAATCAAAATGAAATTTATTCTCTGATGAATGTAACTAAAATTAGAATAGCAAAATAAGAGGGCTGCTGAGCACAAAGAATGTCAGACTTGGGAACTTTACAGCTAATTACAGTCACTACAGAGCATGGTGGATATGTGAAGGAGACCCATTAATTGATGCAGTCCTGCATGATCACTCCCAGTGTTATATCTCCATTTCCTTCGATGAAAAAAGTGGAGTAATAGTCCCATATAGGAGAGACAGGTTCAAATATGCCACGGGGAGATATGCCAAAGGGACAACCCTTAACATAAGGCTATACTGAAAAAAATTATAAGCAACCATTGCAACCCTCCTAATGATACTAATAAACATGAGTTGCATTTGAGCCCTGAACTTCTGCAAAATAAAAAATTCCTAGACTTTTATATCAGAGTTAAATATTTTTTTCTCAATAGGTGATTTTCCAAAGATGGGTGTCAGATAAAAAGCAGCAGCTGCTCCTAAAAACCCTAAGTTGTTCTTTACCAAAGGCTCCCAATCCGAAGTTCTCCGCACAATTGGAAGTATCCCAAACGAAGGAAATAACAATAGCCACAGAGGAGAAAGAAGAAGAACCCACTGCCATGAACCCTCCACTTTACCCTGAGCGCTAAGACGGGCAGCAAACCCAAACACACAACCCCTAGCAATGGATGTCGCAAGAGTTAAAAAGTACAGAACATCTGTCAAACCAGGCACGTTATTTCATCCCTCTTCCCTAACAATGCACTGCTTGATGGCATCAATTGTATTCAAAAGGGCTGCCTGATAGCCCTCTTCTGATACAAAAAACTGATTCCCATACCTAGCCTGCAGCTCACCGAAGGATTGACGAGGAAGCCTGGAACCCACTGTTAATCCTGTGCCGAAATTCAAGATGTTTGGGGAAGAGATGTCCTCTACTATAATCACAGTCCTGTCATCAGGGCGCCATAGGTCCCTGAAGGATTTATCTGAAGGAGATGGGGATGGCCCAGACCTTGTAAGGATTCTTGTTTTCCACTCTGACTCGTCTTCCAAAGCCTGCAACTCTTGTGAAATCTTCACTGCTTGGGCTGGAGATAAGACCCTGGCTATGTCAATAACATTGGTGAAGTTGTTGGGTAGCTGAAGGTCTGGGACTTTTATTGCTTCTGGCTCTTTTGAGGCCATGTTGGATTGAAAGTCTGAGTTCAAGATTTGGGTAATTGCTAAAGATGGTGTCAACTGCACTTGCTGAATCAGAAAGGTGAACAAGAGCATGGATGCCATTGACAGAGTTTGCTTACCCACATCCTTGAGAATGTTGTTTTTGTGTTGTGCATATATCAACTGAGAAATACCTAGGTTTTTGAAGGTGACCTGGTAGGGGTTGAAGTTGTGGGTTATTTAATCGGGTGTACATTGACTGACAGAGTATGAGTGTTTTATGTGATTGAAGGTGGGCTTGTAATTGAAAATGGAAAGGAAAGAGAATGACTTAAAAGAGATAACGTAGCAGGAACTGAGTGGAATTTTAACTGGGGGTGGAGAAAGACTCGGAATGCTCTTGATGGTTGCTTGCTGAGGCTTGAGCTTGAGTTTCCATGAGATACTAGAGATGGGTCTAATCTGAGCCACCTGATTCCACCTGTAAGGCCAGGCACACACCAGAATGAACCAGTAGAGTTTTGTAAGATTACTCAAAGATGGACGAATACTTCCTGATAAATCATTTGAATTCATGTCCATACCAAAATCAACAAGGATTCAAAGTGTTATGTTCATTGAAAATAATCTATGACATCCAACTGAATATTTGATAAACAGGAATATTTTTGGTGGAATTTTACAGAGTGCGATGGTGTTTGAATTTTAATAGAAAAGAGAATTTTTATACATGTTGTTACCGAGGATCAAAACAATAAAAGAGAATGGATCAAAACAATAAAAGTGAATTTTTATACACGATGTTACCCAGGATCAAAACAATTGACATTTTGAAGGGAAAACTATTTTCTTAATGTGATTAGGCTGATAATCAAAATTAAATTCTTCGTCTTTTGTTGGGAGAGACACTTTGTAAATAATGTACCAATTCTCTTTAATGTGTTGGGAGAGACACTTTGTAAATAATGTACCAATTCTCTTTAATGTTAACCACCTCCGATGTAATTAAGGTAAAAATAACTTATCAACATAATTATTTTAAGAGAAAAATCAACCTAACACATACAAGTCATCATATAAATTCAGAGGGAGGATTCTGAATACATTACTTACCAAACGTATAAAACTAATCAATTTGTGTCAGCTTAAAGTCATTTTTCTGTAGTCTCCACTCAGCTCCTATGCTGCTATGTACCACAAGAACTCTAAACAATCGATATAGACACAAATTCCAAGCCAGTTTCTTTATCATCAATGAAGCACAATACTCAACTCACACAGAAAACAAACAATACACAAATTCATTCATTCATTTATTAAAGACAAAACGCCAGAAAAAATTATGGAACGCTACAAAAGTAACGCAAAGATAATTCATTCAACTGAAAACTAAGACTTGGTACAAAGGTCAAACTGTTTTACAGCAGTTCTTTAATTTTCTACAATACTGGTTTCAATTGAAAACTGAGACTTGGAACAAAGATTCAAACTGTTATTCAACAGTTCTTTATTTTTTTACAGGACTAGTTTCAATTGAAAACTAAGACTTGGAACAAAGAATCAAACTGTTTTACAATAGTTCTTTATTTTTCTACAGAACTGGCTTCAATGTATGGAGCAAAGTAAAAAAGGAAGAAAATGAAGTAACAATTTTAGAAAGAGGAAAAATTAGAACGTGACAGGATGTTGAAAGCCAAATGTAAAATAACAAGCGTCTTATTTGATATCTATAAGCTTATTCATCCCAGGGGAAGCTCTCAGAGATGGATTTTGACCTCATTCCTATCCCTGCCATTCCAGAATCTTTCAGAAAAATATACATACTATACCCCTGGGGATTTGAACTTCTACCCTTTTGCAAAGAAACACAATCCATAGTACCCACCTGGAGTTACACTGTACCGATGCAGCCGAAGAAGTCGAAATCCCAAAGCAGTGATCTCAAGATCTGCAACGGGCTTCAGACTTTCGTTCCAATGCCTGTATGCAGGATATGTCATAATGTTACGTTGAAGGAATTTTCAGAGAAAATGGGTAAGGGAAGAATAGTGAAATTAAAAATTTTATGATACCTGTAAACACAATCGAGAATTTCCTTGATTTCCTTTTCACATTCTAGTGCAAAACAAATACATATATAAATGTATTCCAGTGAAAACCTGAACGAGTAGTACCACAGAGGAATATTAACCAAAAGAAAACATAGCTGAGCTTTCGAGCTACAGCGAAAGTGAAATTAGCCCCGAAAAGCGTGTAAAGCCTGAAAAGGGATTTTTTTGTAGCTGTATTGAGGATGGAAATCCTCCTGAAATGCTAACCTACATCGACACCCAAACCGAATATTTACAGGATAAAACTGCACAGAGCACAACAATTAGACAAGTTTTGATTTGGGCAAGGCGTGGGAGTTTACCTGGAATTGTTGGGCTCAACATCTCAGCCAAACCCTAGACAGAATGTGGAAAGGGGATGAAATCCACCCGAAAAACAGACCCAACATGGAAGCTTTCAAACTTTCTAGGCTCTGCCAGGAAATAGAAAGTACTTTAGACCTGCTCCCATGTCTACCTGACCTTTTTGCTCCTGGTGGTCGTTGTACCTTGCAAGTAGCAAAAAAGAAGGGGTAAGATTAGCATTCGCCAAATAAATTGTATAAAACATAGTGGGGAAGCAACTGAACAAGGTCTTAAAAAAAACACTTACCACATTATAACAACCAACTGCTACAAAAATTTTCCAACAAAACAACTACCCAAGTTGCAAGTTTGAAGTTTGGTTTGCCTAAAGGCTTCTCTTTCTGTACGAGAGAGTGGATGGCCAACAAAAATTATGTAAATCCCCCTTTGATATGGGCAAGCCCTTGTCCAAGCGCAGAGCTCTTCTAGAAGAACCACCGACCATAATCTCATCCGAATATCTCCCGTCAAGCTCCGCGACCCTGCTGGTTGATGTGCTCTCGCTGGTAACAACCCTGGGGTATTTCTGCGTTGCTCAGGGGGTTAGAGAGTTGTAACTACCTCAGCATAATCAAACGACTCAACATGGCTCAATTGTCTAACATATCATCTAATGGTGTAAAGTAATGACACATAGGCAGAGAGAAAAGTTCATTTCAAAAGGAACGCCTTACGGTGTAATTACACTGTGAGTTTAAATTAATTTAGCGAAAAGTTTTGAAATTCTAAATTAGAATTATGGTCCCATAAAATGACATAGAACACTCAATGGGTTAAGGAAACAAACCCAATAACTATAGAGCTTGACCCCTACTCCCTGCCCAGGCTTGCCACCAACCCAAATCCCCTCACTAACAAAGGATTGAGGCAACCACTATCAAAAATTAATTACAATTATATATATATATATATATTTATTTATTTATTTATTTACTTGTGTATATTTTTGTTTTATTTTGTTTATTTTTTATTAATTATTTTTATTTTAGTTTTATTAATTAATTTTATTTATTAATTATAATTTTTGACCTTTTTTTTGTTTGGAGTTTGACTTTGCTTCTTTTATTCTTGTTATTTTTTTTAATATTTAATTTTAATAAATTAATTTTAATATTTGTTTTTAATAAATTAGTATTATAATTTAAATATTATTTTTCAAAAACTATTCGTTTAATATAGTCGTTACTTAATAATATTTTTTTTTAATATATTAATAAATTAATATCATATTTTAAATATTAATTTCCAAAATCTAGCGGTTTAATATAGCTGCTACTTAATAATATTTGTTTTTAATATATTACTAAATTAATATCATAATTTAAATATTATTTTTAAAATATAGTTGTTACTTGAAATTATGGTCTCTACATTGCTCTTTATTTAAGTGTTTGCCATTGCCTGCCTCTTCATTTGGTTAATGGTCTGCCTCTTTAGTTGGTCCTCATGATGAACCACACTTGTCGTTCGAAAAGTGTTGGCCAATATTTTCTTTTATGTCGTGATGATGAACCACTTGTTGGTTCGAAAAGAATCTACCAATATTTTATTTTATATTTTATGTGATTTGTACAGAAAGACTTTTCTTAATTATATTAGACTTAAAAAATTATAAATAATTTAAGGAGTTGTCTTTAGTGTGACTTTTTGGAAGCTTTTCTGATGGTTTTTCCGGTCAAAATTCTCTAAAATCCGGCAGCAGTTTATTGAAATCACAAGCTTGATGGGTAATCCCTACAATGAAAGTGTCCTAAGGGTTTTTCAGGGTGTTGAATCCAAATATGCAGTTAAAAAACTAGTTCAAATAACACAAATCAAGATTTTACCTCAATTTTTCCTGCCGGATTTCGGCATCGGAAAGTCCAAAAAGTCGCACTAAAGACAACTGCATAATTTAATAGCAACACTAATGGATGGGATTACGTGTGATGATTTGAAAATAGTTTTACTATGATGGACGAGATTACGTGTGAAGATTTGAAAGTAGTTTTATTATGTCTTTGTGTTTCATATTTTTAACTTCGGATAATGTAATGAAATTTAACATTAAAATACAGTGAAATTTGATATTTCTTCTGAAATTTCAATTATTTGCAAATAACGTTAAAGAAATATTAATACTATAACGTTAATGAAATTTTAATACTATAAATATGGGTTTTTATAAATTTGATTGAGATAATTGCGATATATTTTTAAATGTGGAAAGTTTTTTATTTAAAGAGTTTGTTTGGTTGCATTGGCTTTTACTAAACTTAAAAAATGTGCTCCCCACCTACCAATTTCTTAGGGATTTGAGATTATTCCAATTTTAATAAGTTCCTCATTATTATTTATAACATTCATTCATAATTTGTTTTTTTTTTTTTTTTTTTAGTTACAGATGATCCATAACCTTTTTATACATGGTTAATCACCTAAATGCCTGCATTAGTAAGGCATTCTTCGTGTTGCAATAGTTTTTTTTGGTTATATTTATGAAGTCTTCGGCTATATCAACCACATTAATATTTTTAATATGGTTGTACTAGTCTTAGGTGATTTGAGAAACCCCTTCATTTTTCTTTGCATTTAAGATATTTATAACTTTCGATAATTCAACAAATTCTTTTTTAAAACACACTCAGTGTGTTAATTTTTTATTATTTTAATTTAACTATTTATCAATAAAAATTATATATTTATATGATGATGATGATGGTGGTGGTGGTTAACGTCCATTGAGGCCAAACTTCGGTCTATCAGACCTAAAGAAACGAATTAATTAGTTTGATTTAATATTTTATTCTTATGCTCAAAAAGCTTGGAGAGAAGCCTCCAGAGCTCACTATAATTTTGACATCCTAAAAGGCTAGGAACGTCAGTATTGTAACAAAGATTATGCAACTGAGATCAAATGTGGTTGTATGTGGGGCACACTAAGAGGAAGTGATTTTCATCCTTGATGTTCATATTATCACAGAGATGTCAGATCCTTTCCATCCATGGTGTTTTAGGAACTGCCCAATGACCCATTTCACTATGGATCTCATAAGAGTTCGTTCTAATCTTGGCTATATTAATTTTCTTCTTTGAGATAGTTAAAACAAAGAGATACTTCTGATCTTCTAAGGTGGGGTTGATGACCTCCTTATAATATCTTAATTTTATTTAGCTACTAAATCTTTCTCACACCACATTTTTCTTTGAACTTAGAAGTAACAATATTTTTAAATTGTTATTAATGTTTTGTAATGAAACATTCTTGTCGATCTCTCAATGGTTTAACCAGACCTTGGTGTCTTTATACCAACCTCGTTTGAGCCTTAGGTGGTTTTGGCTGGAATTTAAAGCTAGCTTAGGAAGTCTATGGTCTCCTATGTTATTGAGTTTGTGCTTGTACAATAAAAGCCTAGTCATAGCCAGGCTATCAATAGGGGAAATACCCACTTCTATAAGGATAATGGGATATGGTGTATTGCTTTTAATTTTCGGGTTATACGTTAGAAAACGCTTCTGGATTTGGCTGGAATTTAAAGCTAGCTTAGGAAGTTTATGGTCTCCTATGTTGTTGAGTTTGTGCTTATAAAACAGAAGCCTAGTTATAGCTAGGCTCTCGATAGGGGAAAGACCCACTTCTATATGGAGAATATGCTAGGGTGTATTGCTTTTAATTTTGAGGTTATACATTATAAAATGCTTCTGGATTTGCTCAATATTTATCCAAGATTCTCTAGAGATGCTGCAACCCCAAACCTCACATCCATATAAGATAACAGGAGTGACTAAAGTTTCAAAGAGGAGCTTCTTTCTATCCCACATTACGATGTTTACCATTTTATAATTATTTTCAAGACCAAAATAAGCTTTCCACCCCCCATTAATCCTTTTCTCAATTCTATAGTTCTAGTTGAGCTTGTGATGAATATCAATTCCTAGGTACTTGTAAGTTGACACTTCCTCCAAGTTACTATTTTCATACATAAAATTAGTGTAAACATCATTCTTGGATTTGATAATCATAAATTTTGTTTTGTCAGTGTTAACAGTCATACCCATGGTAGAGTAGAAATCCTTAAGAAGTCTAAGTTGCTTATCAAGATCAGATGGGCACCTTGCGAGAAGAACAATATCGTTAGCATAGAGAAGAAGGATGATGAGTATCCCAGCTAAGATCATGCCAACACATCCTGCATCCTCTAAACAACCTTCTAGCTTGTCGATGTAAATGCCAAATAGGGTAGGGGAGAGGGGGAAACCTTGTTTAACTCTGGTATTACACTTAATATCATTTGACCACCCCTCATTTCTCTTAACTTGGCAATTACATTCTTTTATAACCTTATAGCAACAGCTCTCAACTCAAAAGGAACCTTTAGCTCTTCTAATCTATTCCATAGGTTGTTTCTAGGAACAGTATCGAAAGCCTTTTTAAAATCCATAAAGCAACAAAAGAGATTGGATTTATCATTGCAACATTCCTCCACAATGATCCTAAGCATAATGAGGTGGTCCATTGTTGAGTGTTGCCTTCTAAAACCCGCTTGGTCTTTAGCCCGCTTACCCTCACTTTCAAGCCATATGCTCAACTTCCTTTCCAAAATAATACCATATAACTTGGCTAAGAGAGGGTTGATCATGATTGTCCGATAATTAGAGGGGTTATTTCTATCCCCACTTTTAAAAATAAGGATAATATTATAATATATATTTTAAAAAAAAAATAATTAAATTTTTAATAAATCTTACATTATAATTATTTAATTTATAATATAAACAAGAATTATTATATTATAGGAAAAAAATCCATATATAATCTTATATATTAATAATAACATTTTCTTG
Organism: Pinus tabuliformis; assembly: GCA_031772625.1. Classification (NCBI taxonomy): domain Eukaryota; kingdom Viridiplantae; phylum Streptophyta; class Pinopsida; order Pinales; family Pinaceae; genus Pinus; species Pinus tabuliformis. The sequence continues at coordinate 293,668,100 of CM062812.1, forward strand.
AAACATTTTTTTATTTTATATGATGTTTAAAAAAATCATAATTCAATTTCTATATGCCCCTTTTTAAAAAATGAGGGGGGTAAGTCCCTCTTTAGAAGCTTTATTAACCCTGATCGCAATATTTAATTATATACAGAGTCAAGATGAGTACAATAGCTACACAACAATGCCAACATGTATCATGGGTCAAACTGGGTGGGGAGGCTAATAACCGGCCATCCCATCCACGCGGGATAACGCCCGCATATGTGTTTCTATATGCCCCTTGTCTATGGTGATTTTTAATTAATTAATTAATTAAAAAAGAAAAAAGTGTATAATTGGAATGGAGTTAAATTTGAATATTTAATTTGTGTATGTATTAGTATAAATATTTTAAAATATTCATTAGATATTAAATCTCTACCTTTTATTTAATAGTTATTGATAATAAAATAGAAATTCAAAACGTTTTATTTCAAAATAAATTATATTTACACAAAAATGCAACAATAACTTTAATTTATTTATGAATCAATTATATATATATATATATAGAGAGAGAGAGAGAGAGAGAGAGAGAGAGAGAGAGAGAGATGCTGCAACCCCAAACCTCACATCCATATAAGATAACAGGAGTGACTAAAGTTTCAAAGAGGAGCTTCTTTCTATCCCACATTACGATGTTTACCATTTTATAATTATTTTCAAGACCAAAATAAGCTTTCCACCCCCATTAATCCTTTTCTCAATTCTATAGTTCTAGTTGAGCTTGTGATGAATATCAATTCCTAGGTACTTGTAAGATGACACTTCCTCCAAGTTACTATTTTCATACATAAAATTAGTGTAAACATCATTCTTGGATTTGATAATCATAAATTTTGTTTTGTCAGTGTTAACAGTCATACCCATGGTAGAGTAGAAATCCTTAAGAAGTCTAAGTTGCTTATCAAGATCAGATGGGCACCTTGCGAGAAGAACAATATCATTAGCATAGAGAAGAAGGATGATGAGTATCCCAGCTAAGATCATGCCAACACATCTTGCATCCTCTAAACATCCTTCTAGCTTGTTGATGTAAATGCCAAATAGGGTAGGGGAGAGGGGGAAACCTTGTTTAACTCTGATATTACACTTAATATCATTTGACCACCCCTCATTTCTCTTAACTTGGCAATTACATTCTTTTATAACCTTATAGCAACAGCTCTCAACTCAAAAGGAACCTTTAGCTCTTCTAATCTATTCCATAGGTTGTTTCTAGGAACAGTATCGAAAGCCTTTCTAAAATCCATAAAGCAACAAAAGAGATTGGATTTATCATTGCAACATTCCTCCACAATGATCCTAAGCATAACGAGGTGGTCCATTGTTGAGTGTTGCCTTCTAAAACCCGCTTGGTCTTTAGCCCGCTTACCTTCACTTTCAAGCCATATGCTCAACTTCTTTTCCAAAATAATACCATATAACTTGGCTAAGAGAGGGTTGATCATGATTGTCCGATAATTAGAGGGGTTATTTCTATCCCCACTTTTAAAAATAATGATAATATTATAATATATATTTAAAAAAAAAATTAATTAAATTTTTAATAAATCTTACATTATAATTATTTAATTTATAATATAAACAAGAATTATTATATTATAGGAAAAAAATCCATATATAATCTTATATATTAATAATAAAATTTTCTTGAAACATTTTTTTATTTTATATGATGTTTAAAAAAATCATAATTCAATTTCTATATGCCCCTTTTTAAAAAATGAGGGGGGTAAGTCCCTCTTTAGAAGCTTTATTAACCCTGATCGCAATATTTAATTATATACAGAGTCAAGATGAGTACAATAGCTACACAACAATGCCAACATGTATCATGGGTCGAACTGGGTGGGGAGGCTAATAACCGGCCATCCCATCCACGCGGGATAACGCCCTCATACGTGTTTCTATATGCCCCTTGTCTATGGTGATTTTTAATTAATTAATTAATTAAAAAAGAAAAAAGTGTATAATTGGAATGGAGTTAAATTTGAATATTTAATTTGTGTATGTATTAGTATAAATATTTTAAAATATTCAATAGATATTAAATCTCTACCTTTTATTTAATAGTTATTGATAATAAAATAGAAATTCAAAAAGTTTTATTTCAAAATAAATTATATTTACACAAAAATGCAACAATAACTTTAATTTATTTATGAATCAATTATATCTATATCTATATATATATATATATATATATATATATATATATATATATATATGCCAAGGTATGGAGAAATACAAGGTTATCTTGTTATCAACACTTAACTAAGCACATTATTAAGGTTATGTGATATTTACATTATTCAAATTTCACAATATGCACATTGTTAAATTTTATTACTTGTATGAGTTAGCCTTGTGGATTAACTATAGGTTACCAACCTAGATGCTCTGAACCCTCCATAAATTCGATTCCACGTGGTCGCTCTTGCCTCAAGATCGATGTTTCATCCACGATAGAGACATGCTTTGGCATCACCACCAAATCAATAGCGGGTGGAATTTGGGGCTGGATCGATGGTGGAGATTGTGGGGAGGGAGTTAGAGAGTGACTACCCTCCCCTCGTAACCGTTTTGTTGCCTCATTGTGCATGTTCCTTGCTCTGGACCTCTGCTTTGCAACTCCTTCAACGTTTAACGCTTTCTTTCGATCTCCATGATTTGGTTTCCCTCCTATTGGTGTCATGGTGTGCACAAACTTGTTTTCTGGCCAGGGTTTTGACTGGTGAAGTATTTTTTAACATACTCAACTTGAATTTTCACCCTACTCGATTTTGTGTTGATGACAATTTGATGTTGTGGTTTATGTTACAGTGATGAAGACTTGTGGTCGTTCCCATTCCAAAGTTCAGTTGTCTGTATCGCTCGACTCTTCCCTTCATTACATTGCTCAAGTAAACAATTATTTCAGTTGCATGTGTGTGTTTTTTTTAATTTGTAAGGGGCTTACCCACAGAGGTTCCCAACTCTTTTAATTTGTCCTTGTTTATTATAGGAGATTTTTCTTTGCAAGCTTCAGTAGGTCATATGGGAAGTATGCCACATTACTCACTAAACAATTATTAGCTTCGTAAACAATTATTTCAGTTGTGTGTGTGTGTTTTTTTTTAAATTTGTAAGGGGTTTACCCACAAAGGTTCCCAACTCTTTTAATTTGTCCTTGTTTATTACAGGTGAGCTTTCCTCGCTAGCTTTGGTGTGTCATATAGGAAGTATGTTGCATTACTCACAGGAGTTCCATCCCTTAGCCAGATGACCTCAAGGTGTGACTGTAATACCTAAGGTTGAAAAAACCCTGATTCCTTACATCAAGGGTGTATGTTGTGCTTTGCTTTGAATTTATTGATCTCGATCTCGTTAGCTACTAGAATTATCCAAGATCTTTTACTTTTGTGATGTTAGAAGAATTGCATATAAAACAGTATGAAACAACCACATGTTCATACTATAAATAAGAGGAAACATAAATATGACCATGAAATCATGAACACAAACACATTATTAACGGAGTTCACCTAGTGTGGGTTACATCTCTGGGCCCTAGTGTCAAGAGTGGGGAGGTCGCTTCATTAATGTTGCAAATGATGATGATGTACATGAAGGTGTGTCTCTCCATGAGATGTTCTCCCTATAAGAACTCTCACTCAAATGGGTCTTCCTTCAACATTACAAGCTAATGAAATCTCACATAATGTGGCAACAAGTATCCTTCATCATAATAATAATCAAGGACCTCAATAATATAAACGAATCAAAAGAAAAGCATGACATATTTGCATCATATACCTCCACTCTGATGTATGGCCGAAAAATTCAAGACTCAACTGATGAAATGGATAGCATCACTAAATTCCTGGAGAGGAATGGTGCAAAATCGATTGTAAACTTGTTGAATTCTGACACTGTCAAATTTTGGACCCTTGGGAATCTTCAATTTTCCCCCAAAGATTCCTTCCTTAAGATGGTCGGAAAATTTGCTGCTTGGATGAAGATTCTGAGCACAACACTGCACTCCTTCTGAAATTTTGAGAAAAATGACTATAAATTTGGCATCATTCCTATTCTAGTAAAAACTAGCATCTAAGGGAATCTAAAGATTCCACAAGATTCTCCAAAGATTCTTAGTTGTTGGCCATCTGCATTTATATTGCTAAGATGGAGATTATGACTGTATGGTTGGACGCCTAGTGAGAAAATATGCGAAAATGACCATCCACCTATTAAATTTTGTCACCTGCACCTTTGGTCCTCAAGGGAATCTTTTCAACATCTTAAGATTCCCCTGGTTCAGGGTTCCACACCCTCTACAAATCATGGTTCTGCCTTAGTTCGAGGTTCTGAACTCCACTGGTCATTGATCAATTGACATGAGTTTTCGTAATGAAAGGTCGGAAAAGTAACCAATATAGGGTCGTTGGCCCAATGGTTAAAATCAAAATATTATTTTTGCGGGGTGGGGGGGTCAAATCCACACCCCTCGAAACTCATCGTGTAGGTTTTATATTTTTAAAGGGCACGTTAACAAAGTTTGTTGGTAGTTTGGTTTTGGACTGGCATTACAATATATGTCGCGGTCACATACCTTTTATTGGTGCGGCAGTTAACAATCAGCAGTTGCCGCAATTTCAATTTAAATGTGGGATGTTGTGGTTTGTTTTGAGACCGCCCGGTGGGGGTTAGGCACATGAGCTAGGCGGGTTCGAGCCTCGCTAGTCTTGGCCCTTTATATTTTTTTTGGTTATATGGTGGGCAGGGTCCACACTAGGCTACCCTAACCCAACCCATTGTATTATTTGCTATAACAAATAGAGTGGAGGTGGCGGGGGTGACAACTTGGCCCCCTTTTTTATATTTTTTTCTTTTGATATATATAACAATACATTTTTTTTATACCAAAAATAAGGGTTCTTAGACAAATTAACTGTCCTATAATTTTTCTCATCCTCAGGAGCCGGATTCTATGCTCCGGTCTCGGTCAAATTATAGCCTCCTTAACATGCCACTTGTTCACTTTGACCAAAACTTTGACCAACCCTATCTCGTCCATACGAACTCGAATTTGAGTGTTGTTCACAACTTTGGAATCAGGACGACGAGCACTACGATCCAGTCTTATTTTCATGGCAATCCGACAACTTTGATTTTTGAGCTATTTATTGATTTTGAGTGTGTCTGGAGCCACCTAGATCATTCCTCTCCACTTAGGAGCTTTTGGTCCTCCAAAAGCATGAACATAATTTGCAACTACTATGTTAATTTGTCTACACCACAAGTGTCTTGATAGGTCACCCTTCCTTCTCCTTCCCCTTAGTCCTTAGGAGCCATAAGTGACGAGTCAACATTTGCATCCTCTGCAAACTTGTATTACAATCTTTACAAATTACATGCTCAATGACCAAACATGAACCAAGAATCTCTATACTTTCCAAGAGTTTATAAGACACACTCTTTGATCAAGTTTACATCATAAAAGAAATCAATACCCAAAATATCAATAAAAGGCCAAAATATCAGTGTTGCTTTAACAAGTGATGGAAAATACATCATCACTTTTACAATTTAAATCAATACTCATGATTTAAAAAATGTGGCCACGATAGGCTCCAATATCTAGTAAAACCATCTCTTACACAATAAAGTGAACAATGAGGCATGTGGTAGATTTGCTTGTTGAAGACCTTCACTGACTAGTTTTTGCATGGGTGCTTTGTCCTTGAGATGTTGCTCTGGATGGAGCCTCCAGCATGTCCACCTTTGTTACAATGACTGCAAAAATTAATTTTCCTCTAGACCTACTTAACCTACTTCCTTCCCTGATGTGGAGAAGGCCTTTCACACCTCATCCTCTTTCTTGTTGTTATTCTCTTCCACCACTTAGCAACCACATGGTTATGTAAACCACAAAAAATACATAGTTTTCTCGCCATGATTTATGTTCATCATTAACATGCTTGTAATCAAAATGAACTCTAGAATACCCAGACTAGTTATACTTCTCTTGGTTGTCTTTGGTGTAATTCTAGTGATGAGAGATTTCCTTAGCTCCCCATTTGCGATGTGTAATGTCATGGAAGGATGATGATATGTTCCTATCATTCTCTGGCCTAGATGGTTTCAACAATGTCTCAGAAGCTTCTGACACCTTTGAGCACTCTCCTCTAGTGTATCCTGTTGTCGCTTTTTCAAGCACCTATAACACAAGTACTTTAAGAGATATAGAAAGCTTCCTAGAGACAACCTCTGGGTTGATTGTAGTGTTGGCATTATGTTTCTGGTATGGCTATATGTTACAGATGTTGTACTTGATGGCAACTCCCGTGGCAAGGCTCTCAATATGTTGAAAATTAAGAAGTACGTAGGAAATCAGTTCAGAAGGTGCGTACCCGCAGGTACACCATGCAGGGACCGCGTCCAGATATGCAGGCCAGCCGTTCAGGAGGTGCGTACCCCCAGTGCACACATTTCAAGGCAGAGAAAAGCACACGTGGGGTTTCTTATGTTTTACTCTTGGTATTTAGCCGATGGTATTTGTGTTATTACGGTTTTGGCTCGTGGTATTGTTCCATGATTTTAGGAGGTGCTTGCCTATATAAAGCAAAGGAGATCACTTGGCTAAGCATCTTTTGCAATTGAATATCTTTAGATCTGAAATATTGGGTTATGGTCTTAAAAGCTTGATCTATATGAAAGGGAAGTTGAAGGCGAATCTGTAAAGGGTGATCTCTCGAGCGCATGATTAGATCTGAGCAACTGTGCCACTCTGGTGGACTGCCTATTCGGCCCTAATCATAAGGCCGCAGGTGTTTAACAGAAGAGCTGCGTGGGTACGCAGAGCAGAAGCAGGAGACCTGCGTGGGTACGCAGAGCAGAAACAGGAGATCTGCGTGGGTACGCAGAGCAGAAGCAGGAGACCTGCGTGGGTACGCAGAGCAGAAGAAGGAGAGCTGCGTGGGTATGTAGAGCGACTAAGGTTTAGGTGCGTACGCATAGTAAAAGTACGCGGCGCGATAGTATTTTTGGGTGCGTACCTGCAGTAACTGTACACGGCGCGATAATGTCTTTGAGTGCGTACCTGCAGTAATAGTACGCAGCGCGGTTGAAGGAACAGTGCGTGGGCACGCAGTGCGGCAGAAGGATCTCTGCAGGTATACGCAGGAAAGTAGAAGGTGAACTGCGTAGCGACGCAGGCCACAGAAGGGAAAACTGCGTATCTGTCTTAAAATGTTCTGTTGATTGAATTTTTCTGTTGATAAGGTGTTCTGGGTTAGTTCTGTTATTGCTGGTCTGATAACTGTAGTGGACTGTAACTTTTATGTACTTGATGATCATTTGATGCTTTATGAAAAGAAGTAGGGGGTTGTAGCTCCCTTCCAGGAGAGACTGGAAAACGAGAGAGAGAGTTGTAGCTCTCTGCAGGTTGCAGCCTGCGTACTGGTAAAGGACTGCACCAGTACAAAACCATTGTAAAAGGAGTTTCTAATTTGAAAGAAGATAGAGACGTATTGCAGCAGGTGGTTTTCACCCACATTGGGTTTCCACCTTACATCTTGTGTTCTTTGGTGTGACTATCTGTTTTCCTTTTCATGCTCATTATTTTATGGTACTGACATGCAAAACTAATTCAAAGAACAAATAAGGAAGATTTATTAAAAGAATTAGATAATACTGATTCACCCCCCCTCTCAGTATTATTTCCAACAATTGGTATCAGAGCAGGTCCTTCAGAGAAGCTTGATCGCTTGAAGGTAGATCGTTCATCATGAGCAACTACGAGAGAGAAGCATCAATCAGGCACCGGTTTTTGATGGGACAAACTTCAATTATTGGAAGGTAAGAGTTACTGCCTATCTTCAATCTCTGGGTACAGAAGTTTGGGACATCGTAGAGACAGGCTACACTTTTCCTTCAGCTACTCCTACAGATGTAGCCGAGAAAAAGAAGTATGAAACAAATGCGAAAGCAGTCATTACTCTATTAGGATGTATATCTCAATCAGAATTCATGAAGGTAATGCACTATAAATCCGCAAAAGAGATATGGGACAAAATTGTCACGAGCTATGAAGGAGATGAACAGGTAAAGCGTGCTAAACTTCAAACTCTCAGAATTCAGTATGAGACTCTCAAAATGTATAATGATGAAAGTGTGGCTAACTATTTTCTTCGGGTAGATGAGGTTGTTAACTGTATGAAAAATTTGGGTGAAGAAATAAAAGAGGCTATTGTGGTTGAAAAGGTTCTAAGATCATTGTCCCCCAAGTTTGAATCTAAAGTATCTGCAATAGAAGAAAAGGAAAATCTACGAATTCTTACTATGTCTCAGCTACATGGAATTCTAACTGCTTATGAAATGAGAAAGGGAGGTCCATCAGACAGAAGAGAAGATGCTTTCAAGGCATCGGGCAAAGGAGATTATTATGAAGCGAGCCACGTCCCAGAAGAAAAGGATAAAGGAAAGGAACCTACTAGATGGAACAAGAAACAGAATGCAAATAAGAAAAGCTACTACACTCATGAAGATAGTGATGGTCTATCAAACAGTGATGAAGATGAACAAGGTAATGAATATAAGTTGTTAATGGCATTTGAAGATGATGATTATATGGATGCTATATATGTGGATAACCTTTATGATGAAATTACTAGACTCAAGAGATGTATAGAAGAAAAGAACATGATCATTGATACTCTACAATTTCAAATTGATGAAAAGGAAAAACATCTTGAAAAATTAGAAGGTGAAATTGTTGGTCTTAGAAAAGAGATTGAGAAAACAAAAGCTATTAATCTCAAGTTTGTCAAAGGATCTGAAACTTTGAATGAGATTATCAATGTGCAGCGGTCTCCTCTAAACAAGACAGGTCTGGGCTATAATGGAGAAAGTTCTCAAGCATCCACCTCAAAAAGTTATCTTGATGCAGCAAGAAGAAATGAGCAAAAGCACAATGAAGATCATCAGGTAAAGAAGGGACGAATTACGTACAGAAACTATCAGGGGCAATCCATCTTAAGGGTGAACAAAAACTACAACCAACCACAGGTAAAATCTTCTCAATTTGGTTCAAGAATAGATGACAATAGAAATTACAATCAATTGGTTGGTAGATTCGATAACCGTAGAAGTTTCTTCAATGGACAATGCTTTTCTTGCCATAACTTTGGTCACAAAGCAGCTCAATGTGTTGCATATAAAACAATCATGACTAAGGAAGCTCAAAAACAAAGAAGTATGACGGGGATTACAAAAAGGACCTATAACAACTTTTCGGTTCTTGAAAATGAAGTTGAATGTTCTATTTGCAATAACTTTGGTCATGAAGACTCTGAATGCAGGAGCAGGTTTCAGCAGAAAAAGGAACAAGCCTCAAGCACCAAAACATGGAGAATAAAGGAACCTCAAACAGAAAGATGTGGGATAGCATTTTGTGCAGAGGGACAGGAAAATCTATGGTACATTGACAGTGGATGTTCGAAGCATATGACAGGTGATAAAGAAAAACTTGAGTCTTATTCTACTCTAGAAAAGGGAAAGAAAGTCTCTTTTGGAAATGATACTCCTGCAACTATAAAAGGAAAAGGCATTGCTCAGTTAAAAGAAAAGGTCAAGGCTGGAAATGTTCTGTATGTTGATGGATTGAAGCATAATCTTCTAAGTGTCAGCCAGATGTGTGATCAAAGAACTGAGGTTATATTCAGATCAAATGGATGTCTTGTTCGTGATCTTGATACAGGTAAAACAGTGATCAAAGGCAAAAGAACTCCAAATAATCTGTACATATTTGAAGAAGGACAACAACAATGCTATCTGAGCAAGGATGATGAGCACTGGTTATGGCATCGGAGGTTGGGACATCTAAGCTTTTCACAAATAAGAAAAGCATGCAAATATCAGGCAGTTCGCGATCTTCCAGATATCAAAATTCCTGACAACACCATATGCAAATCATGTCAGTTTGGAAAACAAACCAGAACTAACTTTCCAGAGAAAGAAGGATCAGCTAGCATGCCTCTTGAGCTAGTACATACAGATACATGCGGTCCTTTCAGGAAAAGAACACCTCGAGGAGAAGAATACTTGATATTATTCATTGACGATTTCTCCAGGTTTGTCTGGTTAGGACTTATGAAGCACAAAGATGAAGCATTCGAAAAATTCAAATCCTTCAAAGCCTTGGTTGAAAATGAATCAGGTCACAAAATTAAGTGCCTCAGATCCGATAGAGGTGGGGAATTTACTTCAAATGAATTTTTCGATTTCTGTGAAGAACATGGGATAAGAAGAGAATTCTCTACAGCAAGAACTCCTCAGCAAAATGGAGTTGTGGAAAGAATGAACAGAACAGTCCAACAAATGGCTCGTGCTATGCTTGATGAGTCAGGAACTCCCGCAACTTTCTGGGGTGAAGCTGCACATGCTGCAGTTGTTATTCTCAACAAAACAAATGTCCGGGTGAACAGCACTCAAACTCCTCATGAGCTCTGGAGTGGTAGGACTCCTTCGGTAAAGCACTTCAAAATCTTTGGGAGCAAATGCTATATCAAGAATACGGATGAGCAGCTTGGCAAACTTGAACCTAGAGCAGATGAAGGCTTTCTTCTTGGTTACTCTCCACATAGCAAAGCATACAAATGCTACAATAAAAGACTTGGCAAAATTGTTGACAGCATTGATGTAGTGGTTGATGAGAAGGGATACATTCCTAGGCAAGTACATCATGAAGACATCGAAGAAGATGAAGGCTACCCCCAACGACAGAATGATGAAGAAGAAGAACCTCAAGAAGAACCAGAGGAGCAAACAAGAATGGAAGAAAAGACTCCATCCAGATATGTTCAGAAGAATCATCCAGAATCTCAGATTATGGGGCAGAAAGAAGCAGGTGTACAAACAAGAAGAACAGTTGCAGAAGCTTCAAGCTATTTGGCATTACTCTCCTCTACTGAACCACAAAATGTGAAAGAGGCATGCAAAGATGAATGTTGGGTGAAAGCAATGGATGAAGAACTTGAGCAGATCGAAAAGAACAACACTTGGGAGCTGGTTCCTAGACCAAAAGATAAGAATGTTATCGGAACAAAATGGGTCTTCAAAAATAAATTGAATGAAAATGGAGAAGTAATTAGAAACAAAGCCAGACTTGTTTGTAAAGGGTATGCGCAGCAAGAAGGAATAGACTTTGAAGAAACCTTTGCTCCTGTTGCAAGACTTGAGGCCATCCGAATGTTCCTTGCTCTCTCAAGTTTTCAAAACTTCAAAGTATTTCAAATGGACGTGAAATCAACCTTTCTGAATGGAGACTTGGAAGAAGAAGTGTACATTGAACAGCCAGATGGGTTCATTCTTGGAAATGATCCAAATCTTGTATGCAGATTGAAAAAGGCTCTCTATGGTCTCAAACAAGCTCCAAGGGCTTGGTACTACCGTTTGGACAAATATCTTCATCAACAAGGCTTTTCAAAAGGATCAGCAGATAGCAATCTTTATATAAAAGTTGAAAATGACAAATTGCTAATACTTGTTGTATATGTAGATGACATTATTTTTGGGAGCAATGAAGAAGCTATGAGTCAAAACTTTGCCTCGGTCATGCAGAAAGAATTTGAAATGTCCTTGCTAGGAGAACTGACATATTTCCTTGGTTTGCAAATCCAACAAAAAGAAGGAGGAATCTTTTTATCTCAAACCAAGTATCTCAAACAGATTTTGAAGAAATATGGTATGGAAGATGCAAAATCAGTATGTACACCCATGGTCACAGGATGTAGCCTCAGTGCAAATGATGAACCTGCAGCAGTACATCAACCAACCTACAGATCTATGATTGGAAGTTTACTTTATTTGACAGGTACCCGACCGGACATCATGCATGCAGTTGGAATAGTTGGAAGATTTCAGGCAAATCCGAAGGAGACTTATCTTCAGGCAGTGAAGAGAATTTTCAAATATCTTCAAGGGACTCAAAATTATGGCTTATGGTATCCTAGAGATACAGATCTTACACTTCATGCTTATACAGATGCAGATTGGGCCGGAAGCGTGGATGACAGGAAAAGCACAAGTGGTGGTGCATTCTTTATGGGTTCCAGACTGGTATCCTGGTTCAGCAAGAAACAAAGTTCGATTGCCTTGTCTACAGCTGAAGCGGAATATGTCGCTGCTGCATCTTGTTGCACCCAACTCCTTTGGATGATGCAGACTTTGCAGGATTTTCAAATCACTTGTACACCACCAATCCCCATCTTATGTGATAACACAAGTGCAATCAGCATCTCAAAGAATCCTGTTATGCATTCAAAAACCAAGCACATACCAATCAAGTACCATTTTCTCCGGGAACAAGTGCTTGAACAGAAGGTCAAGTTGGAGTATGTTCCTTCTAAGGAACAAGTTGCTGATATTTTCACCAAACCATTGCCCAGGGACACTTTTGAATACCTCAGGCAAAAGCTGGGGGTTGTTGATGCATCATCTTATTGCTGAACCTCTTCTGATTGATGGTACAGGTTCAGGGGGAGCATATAATGCATTGTTGGCATTATGGAGAAGGAGATATTTGAAGTAGCTGCAATATGTCTCTTTCATGGTGGAGTATGGTTCTTCGTTGCAAACCTGGTTCATATTCAGGGGGAGCATGTTCTTAGGGGGAGCATACCCCTTTGCCCTTGATGTCAAAGGGGGAGAATGAAGCTGAAGTTTGTGAGGTTGCCATCAAGTCCAAAGGGGGAGATTGTTGGCATTATGTTTCTGGTATGGCTATATGTTACAGATGTTGTACTTGATGGCAACTCCCGTGGCAAGGCTCTCAATATGTTGAAAATTAAGAAGTACGCAGGAAATCAGTTCAGAAGGTGCGTACCCGCAGGTACACCATGCAGGGACTGCGTCCAGATACGCAGGCCAGCCGTTCAGGAGATGCGTACCCCTAGTGCACACATTTCAAGGCAGAGAAAAGCACGCGTGGGGTTTCTTATGTTTTACTCTTGGTATTTAGCCGACGGTATTTGTGTTATTACGGTTTTGGCTCGTGGTATTGTTCCATGATTTTAGGAGGAGCTTGCCTATATAAAGCAAAGGAGATCACTTGGCTAAGCATCTTTTGCAATTGAATATCTTTAGATCTGAAATATTGGGTTATGGTCTTAAAAGCTTGATCTATATGAAAGGGAAGTTGAAGGCGAATCTGTAAAGGGTGATCTCTCGAGCGCATGATTAGATCTGAGCAACTGTGCCACTCTGGTGGACTGCCTATTCGGCCCTAATCAGAAGGCCGCAGGTGTTTAACAGAAGAGCTGCATGGGTACACAGAGCAGAAGCAGGAGACCTGCGTGGGTACGCAGAACAGAAACAGGAGATCTGCGTGGGTACGCAGAGCAGAAGCAGGAGACCTGCGTGGGTACGCAGAGCAGAAGAAGGAGAGCTGCGTGGGTATGCAGAGCGACTAAGGTTCAGGTGCGTACGCATAGTAAAAGTACGCGGCGCGATAGTATTTTTGGGTGCGTACCTGCAGTAACTATATGCGGCGCGAAAATGTCTTTGAGTGCGTACCTGCAGTAATAGTACGCAGCGCGGTTGAAGGAACAGTGCGTGGGCACGCAGTGCGGCAGAAGGATCTCTGCGGGTATACGCAGGAAAGCAGAAGGTGAACTGCGTAGCGACGCAGGCCACAGAAGGGAAAACTGCGTATCTGTCTTAAAATGTTCTGTTGATTGAATTTTTCTGTTGATAAGGTGTTCTGGGTTAGTTCTATTATTGCTGGTCTGATAACTGTAGTGGACTGTAACTTTTATGTACTTGATGATCATTTGATGCTTTATGAAAAGAAGTAGGGGGTTGTAGCTCCCTTCCAGGAGAGACTGGAAAACGAGAGAGAGAGTTGTAGCTCTCTGCAGGTTGCAGCCTGCGTACTGGTAAAGGACTGCACCAGTACAAAACCATTGTAAAAGGAGTTTCTAATTTGAAAGAAGATAGAGACATATTACAGCAGGTGGTTTTCACCCACATTGGGTTTCCACCTTACATCTTGTGTTCTTTGGTGTGACTATCTGTTTTCCTTTTCATGCTCATTATTTTATGGTACTGACATGCAAAACTAATTCAAAGAACAAATAAGGAAGATTTATTAAAAGAATTAGATAATACTGATTCACCCCCCCTCTCAGTATTATTTCCAACATGTAGACCAATGCCTAGGACATCTTAGATAGAGGAGTGCATGTAAGAATATCAATAAGTGGTTTTGGCAGCACTCCAATTCTCACGTAGTTTGAAAAAGAGAGTAAAGGGGGCTTGGTTCAATAGCCCTTCATCAAGGTAGACTCAAGCCAACACATGGATCCAAATGTTCAGGGGGTAAATCAGGCTATCCTCAAAGAGAAATGTTTGGTTCTGGTGGCTGACACATAACAACAGGAAGCCCAATATTGACATTGTAGTAAAGTGAAGAGGAGAAAAGGAAGGAGGGAATTCGATGTGTAGGGATGATTGCAATGTAGAATCCTAAGCCACGATGTTCCAGCAAAAACATGGAAGAGGGAGGATATGAAAGAGCGGAAAGAGTGGAGTGCAAATTAAGGTTTCATGTCATATACCTCATGGGTACCTTTATAACCAAATAGCATGAGTAAATCTGCGCTCATACGGGTACTACAGGTTAATTGAATAACACCTGTAAATTTGTCTTATACACAGGTACTGTAGGTTATAGACTAACACATTTAAATCTATCTTATACACAGGTATTGTTCGCTTATTTACTAGCCTAGATAAATACATGAATCAAAGAGAAACCGACCGCTTCATTACACTATTTCAGAGAAAGAAAAACACATATGAAATGAGATTTACAAAGAGGAAACATACTATGCATTGATCTTCTTGGAATCACCATAATAATTTCATTAATACTTAATGGGTCCAAATAACCCGTCCATTACATTCAACAATGTATCGCTCTAGTCCCTCATGATTAGGCAATTAGAACCAAAGTTGAATCATAACATGTGGACCACTGCGGGTGCAAAATTCTGGAACCCTTCTTCATTGTTTCTCCCCTTTATTTATACAGAAAAAGGGGGGCTTTGAATCAACATTTACAAAATATCTCAGCTCAGGGCCAACTATCAAATTGACCAGCTGTTTAGGCCCGCGATAGCACTGCTTCCCAAACTAATTTCCTAGGATTTGATTCTATTCTTGGAAATATAGAATCTACAGAATAAAATAAAATACAGAAAAGAAAGGAAACTAAATGATGATAGAGAAAAATGTCTTCCTATGGTTCCTGTGAAGGGCCTTGATCAGGCCACATCTCTGTCAAAATGTGTCCCTCTAGCTTCTCACCTTAACTGTCTGGCTTCACCACTCTCTAGAGTTGGTAGTGATCGATTGTGTTTGCTTTTCGTAAATCAGAAGCAGAGTTTGTACCGGAAGTCCTTCATTGTGTATCTAAGTGGAGCTCCATGCTTAGCCATTAAGACTTCCTGGGTCCCATACCTCCAATTGTTCTCTGAAGACGTGTGATGAAGTAGTCGAACTCATTTATGCGACCCATGTAGTCATTGGTTTCTTGTTGTAGGGGCTTCTACAAGATTAGCCCATATTGATTTGCCACTGCTCCACACCTCTATTCAAAGTCTCCGCTATCGAACAATCCACCTTTAAATATCTATACCACGCTATCAGAACATTACTGCATTGGGACTTTTATTCGAGAGGACATTATAAACAACGAGTGTTGAAGCTCCTTAGGCCCCCTTATGGTTTACCCCCTTTCTTCCTTTATTCTCATATGACCAGGGGTTTGTGACCGGGTGCTTGGACAAATATCGTTGGTCGACAAATCGACGATTTCCTATCAACGTCCTTGGTGCATCGTCCTGAAACTTGTGATCGCCGATCATGATTTGTGCTTACTCCTTGGTTCTTCAGCTCTTTATGTGACCACGAGCAAACTCCCTTATCGGAGCCCTCCAATAGGAGGTTCGTAATCGACAATTCCTTTTTGATGCACATCACAACCGTTGATCATTGATCGCTGATCACCCTCAGTGCTTAGCCCCTAGTTCTTTTATCTCTTTCTGTGACTGTGGGCTAGCCCCTTTATCGCAATTTCCCATGTGTGCACTGCGTTACAAAGTGCCGATAAGCCTTAACCTTTAATTTGCGATTGTCGATATGATGTGATCAACGCTACATGGCACCTTGTGAGTGGTGACACGTGTCACCCTGTTTTGGCCCTTTATGACCCCTTGACACATTGAATCTGCATGCCACTTTTCTGTCATACTGCCACATTATGCTGACAACAGCACTACCGTGGATTTATCAGGAGCACTGTTATTCCGCCACGTGGCTTTCTAGAGGAGAGAGAAAAGGCCCATCCACCCTTGTTTTTTTTTTGGTTTCTTTTGTAAATCACTTTCGGCCTTCCTGGTGCTTCAACACTAACATATTGCAACTCACGATATCGCAATATTTTAGAGTTGCCACCCTGATTGCGCACCAATAAGCCATGATGTTCTAAGCGCGATTGGTGATCGTCGATTGCCATGGACCCCTGACTGTCGATATGTTGATATTTCTCCCAAATGACTGACATGTGGGGCCTCCGATATGCCAGGGCTTCTGATTTGTGGTATTGCTGATATGTGACGTGAACCTCATGTGTGATCACTGATCACCATGTCACTATAACCTCCCATATGCCATGTTGCTTGGTCCTCCGATTTGCAATTTCTGATATATATGTTCTATTGTGATCATCAATCATCGATTCACCCCGCCGATATGCTTGATTGCCGCTTGATTCTGGGGTCCATTTGAGGAGTTCATATACTGTTGGAAAGATTATTGTCAGCAATATCCAATGGAGAGGGTCCAATTTAGCTTTCAGAGCTTCTATGGTTTGGGAGATGGATGCAACATTTCTTCTCTTTTGCACTCTTTTAATAGCTGAAAACAAATTTTGCAGTGATTGACAACATTGCCTCGAACTAGGGATAGTGCCTTGTTGGAAAGGTGCTAAGAACATGAAAACCAGTAGCCTTCACCATTAGGCATGGAGTTAAAAATATAATGGACTTACATAACCAGAAAATGTCCATGAAACTTTGTTTGCAGGGAGTCCTTTCCTCATCAAACTGAAATGCACAAAAATAAATTCTACCATCCGGAAAGTAAATGTTCAACTAGTGAGATCATTTATTTACAACTCCTACCTATGTACAGGGCTCAATTCACCTAAGTGAGTTCAACCCTTCAATGGATCCAGGCCAACATTTGGGTGCTAGACCTAATTCCTCCATGTTCTTGTAGTTTAAAAATTAAAATAAGCATGCACCCTGAAAAATATGCAAAAAAAAGCTTGATGCATACTCCAGAAACAACCTTCGATGCTGACCAAAGAGTGTGCTCATGTAATCAGCTACAGGGTCATAGAACCGACAAGAAGATTTTGCAGTTGCCTTATTTCCACGAAAAGTCTGTTGACTAATATCTTCTCAGTCAAGGCAGCCATGTTCAACTCCTCAGCTTTAGATTTTTCGAGAAGAACATGTTTCTAGAATCTTGCTCCCCACTTATTGGTAAGCCACTCCCTTTCAACATCAGCGACCATTTCATCCTACTCTGAATAATATGAATCATAAATCAGAGGAGGTTCTTGAACTTGTTCTCTAGGTGAAAGATGTGCCATGGACTGGAGCCTCTTTATTAAACTCCTGGTGGGCCTCCTCTTCTTGCGCAACTTCCCGTGCCTGGAAGCATTATGGCTCTGCATGATTTGACTCTCTATCAGAGTCATATACATCATAAGAAGGAGAAACATAAAATTCAGCCGAATAAGATCTCTAAGGGTTTATTTACCCCGGTATAGGAACCCTTCACAACGACTCCGATCTGGTGGATCTGAGAGATCTGAATGGTGGATCTGATGACGGAACAGACTGCTTCTGCGGATCTGATGGATCTAATAGATCGGAATGGCTGATCTGCGAACTTGAGACTACGGGACTGATGTCTGCTGCTGCTGCACCCTTTTGCACAAGCGGGTCTGGAAGAGATTGTTGGGTTGTGTTATATTCTTTCCACGTAGTTAATAAGGGGTTTGAAGGGCACCCGTAACCCCACTTTATGGGGTCCGGGGTAGCGCCCCGGAAAATTTTGGTTTTGGACCATATGTTAGGTTGGCGGACCCACATATGGTTTTGTGCATGATTTTCGCACATGTTTTTTGGATGCGCTGGTTTTCGGTCCATGGTATTGGACGCAATGGTTTTCGGTCCATGGTATTGGATGCTTCGGCATGTATAAATATGTATTGTAACATTGAAAGGAACATAATGAAAAATCAAGCTGGTAGTCCCGGTTTTGGGATCCAGTGAAAAATCTTTGTGCATATGTGTTTTATGGGTTATGCTCTCGCATTGTTTATTTTCTTTGTTTAAGAATTCGTATGCAGGTAATTTTTGTACAGGGTTAAAACCTACATTTGGTATCAGAGCTGTTTTGGCTTCAATGGGATGCCTTTGTTGTTGAGGGGTTTCGCTCGGGCCTGTGGTAGACCCTGTTCAGTGGGACATCTACGAGATCGATTCTGGTGGTGAAAGAAGATGGTGAGCAGTGGAAAGATAGAGATTGAGAAGTTCAATGGTCAGAATTTGGAGTTGTGGAAACTCAAGATGGAGGATCTGTTGGTGGATAAAGATCAATGGATCGCGGTAGATCTGGGTACTAAACCATCGGGAGTGACCGATGAAGAATGGAAGAAGTTGGATCGGAAGGAAAAGAGCACAATACGATTGTGTGTCTCAGATTCAGTATTGCTGAATGTATCAGGGGAAGCTACGGCAAAGGCTTTGTGGGTCAAGTTAGGGACTTTGTACCAATCTAAGTCTCTGGTGAATAAACTATTCTTGCGGAAAAAGCTGTATAACCTGAGGATGAAAGATGGAGACTCGGTGACAGAGCATCTGAATGCGTTTAATATTGTGGTAAGTCAATTATTATCTGTTGATATTAAAATTTCAGATGAAGATAAGTGCATCAGTCTGTTGTGTTCTCTACCAGATTCGTGGGATAGTCTGGTTATTGCAATAGGTAGCAATGCAACTGCTTTGCAGTTTGATGAAATAGTCTCAGCCTTGCTGACGAAGGAGATGAGACGGAAAAATATGGACAACCAGAATGGTGATGCCTTGTCTGTACGAGGACGGTCCCAGAACAGAAACAAAAATAAGTCATCGAGTGGGAGATCTAAATCTAGAGGGAGATCTAAATCTCCAGGAAAACCTACAAAGGTGGTGTGCTGGAAATGCGGAAAGGAAGGGCACTTCAGAAGGGATTGTAAATCTAAAGCTCCTGATAAAGGAAAGGGATCTGATGATGCTCCTTCTGCAGAGGCGAAAACCACCTCAGATGAAGGTGGGGATGTGCATTTGGCTTCTTCAAGTACACATGTAGATCATGAGGCATGGTTGATTGACTCAGGTGCATCCTTTCACTTCACTCCCCATAGAGAGTGGTTCTGCGAGTATGAGAAATACGATGGTGGTGATGTCTTCTTAGGAGATGATAGGAAGGCTAGAATCATTGGTCGGGGAAAAGTAAAGTTGAAGTTGCAAGGTGGAAGGGTTAGAACACTTTCGGGTGTTCTACATATTCCTGCATTGGCCAGAAATCTGATTTCTGTAAGCAAGTTGGATGATGTAGGTGTAAAGACGGTGTTCGAGAAAGATACCTGCAAGATGGTTCGAGGAGCAGTGATATTAATGCAGGGAGTTCAGATTGGAACTCTGTACAAGCTGCAAGGTAGCACTGTTGTTGATGGGTGCAATAGTTCTATGGTTCCTGAAAATGGAGTAGAGAATCTAGTGGTCTCTGGAGAGAAGACCATGTTGTGGCATCAAAGGCTTGGACATATTGGAGAGAAGGGCCTTCGAATACTTCATGGTAAAGGTATGGTAGAAGGTATGAATAATAGCTCTCTGGATTTTGATTTCTGTGAAAATTGTGTATATGGGAAGCAGAATCGGGCGAGTTTCCCCTCTAGTGGTAAGAGGACGAAACATATATTAGAGCTTGTGCACAGTGATGTGTTTGGAGCTGTGAAGGTTCCATCACTGGGTAAGTCTGTGTACTATGTATCATTCATAGATGACTTCTCAAGGAATACATGGATATATTTTCTTAATAAGAAATCTGAAGTCTTTGACAGGTTTAAAGAATTTAAGGCTCTGGTGGAAAATCAGACAGAGGAGAAGATAAAGGTGCTGAGGACAAATAATGGTGGAGAATTTTGCAGCAAGGAATTTGAAGAATTTTGTAAGAAGTGTGGTATAGCATGGCAGAAGACTACTCCATATACACCTCAGCAAAATGGAGTTGCAGAAAGAATGAACAAGACGTTGATGGAAAGGGCAAGAAGCATGCTCAGTGGTGCCGGGTTAGGACAGGAATTCTGGGTAGAGGCGGTGGATACTGCATGTTACCTGATCAACAGATCACCTTCATCAGCGTTGGAGATCTGGATCAGAGAAGATCTACAAGTGGGTATGTGTTTAACCTATTTGGAGGTGCAGTCAGTGGGATTAGTAAGAAACAATCTGTAGTGGCACTATCAACTACAGAGGCAGAATACATGGCAACCACTCATGCAAGCAAGGAAGCAGTTTGGTTGCAAAGATTTTGTTCAAGTATGGGGTTAGTATAGGGAGCTATAAGAATAGACTGTGACAGCCAAAGTGCAATTTTCTTGGCAAAGAACCCTGCTTATCATTCAAAGACAAATCACATTTATGTTCAATATCACTTTGTGAGCGATATGATAGAAGACAGAAAGGTGTTGCTGGTAAAGGTGGACACTTTGAAGAATACTGAAGATGCATTGACAAAATCTATGAGCTCTGAGAAGTTCTCTTGGTGTAGAGAAGCAACGGGAATCTCAGGGCTGAAAAAATGACTAAGCTCTCCTGTGGCCCCCTGTGGAAAGAAAACAACATGTGGGAGATTGTTGGGTTGTGTTATATTCTTTCCACGTAGTTAATAGGGGGTTTGAAGGGCACCCGTAACCCCACTTTATGGGGTCCGGGGCAGTGCCCTGGAAAATTTTGGTTTTGGAGCATATGTTAGGTTGGGCGGACCCACCTATGGTTTTGTGCATGATTTTCGCACATGTTTTTTGGATGCGATGGTTTTCGGTCCATGGTATTGGACGCGATGGTTTTCGGTCCATGGTATTGGATGCTTCGGCATGTATAAATATGTATTGTAACATTGAAAGGAACATAATGAAAAATCAAGCTGGTAGTCCCGGTTTTGGGATCCAGGGAAAAATCTTTGTGCATATGTGTTTTATGGGTTATGCTCTCACATTGTTTATTTTCTTTGTTTAAGAATTCGTATGCAGGTAATTTCTGTACAGGGTTAAAACCTACAGAGATGCTGTGTGATCCCCTAATAGAAAAAGGGAACTATGGTCTTGAGGAGTGTCAGGTGCTACAGATCGCAATATACATAACGGTCTGGCAGTAATACTCGGCCCAATGTTTCAAGGCTCTAACTAAGGAGGATCAACCGTACCCTTAGCCATACAACCCGACTACCCTATCGTACGGGTGAGTAATCTCCCCGAGTGTTGTTCTCAGTGTACTGTAGCCACAAGATGGCCGATGGTTTATCTATGGCGAGGTTTCAAGGGAGCCTAGGGGGCTTCCAATATACCCAGAGGGTACGTGGAAGACAATCCGTGCGCGGTTCTGTCTAATGCACTACTACTCGAAGGGGTACCCACAAGGGTTACAAGGGAGTCCAACAGACGTGACCACCTCTTGTATTTCCTGCGTGCATGCCTCCCCAAATCCGCAGGTTTATGCGCTCAACAACAGATCCCGTGGTTTAAAGACGCCGGAACACGTCTCTAGCCAAAAAAAATTTTGCTAAGAAATGGAGATCCCACCGGCCCTGGAAAGTGCTCTAATACCACTTGTTATGCTCTTAACCTGCAAAATGATACCCAAATACAGAATATGCGAAGAAAAGATACCCAGAACACAGAATAGCAATGATTTTATTATTCAGAGAGTAATGTTCACTTGCCTCTTCGAGGGGGAAACCTCCAATAGAGCAGAGCTCGACTACAAAAATAAGACACGATGCTCCTCGCAGGGAGTCTCTATCCTTTATATATGACTCATACATGCAATACCACGGGCCAATACCATGGGTTTTATTAATACCATCTATCTAATACTACGGCCCATTTGAAACTAACTGTGGTTCCGTCATTAATTGCGGATTAACCACTTACAATTATTAATATGGGCTTTATTCACTCTTGACTATGACGTGATCCCATTACATAAATAAGGGGGTTAGGGTGGGACCCTAACACAATGTCATTGGTGCATCGACCTGAAACTTGTGATTGCCAATCATCCTTTGAGCTTAGCCCTTGGTTCCTCAACTCTTTATGTGACCGCCATCTAGCCCCCTTTTCAGAGCCCTGCAATCATAGGTTCACAATTGGCGATTCCTTTTTGATGCACACCACATCCTCCAATCGTCGATCACCCTTAGTTCTTAGCCCTTCGTTCTTTTAGCTCTTTATGTGACTGTGGGCCAACCCTTGTATTAGAGCCCCTTTATCGCACTTTACCATGTGTGCGCTACATTACAAAGTGTTGATCAGCCTCAACCTCCGATTTGTGATTACCAATATGATGTCATCACTGCCATGTGGCACCTTGTGAGTGGTGACACGTGTCACCCTGTTTTGGCCCCTTATGACCCCTCGACATGTTGAATCTGCATGCCACATTTCTGTCATACTACCACATCATGCTGACGTCAGCGCCACCGTGGATTTATTGGGACAAATGGTATGTCGCCATGCGGCCTTCTATAGGAGAGAGAAAAGGCCCATCCGCCCTTGTTTTTTCGTTGATTTCCTTTTTAAATCGCTTTTGACCTTCCCAGTGCTTCAACATTAACATATCACAACTCGAGATATTGCAATATTTTAAAGTTTTCACCCTACTGGCGCGCCGATAAGCCATGATTTTCTGAGCGTGATCATCGATCGCCGATTGCCATGGACCCCCGATTGCCTCTCCCAGACCTTTGATTTGTGGGGCCTCCGATATGCCAGGTCTTCCGATTTGTGGGATCGCCGATATGTGACGCGATCCTGATGTGTGATCATCAATCGTAATGTCACTTGAACCTCGTATATGCCATGCTACATGGTATTTTGATTTGTGATTTACGATATATTCATGCTATTGTGATCACCGATCACCGATTCACCCACTGATATGCCTGATCACTGCCTTGGACCTCTGCGATTTGTGATCGACGATATGCAGGATCAATGGAACCTTCAATATTTGATATCAGTGATCTTTGATTGCTAGTTTTCCCTGCCCTCCCGTGCTGCTTGTTTCAGAAAACTCCAATTGTGATTTGCGATATGTGATTCTTTCCTCCTTTGAAAGGTGACAAAACCCCCATCTTTAACATGCCATATCCTCTGATTACATGGTCCATTTTAGGAGTTCCATATACCATTAGAAAGCTTATTCCGAGCTTTGTCCAATAGAGGGGCTCGGATTTAGCTTTAAGAGCTTCTGTGGTTTGGGAGATGGTTGCAACATTTATGCTCGTTTTCACCCTTTTGACAGTTGAAAACAAATTCTGTAGTGAGTGACAACATATCCCAAACCTACAAAATGAGGTCTTTGTAAAACCTTCATTTCTTGAGTCATTCCTTGGCCATTAACACCAAATCCTCCTGCTTTATACCCCATATTGGTAAGCAATCTCAAGCTAGTTCCTGAAAGGTGTACCTCCATGTTTCCAACAAAAATAGTGTCATGTGAAAATGAAACTGAAGAAAAATAAACATTGTTTACCTCAACTTTCGATTCTAAAATAGGGGATGATGGCTTCTCTAAGCCTTTGTTGCAGCTCAACCCTTCCAAGGCCTTTTCCACGGCTTGTAACTAAAGTTTTAGTCTTTACTTCTCCTCTTTCTCTTCTCGTAGGAGTCTCCTCAATTCATCATTCTTTGCTTAAATACTCTGATTGATATCCTCATTTGAATGATGCGAAGATGAAGAGGAAGATGAATGTACACTCGAGGGGGTAGATGGAGCATCGTACTCTGCTATTTCTTTCTCTCGTTCCTCTCTTGCCATCTCCTAATAAGATGCATACATTATGTCTGCCATTTTTGACATCTTGGAAGGCCTCATACATCTCTCTGTCATCCTCCATTTTCTTTCTTGTTTCACGTTCAATCGTCCATAATTGAAATTCACATTAGCAAGAAGACTAATCTAATACCATACTTGATATGGATGTCGTCAGGTACCTGAATTATCCAACATCTCTTACTTATGTGATGTTAGCATAATTTCATATAAAATAGTATAGAACAACCACATGTGCATACTCTAAAGAAGAGGAAACATAAAGACAACCATAAAATCACAAACACAAACACATTGATAATGGAGTCCACCCAGTGTGGGTTACATCTCCGGGCCCTGGTGTCAAGAGTGGGGAGGTTGCTTCATTAATTATGCAAATGATGATGATGTACATGGCATGTTCTTTGTCATTACAAGGATGAATACCCTCAACTAGAGTGGTGTGTCTCTCCACGAGACATTATCACTACAGAAACTCTCACTCAAATGGGCCTCCCTTCAACATGACAAGCAAATGAAATCTCACATAATGTGGCAAATAGAATCTCTCAACATAATAGTAATAAGGGATCTCAACAATATAAACATCATCTCAGCAAATTAGAAGAAAAGCATGACATAACTGCCTCATATACCTCAACTCTAATGGATGGCCGAAAAATGCAAGGTTCCAGTGATGAAATGGACAACACCATTGAATTCCTGGTGAGGAATGTTGCAAAATCGACTGTAAACTTGTCCAATTCTAACACTGTCAAATTTTGAACCCTCAGGCATCTTAAAGATTCCCCCAAAGATTCCTTCATAAAAATTGTCAGAAAATCCACTACTCGTATAAAGATTCTGAGCACACCACTGCACTCCTTTTTAAATTTTGAGAAAAATGACTATAAATTTGGCATCATTTTGACACTGGCAAAAATCAGGCTATAAGGGAATCTAAATATTTTTAGCTGCTAGACACCTGCGTTTTCACTACTGATATGGAGATTTTGGCTACACGGTTGGATTCCTGGCATGAAAACGTGGAAAAATTACTATCCACTTGTCAAATTCTGTCACCAACACCTTTGACCCTCAAGGGAATCTTTTTAGCATCTTAAGATTCTCATGGTTCAGGGTTCCACACCCTTTGCAAATCATGGTTCTGCCCTAGTTCAAGATTCCGGCCTCTACTCGTCGCTAAGAATTTTACATGGGTTTTTAAATGGCGTGTTAACAAATTTTTCTGGTGGTTTGTTTTTAGACTGATTGTTATAATATATGTCACAATCAAACACCTTTTATTGGTGTGCTAGTTAACGGTCAATAGTTGGCGCAATTTCAATTTTGATCTGGGTCGTTGTGGTTTGTTATGAGACCACTTTATGGGGGGTGGCCACATGGGCTGGGTGGGTTGGAGCCCCGCCATTCTCGGTTCTTGGTATTTTTTGTTTGGTTATATGGTGGGTGAGGTTCGCACCACCCAACCCCGACCCAACCCATTGTATTATGTTACAGCAAATAAAGCGGGGGTGGCGGAGGTGAAAATTTGCCCTCCTTTTTTAATATATTTTTTATGCTTTTAATATATATAAAAATAAACTTTTGTTTTTACCAAAAATAAGGGTTCTTAGAAAAATTAACAGTCCTACAATTTCACCTGTTCTCGGGAGCCAAATTTTGTGCTCCAGTCCTGGTCAAATTGTAGCCTCCTTAACCTGCCACTTGTATACTTTGACCAATCATCTCTCGTCCATACAAACTTGTGTAGAAATTTTGAATAATTTAACACATATTCAACAGAGATTATCCTGATCGTGTACTATTGCGGAAAACATACACAATACATAAGCTCCTCTACGTTGATCATCAATATAGCAGCATCAATAACAATAAAACATCAAGAGCATTCACACATTAACACAATATGTATCCCGGGGAAAGCATCTCGCTAAAAACCCCAACTATCTGTATATTAATGATTGAGTCATGTAACATTACACAGCATAATACTTCTCACAAGTATCTCCACCTCTGTTACACACAATACAACTCAGATCTGATCTCCAAATCTCTTCCACTGCTTGCCTGCCTCCACTGCTCAATACCTGCTCAAGAACTGATGAGAATGGCTCACCAAACTCGTTTTTCACCTGCAAAATAGTCACTCACTCTTTGTTGGACGTGAGCACAAGCTATAATGTGGGAAAATACGTGAGCAAACTCATTGGCATACTCAATCCTTTGATTGTGCAAGATCTGGTGCACAACTATAGTCACAACTGATAGCAATCTGATTCTCTACCACTTGTCCCTGTTGAACTGAACATGCACTGACATGCAACTGAGTTAACTGATGTATTCATTAGTTGTATTATGAGTTAATAACTTGTGAATTAATTAATAACTAATTCACCCAACTCATCTCTAGTCTATTTTCCAGTTAGACTAAATACAACCAGTTTAACAAAGCTAAACTGAACACAGCTCCATCAACTCCACAATCAACTCCACCAAACTCAACTGATTGAGTTCTAACTGAAGTCATGCATGCAACAACTCAACTGACTCATAAGAAAAGCGTATTTCCTTCTGATAGCTGCATGTGCCACCTCTGTAGCTCAACCTGAAGTGCTCCAAGAGAATAAGATTAAGTTTATAGTCCAAATATTATTGTGAGATAATAATATTTGACTTTTCTATTTTTGACAGCCAGTCTAAAAATAGACTTTGATCACTCACACTTTCATCAAAAATAGAAGTCCATCTATTTTTTTCCCAACTTGATCAATCATCCATAAACAACAACCTGCAATCCATAGACATGATCCATATGTCTAAAAATAGACATAGTCTAAAAATAGACTTGCGCCAAAAATAGCCTGCGGGCCCACTTAGTGAAGGTGACTCTTTTCACTAAGCTCCATCATCTTGTTGCAATCTCAACAACTTGTATTCGAGTGTCATTTTCACCGTTGGAATCAGGGAAATGAGCATTATGATCTGGTCCTAGTTTCAATTCAATCCGACAACTTTGATTTTTGAGCTATTTCCAAATTCTGAGTGTGTCTGGAGCTAGCTAGATCATTTATCCATCAATCGAGAAGGGATTATATTCCAAGTTTTATGGATTTTTCAGTCCATGGGCTTATCCGTCAACCCATAATTGTTTCCTTTTCTATGTTTAAATGGGTTTTCTGTTAATGGTCGTAGCCAATGGTAACTGTGCATCCTTCAATAGAGCTCTCGACCTTGGTTGGCCGCAAGAGAGAAGATGAGATTTTCCTTGTTTTGAACTTGAGGGTCACTCGAGCCAAGTCATGGACATATACTTTTTATTTATGTCTTGAATGTTCATATGTTTTTTTCCTTTCAAGTTGTTGGTTCATATTTCTGCTACATTAAACAGACTATATTGTATTTATTGAATTTAGGCTTCTGTGATCCATATCAATGTTTATTGAGAAGGTTTATGATGATAATCACATCAAAATTCATTGGTTGACGTGTTTCGATCTAGCAAGTGTGGTTCATCGTCAGGACAAGATGAAGAACCCTGAACGTGCCAACAAGTTAAATAGAGAGATCTATCATTCAACGACTAGAAAGGAATGACTACATTTGACCAAGGAACTGACTGGGCAACGACTACATTTGAGAGGGCCAAGAGATAGGAATAATATCAATTAGATAATTGATAAATAATTAGTTAGTTTGTTAAATTTATTTAATATTATTTTTATTTGTAACTAAATAAATCCTATCTCTAACTAATTTTTATAAATTAATTTTTTATTTGACTATCGTCTTTATTATTAATATTAATCAAATAATTAATAATTAAGTAGTTAGTTTGTTAAATTTATTTATTATTATATTTATTTGTAACTAAATAAATCTAATCTTTAACTAATATTTATGAATTTAAATTAGGGATTTTTTTTTTGTTACTATCCCCTTTATTATCTTAAAACTAAAAAGATGATCTAATGGGAGGACCCATTCCTCTGCCTTGGCTGAACATGCGTAGAAGACTAAGCACCATATATGCATTGAGGAGGCCCAGGTTATTGCTAAGATTGATCCTTTCCATCAATGGAAGTTTAGGGAGGCCATTGAAATTGAAAGAAGGCCGAGGAATATCAACAGGGATGACGACTAGAAGATTAGTAGCTATTGGATCCCTGCGCTTTCCTCCTAACCCTTCCTCTTCTTTCCCCCCACCGCCCTCCCTGCTTCACCCCTTGTTTTCATTTTTTCTCCCTTGTCTTCTAGATTGTTTATTTCCCCTTTATTCCATTTTCTAATATTATTATAAAATTATATATATATTTTTCCACTGGAAAAATCGTAATTTTATTCATTATGAGTAAAATTACATGTTGTAGATGCTGTATAGCATATGCTGTAACAAAACTTGTCCTGCTAATCAGGAGCTAAAATCAATCAAATAGACAATCTAGACTTTCCTACCCTTCTTTTTTTCCACTTTCCGCCAACCTTCATTGTTAGGCGGAGCTGTTACAATAATCATTTGTGTTTCATTTGTGGCAGCCATGTTGTCCTTTTCAGAATCTGTGCTTGTTGGCGAGTACGCTCGTTTGTTGCCTCCAATTTCCTGCCTGGTGTTCTCATATTGCTGCTGTGGGTTACCTACATTTGTGTCTATTGCTCCTTCGATCAGATATTCATTATTCTGTAGGTGATGTGGATAGCTCGTTTTGCTGATTTCTGGGTTATTCTTTCCGTCTTCATCTTCTTGTAGATTGCTGGTGGTTTCCGCATTCCTTTCCTCTTCTTTATCCTCTTCTACATCCTCTGCCCATGTGGCTGAAAATTGCCATCCTTTCGGTTTTGGTGGTTGTCTCCTTTTCCTATCTTTTTTGTTTTGTGGGCATGTACTCTGTAGATGACCTGTTTGTCGACATATGCGGCAGCGGAAGGCGGTGTTTTCATAATCCAGTGGTTGTGCCCATTGTTTTCCATTATGTATTAGGATAATGTGCTCTGGTAGGCCTTGACTGAGGTCTACCTCCACACATATCCTAGCAAATGTGTAGATATCCTTGGATAGGCGCTCATGATCTGCTTTTAAAAAAGATCCCAGGGTATTGCCTATTCCTTCCAGTACTTTGTAGTGCCAAAAGTGTATAGGAAGATTAAACAATTTTACCCAAACTGGCATTTTGGTGACCACCATGCTGTTTGGATCGAATTCCAGGAACCAAGGTTTCACGAAAAGGCCAGCGTTTCCCCAAAACCATGGTCCTTCGTTCAAAGCATATTCTTAGTCCTTTATGGTGTCAAATTTGACAATAAAGAATCCTTTTGAGCAGAGATGGATATCATAGTTTTCTGTCCATATGGAGTAGATCCATTGACGAAGGGCTTCCGGTTTGGGCCAAAATCCATTGAACTTGCATATCACTGCTTTAGTTAAATAATCAGTTTGTATTTCATTTACCTATGGTATGGAGATTACTAATGCAGGGTTCTGTGTTGTCTGCTCAACAATGTATGCCCCTGGTGCTGTAGCTTGCTGTTCTGGTTTCTTTTGTGGTTTCATCTTCCCTTTGACTGCATCTTTGAAGGAAACAGAACTTGAGCCGGGGCAGCCTCCGCGCAATCTTGTGCTGAGACAGATGGTAGAGTCTTTTGCTATACCGTATTCCATTAGTTTGAACCCCTCCTGAATTACCTTCCCTGCGTAGATGAGGAGTTGTTTGTATGGTGGGATTCCAGTCTTTTCATGTATCCTCTGTTTGAGGATTTCTGTTGCCTCCCATGTCCCTATTTCGATGCATATTGTGTTCCCTCCCATAGATTTAATAAAGAGAGAGCTTTTTTTTATCGTTACTCGTCTTTTCTGGTGAGTGTGTTTCCAGATCTGACTTGCATAGAGGTAGATCTTCTCTACAGAGGTCTAGATCTGAAAGCCTATGTCCCAGATTTGAAAGCCTATGTCCCGATCTGTTACCAAGTACTGTAGATCTATGTGCTGCTCCACCTGAGTATCGGTCTTCTACTGCATATTCGTTTTCTGGATCTGGCTGGGGCCAAGTTATTGCCCTCACCTCCGATTTACCCGTCTCTGTTGTCTGCGGCGGCTTCTCAGTCCTCATGGAGACGGCGTGAACCGAGCAAGCTTTCCACCGTCCGATCCGTGTGCATTTCAGCAATATAGCCGATCTATTTGTGCCGATTGGGGGTTTACCACCAATTTTCGCCTCCTGTAACAGATCCGGCCGGATCCGAGCCTCCGTGCTGCGTTGAAACCTTATCTCCTGCAAATATAATGTAACCCTTGCTCTCGGCGGCGCAAAGAAGGCCAGTGCTGGTCTTGCAGCTCCAAGTTGTTGGCTTATGGGCGAATCGAGGGTTTTACAGATGCGATTAGGGCGTAGAACCATCTCTAATGCAGGGATCGAATCCCCTTCCGCCTCGGGTCTGTGCCCTTGTTTGAACGCAGGAGCCATCGGCGATCGAGCTAACCGGCAGGTCCCGGGATCGAATCCGAAAAAGCTCAGACCGCAGAGCTCTCCCGGTTGATGACCTTCTTATAATAACTTAATTTTCTTTTAGCCGCTCTATAAAATTATATATATATATATAATTAAAAAATAAATAAATAATTATATAAGACATTTTCATATAAATTAGCTATTTAGTGGATTATTTTTAAACCCCTAGTTTTTTTTTTTCCTATTATTTTGTGTTTCCTTTAGTTAAAGAAAATAAATATTTCCAATAATCAAAATAAACTAATTGATTATAAACAAAATCATTATAAGAATGAGTTTCTAATTTAGTTACATATAGCTTAAATATAAAAATAAAAAATAAATGAATTAAATAATTAACTAACTAATTATTCATTATTTCCTATAATAATAAAGTCTTTATATAATCTTTTTAGTTTTAAGATAATAAAGTGGATACTCAAAAAAGAAAAATCCTAATTTAAAAATTATATAAGACATTTTCATATAAATTAGCTATTTAGTGGATTATTTTTAAACCGTTAGTTTTTTTTTCCTATTATTTTGTGTTTCCTTCAGTTAAAGAAACTAAATATTTCCAATAATCAAAATAAACTAATTGATTATAAACAAAATCATTAGAAGAATGAGTTTCTAATTTAGTTATATATATCTTAAATATAAAAATAAAAAATAAATGAATTAAATAATTAACTAACTAATTATTTATTATTTCCTATAATAATAAAGTCTTTATATAATCTTTTTAGTTTTAAGATAATAAGGAGGATGCTCGAAAAAGAAAATTCATAAATATTAGTTAAAGATCGATCCTTCTGCGATCCTTCGACGATCCTTCTGCGGCTTCGGTGATCCTGCGGCAGTTATAGACAGATCTTTCTGCGGCTTCGGTGATCCTGCGGCAGTTATATCCTTCTACGGCTTCGGTGATCCTTCTGCAGCTTGCATAAGAACAAAGGCTTGCATTTAAACTTTTTAGTGATCCTTCTGCGGCTTCTTCGGTGATCCTTCTGCGCAAAAGGCAAAGGGCGAGCTTAGATACTGAGTAACCGAACCATCAACTGTGCAGCGGCGGCAGAGCGTTCCAATCTGTCCGCTGAGGTGCGATGATCCGGAGGTTCTTAATTCTGATCCGCACTCGCTGTTTAGGTGAGATTTGGTTAGTCACCGGCATCTGAAATTCTGAGTGAATAAGTTTGTTTGCACATTTTGGGTTCTAGATCTAATCTTCTGCAGCTAGATCTAGGCAGCTAGGTTCTAGATCTAATCTTCTACGGCTAGATCTAGATCTAATTTTATCTTCTGCCTTATTTCTCTGCGGCTGGGGTTTACGAGCAAGTAAAATATGGCTCTCAGCTTCGCGAAAATAGCTGCTGGCTCATCCGCTTCTGGAGGGCAAGCTCCTGTCCATATTGTCAGTGAAGCCCCAGCTCCAACTGTCGAGGTGGTCCAAGCCTCACTCGATGAGGCTTTGAAGTTTTCCGAAAGTGCCCTAATCTGCCGGTTCAATGGTTTTTGGCCGCGGCTGACAACTCTTCACAATTGGATCTCAGAGGTATGGAAGCCTATCATTTCTGATGAAATTAATATCTACCCTTGTGCTAGGGGTTTCTTTATAGTAGATTTTGAAAATCCTGAAAGCAGACAATGTATTCTAGATTCCGGCCCTTGGTTTTGGGAAAAATCAGGCCTATTCATGAAGCCATGGAACCCATCATTCGATCCCTCTACAACAGTCATAACCTCAGCACCAGTTTGGGTGAGATTGCCAAGCCTACCCTTGCATCTTTGGAATCTCTCCTCACTAAAAGCCATTGGAAATGCAATTGGGAAATTTTACTGCAGGTGCCCAGAAACAGAGGAATATGCCAAAACCACCTATGCACGCATTTGTGTGGAAATGGACTTCAGCACTGGATTCCCAGCTAAAATAAACCTAACAAGTAAAGACTATGTGTGGAACCAGAAACTCGATTATGAAAGTGTCCTCTTCAGATGTCGATCCTGCTTTGAGACAGGCCATCTAGCCAAAAATTGCCCAAAAGCTTCTCAGAAAAATTCTGCTAGAAAAAACCACCACAGATCTACATGGTGGGAAGGAGCACAAAAAGAACACTACACTGTCATCAAAGAAGAATACTCTAGAGAAAACTCTGAATCACAAGAGATCGGGCAAGAAAGAAACAACTCTCAAGACAAGCAAGGAGAAAGCCCCGCCCAACAGATCAACAGCTATGAGGATTTGAATACCGCACAAAATAAATCTTCATTTAACAACAAAGCAGATCTCCTAGACAAAATTTCTTCTCCGACTATCTTCAAAAAGGCGAACACAATAGATTACGAAGTTAAGACACCAATTTCCCAAGAACCAGTAGAGATGAAAGAGATGCAAGATAAAGGAAGTTGGAAGAAGGTAGAGAAAAAAAAGAAAGCTATAGCACCAATCTCGCCAAGAAAGACGAGGAGCCAGATAATTAAAAACTAAGAAAATTGTAGGTCCGATAGACCAATTTGGTCTCAGTGGACGTTAACCATCATCATCATCATCATCATCAGTTACAATAAATATAATAATAAATCAATTTAACAAACTAACTAATTAGTTATTAATTATTTGATTAATACTAATAATAAAGACGATAGTCAAATAAACAAAAATTTATAAAAAATAGTTAGAGATAGGATTTATTTAGTTACAAATAAAAGTATTATTAAATAAATTTAAGAAACTAACTAATTATTTATCAATTATCTAATTGATATTATTCCTATCTCTTGGCCCTATCAAATGTAGTCGTTGCCCAGTTAGTTCCTTGGTCAAATGTAGTCGTTCCTTTCTAAGTCGTCAAATGATATATCTCTCTATTTAACTTGTTGCCACGTTCTCGTTCTTCATCTTGTCCTGACGATGAACCACACTTGCTGGTTCGAAACACGTCGACCAATGAATTTTGATGTGATTATCGCCAAAAACCTTCTCAATAAATATACTGTATTTGTTGGAATTTATTTATATTGGAAGGTTTACTTAAATGTTTTTCTTAAACTTGCTGGGAAATGTGTATATGTTTCTATACTGGAATTATATATATATATATATTTTTATATTGTAATCTTTGAATACTTGAGACTTCAGTTCATAAAAAAATGTTATTATTCTTATTTTCACCTGCATGCTGGACACGAATACTCGGTTTTATAATCAAACTCTGCTTCTTCATTACTATGGTAGTAGTATAGCTAAGGTTCTACCTAATATATAGAGCCGATGGGACTAAGGGATTATTCCTAGGCGGTTAACAAATGGCCTATCCAAGGAACTAACCCTACATCTTCTGTTCCTCTGTTGTTACATAACAAATTTTATTTCTTTCCTATTGTTGCACTAAAAATTGTCACCTTGACATTCTGCTATCTTTGTGAGTTCATTACCACTCATACTTTCCTCCTCTGCAAGTCTAAAACAATAGTTCCTCATATCAAGTCTGGAAAATAAGAGAAAAGCTCTCAAAAGTCTTTAAAACTCTGGTTCCACACTTTCTCTTTGTATTACCTGCGGTCCCGCACCTAATGTCAAGTCTCCTATGCACCTGACCGCACTGTCTCTGTGTTAAAGGTGTGGACCCCTATAAAAGTTAAAAACGCGCGAGTATACTCTAAAAAAACTCACTTTCAGTTATTTCTAGAGGCTTCTAGAAGGAACCTTGAGGTGGCAAGTTCGCTCTTTTAAGGTTCATGTATCCCATACCTTAAGGAGCTAACCCCTTGATGTGAGGAGCTTATGCCTTTGAAGGAGGATTCTATCCCTTCACAGGTGGACTAGTAACCTCCTCCTCTGCACTATAAAAAGAAGCATTGGGCTAGTTACTTGGGGGTTGGAAGCTTAGTATTTTTTGAGGTAAAATGTTGCTGGAACTTAGTCTTCTTTAGTTGAGTTTTTATGAGGAGAGATTACATACCTCTAAGATCTCATTTGGAAGAGTGCAAGACTTGTCAAAGTAAAGGAAATTCCTGTTTCGGACCCCAGGAAGAGCTTGTTCAACATCAAGGCTGAAAAGGTTGTAAGGTTCTTCTACTATTCAAAGTTAATACAAATAAATTTGTTTTTCTCAATAAGCTGTTAATTCATGGTTTATTTTATGGATTCCTTGATCACCATAATAGACATGATTTATAATATTTTCTATGCAGGTGCTATTTAATGTTTGCTTGTTTGTGATTGCAGGTCTTCAAAGGTAACTCTTTCGAACGACTAGAGGATGACTACTACGAACAAGCATTGGATCTAAGGTAGGATCTTAACACCTTTGTAGTATTTACTTATAAATTGCATATGTCTAGAGAAAGATAGGTTTGTTTGTCCGTTTGTTGCTAGACTATCTTCTGATACTAGGGAGATCGGCCTTGTCCGCAAGATCGATTTATCCAGCCAACAAATTGGCGACTCCACTGGGGAATGGTATTTGATTTTTGGTTTTCCTTTGTTTTGACTTGAGAAAATTATTTTCTTTTCTAGTTTTTTATTGATGTATACTGGCTTGGGTAGCTTTCAAAATCTAGGAGTATTTTTGTTTTTTTTTTAAGTTTTCGGGGGACCACACTTTCTCTTTACAGACAGTGTGGGCATCTCCGCATTTTTCCTTTAGTAAACAGTGCGGGACCGCACCTATTACTTCCGGAGCTTGTGAACCCTATTAATTGTTTTTGAAAAAATTAAGATATCTTCTTCCAGTTAAGTTTAGGTTTGATTTAGGATTTTTAGTGTCTACCCAGATCTGTATTTTTCCTGTCAAAAATCTCTTGTGAGTGAGTTCCGATAGTATTTTTGTTTTGAATGATTTTCTAGAAGTTTTGCATGCTTGGAGTGGTTTTCACTTTGTCTCTATAGTGACTCAAAGATCAAAAGCTTAAGAAAGCTTAGATCACCCTGGTGTCTTTTTGTCTTCTTGATGAGTCTGACTTGGTTGTGAAATCTATCCTTTGTGAGAAATAGATTTAGTTTTCTCGTTGCAAATCTTTGAACAAACTTTGTTATAAGTTCTGAATTTCATTTTTACAAAAGAAAACATATCTGGATGTTTTTTGATTGGTTTGTTATTCTGAGCAAATGAATCCTTAGTTTACTGAACAACTATGTAAAACATCCTCAAAAAAGAATTGAAGCTTTTATTTAATTAGATTTTAAAAGTTTTTAGATCTCAAAATTAGTTTTTGTAGTTTTGAGTGTTTTTCTAGAACTTGTAGATCTCTTTTGAAGCAAATTGATTTTTTTTTTGTAGTTTCAAGTTTTGAAAAAGGGAAATGGATTTATTGTGAGCATTAATTATTTGTCTCGTTTTGAGTTCTTATTTAAAAAACAAATAGATTTTCTTTCCATTTCCATGTTGAAAGAAAGAATTGTTTCTTAAAGAATTGCATTTTGAAACTCTTTCTTTTAGCTAGAATTTCATTGAAAGAAAAACGAATTGCTTATCATTTTAGGTGCATTTTCTAGTGTGTTTGGAGCTGAGTCTTCACACCATCAAAGTTTCATTTCCATACCTATCGACTTAAAGAACAACCCATAAAAGCAAAGCTTAATTAAAATTGATCTAGTAATCTTTTCTATTTCTAGGGCTCTTATCACCAATATAGCTTAGGCTAGTATCTTGGACTAGGGAGTAATCAACTCTCCATGATAGTTAAAACAAACAAGTAGATACATTTTGCGGTAGGAAATAAATCCAATTGTAATTGATACATTCTGGGAAGCTTCTCTTAAAGGAATCAATCATGAGATCATGTTCGAACCTTTGAGACAATCAATTCTGTTTCATTGGGAAATATAGAAGTTTTGCACGTATAAACGGTAAACCTCGGATTAACCGTTGTCGAGGAGCCTGGGGTCACTTGTTGGTAAACCTTGGATTGACCATGTCGAGGAATATTCAAGGGGATTGAGCTTTGTTACTCTGTCCTTGCGCATAGATCAGATCATAAAATGTTCCCCTAGTTGTATTTTTGTTGTTGGTAACCTTAGTGTCCAAAAACTTAAGATTATTTCCTAATGTGACGGTGAAGGAAAGATCTCACTGTACCTAGAGCAGACTTTGATTAGACTCACTTGGACCCTCTGGGGAGTTCTCTTCACTCGAGATGGTTTTGTGAAGAAACTTGTGCCAGTCTATTTCATTAAGCAGGTTGTCGGGGTAACTGTTCCAACCACCCTTTCTGTATTAAACTTCTACTAAGTTGGATTTCATCACCAACTAGTGTTTTTAGTACGAGAAGTTACTGTTTGTGTGTGGTTTGACTCTTAGATTTTTTAGGTGTGTGTTTCAACTATTTGTTTCTTTAGAGACTTTAGGTGTTTTTATTGAGATTTTCTTTGTTTGCACGTGATTAAGTAATATTTAATCGTGGCCTAATTACCGAGAAAATATCGTAGACTTCAGGGGAAGCCTCCTGAGTATACACCAAGCCAACTTGAAGGGCTACGAGCTCTCGCATAACCTAGTGACAATAGAGTTGGATCACCAGAAGCTAGAGAGTCATCTTTAATTGTTCATCCTGATTATCAAATACAAACAACAGAGTATATTCAAGAGCCAATTTCATTTTCTGAAGTTACTGGTAGTATTTTTCCTTCCAGTGAATTAGCTAAAGAACCTGAAATTTTTTAGCCTGACACTGAACCTATTGTTTTGGAACCATCTTCAAGATTTGTGGCTCCAACTTCTAGTGATCCTGGTTCACCTACGGTAAGAAATATCATTACTCAAAATCTTCCTTCTAGCCTCATTTCTATTAAAGAACTTGTTAGTCCAGACGAAGACGTAACTCTTCCCGAAAACCAACAGACTTTAAATCTTAGGGAGCGTGAATCAATATTCTACAGTCCTTTTAGGAGTGACGCTTGGTATTTATCATTGACAAATTTTTTAGAAAACTCGGGTCTTAGTTTTTCACCACCTCAAATTCCTTTTCATCCTACACCAAGAGGTTATTATCCTTCATCATTTATGTCAAGACAATCATCTATGTTTTCCCAATCACAGGAAACATTTTTATCCGGTGATCCTTTTGTTCCTTTGGGATACCAGTCACTCTCTGGTACTTTTTCAAGAGCAACTCCTCGACCGACTGAACAAGAGTTATCATCTGGTAGTAATGGAACTCAAACGTTGAACACAGAGCAAATCCTTATGATGTCTGGTAGTATTCCAAATCCTCAACCTCAAGGTAGTCAGTTACCGCCTAGGGGGCAAACCCAAGGTAGTCAGTTACTGCCTAGGGGGCAACCCCAAGGTAGTTAGTTACCACCTGGGGGGAACCCCAAGGTAGTCAGTTACCGCCTGGAAGGCTACCTTAAGGTTTTCAACCCCAGACTCAGTACATACCCCAAGTTCAACCCAAGATTTAGTATGTGCCTCAGGGTTATCAACCTCAAGGTCAGTACCCAACTCAAGGTTTCCAACCGCCTTCTGGTCAATAATTTTTACAAGGAGCTAGAAATGTATCACTTAATCATTAGACCTAAGTTCAACTAGTTTATGGTCCTCCATATGCACAAAATTTTATGGGTCCATACTCCGGAATGAACATGGTGTGGAATCCGTCTCAAACTCAACAGACTATGCAACCAAATGTGTAGTTACGTAATCAACCTAGACAGCTTTTACTTTATGGTCCAACCCAGCAACCTATCCAACCTACTATTCAAATCCTTGCACCTGGTTTAGTTCAGCAACCTGGGCCTAGCACACCTCATACTCCGCCTCAAACTGCTGCAACTACTGCAACTTCTGTTCAACCTACGACACCTATTTTTGGAGTATCTGTAGCTCTGGTTTCTACTATCCCTACATCAGTGCAAATTCCTCAAGTCTCTGTGCCACAGTCAGGACCTACAGTTCAGACTTTGGTCCAGATGCCTGTAGGACAAGTTGGTACAAGTACGATTGCCACAAGTCAACCACAATTCATCTATCAACCGTACCAAGGATAGTATCAATTTGGTCCTACTGTACAAAACCTAGTTTATCAGTATCAATCGTATCCTGGCTATACTTATCAACAGCCTCAACAACCCCAGTTTGGTCCAGTTAATCTTGGTTTTCCAGGAGGTTATAACATTCCTAATGCAAATCCGATTCCAGGTTATCCTGGATATCCTCCTCCTGGAACTGGTCTCATTACTCAAGGTTTTCGTGACTCTAACCATCAGTTACCATTTATTGTAACTTTGGATTTACCTGATT
This sequence comes from Pinus tabuliformis, assembly GCA_031772625.1. Taxonomy (NCBI): domain Eukaryota; kingdom Viridiplantae; phylum Streptophyta; class Pinopsida; order Pinales; family Pinaceae; genus Pinus; species Pinus tabuliformis. Next base: position 293,707,067 of record CM062812.1, read on the forward strand.
TGTCACGCCTTAGGAATGATCTAATTTACTGTCTTCCGTATTGGTCGCCAATGCCTAGTAAGTTGCCTAGTGATATCCCGAAATTTGAAGGTAAGTCAGGAGAGGATCCGTCAAATCATGTTATGACTTATCACCTCTCGTGTGCATCTAATTCAATCATTGATGATTCAATTCGATTGCATCTTTTTCAACGAACTCTTATTGGTCTTGCCGCCAAATGGTACATTGAGTTACCACGAGGCTCTTTTAATAATTTCAATCAGTTAGCCACTGCTTTCTTAACTCATTTTCAGTTGCCTGTCAGATATGACAATGGCACGGAATTGTTAACTTGACTGAAACAATCCACGTCCACATATATTTCTGATCATATTCATGAAGGGCGACGTAGAAGGCATTTAATGAAAGTTTTCATTCCGGATCAAATTTTAGCAGAATGGTTTATTAAATAATTGTTACCCAAAATCACTGAAGACGTAGCTAAGGGAGGAGTTATCACTGAAGAGCAAGTCATTGCTCAGGCTCGGTACCTTGACCTCATCTATAGGTAGTCAGGTACTTTACATGAAAAAATCCATGATCTTCCAAAACACGGTCAAATAACTACAGCTCCTTCAGGGTCTCATGCCACTGATGGTATGATTGGTTCAGTTCATACTAAAAGTAAGAAGAAATCTTCAAAAAATTCTTCTCCTATAATAACTTTACCTGATTCCCCGATAGGAGATTATTCCGCTGAAATTTCTGCTGACATCCATGTCGTAGAATCATCTACGACCAAATTAAAATCTAGTATTAAAAAGAAGGGGAAGAAGAAAAACAAACAAAATTCAAAAGATAAAACATATAAAAATGAATCTACTGACGAAAAACGGAAACCTCACTATCCTTGTTTCATTTGCAACAAGGATCATTTTACAAAAGAATGCGCACATCGAGCAGAGGTTTCAAACTTTGTTAAAGGTTCTCAAACACCTGTTGTCTTGAAGGATCCTTTTCCTACTCAAGATAGTAAGATGATTGGTTCTTCCTCAAATGCCTCAGAAGAACCCATTATGATTATGTCTCATGTTAGGGTTGCAACGCGATCCCAAGATTATGGTAGTAAAAATCTTGTTGGTGGTAAAGAAGCAAAATCTTCTAATTCAAACACATCAACTACACCTCCTGCTAGTTCTAATCCACTACAGATCGAGAAACCCAACCCTGACTTAGTAATCAAACCGCCCGCTAAAGGTGTACTTCAGAAATCAGCTTTCAATCCACATGCGAGAGCTGCTCAAAATTACAACATTGTTGAAGACTTAGCTATTTCCCCTTCAGCAATGTCAACTTTGGAAGTGCTGCAATCGTGCCCATCACAACGTAAATTACTATTGTCTGCTATAGGAGCTGTCGATATTCAGGATTCAAACCTAATAATCTTCGATTTAGAGAACAGTACACCCCGCCTAACTCATCAAATGGCTTTCCAGATTCCAATTTTAGTGAAAAACAGACCTTGCTTTCGGACTGTGATTGATGAAGGAGCTTCTACGTGTATTATGTCGATCCAGTGTTGGAAATCGCTTGGTTCTCCCACGCTCAATCAGTCTCCGACAATTCTAAAGGCTTTTGATGGCCGAGGGTTCCATCCTTTTGGTATTTTGCAAGATTTACCTACAGGGGTCGAAGGAAAAACCGTAAATATAGATGTGGAAGTGGTTGATGCCCCTCTAGATTACAACCTTCTCCTGGGTCGCAGTTGGTCTTATGTTATGGCTGATATTGTTTCATCGATTTTTCAGCTTATCAAGTTTCCTCATAACTGAAAGATCGTTACGATAGACCAGCTGACTTATTTCTCATCTGACCCAGCCTCTAAAGATAGTATTCAACACATCAAAGAAATGACTATCCCTTACAAGGATGTTGGCATAGGTTTGATTAAAGATTCTGGTTTACTGGAAACTTTTTCCTTCCCTCCTCCTAACGTATCTCCTTCTATTGCAAATATTCATATGATTTCATCGAATAATGTTACTTTTGATGACCCTTGGATCGTACCTTCCGATTTTGAGGTGGATTCATCTGATGGCGCGATGCCTTTGAGCCCCTTTGAAATTGCATATCAGGCTATACAATCATTTTCTGATTCCTGTTCAACCACTCCTCTTCGCCCTATAATTGTTGCCGGTCCTTTCGCAAAGTGGGGTATTGACTTGATTACATGTAACCCTCACTCGGCTGGGGGGCATGCATATATTATCCTAGCGGTAGATTATTTTACTAGGTGGGCTGAGGCAATGCCTACATTTTCGGCAGACGGCAAGACTGCTACAACTTTCATATTCAATCATATAATTGCTAGATTCGTTGTTCCTCAAGCTATTATTATTAATCATGGAAGTCACTTTCGAAATATCATGATGACTGAACTGACATATCAACTTTGCCTGCGCCACAATAGTTCTACTGCGTATTACCCGCAGGCTAATGGTGTGGCTGAAGCTATCAATAATGTTTTAGTCCCTATGATCAAACGAATCATTGGTATTCATAAGTCGAATTGACATACCATGCTATTTTCAGCACTTTGGGCATATCGGACCTCGGTGAAAACATCGACTGGTTTCACTCCTTTTCAACTAGTCTACGGTTTGGAAGCAGTGTTACCTATTGAATGCGAAATTTCGTCATTACAATTAGCCATAGAATTATTCCCAGGTACTTCTAAAGAAGAGAAACGTTTTTTGTACTTAGCTCAGCTAGATGAGAATTGACGCACTGCTGCACTAGCAAACAAGACTCATGCGAAATGAATGAAAGCTCAGTACGACAGAAGTGTTACACCTCATAATTTTTCAGAAGGATGTTGGAAATAATACTGAGAGGGGGGGGGGGTGAATTAGTATTATCAGATCAATAAAACTTTTTCAATTTCATACTCAGAAACATATACGCTACTTCAGTTAAGTGAACCAGCGTGTACACACTATTGTGTCTAAAGCAACCGGCGTATAACCAGAAATCTTATGATTCAGTTAGCTTATCTTCAGTAAATGCATCAGGACATTATTAACCATATTAATAGTAAACAGGTGCAGTATAACAGAACAGATCATCACACAAAAGTCACACACATGAACACCATGATATAAGGTGGAAACCCAATGTGGGTGAAAACCACCTGCTGCAAGTCGTCTCTATCTTTCTTTAATTAGAAACTTCAGTTTACAATCTTTTGTACTGGTGCAGCCTTATACCAGTACGCAGGCTACAACCTGCAGAAGGCTACAACCTTCTCTCATTTTCCAGACTCTCCTGGAAGGGAGCTCCAACCCCCTTTGCTCTTGTACTAGCTAAGATACTAGTACGTAGGTGCTGGCCTACAGTCTTCTTTCCTTCAGGTACCACTTTTCATACATTTTCAGACTGGATATTCCTGGAGCACAACATTACAATCTGAAGACCACAATTCATCCAATTTTCATAACAGATCATTGAGGCACAAAACAACCAATGCTAGCATCATCAATCTTTGAATCACTGAACCACTGAAACCCTGTCAACACCCAGTCACCAGAACACAGAGCAGACTACAGAACTCTGTAATAACAGTTAGACCCAACTGCAACCCCAAAAATTAAGCTTCAAAAGATACACGCTACTTCAATGAGACCAACCCGCGTATACACGCGCTTTTACCAAAGACAACCTACGTACAGATCTAAAAATAATTTTTCATAACTTTTAGTTGTACCAGACATCAGTCATACTCAGAACATAACATTGCGTCAGTATGCAGATCTAAGAAATACGCATAATCAACCATATAACGATAGTTCATTTCAAACCATTTGATCCCGATCTATCCTTAGATCTAGTCTTCCATCAACCGGTGTGATCTCTCCTTAGCTTAGATCAAGCAACCCAGAACCTGCATGCTAGATCTCTTTCTTTATCAGATATTCAAGACTTTTTGGATGCACTTGCCTAATGATCTTCTTCTCCTTTTATAGTCTTAGGCCTTGCTCAATACCACGGGCCAAAACCATAGTAATCCAATACCAACAACTTCAAAACTAGGGATCAACACGTCTGTCGAGATACCTTGGTCAAAAACATAGGCTCAAGTACCGAGGACTAACTACCACGGACCAAAAGGAAGCTTCTCGACATGTATGCTCTTTTCTGTTCATGAAACTGCGTGTATACGCGACTTCGTATATAGCGAGCCTGCGTATCCACAACTTAGTATATAGCGTACCAACGTGTATACGCAACTTGGGTTTAATGAACCTGCGTATATGAAATTTCTCTTCATTCTTGTAGTCTGGACTGAGATCTGTCATCAAAGAGAGTTGCCATCAAGGACAACACCTGTACCGTAGCGCCACACCTGTGCCAAAATGCCAACAATCTCCCCCTTTGGACTTGATGGCAACCCCAAGATCCTTAGAATCATTCTCCCCCTTTGTCATCAAGGGCAAAAGGGCTGAGCTCCCCTTGAGTACATGATGATATCTCTGCTCCCCCTGACTGTAGGCAAGATCTGAAAAAGATGTTCTTCAAAAAGAACCAAGACTTATACATCATAAAGGACCTTCCTATCACCAAAAGACTCAATACATACATCCATACTCCCAACCAAGAGGGGATACATTAGAAATTTACATATAGCAACCAATTACATTACATTATTCATCCCAGGCATAGTGGGGAAACCAACATAGGCTGTTACATGACCTTGACACCATAAAAGAGATATCACAAAAGAGATACATGACATAGAGACGAAAAATCTAGACCAAGACTTATGAAAGTCACCAGCAGCATCTAATAATCATCTTTTAGATCAGCAACCAAGATTTCCTTCTGTGCTCCTTTTCCTGAAACCAACAGTAGTTGTGAACTAGAACCAAAAGCATCTAAATGCCAACAATGCTTGATTGGACTTTAAGCTGCTCCCCCTGAAACTGTGCCTGCTGCACCCCCTGAAACTGTGCCTGAAGGACTTTGGCATACCCATCTCAGACCTTCTCCAACCAGAGTCTGCCCTTGCTATTCAGAACTCCATATACGCAACTTCACCTGCATAAATCTGCGTATGTACGCGGATATCCCTTATACAACACGCGTACACCAACTTTTCTTTAGAGCAAACAAGCTTCAACAGCAGGATGAAGCATCAACTACTCCCAGCTTTTGTCTGAGATATTCAAAAGTCTCCCTGGGCAGTGGTTTTGTGAGAATATCAACAACTTGTTCTTTAGAAGAAACATACTCCAACTTGACCTTTTGTTCAAGCACTTGTTCCCAGAGGAAGTGATACTTGATTGGTATGTGCTTGGTCTTTGAATGCATGACTGGATTCTTTGAAATGCTGATTGCACTTGTATTATCACATAAGATAGAGACAGGTGGAGTGCAAGTGATTTGAAAATCTTGCAAGGTCTGCATCATCCAAAGAAGTTGTGTGCAACAAGATGCCGCAGCCACATATTCTGCTTCAGCTGTAGATAAAGCAATCGAACTCTGTTTCTTGCTGAACCAAGATACTAATCTGGAACCCATGAAGAATGCACCACCACTTGTGCTTTTCCTGTCATCCACACTTCCGGCCCAATCTGCATCTGTGTAAGCATGAAGAGTGAGATCTGTATCTCTAGGATACCATAAGCCATAGTTTTGAGTCCCTTGAAGATACTTGAAGATTCTTTTGACTGCCGGAAGATGAGTTTCCTTTGGGTTGGCTTGAAATCTTCCAACAATTCCTACTGCATGCATAATATCTGGTCGGGTACTTGTCAAATAAAGCAAACTCCCAATCATGGATCTATAAGTTGGTTGATGAACTGTTGCTGATTCATCATTTTCACTGAGGCTGCATCCTGTAACCATGGGGGTATATACTGGCTTTGAATCTTCCATGCCATACTTCTTCAAGATCTGTTTGAGGTACTTGGTTTGAGACAAGAAAATACCTCCTTCATTTTGTTGGATTTGCAATCCAAGAAAGTATGTCAATTCTCCAAGTAATGACATTTCAAATTCTTTCTGCATAACCAAGGCAAAGTTTTGACTCATAGCCTCTTCATTGCTGCCAAAGATAATATCATCTACATACACAACAAGTATTAGCAATTTGTTATTTTCAACTTTTATATATAGATTGTTTTCTGCTAATCCTTTTGAAAAACCTTGTTGGTGAAGATATTTGTCCAAACGATAGTACCAAGCCCTTGGAGCTTGTTTGAGACCATAGAGAGCCTTTTTCAATCTGCATACAAGGTTTGGATCATTCCCAAGAATGAAACCATCTGGCTGCTCAATATATACTTCTTCTTCTAAGTCTCCATTCAGAAAGGCTGATTTCACGTCCATTTGAAATACCTTGAAGTTTTGAAAGCTTGAGAGAGCAAGGAACATTCGGATGGCCTCAAGTCTTGCAATAGGAGCAAAGGTCTCTTCAAAATCTATTCCTTCTTGCTGTGCATACCCTTTACAAACAAGTCTGGCCTTGTTTCTAATTACTTCTCCACTTTCATTCAATTTATTTTTGAAGACCCATTTTGTCCCTATGACATTCTTATCTTTTGGTCTAGGAACCAATTCCCAAGTGTTGTTCTTTTCGATTTGCTCAAGTTCTTCATCCATTTCTTTGACCCAACATTCATCTTTGCATGCCTCTTTCACATTTTTTGGTTCAGTGGAAGAGAGTAATGTCAAATAGCTTGAAGCTTCTGCAATTGTTCTTCTTGTTTGTACTCCTGCTTCTTTCTGCCCCACAATCTGAGATTCTGGATGATTCTTCTGAACATATCTGGATGGAGTCTTCTCTTCTATTCTTGTCTGCTCCTCTGGTTCTTCTTGAGGTTCTTCTTCTTCATCATTCTGTCTTTGAGGGTAGCCTTCATCTTCTTCGATGTCTTCATGATGAACTTGCCTAGGAATGTATCCCTTCTCATCAACTACAACATCAATGCTGCCAACAATTCTGCCAAGTCTTTTATTGTAGCACTTGTATGCTTTGCTATGTGGAGAATAACCAAGAAGAATGCCTTCATCTGCTCTTGGTTCAAGTTTGCCAAGTTGCTCATCAGTATTCTTAATATAACATTTGCTCCCAAAGATTTTGAAGTGCTTCACTGAAGGAGTCTTACCACACCAGAGCTCATGAGGGGTTTGAGTGCTGTTTACTTGGACATTTGTTTTGTTGAGAATAATAACCGCAGCATGTGAAGCTTCACCCCAGAAAGTTGCGGGAGTACCTGATTCATCAAGCATAGCACGAGCCATTTGTTGGATTGTTCTGTTCATTCTTTCCACAACTCCATTTTGCTGAGGAGTTCTAGCTGTAGAGAATTCTCTTCTTATCCCATGTTCTTCACAGAAATCGAAAAATTCATTCGAGGTAAATTCCCCACCTCTGTCAGATCTGAGGCACTTAATTTTGTGTCCTGATTCATTTTCAGCCAAGGCTTTGAAGGATTTGAATTTTTCGAATGCTTCATCTTTGTGCTTCATAAGTCCTATCCAGACAAACCTGGAGAAATCATCAATGAATAATATCAAATATTCTTCTCCTCGAGGTGTTCTTTTTCTGAATGGACCACATGTATCTGTATGTACTAGCTCAAGAGGCATGCTAGCTGATCCTTCCTTCTCAGGAAAATTAGTTCTGGTTTGTTTTCCAAACTGACATGATTTGCATATGGTGTTGTCTGGAATTTTGATATCTGGAAGATCACGAACTGCCTGATATTTTCATGCTTTCCTTATTTGTGAAAAGCTTAGATGCCCCAACCTCCGATGCCATAGCTAGTGTTCATCATTCTTGCTCAAATAGCATTGTTGTTGTCTTTCTTCAAATATGTATAGATTATTTGGAGTCCTTCTTCCTTTGATCACTGTTTCACCTGTATCAAGATCACGAACACAACATCCATTTGATCTAAATATTACCTCTGTTCCTTGATCACACATCTGACTGACGCTCAGAAGATTATGCTTCAATCCATCAACATACAAAACATTTCCAGCTTTGACCTTCTCTTTCAACGGAGCAGCACCTTTTCCTTTTATGGTTGTAGAGATATCATTTCCAAAAGAAACTTTCTTTCCCTTTTCTAATGTGGTATATGATTCAAGTTTTTCTTTGTCCCCTGTCATATGCTTCGAACATCCGCTGTCAATGTACCATAGACTTTCTTGACCTTCTGCATAAAAGGCTATCCCACATCTTTCTGGTTGCGGTTCCTTTATTCTCCATGTTCTGACATTTGAGGTTTGTTCCTTCTGAGTTGTCTTCCAGAACCTGCTCCTGCATTTAGAGTATTCATGACCAAAGTTATTACAAATAGAGCATTCAACTTCATTTTCAAGAACCGAAAAGTTGTTATAATTCCTTTTCATGGTTCCAGTCATACTTCTTTGCTTTTGAGCTTCTCTAGTCATGATTGTCTTGTAGGCAACACATTGAGCTACTTTGTGACCGAAATTATGGAAAGAAAAACATTGGCCATTAAAGAAATTTCTGCGATAGTCAGATCTATCATCCAACCGATTGTAGCTTCTATTGACATCCATTCTTGGGGCAAATTGGGAAGATTTTACCTGTGGCTGATTGTAGCTTATGTTTGTCCTTAAGGCAGCTTGTCCCCGAATTTCTTGATAGTCTTTATTTGTTCTTGAGGTAAACTGTCCCTGATTCACCTGATGACTTTTATTTGGCTTTTTCTCGCTCCTCCTTGCTGCATCAAGATAACTTTTAGAGGTAGAAGCTTTAGATGTTTCTCCATTATATCCCAGACCTATCTTGATCAGAGGAGAACGCTGCACATTGATAATCTCATCCAAGGTTTCAGATCCTTTAACAAATTTAAGATTAATCGCTTTTGTTTTCTCAATCTCCTTTCTAAGACAAACAATCTCACACTCCAATTCTTCAAGATGTTTTTCCTTTTCAGCCAGTTGACATTGTAGAGAATCAATAATAGCACTTTTCTCTTCTAAGCAAACTTTGAGATTATTCATTTCTTCACAAAAGCCTTCTACATCTATAGCATCCATGTAGTCATCATCTTCAAAAGCCATTAAAAGTTTATATCTATTACCTTGTTCATCTTCGTCACTATTTGAAAGACCATCACTATCTTCATGAGTGTAATAGCTTTTCTTCTTTTCATTCTGTTTCTTGTTCCATTTAACCAGTTCCTTTCCCTTGTCATTCTTATCTTTGTGAGGACATTTGGCAGCATAATGACCTACTCTTCCACAAGCAAATCATTTAAAAGGTAACTTACCTCTGAATCTTCCAGAACCCCTTTGAAGATTTCTGACAAAATTTGATTCTTCTTCTTCATCTTTTGGCGCGTGACTTGCTTCATAATAATCTTCTTTGCCTGAAGCCTTGAAAGCAGCTTCTCTTCTGTCTGATGGACCTCCCTTTCTCATTTCATAAGCAGTTAGAATCCCGTGAAGCTGAGACATAGTAAGAGTTCGTAGATTTTCCTTTTCTTCTATTGCAGAAACTTTAGATTCAAATTTGGGGGACAATGATCTTAGAACCTTTTCAACCACAATAGCCTCTTTTATTTCTTCACCCAATTTTTTCATGCAATTAACAATCTCATCTACCCTAAGGAAATAGTTAGCCACACTTTCATCATTATACATCCTGAGAGTCTCATACTTAATCCTGAGAGTTTGAAGTTTAGCACGCTTTACCTGTTCGTCTCCTTCATAGCTCGTGACAATTTTGTCCCATATTTCTTTTGCGGATTTATAGTGCATTACCTTCATGAATTCCGATTGGGATATACATCCCAATATAGTACTGACTGCTTTCGCATTTGTTTCATATTTCTTTTTCTCGGCTGAATCTGTAGGAGTAGCTGAAGGAAAAGTGTAGCCTGTCTCTACGATGTCCCAAACTTCTGTACCAAGAGATTGAAGATAGGTAGTAACTCTTACCTTCCAATAATTGAAGTTTGTCCCATCAAAAACCGGTGGCCTGATTGATGCTTCTCTCTCGTAGTTGCTCATGATGAACGATCTACCTTCAAGCGATCAAGCTTCTCTGAAGGACCTGCTCTGATACCAATTGTTGGAAATAATACTGAGAGGGGGGGGTGAATCAGTATTATCAGATCAATAAAACTTTTTCAATTTCATACTCAGAAACATATACGCTACTTCAGTTAAGTGAACCAGCGTGTACACACTACTGTGTCTAAAGCAACCGGCGTATAACCAGAAATCTTATGATTCAGTTAGCTTATCTTCAGTAAATGCATCAGGACATTATTAACCATATTAATAGTAAACAGGTGCAGTATAACAGAACAGATCATCACACAAAAGTCACACACATGAACACCATGATATAAGGTGGAAACCCAATGTGGGTGAAAACCACCTGCTGCAAGTCGTCTCTATCTTTCTTTAATTAGAAACTTCAGTTTACAATCTTTTGTACTGGTGCAGCCTTATACCAGTACGCAGGCTACAACCTGCAGAAGGCTACAACCTTCTCTCGTTTTCCAAACTCTCCTGGAAGGGAGCTCCAACCCCCTTTGCTCTTGTACTAACTAAGATACTAGTACATAGGTGCTGGCCTACAGTCTTCTTTCCTTCAGGTACCACTTTTCATACATTTTCAGACTGGATATTCCTGGAGCACAACATTACAATCTGAAGACCACAATTCATCCAATTTTCATAACAGATCATTGAGGCACAAAACAACCAATGCTAGCATCATCAATCTTTGAATCACTGAACCACTGAAACCTTGTCAACACCCAGTCACCAGAACACAGAGCAGACTACAGAACCTTGCAATAACATTCAGACCCAACTGCAACCCCAAAAATTAAGCTTCAAAAGATACACGCTACTTCAATGAGACCAACCCGCGTATACACGTTCTTTTACCAAAGACAACCTGCGTACAGATCTAAAAATAATTTTTCATAACTTGCAGCTGTACCAGACATCAGTCATACTCAGAACATAACATTGCGTCAGTATGCAGATCTAAGAAATACGCATAATCAACCATATAACGATAGTTCATTTCAAACCATTTGATCCCGATCTATCCTTAGATCTAGTCTTCCATCAACCGGTGTGATCTCTCCTTAGCTTAGATCAAGCAACCCAGAACCTGCATACTAGATCTCTTTCTTTATCAGATATTCAAGACTTTTTCGATGCACTTGCCTAATGATCTTCTTCTCCTTTTATAGTCTTAGGCCTTGCTCAATACCACGGGCCAAAACCATAGTAATCCAATACCAACAACTTCAAAACTAGGGATCAACACGTCTGTCGAGATACCTTGGTCAAAAACATAGGCTCAAGTACCGAGGACTAACTACCACGGACCAAAAGGAAGCTTCTCGACATGTACGCTCTTTTCTGTTCATGAAACTGTGTGTATACGCGACTTCGTATATAGCGAGCCTGCGTATCCGCGACTTAGTATATAGCGTACCAGCGTGTATACGCAACTTGGGCTTAATGAACCTGCGTATATGAAATTTCTCTTCATTCTTGTAGTCTGGACTGAGATCTGTCATCAAAGAGAGTTGCCATCAAGGACAACACCTGTACCATAGCGCCACACCTGTGCCAAAATGCCAACAAAGGAGACCTAGTTTTAGTATATGATCAAGTGATCGATAAGCTAGGGGTTGGAAAATTTGTACCTATGTGGCATCGTCCTTACATTGTTAATCGAAAGCTAGCAAAAGGGGCTTATGAATTGATAGATTTTGACGGTGTCTCTTTAGGTAAACCCAGAATTGGACTTTATCTGAAGAGATATTATGATTAAATTCTGTGTGGAGATTTTTTGTTAGACTAGTTTCTTTACAGCTGGTGTGTTTTAGATTAGAAAAGTGTGCCTAGTTTAGAGAGTGCTCTTATCATTATTCCTGCTTATCTTGATTTTACTCTTGATATTGTAGATGTTGACATCTCTTCAAACATACATTGGTTTTGCTGATGGTGCTTGTCGTAGTACACATAATATTTTTTCCGTAGCTTGGGTTATCTATTCACCCTCTAATGAGTTAGTGTCTATGCATGGGGTAAGCCTCGGTTAAACAACGAATAACATTGCAGAGTATAGTGCAGTGATTGAGTTATTCTCTGAATCCATCTCATTTGGGATTCAGAGTTTGATTGTTAGGTTGGATTCTGAACTCATTACATTACATCTTAACAGGGTTTATGCCATTAGAAATCCAATGTTATTAAGGTTATTTTTGAGAGTTTGTCTCTTGGAACGTGAATTTGATTACATTGAATATCAACATATTCCAAGACATTTAAATACATTAGCAGATGCAATTGCTTCTAGTATGATAAATGGACATTTGTAATAATCAAAACAGTAAATTTAATAACATTCAATAACATGTTACACGAGATTGCCGGTAATAATGATATATCATAGCATAGAAGTGTGCTTCAAAATATACATCGTCTTCGATCATAGGTTGAAAAAGACCTTATGATCGGCAAGAATGATAATACAAAAAGACAAAAATGTTGTGAGTCTACAAAATCAATCATCCCATCCGTGGCGATGATCATGATAAGAAACTACTGCTCGAGCCACCCTACAGAGGAACCTCCTAAAAGGTCCTGGGACCCTAATCACATATCTTTGTAACTTAAGTGGAATATCATCTATATTAGTCTCTAGAATATCTAGTGTCCAATGCTCTAGATGATGCTCCAAGTCGGTCAAGATCTCTGCTGATTGGCCCTGTGGGGTTGGTGCTGCTATAGCTGGGTGTCTCCTCTCGTAAGGATGGAGAGCAGCTGGTCGTCGTGGACCCACATCTGTATTTAAACGTTTGATTTTCAGTTTTGGAAGATTTAAAAAAAAAAAAAAAATTAAAACTTGGAAAGTGTTGAAAATGGTTTTTACCTGAATCATCCGATTGCTCTCCTGGTGGAAGAATCATGTTTGGCTCGCCACGGTAATCCATCCCGGCATATGGAAAGTCCTGAATCACAAAAAGCTATTTTTTCAACCAATGAAAATATTTAGGTGAAAATCAAACAACCTGTGTGCCCTCAGGGTGACGGGCCATCAAAGCAACCCAACGAACCATTCTAGGCTCTCGAGGAAGACCAGCATCAACAGGAATATGTTGCGGGGCTAACACGGGGATCCCCTCTAGAGCAAAGCTGACTACGATAAATCCATATCCAAAGTTTTTCAGTTGTCCATTCTTTGCTCTAGTTAGCTGACCTTTCACATTTGCCAACACAGCGTCGCACCAGTTGTATATGGTGCCTAGAAAACAATCTACAGCCATCTGCATCTGGGATCTAGTAGCCACATGCAATGCTGCACTCATGCATATTCTGGTAACATTGAATGCAATAACTTTAAGCTTAGGACAGCTGATAGTTTTAATATCAATCCATTTATCCTTGGGGTCTACTTGATCATCGCAAAACTCTAATCGAAGACTAGCGACAGACTGACCACCTGCCCTAGTCCCGAAAAGAGATAATTGTTCACCCCTCTTGGACAAACCAGTCAAAAAGTATATTTCCTACAACTTGATTTCGAGATAGTGGCCACCAATCACAAAGCATTGGTCTTGTGTGTTCCATCTGTCTACCAACCATGTTAGGAGGTCTACTTGGGCCCTCATGCCCTGTATGGTCCAGAACTTATACAATTTGCATGCTCTCAATGCCTGCAATGTGGGCATATCATTCATTGCGGCATAATCTACATCCTCGTGCTCGCGTTCTTGCCAAATAAGCATTTTGAATGTCCTACAATGCATAAAAAGACATATTAAAACAAGCTTGTTCGAAAAAGTTTGGGCAAATTTGGAAAAATTTAAGTTTTAAAATTCATTGCACGGGGTCCACACCCACTGCTTACAAATAGTTCGTAGGTCCGCACGGGTTGTGAGCAATAGGTGTGGATCCACGACCTTTTTATTTATAGAAAAAGGTCGAGGTCCGCAGGGCCCGCATGTTGCACCTGCGGACCCTCACGAGTGATTTTTTAAACCTATTTTTCCTTTAAAAATAAAATTTAAAGCCTAAAAACAAAATGTAAACAAATGAAATGCAAGTTAAGGAGGACGTGGATTACCTGGAGCTGACGGTTTTTGATTCCGACGGACGGATTTTCCAGAATCTTCACAGGAACGTTTTTACCCAAAAGCTCTCACTTCTCACTCTGAACTCAAATGGTAAAAATGAAGTTAGAAAAGCCCTTTTTATAAGTTTTTTCGAATAAATGAATTTTTAATTTATTTATTTTTCACTTTAAAAAGGAAAATTTTTAAAAATCATTTTTTATCTTAAACAGGTATGTGTAATGTTTTGAGTTTTTGTGCAGAATATTGGATTTTTTGGGGAAATTGATCATTTTTCAACAAAGAGCATACTTTTATCACTTTTTCGGACTCCTTAAAATATTTACGAAAAAGCGAAACATTGGAGTCCTCTTTAAGCCCTTTTCAGACTCTAAAAAATTTAAAAGATTGTTGAGCACTTGAATGTTTGAACTCGTTAAAATAAATGAATAAAATCATCCCTTCAGTATAATTTTATCCCTTTTACAGATTGAAATGGACTATTTACGAAAAAGGTATACGTTGATTAATTACAGTCAATAGAGTCCTCTTTAAACCCTTTTCAGACTCATTAAATATGAAAAGATTGTCGAGCACTTGTCTTTTCCAGCTCATTAAATTATTGGAAATGTCATCCCTCTTGTATTATTTTATCCTTTTTCGGACCTGAGGGTTTATTTTATGGAAAAGTACCCCCATGGAGTTTTCTTAAGTTTTTCTTCTGACTCTCTAAAATTGAAAAACACCGAGTTTTTCCTATATTGGACTCGTTAAAATTTAATAGTAAAGGACCTGTTCAATTTTAAATAGGAACGAACCACTCCTTCTTAGAGTTCGAATTTTAAACTAAGTTGGACTCATCCGAAGGATGAGCTTATATACAAGAAAATGTTATCCTCCTCAAGCTTATCAAAGATAAAGAGGTACTTGTCAAAAATGGTGGGGGAAAAGAGAGAAAAATGAACCTGTTTGTTACACTTTGTTTTTTCTTTTAAAAATCCGTCAACCACTCTTGAACACGACACTTTTTGTTCACCTGGGTTGGGAAAATCCATTGCCTAACAGTGAATCAAACCACATTGAAAGTCTTCAGCTAGTTTCTAGGTATTAGCTTTGGGTCAATTGTCACCAATCCATCTGCAGTGTCGTTATGTGTTTAAGAGAACAATTCAAACAAACCATTCATTTACGAGATATTTGTCATCCATTTTGACCATCCCTAAGTCAATCCTTGCCAATATATTTCTTCAAAACTTGATCTATGATTTTGTGTTGTGGGCTTGCCTACGACAGATCACTTTCTATCGACTTCAACTCATTATCTAGGAAGTTGATGTAGAAATCGTCAATACCTTGAAACCTGCATGCCCTAATGGCAGCTTTCTCATTTTCGATGATAGGTTGCATCATTGACCTTCGATCGAATGATTCTATGACATGTTCGACTTTAGCTCATTTATTCACATTTCATGGATTGTACTGGGTACTTTGAGAGCCATTGACATTACTGGTGATTTCTCTCACACTTGTTAACAATCCACATTATTGACTGGTAATCAAGTGGTTTCTACCATATTCAACTTCGACACATTCATTCACATGGATAGAATCGTACTAGTTCGGGAAGTGGAAATCAAGACCCTAGATCTAGTTTCTACCATCCAGCCTGCAAGGAATTTTGTCATTCGTTATACAGTGGACTATTCATAAATAGATGGTTGCATCCATACTGTGTCTACACATGTCTATACTCTTGATGTATTACAAAATCATTCCTATATCAGAACAATTTAGTCAGTTTTCTAGTCAGTTTTGATTTGAGTATGGGAATGCCTACCTCAGCGATGATATGTCTACATATATATATATATATATATTTTGCATTGAATGTTTTTACAGGTTCCGACTAAAATGTCCACAAGATGATCCTTGAAATGATAAAGTACTTCACTCTTCATAAATGACAGACTCTATCTTCATCTATTACAGACTTCGCACTTTAGGGGGCAATCTGTTGCACTAAAAATTGTCACATTGACATTTCGGTATCTGTGTGAGTTCATTACCACTAATACTTTCCTTCTCTACAATTATAAAACATCAGTTCCTCATATCAAGTCTAGAAAATAAGAGAAAAGCTCTCAAAATTATTTAAAACTCTAGTTCCGCACTTTCTCTTTGTCTTACCTGCGGTCCCACACCTAATGGTCAAGTATCCTGCACACTTGATCGCACTATCTCTGTGTTAAAGGTGCAGACCCCTGTAAAAGTTAAAAAGGCGCTAGTATACTCTTAAAAAACTCATTTTCAGTTATTTCTAGAGGCTTCTAGAAGGAATCTTGAGGTGGCAAGTTCGCTCTTTTAAGGTTCATGTATCCCATACCTTAAGGAGCTAACCCTTTGATGTGATGAGCTTACCCCTTTGAAGGAGGATTCTATCCCTTCATCAGTGGACTAGTAACATCCTCCTATACACTATAAAAATAAGCATTGGGCTGGTTACTTGGGGGTTGGAAGCTTAGTATTTTTTGAAGTAAAATGCTGCTGGAACTTAGTCTTCTTTAGTTGAGTTTTTGTGAAGAGAGATTACATACCTCTAAGCTCTCATTTGGAAGAGTGCAAGACTTGTCAAAGTGAAAGAAATTCTTGTTTCGGACCCCAGGAAGAGCTTGTTCAACATCAAGGCTAAAAAGGTTGTAAGGTTCTTCTACTATTCAAAGTTAATACAAATAAATTTGTTTTTCTCGATAAGTTGTTAATTCATGGTTTATTTTATGGATTCCTTGATAACCATAATAGACATGATTTATAATATTTGCTATGTAGGTGTTATTTAATGTTTTCTTGTTTGTGATTGCAGGTCTTCAAAGGTAACTCTTTCGAACGACTAGAGGATGACTACTACGAACAAGCATTGGATCTAAGGTAGGATCTTAACACCTTTGTAGTATTTGCTTACAAATCGCATATGTCTAGAGAAAGATAGGTTTGTTTGTCTAATTTTTGCTAGACTATCTTCTAATACTAGGGAGATCGGCCTTGTCCGCAAGATCGATTTATCCGGCCAAAAAATTGGCTACTCCACCTGGGAATGGTATTTTATTTTCGATTTTCCTTTGTTTTGACTTGAGAAAATTGTTTTCTTTTCTAGTTTTTGATTGATGTATACTGGCTTGGGTAGCTTTCAAAATCTAGGAGTATTTTTGTTTTTTTTTTAAGTTTCCAGGGGACAGCACTTTCTCTTTACAGACAGTGTGGGCATCTCCACATGTTTCCTTTAGTAAACAGTGCGGGACCGCACCTATTGCTTCTGGAGCCTGCGGACCCTGTTAATTTTTTTTTGAAAAACTTAAGATATCTTCTTCCAGTTAAGTTTAGGTTTGATTTAGGATTTTTAATGTCTGCCCACATCTGTATTTGTCAAAAATCTCTTGTGAATGAGTTCCAATAGTATTTTTGTTTTGAATGATTCTCTAGAAGTTTTGCATGCTTGGAGTGGTTTTCACTTTGTCTCTATAGTGACTCAAAGATCATAAGCTTGAGAAACCTTAGATCACCCTGGTGTCTTTTCATCTTTTTGATGAGTCTGACTTGGTTTTGAAATCTATCCTTTCTGAGAAATAGATTTAGTTTTCTCGTTGCAAATCTTTGAGCAAACTTTGTTATAAGTTCTGAATTTCATTTTTACAAAATAAAACATATCTGGATGTTTGTTGATTGGCTTGTTATTCTGAGCAAATGAATCCTTATTTTACTGAACAACTAAGTAAAACGTCCTCAAAAAAGAATTGAAGCTTTTATTCAATTGTATTTTAAAAGTTTTTAGATCTTAAAATTAGGTTTTGTAGTTTTGAGTGTTTTTCTAGAAATTGTAGATGTCTTTTGAAGCAAATTATTTTTTTTTTTGTAGTTTCAAGTTTTGAAAAAGGGAAAGGGATTTATTGTGAGCATTAATTATTCGTCTCGTTTTGAGTTCTTATTTAAAAAACAAAAATATTTCTTTCCATTTCCATGTTGAAAGAAAGAATTGTTTCTGAAAGAATTGCATTCTCAAAATCTTTCTTTTAGCTAGAATTTCATTGAAAGAAAAATGAATTGCTTATCATTTTAGGTGCATTTTTTAGTGTGTTTGGAGTCGAGTCTTCACACCATCAAATTTTCATTTCCATACCTATCGACTTAAAGAACAACCCATAAAAGCAACGCTTAATTAAAATTGATCTAGTAATCTTTTCTATTTCTAGGGCTCTTATCACCAATATATCCTAGGCTAGTATCTTGGAGTAGGGAGTAATTAACTCTCCAAGATAGTTAAAACAAACAAGTAGATACATCTTGTGGTAGCAAATAAATCCAATTGTAATTGATACATTCTAGGAAGCTTCTCTTAAAGGAGTCAATCACGAGATCATGTCCGAACCTTTGAGACAATGAATTCTATTTCATTGTGAAAGATAGAAGATTTGCGTGTATTATAAACTGTAAACCTCAGATTAACCATTGTTGAGGAGCCTGGGGTCACTTGTTGGTAAACCTCAGATTGACCATGTTGAGGAACCTTCAAGGGGATTGAGCTTTGTTACTCTGCCCTTGCACGTAGATCGGATCGTAGACTATTCCCCTAGTTGGATTTTTTGCTATTGGTAACCTCACTGTCCATAAACTTAAGATTATTTCCTAATATGATGGTGAAGGAAAGATCTCACTGTACCTAGAGCAGACATCGACTAGACTCACCTGGACTCTCTGGGGGGTTGTCTTCACTCGAGATGGTTTCGTTAAGAAACTTGTGCCAGTTTGTTTCATTAAGCAAGTTGTCGGGGTAACTGTTCCAATCGCTCTTTCTGTAATAAAATTCTACTAAGTTGGATTTCATCACCAACTAGTGTTTTTCGTATGGAAAGTTATTGTTTGTGTGTGGCTTGAACTCTTAGATTTTTTAGGCGTGTGTTTCAACTGTTTGTTTCTTTAGAGACTCTAGGTGTTTTTATTGAAATTTTCTTTGTTTGCATGTGATTAATTAATATTTAATTGTGGCTGAATTAACGAGACAATCTCGTAGACTTTAGGGGAAACCTCCTGAGTATACACCAAGCCAACTTGAAGGGCTACGAGCTCTCGTATCACCTAGTGATAGTAGAGTTGGATCACCAGAAGCTGGAGAGTCATCTTTAATTGTTCATCCTGATTATCAAATACAAACAATAGAGTATATTCAAGAGCCAATTTCATTTTCCGAAGTTACTGGTAGTATTTATCCTTCCAATGAATTAGCTGAAGAACCTAAAATTTCTGAGCCTGACACTGAACCTACTGTTTTGGAACCATCTTGAAGATTTGCGACTCCAACTTCTAGTGATCCTGGTTCACCTAGGGTAAGAAATATCATTACTCAAAATCTTCATTCTGGCCTCATTTATATTAAAGATCTTGTTAGTCCAGACGAAGACGTAACTCTTCCCAAAAACCAACAGACTTTAAATCTTAGGGAGCGTGAATCAATATTCTATAGTCCTTTTAGGAGTGATGCTTGGTATTTATCATTGACAAATTTTTTAGAAAACCCGGGTCTTAGTTTTTCACCACCTCGAATTCCTTTTCATCCTACACCAAGAGGTTATTATCCTTCATCGATTATGTCAAGACAGTCATCTATGTTTTCCCAATCACCGGAAACATTTTTATTTGGCGGTCCTTCTGTTCCTTCAGGGTACCAGTCACTCTGTGGTACTTTTTCAAGAGAAACTCCTCGATCGCCTGAACAAGAGTTTTCATCTGGTAGTAATGGAACTCAAATGTTGAACGCAAAGAAAATCCTTATGATGTCTAGTAGTACTCCAAATCCTCAACCTCAAGGTAGTCAGTTACCACCTGGGAGGCAACCCCAAGGTAGTCAGTTACCACCTGGGGGGCAACCCCAAGGTAGTTATTTACCGACTGGGGTGCAACACCAAGGTAGTCAGTTACCGCTTGGGGGGAAACCCCAAGGTAGTCAGTTACCGCCTGGAAGGCTACCTCAAGGTTTTCAACCCCAGACTCAGTAAATACCCCAAGGTCAACCCCAGATTCAGTATGTGCCTCAGGGTTATCAACCTCCAGGTCAGTACCCAACTCAAGGTTTCCAACCGCCTTCTGGTCAATCATTTTTACAAGGAGTTGGAAATGTACCGCTTAATTATTAGCCCTACGTTCAACCACGTTATGGTCCTCCATATGCACAACCTTTTATGTGTCCATACTCCAGAATGAACATGGTGTGCAATCCGTCTCAAACTCCACAAACTATGCAACCTAATGTGCAATTACCTAATCAACCTGGACAGCTTTTAGTTTCTGGTCGAACCCAGTAACCTGTCCAACCTACTGTTCAAATCCTTGCACCTTGTTTAGTTCAGTAGCCTGGGCCTAGCACACCTTGTACTCCACCTCAAACTACTGCAACTATTGCAACTTTTGTTCAACCTACGACACTTGTTTCTGGAGCATCTGTAGCTCCGGTTTCTACTATCCCTACATTAGTGCAAATTCCTCAAGTCTCTGTGCCACAGTCAGGACCTACAGTTCAGACTTTGGTCCAGATGCCTGTAGCACAAGCTAGTACAAGTAAAATTGCCACAAGTCAACCACAATTCATCTATCAACCGTACTAGGGACAATATCAATTCGGTCCTACTATACAAAACCCAGTTTATCAGTATCAACCATATCCTGGCTATACTTATCAACAGCCTTAACAACCCCAGTTTGGTCTGGTTAATCCTGGTTTTCCAGGAGGTTATAACATTCCTAATGCAAATCCAATTCCAGGTTATCCTGGATACCCTCCTCCTGGAACTGGTCTCATTACTCAAGGTTTTCGTGATCCTAACTGTCAATTACCATTTATTGCAACTTTGGATTTACCTGATTTGTCGCGCCTTACGAACGATCTGATTTACTATCTTCTGTATTGGCCGCCAATGCCTAGTAAGTTGCCTAGTGATATCTCAAAATTCGAGGGTAAGTCAGGAGAGGATCCATCAAATCACATTATGACTTATCACCTCTAGTGTGCATCAAATTCAATCATTGATGATTCAATTCGATTGCGTCTTTTTCAACAAACTCTTATTGGTCTTGCCACCAAATAATACATTGAGTTACCACGAGGCTATTTTAATAATTTCAATCAGTTAGCCACTGCTTTCTTAACTCATTTTCAGTTTCCTGCTAGATATGACAATGGCACAGAATTGTTAACTTCACTGAAACAATCCACGTCCACATATATTTCTGATCATATTCATGAATGGCGATGTAGAAGGCATTTAGTGAAAGTTTTCATTTTGGATCAAATTTTAAAAGAATGGCTCATTAAATCATTGTTACCCAAAATCACTCAAGATGTAGCTAAGGGAGGAGTTGTCACTGAAGAGAAAGTCATTGCTCAGGCTCAATACCTTGACCTCGTCTATATGCAGTCAGGTACTTTACATGAAAAAATCCCTGACCTTCCAAAACACGGTCAAATAACTGCAGCTCCTTCAGGGTCTCATGCCACTGATGGTATGATTGGTTCAGTTAGTAATAAAAGTAAGAAGAAATATTCAAATAATTATTCTCCTATAATAACTTTACCTGATTCCCCAACAGGAGATTCTTCCACTGAAATCCTTGCCGACATCCATGTTGTAGAATCATCTACGACCAAATTAAAATCCAGTAGTAAAAAGAAGGGGAAGAAGAAAAACAAACAAAATTCAAAAGATAAAACAGATAAAAATGAATCCACTAATGAAAAACGAAAACCTCGCTATCCTTGTTTCATTTGCAACGAGGATATTTTTACCAAAGAATGCCCACATCGAGCAGAGGTTTCAAAATTTGTTAAAGGTTCTCAAACACCTGCTGTCTTGAAGGATCCTTTTCCTACTCAAGATAGTAAGATGATTGGTTCTTCCTCAAATGCCTCAGAAGAACCCATTATGATGGTGTCTCATGTCAGGATTACGACGCGATTGCAAGATTATGGTAGTAAAAATCCTATTGGTGGTAAAGAAGCAGAATCTTCTAATTCAAACACATCAACTACACCTCCTCCTCGTTCTAATCCACTACAGATCGAGAAACCCAACCCTAACTTAGTAATCAAACTGCTTGCTAAAGGTGTACTTTGGAAATCAAATTTCAATCCACATGCAAGAGCTGCTCAGAATTACAACATTGTTGAAGACTTAGCTATTTCCCATTCAGCAATGTCAGCTTTGGAAGTGCTGCAATCGTGCCCAGCACAACGTAAATTACTATTGTCTGCTATAGGAGATATCGATATTCAGGATTTGAACCTAATAATATTTGATTTAGAGAATAATACACCTCGCCTACCTCATCAAATGGCTTTCTAGATTCCATTTTTAGTCAAAAACAGACCTTGCTTTCGGACTGTGATTGATGAAGGGGCTTCTACATGTATTATGTCGATCCAGTGTTGGAAATCACTTGGTTCTCCCACACTCAATCAGTCTCCGATAATTCTAAAGGATTTTGATGGCCGAGGGTTCCATCCTTTTGGTATTTTGCAAGATTTACCTATAGGGGTCGAAGGCAAAACCATAAATCTAGATGTGGAAGTGGTTGATGCCCCTTTAGATTACAACCTTCTCCTGGGTTGTAGTTGGTCTTATGCTATGACTGCTATTGTTTCATCGGTTTTTTGGCTTATCAAGTTTCCTCATAACGGAAAGATCGTTACGATAGACCAGCTGACTTATTTCTCATCCGACCTAGCCTCTACAGATAGTATTCAGCACATCAGAAAAAAGACTATCCCTTACAAGGATGTTGGCATAGGTTTGATTAAATATTTTGGTTTACTAGGAACTTTTTCCTTCCCTCCTCCTAACGTATCATCTTCTATTGAAAATATTCATATGATTTCATTGAATACTGTTACTTTGATGATCCTTGGATCATACCTTCCAATTCTGAGGTGGATTCATTTAATGGCGTGATGCCTTTGAGTCCCTTTGAAATTGCATATCATGTTGTACAGTCATTTTTGGTTCCTGTTCAACTGCTCCTCTTCAGCCTATAATTGTTGTTGGTCCTTTCGTAAAGTGGGGTATTGACTTTATTACATGTAACCCTCACTCAGCCGGGGGCATGCGTATATTATCCTAGTGGTAGATTATTTTACTAAGTGGGCTGAGGCAATGCCTACATTTTTAGCAGACGACAAGACTACTATAGCTTTCATATTCAATCATATAATTGCTAGATTCAGTGTTCCTAAAGCTATTATTACTAATCATGGAAGTCACTTTCGAAATATCATGATGACTGAACTGACAGATCAACTTGGCCTGTGCCACGATAGTTCTACTCTGTATTACCTGCAGGCTAATGGTCTGGTTGAAGCTATGAATAAAGTTTTAGTCATTATGATCAAACGAATCATTGGTATTCATAAGTCGAATTGGCATACCATGATATTTTCAGCACTTTGGTCATATCGGACCTCAGTGAAAACATCGACTAGTTTCACTTCTTTTTAACTAGTTTACGGTTTGGAAAGCAGTGTTACCTATTGAATGCGAAATTCCGTCATTACAATTAGCCATAGAATAACTCCCATGTACTTTTGAAGAAGAGAAACGTTTTTTGTACTTAGCTCAGCTAGATGAGAATCGGCGCACTGCTGCAATAGCAAACGAGACTCATGCGAAATGAATGAAAGCTCAATATGACAGAAGTGTTACACCTCGTAATTTTTTAGAAGGAGACCTACTTTTAGTATATGATCAAGCAAAGGATAAGCTAGGGGCTGGAAAATTTGTACCTATGTGGCATGGTCCTTACATTGTTAAGCGAAAGCTAGCAAAAGGGGCTTATGAATTGATAGATTTTGATGGTGTCTCTTTGGGTAAACCCAGAAATGGACTTTATCTGAAGAGATATTATGCTTAAATTTTGTGTGGAGATTTTTTGTTAGATTAGTTTGTTTACAGCTGGTTTGTTTTAGATTATAAAAGTGTGCCTAGTTTAGAGAGTGATCTTATCATTATTCCTACTTATCTTGATTTTAATCTTGATATTGCAGATGTCGACGTCTCTTCAAACATACATTGGTTTTGGTGATGGTGCTTGTCGTAGTACATGGAACATTTTCTCCGCAACTTGGGTTATCTATTCACCCTCTGATGAGTTAGTGTCTATTCATGGGGTAAGCCTCGGTCACAAAATGAATAGCATTGCAGAGTATATTGAAGTGATTGAGGTATTCTCTGAGTCCATCTCATTTGGGATTCAGAGTTTGATTGTTAGGTTGGATTCTGAACTCATTGTATTACAGCTAAATAGGGTTTATGCCATTACAAATCCAGTGTCATTAAGGTTATTTTTGAGAGTTCTTCTCTTGGAACGTGAAATGCATTAGTAAATGCAGTTTCTTCTAGTATGATAAATAGACATTTGCAATAATTAAAACAGTAAATTCAATAACATTCAATAACATGTTACACGAGATAGCCGGTAATAATGATATATCATAGCATAGAAGTGTGCTTCAAAATATACATTGTCTTCGATCATAGGTTGAAAAACACCTTATGATCGGCAAAAATGAAAATACAAAAAGACAAAAATGTCGTGAGTCTACAAAATCAATCATCCTATCCGTGGCTATGATCACGATAAGAAACTACTGCTCGGGCCACCCTACATAGGAACCTACTAAAACGTCTAGGGACCCCAATCACATATCTTTGTAACCTAAGTGGAATATCATCTATATCAGTCTCTGGAATATCTAGTGTCCAGCGCTCTAGATGATGCTCCAAGTTGGTCAGGATCTCTGTTGATTGGCCCTGTGGGGCTGGTGCTGCTGCAGCTGGGTGTCTCCTCTCATAAGGCTGGAGGTTTTTACCTGAATCATCCCATTGCTCTCCTGGTGGAATAATAATGTCTGGGTCACCGCGGTAATCCATCATAGCATATGGAAAGTCCTGAATCACAAAGAGTTGGTTTTTCAACCAATGAAAATATTCGGCGAAATTGAACAACTTGTGTGCCCTCAAGGTGACGGGCCATCAAAGCAACCCAACGAACCATTCTAGGCTCTCAAGGAAGACCAACATCAATAGGAATATGTTGCGGGGCTAACTTGGGGATCCTCTCTAGAGCAAAGCTGACTACGATAAATCCATATCCAAAGTTTTTCAGTTGTCAATTCTTTGCTCTGGTTAGTTGGCCTTTCACATTTGCTAACACAGCCTTGCACCAGTTGTATATGGTGCCTCGAAAACAATCTACAGCCATCTGCATCTGGGATCTAGTAGCCACATGCAATGCTACACTCTCGCATAGTCTGGTAACAGTGAATGCAATAACTTTAAACTCAGGACAACTGATAGTTTTAATATCAATCAGTTTATCCTTGGGGTCTGATTGATCATCACAAAACTTTAATCAGAGACTAGTGACAAACTGGCCACCTGCCCTTGTCCCAAAAAGAGATAATTGTTCGCCCCTCTTAGACAATCCAATCAAAAAGTATATGTCCTCCAGCTCGATTTCAAGCTGGTGGCCACCAATCACAAAGCACTAGTCCTGTGTGTTCCATCTATCTACCAACCATGTTAGGAGGTCTACTTGCACCCTCATGCATTGTATGGTCCAGAACTTATACAATCCACATGCTCTCAATGCCTGCAATGTGGGCATATCATTCATTGTGGCATAATCTACATCCTCATGCTCGCGATCTCGCCAAATAAGCATTTTGAATGTCCGACAATGCATAAAAAGACATATTAGAACAAGCTTGTTCGAAACTTTTTGGGCAAATTTGGAGAAATTTAAGTTTTAAAATTCATTGCACGGGGTCCACACCTGCTTCTTACAAACAATGCGTAGGTCCGCACGGGTTGTGAGCAATAGGTGTGGACCCACAACCTTTTTATTTATAGAAAAAGGTCGGGGTCCGCAGTGCTCGCATGTTGCACCTGCGGACCCCCGTGAGCGATGTTTTAAACCTATTTTTCCTTTAACAATAAAATTTAAAGCCTAAAAACAAAATGTAAATGGATGAAATGCAAGTTAAGGAGGACGTGGATTACCTGGAGCTAACGGTTTTTGATTCCGACAGACGGATTTTCCAGAATCTTCACAGGAACTTTTTCACCCAAAAGTTGTCACTTCTCACTCTGAACTCAAATGGTAAAAATGAATTTAGAAAAGCCCTTTTTATAAGTGTTTTCGAATAAATGAATTTTTAATTTATTTATTTTTTACTTTAAAAAGGAAAAATTTTAAAAATATTTTTTTTATCTTAAACAGGTATGTGTAATGTTTTGAGTTTTTGTGCAGAATATTAGATTTTTCGGGGAAATTGATCATTTTTCAACAAAGAGCATACTTTTATCACTTTTTCGAACTCTTTCAAAAATTTATGAAAAAGCAAAACATTGGAGTCCTCTTTAAGCCCTTTTTAGACTCAAAAATTGAAAAGATTGCTGAGCACTTGATTGTTCGAACTCATTAAAAGAAATGAATAACTGTCGCTTGACTATTAGTTTACCCCTTTTACGGACTGAAATGGACTATATATGAAAAAGGTATGTGTTGACTAATTATGGTCAATAGAGTCCTCTTTAAACCCTTTTCAGACTCGTTAAATATGAAAATATTGTTGAGTGCTTGTTTCCAGCTCGTTAAAGTATTGGACATGTCATCCCTCCTGTATTATTTTATCCTTTTTCGGACCTGAGGGATTATTTTACGGAAAAGTACCGCCATGGAGTTTTCTTAAGTTTTTCTTCTGACTCCCTAAAATTGAAAAACACCGAGTTTTTCCTATACTGGGCTCGTTAAATTTTAACAGTAAAGCACCTGTTCAATTTTAAATAGGAACGAACCACTCTTTCTTAGGGTTTGAATTTTAAACTAAGTTGGACTCATCTGAAGGATGAGCTTATAAACAAGAAAATGTTATCCTCCTCAAGCTTGTCAAAAATATAGAGGTACTTGCCAAAAATGGTGGGGGAAAAGAGAGAAAAATGAACCTGTTTGTTACACTTTTTTTTTTAAATCCGTCAACCACTCTTGAACATGAAACTTTTGTTCACCTGGGTTGGGAAAATC
The DNA here is from genome assembly GCA_031772625.1 of Pinus tabuliformis. Lineage (NCBI taxonomy): Eukaryota > Viridiplantae > Streptophyta > Pinopsida > Pinales > Pinaceae > Pinus > Pinus tabuliformis. The sequence goes on from CM062812.1 coordinate 293,734,294, forward strand.
CTTTGCCTAACAGTTAATAAACCACATTGAAAGTCCTCAAACAATTTTTGGGTATTAGCTTGGGTCAATTGTCAACAAGACATCTGCAATGTCGTTATGTGTTCAAGAGAACAGTTCAAACAAACCATTCATCTGCGAGATATTTGTCATCCAGTTTGACCATCCCTGAGTCAGTCCTTGCCAATATATTTCTTCAAAACTTGATCTATGATTTCATGTTGTGGGATTTCCTACTACGGATCGCTTTCTATCGACTTCAGCTCATTATCTAGGAAGTTGATCTAGAAATCGTCAGTACCTTGAAAACTGCATGCCCTAATGGCAACTTTCTCGCTTTCGACGATAGGTTGCATCATTGACCTTCAATCGAATGATTCTATGACATGTTTGACTTCAGCTCATTTATTCACATTTCATGGATTGTACTGGGTACTTTGAGAGCCATTGACATTACTGGTGGTTTCTCTCACACTTGTTAACAGTCCACATCAATGACTGGTAATCAAGTGGTTCCTACCATGTTTGACCTCGACACATTCATTCACATGGATAGAATTGTACTAGTTTGGGAAGCAGAAATCAAGACCCTAGATCTAGTTTCTACCATCCAGGCTACAAGGAATTTTGTTATTCATTATATAGTGGACTATTCATAAACAAATGGCTACGTCCATACTGTGTCTACACATGTCTATACGCTTGATGTATTACAAAATCATTCATGTATCAGAACAGTTTAGTCAGTTTTCTAGTTAGTTTTGATCTGAGTATGGAAATGCCTATCTCAGCGATGATATGTCTACATATATATATATATATATATATATATATATATATATATATATATATATCTATATATATATATATATATATATATATATATTTTGCATTGAATGTTTTTACAGGTTCCGACTGGGGTGTCCACAATATGATCCTTGAAATGATAAAGTACTTCACTCTTCATAAATGACAGACTCTATCTTCATCTATTACATACTTCGCACTTTAGGGGGTAGTCTGTTGCAATAAAAATTGTCACCTTGACATTTTGGTATCTGTGTGAGTTCATTACCACTCATACTTTCCTCCTCTGCAAGTCCAAAACATCAGTTCCTCATATCAAGTCTGGAAAATAAGAGAAAAGCTCTCAAGGCTGAAAAGGTTGTAAGGTTCTTCTATTATTCAAAGTTAATACAAATAAATTTGTTTTTCTAAATAAGCTGTTAATTCATGGTTATTTTATGGATTCCTTGATCACCATAATAGACATGATTTATAATATTTTCTATGTAGGTGCTATTTAACGTTTGCTTGTTTGTGATTGCAGGTCTTAAAAGGTAACTCTTTCGAATGATTAGAGGATGACTACTACGAACAAGCATTGGATCTAAGGTAGGATCTTAACATCTTTGTAGTATTTACTTATAAATCGCATATGTCTAGAGAAAGATAGGTTTGTTTGTCTGTTTGTTTCTAGACTATCTTCTGATACTAGGGAGATCAGCCTTGTCTGCAAGATCGATTTATCCAGCCAACACCTATACAGTAGACAGACTCCCACAAAGGTGTGTTCATAGGTAGTTTTGTCATATCCCTTCAGGGAGCTTCGAAACCCCGCACTAGCTTCGACTTAGAAGGGTCACTATTGCCTCGACCTACAACACATTTATAGAATCTTTCCATAACATGCTTGTTTTGAATACAACTTCATAATTATGCATGATAAATTTTTGGGCATCCATAAATATAGTACTTACTAGATTTACACCTAATAATAATTACCATTATTGTTTTCAATTTCTATTCTAATCAAACACATTCCTTTCCATGTTTGGACATTCCCTTTTCTTCTCAGTAGCGATACCCATGAAATCTCTAAGACATTGCTTTCAGTTTTTTTTTTAATAAAAGAAAACATAGTTTTCAATAGAACAGTTCACACCTTCTATTTTTAACCACCAATTATCAAAGTATCTGAAAGCCTCACACAGTCATGTAATTCACATGCATTGTTACATGTGATTTTGTAACCATGGCAATTGACTATTAAAATGGATCTCTCGCCATCCATAAACATGTTCCATTACACTCCCTTAAAAGTCAAACAATAAAAAAACTCTTGTAGAAGATGTAAATTTTGAGTTAAATGGTTTTATAACTTGTTCAGTATGGCCAATGATCTTTTCGTAGTCAGTTTCCACGCATTTGCAGTTTCTCTCCTTGAAACTTGTGTAGAACTGCGCTCTATCTTCCATTATAGACCACGCACATAACTCAAAGAAAATTAAAAATAAAAAGTGAATTCCAGAAGCATTGTTGGGTGAATATATCCCAACTAAAATCTTCTAAGTAATATCTATTCGATCCATACCCCTCAGATCATGGAGCTAATTCCCTCTCATCAAGGAACCCCTATCCCCCAATTAGAGGATCTCATCCTTCTCTTTTGGATCTGAAACTTCTTCATCTTGGCCAATAAATTGACTAAAGGCTAGAGGGATTGGAAGGCTCAGAAAAGATACACTTATGTTGTTGGATTTAGATTGGAAGTTTTATCATCTAAGGAGAGGGTTAGAGGCATTTGGGAGGAACTTTATGAAATCAAGGCAAAGGTTGTAAGGCTCTTCTTTATCCATGAATTAATACAAATGAATAATTTTTTCCATTGTATTGTGTTACTGAAATGATGAATGATTTATGTCTCTTTTGATGTTCATTGAGATAATTTCAATTTCTAGTCTCCTTGATCATCATATTAATCTTGTTTGAATTGTCGTGTTGCATATGCCTTTGATCTTTCTTATGTCTATGATTGCGGGTCTTTTTGAGCATTGAGAAGTTGCATTAGGATGGAGCAGGGATCTCCATCAAGAATTTCACAAATAGGTAAGAGGCTTATTCTCCTACCCTTGTATTTACAATTCAAATGAAGTAAGCTTAAGAAAATAGTTATTCAATTATCTGTTTGTTTCTAGTTTCCTTTAAGATGTAGGAGATCGATCTTGTTAGCAAGAGAGATTTATCCACCTAACAAATTGGCGAGCATACTGAGGAACACTATTGCTCTTTTCTCTTTCCTTGGTTTTACTTTCCGATATTTTTTGTTTAGCTAGACTTGAGTCTTAGTAAATTTATGGTCTTTCAGATCTTCTGGTTTGATTGCTTTATTTTTTATTTTTTCCTAGACTTCCCAGATCTATGTAGTTTTTATTCATCCACAAAGAATAGATCTGCGCATTTTTTCCCCAGCAACTACGTGCATGCACACTGAACTAAACTACTCCCCTGCACAATTCCTAGAAAATTTTGAAAAAATAGGTTTTCTCTCAGCTAGAGTCTAAATTATGGTTTCTGAATGTGTCATCATATTTGTTTTGACTGTCTAACACCTTTTTCTGAACTTGTTTGAGTGCTTTGGTAAAGACTTTTTGGGAATGAGTACCTGTTGCAAAATTTATTAGTGTTTTTCCTCGGTTGTTTGTTCATTTATCAAAAAGAGATAGGTTGTTGTCAAGATCATTGTATTCATATATTTTTATGTCAAATACACCAGATACATTATTAATCTTTTTTTTTGTGATGAAATTCTTTGTTTAATCGCAAATTAGGGTTTCTCAAGAATTAGTGTTTTGATGAGATGTGCTTCTTGTGCTACATTGAAAACATAAGCCATTTTTATTCCAGTACTAAAGTCTAATCATAATTACACTTTAAACATTGATTTCATAACATTCATTCAAGCATTTTCATTTTGAGGATTTCATTGGGTGTCTTGAATTTGATTTCCTTAAGTCATTGCTCAAGGATTTATCTCAGTTTCTTAACAATTTTTGCGTGTTTTTTCTTTCATTTTTTCATTGTGTCTGAGTGTTAATCGCCTTTGAGTGTCATTATTTTTCATCTTTGAAATTTTCACCCAGTTTCCTTTACTTACACTTAATTGGTTCTTTAGTTGTATTAGTAAAGGGAAATAGTCTTGTTGTTCTTTCACTGCTTTGGAATCATCTTGTGTTTGTTTTGAAGAGTTCTCTTGCATATACTACATTTTCATGGTTAGAATTCTCATTTCATGAATGAAAGTGTGCATATATTACATTTGCATAGTGTTCACGGAAATTGTGCATAGATTACATTTTCATGGTTTTGAAGCAAATTGTACATAGATTACATTGTGTGGTTTACAACTTAGAGCTTTGAATTACATTGAAAAATTAGAAGTGGTACATTCTATAGTTAATATTTTAAAGAAGAACCTCTTTACTTACTCTAGCTAGAATTCATCGAAATGAAGAGATTACAAATTTCATATTTGATGCATTAGAGTTTTGAGTCAAGTCATAATACCATCAGTTTCACGTCCATTTACCCTTTGACTAAATAACAGCTTAATAACACAATGTTATTAAAATTCATCTAGAATTTTTATTATTTTTAGGGCTCTTTCCACCTACAGTAGATTAGGTTGTAGGGCTTTGGAATAGGGAAGTGAGTAAACTTTCCAAAGCTGTAGACAAACATTAGAATCTTGTGATAGGGAGATAAATCCAATTATTTCAGTTTTTCTCTGGGAAGCTCTTCTAACACATGAGTTAAGCATGAGATCATGTTAGACATGGTGAAGTGATCGTACCCAATTCATTGTCTATGATAGAGTGATTTACATGTATTACAATGGTGTCAAAAGGTACTTGTGGTCACTTGAAATTAAACCTCTAATTAACCATGTTGAGGAGCTTTCAAGGGGATTGAGCTTTGTTACTCTGCCCTTGCGTGTATGTCCGGTCTGTGACTTCCCCCCCAAGTAGAATTGTTGTAGTTGGTAACCTTAGTGACCATAATCCTAGGGCTATTACCCGAGGTGAAGGCAGAGGGAAGGTCCTATTGTACTTGGAACATACTTTGACTAGACTCGGAATTTTGGGAGGGCAATCTTCACTCAAGATGACATAAGTGAAGTTACTTGCATCAAATTGTTTCATTAAGCAGGTTGTCCGTTTAACTAGTTCCATTCGCTCTATCTACAACCACTTTTCACTTTGATTTTTGCGATGTTGGATTTCATTACCAAATAGTGATTTTGTTTTGAAAAGTTTGTTTGCATGGTTTGAATCCTTAGATTTTTTACATGTGTTGGTTGATTGCTTTTTGCTTGATCTTAGGTGTTGATTATGATTTTTAACTGTTAATATTAAAAAGTGAATTTATCTAAGTTGAATCTAAATATGAAAATGCTGTAAATTACCGATAAATACCTCCCTTTTAACGGGAACCCTAATTCTTTCCCTGATTTTGCAAATTCCGATCCTCCTTATATGGCTACATTGTCACTTCCCTGATTCATGATAGGTTTACCTGTATGGATGTTCTTAACTTATTTAATTCCAAATACTCCAATTGTAATAGTTCAACCAATTTTTTCTCCTCAACCGAGTTCACTATCTCAACATCACCAACCTATTGTTGACCCTTTACCTTCTTCACCCAACATTTCCTCTACCATTTCTTCCTCTTTGCTTGGTAAAATCCTTGATGCTAGTAACCAGGTGACTAAGAAGAAGAAGGGAAGAAGAAGAAGAAGCAAGATAAGAAATAAGTCAACAAACCAACCATAGTAGTAACTATTGGTAATGTTGAGGAAACTTCTAAAATGCATCGTAAGCCCAAATACCCTTGCAAAATTTGTAAGGGTGACCACTTCCTTATCAATTGTCTTGGTATTCCTAAGGTTTTGTAAGTATGGTCCAATAATTTTTATCAGCTTAGTGTTGATCCATCAACCAATGATTCTCATATTGTAGGGAAAAAGGTTAAATTTAGGTTTCCTTGTAGGTTATGCAAAGGGACTCATCATAGTCACCTTTCCCTTACATGGGTGAAGCCTAAAACTTGTTGGAAAAAATTACTATGTCACAGCAACAACTTCCAACTAATTACCGTAAAATTTCTCCCCATCTAGCGTCAGTTGACAAAGTGATTGATATAAATCCAAGTACAGTCAATCCCACTCTTCCATTGGAGAGTGAAACATGTATCACTCAAGTTGATGGACCATTTGCTGATCGAATGGTCAAATCAATTCTATCTTCGGTCGATCCCACTCTCCCTTTAGAGAGTGAACTTCATATCACTAAGGTTCTTCATGTTACCTCAGATTCTTCTACACATGGGGGCATTTCATCTGTTGATTTTGAACCCCATCAAAGTAATGAGGCTATTTCTTATGATTGGAGTAGACTGCCAGAACCTCGTCTTCCTTCTTCCACCCCTTTCCAAATCACTGTGAAGGCTTATGGTAAGAATGTGCGTCACACAAATGTAGGTGAAGGTGCTTCTATCATCATTTTATCCTGAATCGCTTGGCATGCTTTGGGTTCCCCTCAGCTTGTGCCCGTTACTCAGAATCTGTTAGATTTTAACAAAACTGTTAATGAACCTTTAGGAATCCTTCCTAAGTTACCTATTACCTTGGAAGGTAAGACTGTTTGTAACAATATTATGGTAGTCCAAGGTCCATTGGGTTTCAATTTTCTCCTCGAGTGAGACTATGTTTATGCCATGAGAGTTGTCGTATTGACACTCTTTGGTGGATGTCCTTCCTCACAATGGAAACATTGTGATAGTTGATCAACTTTCATACATTTATTTGTTTCGACTACCAGTCATCTGACACCCCTAAATGTTCCTTATATGTAAGTGGTACCTACCCCACCACAGGTTAATTATGTGGGAACCTATCGCATGTTTTTAGTTACTGATGCAAGTGGGATTTTCACTATTTGCTCGACTTCTTATGACTTAGATTCGGTAATTTACATAGGGAACCTTATGTGGGAGATGGATTTTCTTACGCCTTTTGATTCTCTTCACATGTATTCCTGCCAGAGTGTTATTCCTCCTCCTGATGAAGATATATTGGAAGCCATGGTTGGGAATGACCCCTTGGCATGTGTTTCTTCAAAATGGAATCCATGATCCAATTGACCATGAGGATGGTTCTTTTACTGTGTCAACCTCATTAAAAAATGAAACATGGTTCCGTGAGGATGGTTATTTTCCTATGTCGACCTTGTTAAAAAATGAAATAGGCTTTATGAGGATAGTTCCTTTACTATGTCAATCTCATTAAAAAATGAAATAGGTCTCATGAGCATAATTATTTTCATATGTCAAGCCCATTAAAAAATGAAAAAAATCCTCCCCTATTTGAGTTGAGTCTTTAACTAGATCTCGAAAATGTTATCGTAAACAAGCCTTCATTACATCCACCTATTAGTAACATGTAGTCTACTTAGGTGAATGAAATGAATTTTGGGTGGCATGTGCCCTTGCAGTCAGTATGTTGGGGACATGAAAACTTATCTCAAGTATAATTTTTCTTTGGTCCAGGCTTGTGTAAAAATGAAACCAACCTCAAGCATAGTTTTTCTATGTTTCAAGCTTGTATAAAAATGAAACTATTTTCTAGAATAGTTTTTCTTTGTTTCAAGCTTGTATAAAATGAAACCTACCTCTACTCTATTTCGGTTGTTATTTTCAAGACTCGTTAAACTCATGAAAATCACGAGGGTGTTTTGCATTCTTTTCATGCTCATAAAATGAACATTGAAATTTCGAGTTCTTTCCATCTTTTCATGCTCGTTAATTAAATTGAAAGTCGGTGATACAAGTAAATTTTTATCACTTTTTCAGACTCATTAAAACTTACAAAAAAGAAAAACCATGGAGTTCTCTTTACACCCTTTTCAGACTCCTTAAAAACTAAAATATTTTTGAGTACTTGATTCTTCATACTCGTAAAAATGAATGAACATCAGTATAATTTTACCCCTTTTACGTACTGAACCAGACTATTTATGAAAAAGGTATACGCTGAATAATTATGGTCAATATAGTACATTGTTGCATTATTTTATCCTTTTTTCAGGCTTGAGAGGCTACATTTATGAAAAGGAACATGGCGGAGTTTACGTATGTTTTTCTTCTAACTCCTTCCTAGGGTTCATTAAAAATAGTTTGGAGGAATCATCTTAAGGATGAGCTTATATGAAAAACATATGTTATGCTCCTCAAGCTTGTGAAAAAATAAAGAGGTACTTGCCAGTAATGGTAGGGGGGAATTGGGAAAGGGTATTAATTTTACATTCATTATAAAGACAACATGTCACTCTTGAAGACAACACTCCGTTACACTTGTGTCTGGGTTTGGAAATCCACTCGCCTTACAGTTCATCGAACATGTTGAAATTCTTCAGCTGGTTTTGAGTATTATCGTTGAGTCAAATGATGCCAAGTTAATTTTTGTGTCACTATGTGTTTAAGAAAAGTTCAACCTCAGTTCGTATTCCTTTGCAAATTTTATCCTTCAATCGCATCGGCCATCCCTGAGTTTGTTATGAATCCAGCTCACAGAAAGATAGAAAAGATAGATCAACACCTTAGAATTCAACCTCTTCGAGGGGGCGACCTCCTTTACATTACACAAATGAACAATTGTTGGATGATATAAATGACAAGACCTCCTTTCCATATATAGGAGTCTAAGGGGTCATAATATAATCAGAGCCAACATAACAATAATAAGTAAGGGCACAATAATAACAATAGTGTGCTTCTATGGGGCACAATAATAACAATATGGGGACTACATGGGCACAAAAATATAATAAGGGGGTTGTACTAATAACAATAAGGGGTTACACTAGTAATATAGGGACCTAACATTCCCCTCTCAGTCAAAAAGTGTTTTCCTCAACGCTTAAGTAGTTCTTAATGCTTCTGTATAAAATTCTCATCCTTCCATGTGGAATCTTCAGCGGGTAAGTTCTTCCACTTGATGAGATACTCTGAAATTGATCGATTTCGTAGCTGTCGACTTCTCGGTTTTGTGAATGCTTCAGGTTCCAATATGATTTTTCCTTCCTTGTCAAGTTCTGGAAATATTGTTGGTGTTATGCTCCTATACCAATAGGTGTCATATTTCATGATTGACTTGATGAGCTCTGTAATATGTTCATACCTTTTCTAGTTGCAAAGGTTTTCCATATTGTAAAAAGATAAAAAAAATTAAAAAATGTAAAGCGGGTATACCCTAAAACAAAAATCAAAGGATAAAAAGAATAAAATGGTTGAAAAAAATGAGAAGAAATGAACCCCAAACAAAAATAGACCAGAAAAGTGTGCAAGTCTAAATGCCACTACTATTTCATTTTCTGTAATAATTAATTGTGTGCAACTTGTTAATCTTATGCCACAATTGATGAAGAGTCAAACTGTTCGAACTTTGGCTCATTCATCTTTCAATTTCATGTTGTAGAGATAGAGAATAAAATCTGACCAAACAGTTTAATCTTGGCAGATAAGTAGATAGGTAGAGTAAATAAAAGGAGCTCAACGGTTTAATCTGAGCCCTTGGATGTAATAAGGTTAGATTTAGATAGATTTTTATATGTAAAAGAAAAAGTGTGATAAGGGTTTTCCAGTCTAAGTGCACCCTAATAAAGAAGAAAAAATGTCAGGCTAAAGTAGGTAGGGTAGGTAGATGATGTTGCAGAATGATACTTGTGATGAAAAATGCTTCTAAATGTGTTGATATTTACTTTTATTACTAGTGCAAGGCATACATTACACTTGAGGCAATTTGAGCAAGGCAAGGATAAATAACTAACTTCCATTCATATTTTCCCCTAAAGATTTCACTAATTCCCCCTAAAAGCATTAAGGACTTTGAAAATCAAAGGGGCTCAGAGCATTTCTCTGACTTCTGGAGGGATCGGACCCTCGGCCCAATGATCTAAAAGCCTAAGTACTTAGAAATCATCCATCCATCATTCATTTCATTTCATAAATTTTACCTAAGTAAAAAACCCTATTTTACTTAGGAAATGCATAATATCACTTGAAAAACCCCTTTTCTCACATTAGCCTAAGTTTTAAATGTAAATGTCCAACATTTTAACTTGGCACTTATCGTTTTGGTTTCATATTAACTTTAACAATTATTATATAAATCTTGAAGAAACGTTAACCCTTCCCGTATTAGTTAATTATACATAACAAATTTTAATATAATCCCACCCTGGTGGTATATAACCATTGTTGGGTTGTGTTATATTCTTTCCACGTAGTTAATAGGGGGTTTGAAGGGCACCCGTAACCCCACTTTATGGGGTCCGGGGCAGCGCCCCAGAAAATTTTGGTTTTGGACCATATGTTAGGTTGGGCAGACCCACCTATGGTTTTGTGCATGATTTTCGCACATGTTTTTTGGACGCGATGGTTTTTCGGTCCATGGTATTGGACGCGATGGTTTTCGGTCCATGGTATTGGATGCTTCGGCATGTATAAATATGTATTGTAACATTGGAAGGAACATAATGAAAAATCAAGCTGGTAGTCCCGGTTTTGGGATCCAGGGAAAAATCTCTGTGCATATGTGTTTTATGGGTTATGCTCTCGCATTGTTTATTTTCTTAAGAATTCGTATGCAGGTAATTTCTGTACAGGGTTAAAACCTACATTTGGTATCAGAGCTATTTTGGCTTCAAGGGGACGCCTTTGTTGCTGAGGAGTTTCGCTCGGGCCTGTGGTAGACCCTGTTCAGTGGGAGATCTGCGAGATCGATTTTGGTGGTGAAAGAAGATGGCAAGCAGTGGAAAGATAGAGATTGAGAAGTTCAATGGTCAGAATTTTGAGTTGTGGAAACTCAAGATGGAGGATCTGTTGGTGGATAAAGATCAGTGGATCGCGGTAGATCCGGGTACTAAACCATCGGGAGTGACCGATGAAGAATGGAAGAAGTTGGATCGGAAGGCAAAGAGCACAATACGATTGTGTGTCTCGGATTCAGTATTGCTGAATGTATCAAGGGAAGCTACGGCAAAGGCTTTGTGGGTCAAGTTAGGGACTTTGTACCAATCTAAGTCTCTGGTGAATAAACTATTCCTGCGGAAAAAGCTGTATAACCTGAGGATGAAAGATGGAGACTCGGTGACAGAGCATCTGAATGCGTTTAATACTGTGGTAAGTTAGTTATTATCTGTTGATATTAAAATTTCAAGTGAAGATAAGTGCATCAATCTGTTGTGTTCTCTACTAGATTCGTGGGATAGTCTGGTTATTGCAATAGGTAGCAATGCAACTGCTTTGCAGTTTGATGAAATAGTCTCAGCCTTGCTGACGGAGGAGATGAGACGGAAAAATATGGACAACCAGAATGGTGATGCCTTGTCTGTACGAGGATGGTCCCAGAACAGAAACAAAAATAAGTCATCGAGTGGGAGATCTAAATCTAGAGGGAGATCTAAATCTCCAGGAAAACCTACAAAGGTGGTGTGCTGGAAATGCGGAAAGGAAGGGCACTTCAGAAGGGATTGTAAATCTAAAGCTCCTGATAAAGGAAAGGGATCTGATGATGCTCCTTCTGCAGAGGCGAAAACCACCTCAGATGAAGGTGGGGATGTGTACTTGGCTTCTTCAAGTACACATGTAGATCATGAGGCATGGTTGATTGACTCAGGTGCATCCTTTCACTTTACTCCCCATAGAGAGTGGTTCTGCGAGTATGAGAAATACGATGGTGGTGATGTCTTCTTAGGAGATGATAGGAAGGCTAGAATCATTGGTCGGGGAAAAGTAAAGTTGAAGTTGCAAGGTGGAAGGGTTAGAACACTTCCGGGTGTTCTACATATTCCTAGATTGGCCAGAAATCTGATTTCTGTAAGCAAGTTGGATGATGCAGGTGTAAAGACGGTGTTCGAGAAAGATACCTGCAAGATGGTTCGAGGAGCACTGATATTAATGCGGGGAGTTCGGATTGGAACTCTGTACAAGCTGCAAGGTAGCACTGTTGTTGATGGGTGCAATAGTTCTATGGTTCCTGAAAATGGAGTAGAGAATCTAGTGGTCTCTGGAGAGAGGACCATGTTGTGGCATCAAAGGCTTGGACATATTAGAGAGAAGGTCCTTCGAATACTTCATGGTAAAGGTATGGTAGAAGGTATGAATAATAGCTCTCTGGATTTTGATTTCTGTGAAAATTGTGTATATGGGAAGCAGAATTGGGTGAGTTTCCCCTCTGGTGGTAAGAGGACGAAACGGATATTAGAGCTTGTGCACAGTGATGTGTTTGGACCTGTGAAGGTCCATCACTGGGTAAGTCTGTGTACTATGTATCATTCATAGATGACTTCTCAAGGAATACATGGATATATTTTCTTAAGAAGAAATCTGAAGTCTTTGATAGGTTTAAAGAATTTAAGGCTCTGGTGGAAAATCAGACAGAGAAGAAGATAAAGGTGCTGAGGACAAATAATGGTGGAGAATTTTGCAGCAAGGAATTTGAAGAATTTTGTAAGAAGTGTGGTATATCACGGCAGAAGACTACTCCATATACACCTCAGCAAAATGGAGTCGCAGAAAGAATGAACAAGACGTTGATGGAAAGGGCAAGAAGCATGCTCAATGGTGCCGGGTTAGGACAGGAATTCTGGGCAGAGGCGGTGGATACTGCATGTTACCTGATCAACAGATCACCTTCATCAGCGTTGGAGGATAAGACTCCACAAGAAGTATGGACTGGTAAGAAACCCTCTCTTTCACATCTGGGTATTTGGATGTGATGCATATGTACATGTTCCAAAGGAGAAACGAACCAAGTTGGATAGTAAATCTGAAAAGTGCATCTTTATTGGGTATAAGGATGGTTTAAAGGGTTATAAGCTTTGGAACCCAATCACACGGAAGGTTGTGTATAGCCGAGATGTGTTGTTCAGAGAGGTAAAAGATGTTATTCAACATGAAGTCCAACCAAAGGAACCTGAGAAGATAGAGTTTGAGCCAAAGGAGGAAGAATCAGACTCTGCAGCAGAGGAGGAATCAGAAGATGAAGAGCCACAAACTCCGGCTGTGAGAAGATCAGTTCGAGAAAGAAGGCAGCCAGAAAGGTATAGTCCATCTTCTTTCAGTTCAAATTTTGCTTTGTATGTTACTGATAATGATCCCAGAACTATGAAGGAAGCAGTGGATTCAGAGGATGGAAAACTCTGGAAAGAGGCCATGGTCGATGAAATGGCATCTTTGCACAAAAATGAGGCTTGGGATCTGGTGGAGTTGCCGGCTGGAAGGAAACCCATTGGCAGCAAATGGGTGTTCAAGAAGAAGACAAATGCAGAAGGAAAGGTGGAGAAATACAAAGCTCGGTTGGTAGCAAAAGGTTATTCCCAGGTGCCGGGAATTGATTTTGGTGATATTTTTTCTCCTGTTGCCAAGGTAACTTCTATTAGATTACTTTTATCTGTTGCTGCTGCTTTTGATTCTGAGGTAGAACAGATGGATGTGAAGACAACATTTCTTCACGGGGATTTGGAAGAGGAAATCTACATGAAGCAACCTGAAGGCTTTGCGGTGAAGGGTAAGAAAGAACTGGTATGCAAGTTAAATAAGTCTCTGTATGGGTTAAAACAGTCACCAAGGATGTGGTATCAGAAATTTGATACATTTATACGGGGACTTGGCTTCAACAGAAGCAAAGCAGATCATTGTGTGTATTTTAAATTAATTGGTGACCGTATTATTTATCTGGTCTTGTATGTGGATGATATGTTGCTGGTTGGAAATGACAAAGAAATTATCCAGGATTTGAAGACCCAATTGTCCTCCAAATTCGACATGAAAGATCTTGGTGCTGCAAACTATATTTTGGGCATGGAAATTAAAAGAGATCGGTCAAAGAGGAAGCTCTGGTTAAACCAGAGGAAGTATGTCGAGACAATACTCCAGAGGTTTAATATGCAGGATAGTAAACCAGTGAAGGTTCCTATTCCTGTAGGTGTGAGGTTATCTCCTGAACAGTGTCCCAAGACACAAGAAGAGGAAGAGGACATGTCCCGTGTTCCATATGCAAGTGCAGTGGGTAGCCTGATGTATGCAATGGTCTGTACTAGACCAGACATTGCACATGCAGTGGGAATATTGAGCAGGTTTATGTCAAAACCTGGGAAGGAGCACTGGACAACAGTGAAGCGGGTTTTTAGGTATTTGTGTGGCACTAGTGATTATGGTTTGTGCTACCAAGGAAGACCAGGATTGGACAGAGTGTTGGATATTCATGGCTTTGTTGATGCAGACTGGGCTGGAGATCTGGATCAGAGAAGATCTACAAGTGGGTATGTGTTTAACCTATTTGGAGGTGCAGTCAGTTGGATGAGTAAGAAACAATCTGTAGTGGCACTATCAACTACAGAGGCAGAATACATGGAAGCCACTCATGCAAGCAAGGAAGCAGTTTGGTTGCAGAGATTGTGTTCAAGTATGGGGTTAGTACAGGGAGCTATAAGAATAGACTGTGACAGCCAAAGTGCAATTTTCTTGGCAAAGAACCCTGCTTATCATTCAAAGACAAAGCACATTGATGTTCAATATCACTTTGTGAGGGATATGATAGAAGACAGAAAGGTGTTGCTGGTAAAGGTGGACACTTTGAAGAATACTGCAAATGCATTGAAAAAATATGTGAGCTCTGAGAAGTTCTCTTGGTGTAGAGAAGCAATGGGAATCTCAGGGCTGAGAAAATGACTAAGCTCTCTTGTGGCCCCCTGTGGAAAGAAAACAACAAGTGGGAGATTGTTGGGTTGTGTTATATTCTTTCCACGTCGTTAATAGGGGGTTTGAAGGGCACCCGTAACCCCACTTTATGGGGTCTAGGGCAGCGCCCCGGAAAATTTTGGTTTTGGACCATATGTTAGGTTGGGCGGACCCACCTATGGTTTTGTGCATGATTTTCGCACATGTTTTTTGGACGCGATGATTTTTCGGTCCATGGTATTGGACGCGATGGTTTTCGGTCCATGGTATTGGATGCTTCGGCATGTATAAATATGTATTGTAACATTGGAAGTAACATAATGAAAAATCAAGCTGGTAGTCCCGGTATTGGGATCCAGGGAAAAATCTCTGTGCATATGTGTTTTATGGGTTATGCTCTCGCATTGTTTATTTTCTTAAGAATTCGTATGCAGGTAATTTCTGTACAGGGTTAAAACCTACAACCATTATATAGTTTAAAGGGGATTAATGAATTAACCCATAATTCATTAATAACTCTAACTTCCCGCTGCACAAAGGGATTAATTAGCCATTCGGGTTAATTAATAACCTACCCATCAACCAATAAAATTGGCCCCGATACGATTAAACCATGTTTTATTGTGCCGGGCCCCACTGTACAAACTCCCGCCATCTCCATAGCCCGTCAGTCGTTCGATCATCACATCCCCATACAAAAATCGATGGCAATATCGTGACGGCCCCTCCCACCTCGTTTTAACCTGCGATCGCCCGGCGGTTTTCCACCGTACCCCCACCATGCATCGCCCGCTCCATGTGTTCGCTCGCCCTCCGTTCAAAACTGCCTAGCCCCAAAAGTGGTGCGACGCTTACTGCTTACCACCCTTCCACATAATGACAACACGTCCCATCACACTGACGTCATCCGCCTAATAAATGCCGATAAGTCCCGCCAAACCAAATTTCGTTAAATAAATGATAAAAAACGTCATTTTCCCATTATCCTCTACAAACTGTTCTCGATGCAAAATAATGTTCATTCGACTGTTCGAGCATTCAGCCTACCACCCAACCAAGAAAACTCCAGCATCGTACTCTGTAGTCCATCATTCAGCCTGCAAGTACACAGTTTACTTATTTAATCTAGGTATTTATTCATTTTGCCCTGTAACCCTGTAATTTTTGTTTTCCACTGAGAATTCTACCAGCGAAAGCCAAAATTCATGGTAAAAACAGTTAGTAATCACCATGAAAATACCCTAAGCCTATTGTTTGGTCAATTTGTCCCCATATAGCCCCAATTCCAGTTTGAATACACAAGAACCAAACATCGAAACTCCTATAGCCCTAAATGTCGCACCCATTAATGCTCCTCACAAAGACTTAGATTATCTGCCTCTTGCAGATAAAGATTTCCAAATAAAAGATTTATCTAGTGATAGGAACCATCTTCAGGCCTTCTGCCAAGTCAGAGAAAGCTATCTAAACAAGTCTGACATCTTTGGATTGTGGGAATCTAATCTTTCGATGTATTTCCTCCCCTCATTTCATGTTTTCCTAGAGATAATTCATCATTGTTGTGCCAGCTATGACGTTGTCCATAGAGCAGTTATGTCCCCATCCCAGACTATTCTTTTTCCCACAACTACTAAATCCATTAATGAAATAATACAGTTCCTCTACACTGAGCCCCTTGCTCCTCTTTCCATTGGTTATCTACTCGAAAAATAATCTCAATTGCCCACATCAGAGATAAACCGTATTGCTCAGACCTTCATGCTACCGAAGCACCAACCCAAAGGTCCACCTCCTTATCTACAGAATTTTTTCACTGACACTGGCAGACTCATTGTTGAAATGATATCCCTGATCATGGGATTCAATTCCAGTGAATATGTTGATGACATCACCTTAGTTTTAATGTCAATCTTTACTCCAGGACAACCCCCTACTGTCAGATATGACTATGCCACTTTCATTTCCAACAAAATCCATGATCAATTCATAAGTTTGGAGAGGGAAGGAGCCTTCAAATATACATATTTTATATACCATATTTTGTTGTATCATCAGCCAGACAACTTTTCTTTCCCCATTAAGAAATTGGACTCAAAAGGAAATTAAAGGTCTGTGATCTTTTGGAGTTCCATCTTTCATAAAACCAGTGAGTCCCCTTACACTTATGATGAGTTCATGGACTGGTTTGTACATCCAGCAAACACTTTATTGATAGGAGTTCCCCCTCCTAGGATCACTGGTGACATGAAGAAGATTCTGTAGTTCTCTAAACAGTACAGGATAGGTGACTGGTACCTATATCAAAATCACACATAAATCAGAATGTATGGGTGTGAACTCTGCCCTTTCAAGTTACCTAGATATGTGCCTAAGAGATTATTTGCACTAGAATATTTTAGGCAGCTTATAAATGCAAACTTAGTCCATTTTTGTAGCACAAAGAAAAAGGCCCAGCTAAGAATCAGGAACCAGTTAGGCCCTTTTGTCATCAATTCTAGGGATGCTTGGCAAGAAGTTGAAAAGATTTTACAAGACCACCTTAGATTGAAGAAAAGTTTATGGTGGGTGCCATATGACCCAAATAGTTTCATATGTGACAGAAGGACAAAAAACAGGCTATCAATTTATATACATCATAGGATCCCAGAAATTGAACAGTTTGCAAATCAGGATGAATGGGTAGAAGGGACCCTAGTAGAAGAGATTAGTGAATAGGAAAAGATGGAAAATGCTATGAGAGATCTTGAGAAAACCCTTGACCTGGATTCTTTTGGGCAGGTATTTTTCAAGCTATCTCAAGGGCCAGAAAAGGGGGCATCCAGTGCTGGAACTTCTCAACAACCTCCACCGGAAGTCAACATACCAGCCACAGGCACACCTAAAGTGTGGGAAGTAGAGACCACAGAATAGCCCACAATGACAGATCAGCCTGAAAAGTCCAAAGAACAGGGTCAATAACCAAATCCACCTCAAACTAAAGCAGTAGAAACTCAAGTGTTGCAAACTCCTCTAAATGTGGAAAGAGGCAAAAAGAGGGACAGGGAAACCACTACTCCTGCCAGCAGACCCATGGGACAGCCTGGGACTAAAAGACAAAGATTGAATCCTCTGCCAGAAGAGGAAATGTTGAAAGAGACAATAGACAGCGAAAGAGAAGAAAGGGCAGTGAGCCAACAAACTTCTCCATTGGGAGAAACATCTCTTAGCTCACAAAGGTAGGAGCTAGAAAGACAGCACAGTGAAAAAGTATCATCCACCAGGCCACAAAGAAAATAGGCATCAGACATTAACAAGAAATTTACAGAGATAAAAGCCAGGAATGATACAGTAAGGCTTCAAATTTATAATTAGTATTTGAAAATGGCCCCTACAAACCAACAAAGATTGATGTCAGCTTATGACATTCAAGAGGGAAAAATGATAATGAGTTATTTTAAGCCAAAGGTGCAGTAACCCCAGTCAGAAACAGATTGCATCAGAACAAATTTGGAGGTCTTAGCCAAAGATATTCATCCTATGCACCAGATTGAACTTCACAAGAAAACTGAGGAAATGGTCTATTTCACACCGGCTGATAAAGCCATGATGGCCCATAAGCTACAAAATTCCTTGGAGAATACAGCTGCTCAACTTCACTTGGAAAAAGCATCCTCCCTAGCCAAGGATAACATAATTGAATCATTAGAAGAGATCATCATTGGATTGGGACATGATCCCAAAGATGCTAAAGGCATACAGGTACTGATCAAGAAGAAAGAAGAGGACATTGCTGCCCTAAGGAAACAGCTGAAGCTACCTCCTTCAAGGCATCCTTAGACAGCAGAAGTTGTACAACAAAAATCAGAAGAAGATATGATGGACATGCTCCTGAAACTTAATGAAAGATTGAATGATACAAAGTAGGCATTAGATAAAGCACTGAAGGAAAAGTAGGGAGAGTCGACCTCCCAACCTCCTGAAGAAATTCCTACAGGTACATCAACAACAGTCCCTTCTGTACTAGGAACAACATTGGCTCCAAACATCCCAATATGCACAACAGAGGTGATTACAGGTGCATCAAAAGTAGGAACAACATCAGGTAGCAGCATTAATTTAAGCACAGAAGAGCTCTTCAAGGCCATGGAAGAACTGAAACTACAAGTTATTGAATTAAAACAAGCAAAAGAACAATTGGCCAATATAGAAAAGAAGTATGATGCTTCAAAAATACGTATTGTAGAAAAAACCAGGGAGATTAAAGCCTTAGAAAATAAAGTTAAAGCATTATAACAAGAGCTCACTTTTGATAAGCCCCTGGCAGAGATCAATAAAATCCTTTGGGCGAACATCATTCAATCTATAAATTATGTGTGGGCATCTATCTAAGTGATTTATGAGCAGATTGATTTAGTGAAAGCAGCACATAGAGAAATTCAAAGGACAAGAGCAGAGTTAGGACCAATGCCTGAATAGGACAAATGCCTGAATAGGCCAACAGGCTAATACATTTTTTGAATAACACAAACAGGGAACAACTAGAAGCACTTGGCATCCCAGACATGACTGACACTGTTTTGGAAATCAAAAGGGTGCTAACTAAAAGAACTTTGATGCAAAATCTAGAAAGAAAATGTCAAGATATGCAGGTGGAAATCAATTTTTTTATGGAGAAGTTCACAGTTTTGCAGAATAAAGGGCTACCAAGTCCTTTGGCCATCAATGATAGGTTAATGAAGCCCATTGAGTATGTAGATAAATTGAATAAGTATGCTGGAGATCGAGCTAGTTCATCAACAAGTGCATCAGGGACACAAATACTCCCCACAGGCCGACTTCTCTATGAAAGCTTGGAGAATTTATTTTATATTAAGCATGAGGTAAAGCACTTGTTTCAACTCCAGCCTAATTTTTTCAGATATACAGAAACTTATGAGACTCTAAGGAAACTTCAAAAACACAGATTTCTAGAGCAAAAATGGTGGGAAGAAATACGGAGAATTTTGTAAATTTACTTTTGGTAAAATGTAAATTTTGGGCTTTTACCATAGCAGGATGAACAAAAATGAAGAGAGGTCAAACAAGTCGAAGTGTATCAGAACAGGTGAAAAGTATTGGTCAAAACAATGCAGCCAGTACAAAGTTACTAAAAAGGATAGCTACAAGCCAAATAAAAGGGCCTGCCTCTAGCGCATTCAGCGAGAATAGGAACAGCACATCATCAGTTCACCTCTCTCCTATCTTCGAGACTATGTGTCTCTATTTTTTTGTAAAAATAATTAGTCATCACTAGAATATATCTCACTCTGTTATGAGATATTTTTGTAAATATTTTTTGTATAAATACCACCTCAATTGGAGTATTGAGGGTGGATTCTTTGACATTGTTGTAACATTGACTATTTTGGAATAAAGTGCTATTTGGACCAACTTTGTGGCTTGCTGGATGAAGAATTGGAGCTAAGGACTTTTCTCAGAATTCTTGAATCAAACACCGGATAAATAAGTTCATCTATACCTTGTGTTTTACAGTTTTCGTTGTTTAAAATATCATATATGTTTCACCTTTGAATGATAAATGAAAAAGAATAACTCAGAATTTGCTTAATTGCACTCTGTTTTCAATCATTATTATTCTCAATGTTTTCTTCTGAACTAGTATAAACAGCGAATTCTTGATTGCTCCTGTTTTCTAGTTTTTCATTTTAATCATTTAGTGAAGAACTCTTAATTGCTCTTTACTGATGGTTAGTCAAATTTTTTTCATTTAAAGTATGTTAAAGGATTCTTAGTTTCCCTTTAACTCTTTAAGCCCATTCCATCTTTCAGTCTCTAATTGCTCCCTTCTTGACTACCTTGCTTTGTTAAACCATCATTTTTGAAGAAACCAATTCCAGTTAAGCCATTCTCTTTGACTCCATTAGCCCAATGGACTAAGCTACTCAGTCTTACGCTTTGCTATTGAATCTCACCACCCAGACTCAAAAAAAACCCCCCAAACTTCACAACTAGCCTAATATCGTTTAAAACCCAAGCTAAATCATAAAGAGAGAGCCCTCTCTAGGTACAGATTGGCTAGAATCTGTACTTAAAAGTTGGTTTGTGGTTACCTCGGACCCCTTTCCTCCTCTCAAACAACTTCTAGGAAAATCTGAGTGATAGCATAGTGGCGACTCCGCTAGGGCTCTGAACATTTTGTTTGTTACTATTGTTTACCTTATAAACTATAGACGGAGCCTCAAGTTAGCCAGGTAGCCTTTGAAATGCTCTTGCTTTGCAATTGCAGAAGTAAATGAATGCTACTTCAGTCTATCTCCGGTCTAGTTTATGGATTGAACACCTAGTTTCAAATCCTTGATGAGTTCCTTTTATTTCCAATAAGTCTTTAAGAAAGTTCACACCCCATATCTAAAGCTTCTTAAAGAAACTGTAAGAAGTTGTTTTGTCCAACCCATTTAGAGAAAAAACCCAAAAATACACCTAGAAACCTAGCTTCAAAACGGACTCGTTACACCAGAGCTAACCCTGATCCAAATCCACCCCCTGTGTTCGAAAACCCTAATCTGATCCCTAGGATTCTAAGGAGACAAAATAGCCAAGAAAGTTCTGCTAGTTCATGGCCTTTATACAGATCAAGATCCTGTCCAGTGAAGTGGATTTACCTTGAGGAAGAACCTTTTGATGAGTGGTTTGAGACCTCTTTATTTGTAACTTTTTCTGAATCTGAGTTAGGCCACATAGTTCATGATCCTTTATTCATCGAAAATTTACAAGTTGAAGTTGTCACTTCACATCTTAACAGACATTTGCAGAATTCCATTCAATCTGAGCTTACCTCTATAGGAACATCAAACCTTTCTGTGATTACTTCAGCATCTCCAAGTTCATCTCAACCCCAAGATACCCCTTCCGCCCCTCCATCTACAACTCACATCCCCATAGATATCCATATTCAACCATCTGTCACATCTACCCCTCCAGCCATGGCAAACGGATACACTCCTCTGCATTTACCTCCCAACCCAGGGGCTATGCCCCAAGACTATCAAAGCAAAATCACTCCTTTTGACGGCTCTGGTACTTACACTGCACAACAACATACTAAAAAGATGACATACTACTTTGACATATATGAATTTGATGTCTATGATGTTAGAATGAGGATATTTGTTCAAAGTTTAACTGGAGACGTTAGTACATGGTTTAGAGCCCTTCCTGCAAAAAATATTAATGACCTTCAAGCTCTTTATCAGACATTCTTGAACAGATGGGAAAAGAAGAAAGATCCTCTTCATATTTTGTGAGAATATGAAATCTTGAAGAGGGGAACACAGGAAACTATACAAGATTATTGTACCAGGTTTAATAATGTCTACAATGCTATCCCCCAAAACCTTAGACCTCCTCTAGATTTGGCATTAATCAAACTCCCTGATGGATTTGATTCAGATATGGCATACCAACTTAGGGAGAGAGATCCTCAAACCTTAGAAGAAATGCAAAGTATAGCTGTTAGCATTGAAGCTAACCTAATATCCAAAAGAGCTAGAGCCAGAGCTGAAAGGAGGATACCTTTGAAAGAAGAACCTTCAGCCTTTGAACAAAAACTTGATGCTATTATTAAAGGTATGGAGAGATTAGGAGATAGAGTAGAAACAATCGAAAGAAAATCCCCTTGGGATGGACAACCTAGCAACACTGGGAGAAATCCAAATTTCAGGAAGAACCAAAATCAGAATACTGGGAAGACTGGCCCTGATCAAAACCTTAGGCCCCCTTTCCAGGAAAATTATGCTGAAGCCTCCACTTCTGATGAACCAACAGAAGACACCCAAATCAATTTGATGGGACTCAACAATGGAGAACAAGTTTTCTTGACCCAAGATGATCAAGAAGCCTATGTTCTGAAACAATTCCAAACTCAGTCAGGTGAATCATTTGACTTTAGGGAGGGATATGATACTACCATTTATGAAGTCCATAAACAATACAATCTGAGGAGCAGAAGAATAGATGTCCCTGAAACTAATAAACAAAAAGCCACCAAGCAGCCTAACAAAGGTAAGGCCAATAATATCCCTGTACATATTCTTTCCAGAATAGACCCTAACCCATCTAACCCAAATTTTGAAGATGTGTCCGACAATCAACCTAATAATAGAAAACTTTTCACTTCTATTCCCTCTAAAGGAAACATGGAAAAACCTCTAGAAGTTGATGTGGAAACAACTTCAGCCCATAACCCCACTCCTGAAAAGGAGAGAAACACAGAGAACACAGATGAAAAAGAGAATCCAGCTGTCCGGAATGCAAGAACTCAGTCTGAAAAGCCTTTTAACCTGGAAGCTGAAGTAGGCAAATTAAAAATAGTTGTTCCACTATCTGAACTAGCTAAACATGATGTCTACAGAAGCCAAATTAACAAGTCACTCAAAATCTCGGTTAATGAAGATTCAGTAAATGTTTTTGATGATCAGCCCGAATTGATTTTTGGCCCTGAAGTGAATGGGAAATCAGTAGATGGAGGAATCCCTCCTTTCTATGTGAGTCTGAATATACATGATAAAATACTTCATAATGCCATGTTTGATTCTGGTGCCTCTCATAACTTAATGCCTAAATCTGTAATGGAGAAGTTGGACCTAGACATCACCAGACCGTATAAAGACCTCTTTTCCTTTGATTCAAGTCAGGTCAAATGTTTAGGTTTAATCAAAGACTTATGTGTGTCACTAGTCCAATATCCTACCAAAACAATTCTAATGGACATAGTAGTAGCTGACATTCCACCGAAATATGGCATGTTATTGTCTAGGTCTTGGGGTGCAAAACTTCAAGGATCTCTACAACTTGACATGTCTTATGCTACTATTTCAGTATTCGGTCAACCCAAGAAACTGTACAGAGAAACCTTAATGAAGTATGTTGTAAGTAGTCAGGAGAAACCCCAAAATTTCCCTATCTACTCAGTTCACTCTGATATGGACTCTTTTATTCTCTACAATGCTGAAATTGATCCTTTAACTGAATCAGAAGTTTTAGCAGAACCAAAAGAAATTGCAAATGATAAATCTAGTGTTCAAATACATGAAATTCCTTAAAACAATGAGACATCAGACACCAAAGAGAAAATAGAAGAAATAAAAGAATCAAATCTCCTTATTAAATAGATTCTTGAGACTCCTCACACAAATTATGAACATGAAATTCTCCGGCACTTGGAATTTGATGGTTCAGTTAACAAATTAGGAGCAGGAGTAGGAGTCTGGGTGCATAATCTTGAAAATGACCATGCTGAAGGCCATGCCTATAGATTAAACTTTAGATGCACCAACAATACGGCAGAATATGAAGCTCCGTTGCTAGGTTTTAAATTGGTTAAGAAATTAGGAGCAATTAGGGTGTCTGTCTTAGGAGATTCTGATCTAATAGTTCAACAGATTAAAGGACAATATTCAACCAATGATCCCAAACTGAAGTATTACAGAGATACAATGATAGAGATTCTCAACACATTTTTGGAAACTAAGCTTGCCAAAATCCCAAGAAAACACAATTTGCAAGCTCATAGTCTGGCAATGTTTGCCAGCACCTGCAAGTTACCATTTGAACCCAATCATCAGTTCACAACTGAGATTAGACATAGGCCAGCTATACCAGACAATTTGAAGAACTGGCAAGTGTTTGATGGTGATAAGAAGATTAACAATTTCTTAACTTTAGATGAGGAATTTTGTAACATAAACATAGATGTAGATACAGTAAATGAATTTGATCAAACAAATAAGATAGAAACAGACATTTCAGCAGAAAATGCAACTCAAATGCTTCACCCAACCAAATTCACCAAAAAGGAAATGCAGGAACTTCAAGAGATGGATATTGATGAAATTGTTGAAGGAGAATCTGAAGTAATGAATTTAAAGGACAAACATTTCCCTTAAGGATTAACACCTTTGGAAGATCTTTTTGATTTCAATGATATTCCTAAGAAATCCAAGATGGAACCCTTAAGAGCAAATATTGAGGACTATAATTTGGGAACTGCGGATGATCCTAAAATAGTGAAGTTATCCAAATCCTTGCCCCCTGACCAAAAACTCAAATATGTTGAGCTAATGAGAGAGTTCTAGGATGCTTTTGCCTAGAGTTATGGAGACTTGAAATCTTATGACACCTCCATAATTCAACATATGATAACTCTGAAGGAAAACCAGAAACCATTCAACCAAAAGCTTAGAAGAATTAATCCTGTACTTCTGCCCTTAATTGAAAAAGAAATCAAATGAATGTATGAAGTAGGAATAATTTCTCCTATCAGGTTTTCAGAGTGGGTGTCTAATTTAGTATCCACTAGGAAGAAAACTGGAGAAATTAGATTATGTGTCGATTTAAGGAATGTTAATAAAGTTTCTCTGAAGGAAAACTACCCCTTGCCTAAGATGGATCACATTTTATAGAGGGTGGTAGGAGCCTCTAGGATTTCACTCTTGGATGGGTTCTCAGGCTATAACCAGATCCTGGTTCATCCTGATGACCAGGAAAAGACTGTATTTACAACACCATGGGGTACATTCAAATACGTTAAAATTCCATTCTGACTTAAAAATGCAGGGGCAACCTTTCAGAGGGCAATGGACATAGCGTTCGCTAAGGAAATTCATGATTTTCTGGTTATATATCTAGATGACCTGACTATTTTTTCTAAATAAGATCAGCAACACTTAGATCATCTGAGACAAGTATTCTTGAAATGTATAAAATATGGTATTTCCTTAAATCCTAAGAAGTCATTGTTTGGTCTAGAGGAAGGAAAACTTCTAGGCCATATCATCTCCAAAGAGGGCATCAGAATTGACCCTGCTAGAATAGAAGCTATTCTGCAAATACCCCACCCCAGAAATGTTAAAGAACTTCAAGCTTTCCTAGGAAAGATCAATTTTTTGAGAAGATTCATTTCCAATTTAGCTAAATTAATTAGATTGCTTAATAATATGTTGAAAAAGGATTCTAGTATTAGTAGGACAGTTGAAGCCAAGCAAGCCTTTGAAGAAATTAAAATGGCTTTAACTAGAACAACGGTCCTAACAAGTCCAAAGTTCGATAGAGATTTCATAATATTTTCCTTTGCATCAGAACACACCATAGCTGTTGTTTTACTGCAAAAGGATGATCAGGGATGTGAAAAACCAATAGCCTTTTTTAGTAAAGCACTTAGGGATGCACCCCTAAAATACAAAATTATGGAAAAACAAGCCTTTGCACTGGTGAAAGCTATTAAAGACTTTAGATTCTACATATTGTATTCCCATGTAATAGCCTCTGTGCCAAATGCTGTTGTCAAAGACATCTTAACTCAAGATGGAATTGAGAGCAAACGAGGTAAATGGATTGCTACTATATTGGAATATCATATTGAAATAAGACCTACAAAGCTCATAAAAGGACAGGGATTGGCTAAACTCATGACTGAAACAAATTGTCAAGCCCTAGACATTAATGAAATGGATAATAAACAGGAGATGGCGACTCCACAAATCAGCCAAGCCTTCTTAGATTAACCATGGTATGCTGATATAACTTATGTATTATTAAACTTGCAAGCTCCTCCAGAGTTATCCAGGACAAAGAAAAGGTTCTTAAAACTGAAAGCTGCAAAATTTTGTATTTTAGATAATGCTTTATTTTGGAAAAATCATGAAGGTATTCTATTAAATTGTTTAATAAAAGAAGAAGCTGACAAGGTTCTCCAAGAATTTCATGCAGGAGACTATGGTGGACACCTTTACTGGAAGGCGATTGCAAATAAGATCCTGAGGGCTGGATTTTATTGGCCAACCTTGTTCACCGATGTAAAGAAATTTTTCACTGATTGCCATAAATGCCAAATTTTTTAGGGCAAGAGAAAACTACTACCTTTACCCCTGAGACCAATCTCCACAGAAAAACCCTTTCAACAATGGGGCTTAGACTTCATTGGAGAAATCCATCCTCCATCTTCTGGCCAACATAAATGGATTCTTACTGCCACAGATTATTTCACCAAATGGATAGAAGCCATTCCCTCTAGACAAGCCACTGAAACTGTGATTATAGGATTCTTAGAAACCGACATCTTGTGTAGATTTGGCTGTCCTCAGAAGATCATAACTAATAATGTTGCTGCCTTTAAATCCAAGAAAATGATAAGTTTCTGTAATAAATACCATATCACTCTAAGCCATTCCACAGCCTATTACCCTCAAGGTAATGGTCTAGTTGAGTCTTCCAATAAAGGCCTAATTAACATCATTAAGAAATTATTGGAAGAAAACAAGAAAAACTGGCACAAGAAACTTACTAATGCATTGTGGGCAAACAGACTTACTACAAAGAAATCCATTGGGACTAGTACCTATGAATTAGTCTATGACATGGAGGCTGTATTTCCTTCATCCTTAGGGGTTCCAGTAATGAAACTACTTCAGGAAGCTCAAGCGGAACCTAATGACTTTCAAAGGAGAATAAATCAGACCATCCATTTGCAGCAGACCAAAGTGGAAGTATATCAGAGATCTCAAGTGATACAAGAGAAACTTAAGAAAATATTTGATAAAAGAACCAAGGCAGAGGACTTCTACATTGGAGACAAAGTTTTAAGATGGGATTCCAGGAGAGAAGACAAGGGAAAACATGGGAAGTTTGACTTCCTATGGAAAGGACCTTTTGTTATCCATGCTTTACAAGGGAACAATACCTACTATCTCAAAAACTTAGATGATACAGAAACAGAAGAAGGGCCAGTTAATGGTCAGATGCTGAAGCATTACTATGATCCCACTTTTTAATGTATTCTGATTTTAACATGTAAATACTATATCCTTGGTAATGTCATAGTTTGGATTGGATAGTAACTTACTAGAGTTGAAGCCCGAAGAGAAGGCCTTAAGCTTCAGAAGGATTACTGTCATACATAGCATAAAGCAACCACCAGAAGGTGATTTCAGAGCAGAGTCAAGGTCATTCAGAAGGCCATCTGACCTACTGTTCTTGACTTTCCACCAGGAAAAGCAATCCCCAAGTGGAGCCAGTGTTATGCTCCTATACCAATAGGTGTCATATTTCATGATTGACTTGATGAGCTCTGTAATATGTTCATACCTTTTCTGGTTGCAAAGGTTTTCCATATTGTCAAAAGATCAAAAATTTTGAAAAATGTAAAGAGGGTATACCCTAAAAGAAAAATCAAAGGGTAAAAAGAATATTTGGTCGAAAAAAATGAGAAGAAATGAACCCCAAACAAAAATAGACCAGAAAAGTGTGCAAGTCTAAATGCCACTACTATTTCATTTTCTGTAATAAGTAATTGGGTGCAACTTGTTAATCTTATGCCATAATTGGTGAAGAGTCAAACTGTTCAAACTTGGCTCATTCATCTTTCAATTTCATGCTGTAGAGATAGAGAATAAAATCTGACCAAACAGTTTAATCTTGGCAGATAAGTAGATAGGTAGAGTAAATAAAAGGAGCTCAATAGTTTAATCTGAGCCCTTGGATGTAATAAGGTTAGATTTAGATAGATTTCTATATGTTAAAAAAAAGTGTGATAAGGGTTTTCCAGTTTAAGTGCACCCTAATAAAGAAGAAAAAATGTTAGACTAAAGTAGGTAGGGTAGGTAGATGATGTTGCAGAATGATACTTGTGATGAAAAATTCTTCTAAATGTGTTGATCTTTACTTTTATTACCAGTGCAAGGCATACATTACACTTGAGGCAATTTGAGCAAGGCAAGGATAAATAACTAGCTTCCATTCATATTTTCCCCTAAAGATTTCACTAATTCCCCCTAAAATCATTAAGGACTTTGAAAATCAAAGGGGCTCAGAGCATTTCTCTGACTTCTGGAGGGACCGGACCCTTGGCCCAATGATCTAAAAGCCTAAGTACTCAGAAATCATCCATCCATCATTCATTTCATTTCAAAAATTTTACCTAAGTAAAAAAACCTATTTTACTTAGGAAATGCATAATATCACTTGAAAAACCCCTTTTCCCACTTTAACCTAAATTTTAAATGTAAATGTCCAACATTTTAACTTGGCGCTTATCATTTTGGTTTCATATTAACTTTAACAATTATTATATAAATCCCGAAGAAACGTTAACCCTTCCCATATTAGTTAATTATACATAAAACCCCAAATTTTAATATAATCCCACCCCGCTGGTATATAACCATTATATAGTTTAAATGGGATTAATGAATTAACCCATAATTCATTAATAACTCTAACTTATCGCTACGCAAAGGGATTAATTAACCATTCGGGTTAATTAATAACCTACCCATCAACCAATAAAATTGGCTCCAATATGATTAAACTATGTTTTATTGTGTCAGGCCCCACTGTATAAACTCTCGGCATCTACATAGCCCATCAGCCGTCCGATCATCACGACCCCATCCAACGATCGACGGCAATATCACGACGGCCCTTCCCACATCGTTTTAACCCGCTATTGCCCAACGGTTTTTCACCGTACCCCCGCCACGTGTTGCCTGCTCCATGTGTTCGCTTGCCCTCCGTTCAAAACTGCCTAGCCCCAAAAGCGTTGTGACACTTACCGCTTACCACCCTTCCACATAACGACAACACGTCCCATCACACTGACGTCATCCGCCTAATAAATGCCAATAAGTCCCGCCAAACCAAATTTCATTAAATAAACGATAAAAACGTCATTTTCCCATTATCCTCTGCAAACTGTTCTCCATGCAAAATAACGTTCAGTCAACTGTCCGAGCATTCAGCCCACCACTCAGCCAAGAAAACTCCAGCATGGTACTCCACAGTCCGTCATTCAACCTACAAGTACACAGTTTACCTATTTAATCCAGGTATTTATCCATTTTGCCCTGTAACCTTGCAATTTCTGTTTTCCAGTGAGAATTCTACCAACAAAAGCCAAAATTTAGGGTAAAAACAGTTAGTAATCACCATGAAAAGACCCTAAGCCTTCTGTTTGGTCAATTTTTCCTCAAAAAGCCCCAATTCCAGTATGAACACACAAGAACCAAACATGGAAACTTCTATAGCCCTGAATGTCGCACCCATTAATGCTCCTCACAAAGACTTAGATTATCTACCTCTTGCAGATAATGATTTCCAAATAAAAGATTTATATAGTGATAGGAACCATCTTCAGGCCTTCTGCCAAGTCAGAGAAAGCTATCTAAACAAGTCTGACATCTTTGGACTGTGGGAATCTAATCTTCCAATTTATTTCCTCCCCTCAGTCCATGTTTTCCTAGAAATAATTCATCATTGTTGTGCCAGCTATGACCCTGTCCATAGAGCAGTTATGTCCCCATCCCAGACTGTTATTTTTCCCATAACTAATAAGTCCATTAATGAAATGGTACAGTTCCACTCCACTGAGCCCCTTGCTCCTCTTTCCATTGGTTATCTACTCGAAAAAGCATCTCAATTGCCCACATCAGAGATAAACTGTATTGCTCAGACCTTCATGCTACCAAAGCACCAGCCCAAAGGTCCACCTCCTTATCTGCAGACTTTTTTCACTGACACTGGAAGACTCATTGTTGAAATCATATCCCTGATCATGGGATTCAATTCCAGTGAATATGTTGATGACATCACCTTAGTTTTAATGTCAATCTTTACTCCAGGACAGCCCCCTGTTGTCAGATATGACTATGCCACTTTCATTGCCAACAAAATCCATGATCAATTCATAAGTTTGGAGAGGGAAGGAGTCTTCAAATATACATATTTTATATACCATCTTTTGTTGTATCATCAGCCAAACAACTTTTCTTTCCCCATCAGGAAA
The DNA here is from genome assembly GCA_031772625.1 of Pinus tabuliformis. Classification (NCBI taxonomy): domain Eukaryota; kingdom Viridiplantae; phylum Streptophyta; class Pinopsida; order Pinales; family Pinaceae; genus Pinus; species Pinus tabuliformis. The sequence continues at coordinate 293,764,688 of CM062812.1, forward strand.
TTGGACTCAAAAGGAAATCAAAGGTCTGTGATCTTTTGGAGTTCCATCTTTCATAAAACTAGTGAGTCCCCTTACACTTATGATGAGTTCATTGACTGGTTTGTACATCCAGGAAACACTTTATTGATAGGAGTTCCCCCTCCTAGGATCACTGGTGACATGAAGAAGATTCTGCAGCTCTCTAAACAGTACAGGATAGGTGACTGGTACCTATATCAAAATCACACAGAAATCAGAATGTATGGGTGTGAACTTTGCCCTTTCAGGTTACCTAGATATGTGCCTATGAGATTATTTGCACTAGAATATTTTAGGCGGCTTATAAATGCAGACTTAGTCCATTTTTGTAGCACAAAGAAAAAGGCCCAGCTAAGAATCAAGAACCAATTAGGCCCTTTTGTCATCAATTCTAGGGATACCTGGCAAGAAGCTAAAAATATTTTACAAGACCACCTTAGATTGAAGAAAAGTTTCTAGTGGGTGCCATATGAACCAAATAGTTTCATATGTGACAGAAGGACAAAAAATAGGTTATCCATTTATATACATTATAGGATCCCAGAAATTGAACATTTTTCAAATCAAGATGAATGGGTAGAAGGGACCCTAGTAAAAGAGATTAGTGAACAGGAAAAGATGGAAAATGCTATGAGAGATCTTGAGAAAACCCTTGACCTAGATTCTTTTGGACAGGTATTTTTCAAGCTATCTCAAGGGCCAGAAAAGGGGGCATCCAGTGCTGGAACTTCTCAACAGCCTCCACTGGAAGTCAACATACCAGCCACAAGAACACTTAAAGGGAAGGAAGTAGAGACCACAAAACAGCCCACAATGACAGATCAGCCTGAAAAGTCCAAAGAACAGGGTCAAGAACCAACTACTCCACCTCAAACTAAAGCAGTAGAAACTCCAGTGTTGCAAACTCCTCTGAATAAGGGAAGAGGCAAAAAGAGGGACAGGGAAACCACTACTCCTGCCAGCAAACCCATCGGACAGCCCGGGACTAAAAGACAAAGATTGAATCCTCTGTTAGAATAGAAAATGTTGAAAGAGACTATAGACAGCCACAGAGAAGAAAGGGCAGTGAGCCAGCAAAATTCTCCATTGGGAGAAACATCTCTTAGCTCACAAAGGCGGGAGCTAGAAAGACGACACAGTGTAGAAGTATCATCCACCAGGCCACAAAGCAAACAGGCAATAGGCATTAAGAAGACATTTACAGAGATAAAATCTAGGAATGATCAAGTTAGGCTTCAAATTTATAATCAGTATTTGTAAATGGCCCCTACAAACCAGTAGAGATTGAAGTCAACTTATGACATTCAAGAGGGCAAAATGATAATGAGTTATTTTAAGCCAAAGGTGCAGCATCCCCAGTCAGCAACAGATTACATCAAAACAAATTTGGAGGTCTTAGCCAAAGATATTCATCCCATGGACCAGATTGAACTTCACAAGCAAACTAGGGAAATGTTCTATTCCACACTGGCTAACAAAGCCATGATGGCCCATAAGCTACAAAATTCCTTGGATAATACAGTTGCTCAACTTCACTTGGAAAAAGCATCCTCCTTAGCCAAGGATAACAGAATTAAATCATTAGAAGAGATCATCATTAGATTGGGACATGATCCGAAAGATGCTAAAGGCATACATGCTCTGATCAAGAAGAAAGAAGAGGACATTGCTGCCCTAAGGAAACAGTTGAAGCTACCTCCTTCACCTCCTTCACGGCATCCTTAGACAACAAAAGTTGTACAAGAAAAATCAGAAGAAGATATGATGGACCTACTCTTGAAACTTAATGAAATATTGAATGATACAGAGCAGGCATTAGAGAAAGCACTGAAGGAAAAGCAGGGAGAGTCGACCTCCCAGCCTCCTGAAGTAATTCATACAGGTACATCAACAGCAGTCCCTTCTGTACTAGGAACAGCATTGGCTCCAAACATCCCAACAGGCACAGCAGAGGTGATTACAGGTGCATCAAAATCAGGAACAGCATCAGGTAGCAGCACTAATTTAAGCACAGAAGAGCTCATCAAGGCCATGGAAGAACTGAAACTACAAGTTACTGAATTAAAACAAGGAAAAGAACAATTGGCCAATATAGAAAAGAAGTATGATGCTTCAAAAATAAGTGTTGCAGAAAAAACTAGGGAGATTAAAGCCTTAGAAAGGAAAGTTAAAGCATTAGAACAAGAGCTCACTTTTGATAAGCCCCTGGCAGAGATCAAGAAAATCCTTTGGGCCAACATCATTCAATCTATAAATGATGTGTGGGCATCTATTCAAGTGATTTATGAGCAGATTGATTTAGTGAAAGCAACACATGGATAAATTCAAAGGACAAGGGCAGAGTTAGGACAAATGCCTGAACAAGCCAACAAGCTAATACATTTTTTGAATAATAGAAACAGGGAACAAATGGAAGCACTTGTCATCCCAGACAAGACTAACACTATTTTGGAAATAAAAAGGGTGCTAACTAAAAGAACTTTGATGCAAAATCTAGAAAGAAGATGTGAAGATATGCATGTGGAAATCAATTCTTTTATGGAGAAGTTCATAGTTTTGCAGAATAAAGGGCTACAAAGTCCTTTGGCCATCAATGACAGGTTAATGAAGCACATCGAGTATGTAGATAAATTGAATAAGTATGCTAGAGATCGAGCTAGTTCATCAACAAGTGCATCAGGGACAAAAACACTCCCCACAGGCCGAGTTATCTATGACAGCTTGGAAGACTTATTTTATACTCAGCATGAGGTAAAGCACTTGTTTCAACTCCAACCTAATTTTTTCAGATATACAGAAACTGATGAGACTCTGAGGAAATTTCAAAAACACAGATTTCCAGAGCAAAAATGGTGGGAAGACATATTGAGAATTTTGTAAATTTACTTTTGGTAAAATGTAAATTTTGAGCTTTTACCATAGCAGGATGAACAAAGATGAAGAGAGGTCAAACAAGTCGAAGTGTATCAGAACAGGTGAAAAGTATTGGTCAAAACAATGCAGCCAGCACAGAGTTACTAAAGAGGACAACTGCAAGCCAAATAAAAGGGCCTGCCTCCAGCACATTCAGCGAGAATAGGAACAGCACATCATCAGTTCACCTTTCTCCTATCTTCGAGACTAAGTGTCTCTATTTTTCTATAAAAATAATTAGTCATCACTAGAATATATCTCACTCTGTTATGAGATATTTTTGTAAAGATTTTTTGTATAAATACCACCTCAATTGGAGTATTGAGGGTGGATTCTTAGACATTGTTGTAACATTGACTATTTTGGAAAAGTGCTATTTGGACCAACTTTGTGGCTCGCTGGATGAAGAATTAGAGCTAAGGACTTTTCTCAGAATTCTTGAATCAAACACCTGATCAATAAGTTCATCTATACCTTGTGTTTTACAGTTTTCCTTGTTTAAAATATCATCTATGTTTCACCTCTCAATGATAAATGAAAAAGAATAACTCAGAATTTGCTTAATTTCACTTTGTTTTCAATCATTATTATTCTCAATGTTTTCTTCTGAACTAGTATAAACAATGAATTCTTGATTGCTCCTATTTCCCAGTTTTTCATTTTAATCATTTAGTGAAGAATTATTAATTGCTCTTTACTGATGGTTAGTCATATTCTACTCATTTAAAGTATGTTAAAGGATTCTTAGTTTCCCTTTAACCCTTTAAGCCCATTCCATCTTTCAGTCTCTAATTGCTCCCTGCTTGACTACCTTGCTCTGTTAAACCATCCTTTGTGAAGAAACCAATTCCAGTTAAGCCATTCTCTTTGACTCCATTAGCCCAATGGACTAAGCTACTCAGTCTTACCCCTTTGCTATTGAATCTCACCACCCAAACTCAAACAAAACCCCCCAAACTTCACAACGAGCCTAATATCTTTTAAAAACCAAGCTAAATCATAAAGAGAGAGCCCTCTCTGGGTACAGATTGGCTAGAATATGTACTTAAAAGTTGGTTTGTGGTTACCTCAGACCCCTTTTCTCTTCCCAAACAACTTCTAGGAAAATCTGAGTGATAATAGTTGGAACTTGGATCTTCGGTAACTTTTGAATGAGTTCCCACACTTCTTCTTCCTTCTTCCATTCATCGCTTGCTTTGTTTATCCAATCTGGTTGGATAATAGAAATAGCACAAAACAATGCTTCAACATCCTCATCCTTTCTTTAGAGTGCATATGCAACAACATTTTTCTTCCCTTTTTTGTAGATGATTTCAAATTCATAACCCAACATATTTGTGACCCATTTTTCCTATTCTTCTAAAGATAATTTTTGTTTTAAAAAATATTTAAGACTATCATGATACATTTTTACCTTGAAGTGTCTTCCCATTAGGTAAGGTCGCCATTTCTTAAGTTCATGTAGTATTGCCAACATTTCCTTCTCATAAATAGCTTGTTTGAGATGTAGCCGTAAAAATACCCAATCACCTACATCAAAACTTCTTTTACTGCGATGTTGATCTGCCTGTTGTTTCATTCAATTCTGTACCAAAGTGGCGTTATCCTTTAAAAGTTGAAGAACTTGTTGTTGATGCTCGATGTGATCTTTCACTACTTGAATCTTTTTCATCTTGATATGTCCTTCTATCTTGAGAGTTTTAGGAGTGGTAATTTCTTCCAATGCATTACAAGATATGGTTGGATTCATTTCTTGATGCTCGTTGTGATCTTTCACTTCTTGAACATTTTTGTTCTTGATATGTCCTATCTTGATAGTTTGAGGAGTGGTAATTCTGGCTAATGCATTACAAGATATGGTCATATTTATTTTGTCTTTCTTGATGTGATCTTTCACTTCTTGAACCTTTTTCTTCTTGATATGTCCTATCTTGAAAGTTTGAGGAGTGGTAATTCTTGCCAATCCTTACAAGATATGTTCAGATTCATTTCTTCTTTCTCTGGGGTTGGTTTTTGGTGTATATCCTCTTCTTTTGATTTTTCTTGATCATTTTCTTCCTCCTCTTCATGATCAATGTAAAATAATTTATTCTCAGCACACTTATGACCTTTAATGTATTTGTTATCACAATTGTAACAAAGCCCTTTTGCTCTTTTTTCTTCCAATTGTTGTGGTGTCAACCTTGTAGGTTATGGAAGGCTAGGAGAAACAACACTTCCATATTTTTAGTTATGAGGGGTAGACTTCCTTGTTGCCACAATTTTTCTTTCCAACCTGAATGCATTCTCCATTGAATCAGTTTCCCAAAGATGAACCTCATGTTGAATGTTGTCCTTTAAAGTCCCTATGGAGACATAAATCCTCTACTTCTTTGGAATATCATTTTCCCTTATATTCAATTTTTGAAATTCCTCAACGTTCTCTGCCATTGAACACTTTTGTTTGAGATTTATCAATTATCTAAAGAAGGTGTTTCTCTTTGTATCCTCATAATGTGCTATCATTTCCTCTGTGAAAATTGACCACGTAACGAGTGGCTTATGAGAACAAAGCCCTTTATATCATAAAAATTGATCAAGTTCTAAATAATTAGATGCAATACGTACCTTTTGTAATAGTGGTACACCATGTAGATCAAAATATTTCTCCATCTGTAGTATCCAATTTACTGGATCCTTGCCATCAAACTTCCTCATCTCGCTTTTTCTTAATTTTAAGAGCTCAACCTTGAAACTTATGTAATTTCATATATTTAAGTTCTGAAGTTTTGGCCTGTAATATCCCTCTGAGTTCTCTTTCTAACTCCGCAAGTTTGATCGCAATTGGATTCTCGAAGAAAGTTTTATTCCCAATCTCCTACGATGACCTAATTATAGACTAGTTCAGTAGGGTGAACTTGTACGACGTACCACGTGTCACTGTTTCAAACTTAGGTTTTAAAACTTATACCCCAACAAAATAATGTTCGTTCTCTCTCTATAACTTCTTACAAAATTTCAATGTGATGCTCAGAGAGAAAGTTATGATGATTTTCCCAAGGTCATCTGTTTAGGATGTAATTCGGGAGTCTACACAAACCCTAATTTCCATAGATCCTATGTCCAAAAATATAGTGAGACAAGATCTAAAATTCGGACCCGAGGTTCAGACCGATTTCTTATCAAATGGGTTTTTGTTTCAACTTCTAAAACTTCGTAGTGAAAACATTATATCGAAAATTCCAGGATGACCAATTTTAGATGAAATTCTGGAGCTTGTAAAAACCTTAGCTTCCTCAGATCATATATCTGAAAATATAGTGAGACAAGCTCTGAAATTCAGACCCAAGGTTTAGCGCGATTTCGTCTCAAATGGGTTTTATTTCACTTCTAAAACATCGCAGAAAAAACTTTATAGCAAAAATGCCACGATGACCTTTTTGGAGCAGCGGAACCCTAGAATCCAAAGCTTTGATACCAAATGTTATGAATCTAGCTCACAAAAAGATAGAAAAGATAGATCAACGCCTTAGAATTCAGCCTCTTCAAGGGGGAAACCTCCTTTACATTACATAAATGAACAATTCTTAGATGATACAAATGACAAGACCTCCTTTCTATATATAGGAGTCTAAGGGGTCATAATATAATTAGAGTTGACATAACAATAATAAGTAGGGGCACAATAATAACAATAGTGGGCTTCTATGGGGCACAACAATAACAATATGGGGACTACATGGACACAACAATATAATAAGGGGGTTGTACTAATAAAAATAAGGGGTTACACTAGTAGTATAGGGACCTAATAGAGTTAGTCTTTGCAAACTATTCTTCAAAACTTGAAGTTGTGTTTCATGTCATAGGCTCTCCTCTGACGGTTCTCTTCCTATCCACTTCAGCTCATTATCTAGGAATTTGATCTAGAAACCTTCAGTACCTTGAGGCCACATGTCTTAATGGAAGTCTTCTTGCCTTTGATGACAGGTTCTCATCATTGGCCTTCGATTGAACGATTCTATGAGTGTTCAACTTCATATCATCTTTTCACACTCTAAAGATTGTAATGAGAGTACCTTTTGAGCTATTGTTTGTTGGGTCCCTATAATACTAGTGATTACACCATTACTATTGTAGTTATACCCCTTATTAATATTGTTGTGCCCCTATTGCCCCCATATTGTTATTACTGTGCCCCATAGAATCCCTCTATTGTTATTTTTGTGGCTTTATATTATTATTGTTAGGTCGGCTGGATTATATTGTGACTCCTTAGACTCCTATATATAGAAAGGAGGTTTTGTCATTTGAATCATCCAAGAATTGTTCATTTATGTAATGTAAAGGAGGTTTCCCCCTCGAAGAGGCTAAATTCTAAGGCGTTGATCTATCTTTTCTATCTTTTCTTGAGCTGGTTTCATAACATTGTCATTATTGGTGGTTTCTCTTGCATTTGTTAACAGTTCACATCATTGACCTATAATCAAGTGGTTTCTACCATGTTCAATTTCGAGACATTCACTCACATGTCTAGATTCATACTATGATTCGAGAGATGGAGATCAAGACCCTATATATATTTTCATCAATTGAGGTTGCAAGGAGTTATATATTCATGATTATGTAGACAAATTCATAGTTGATGGTTGCACCCATACTATGTCTACTATTGATATGATTCTTGGGTTTTTCCGTACTTATTCATTGAGTTAGTTTTACTTTGAGTATGGAAATTCCTACCTCAGTGATGATTATATATTGCATTGTAGTCCTTGAATGTTTCTTGCATGTTTCTAACCATTGTCTCTGATACAATCTTTGGCATGATAAAGCGCTTCAATCTTTAAAAAATTACTTTTCAGAATTCACACTTTAGGGGGAAATCTATTACACATCATTTTTTCACTATGACACTTGAATGTTAAAATGGATCTCTCGCCATCCATAAACATGTTCCATTACACTCCCTTAGAAGTCAAACAATCAAAAACTCTTGAAGAAGATGTGAATTTTGGGTAAAATGGCTTTATAACTTGTTTAGTATGACCTGCACACTTTTCCTAGTCAGTTTTCGTGCATTTGCAGTTTCTCTCCTTGAAACCTGTGCAGAATTGTGCTACGTCTTCCACTATAGACTGTGCACATAACTCAAAGAAAAGTAAAAATAAAAAGTGAATTCCAGAAGCATTGTTGGGTGAATATATCCCAACTAAAAGCTTCTAGATCATATCTATTCGAGCCACACTCCTCAGAACATGGAGCTAATTTCCTCACATCAAGGAACCCTATTCCACCAATTATAGGATCTCATCCTTCTCTTTTGGATCTGAAACTTCTTCATCTTGGCCTATAAATTGACTACAGGCTAGAGGGATTGGAAGGTTCAGAAAAGATACACTTATGTTGTTGGATTTATATTGGAATGCTTATCATCTAAGGAGAGGGTTACAGACATTTGGTAGGAACCTCATGACATCAAGGTAGAGGTTGTAAGCCTCTTCTTTATCCTTGAATTAATACAAATGAATGATTTTTTCCATTGTATTGTCTTACTGAAATGATGAATGATTTATGACTCTTTTGATATTCATTAAGATAATTTCAATTTCTAATCTCCTTGATTATTAGATTAAGCTTGTTTGAATTGTCATGTTGCATATGCCTTTGATCTTTCTTACTTACGTGATTACAGGGCTTTTTGAGCATTGAGAGGCTGCATCGGGATGGAGCAGGGATCTCCATCAAGAATTTCGCAAATAGGTAAGAGGCTTATGCTCATACCCTTGTATTTACAATTCAAACGAAGTAAACTTAATAGAAAAAGAGTTTTTCAATTTTTTGTTGTTTCTGGTTTCCTTTAGGATCTAGGGAGATCTTTCTTATCAACAAGGGGGATTTATCTACCTAAAATGCATAAAAACAATATCCTTCTATCAGTGTTTACAAAAATTTATACACGGAATCCACTTTTCTTATATAAATATCAGTTTCTTGAAATTATTAATGAGAGTACCAAGTTTATAATATTTATATGTTACCCAAAGTTGTCTGCCACAAGGTTACAGAAAGGATGATGATCCTCCCAACTTGCAAGAACCAGAATCAAACCTGTTGCTCCCCCCGAGCCAATTTCATGCTCAAAACAATGAGACGAACTTGTCTCTTGACCACCTAGTCCCAAGCAACTTCAACCACTAATAATGACTTAGTTCCACTGGCCATCCATCTCGAGAACTCGTATTTGGTTTTCTCATTATTCACATCCTCTTAGACTCTCCAAAAACCAAAACATATTTTTCCTCTCTCTGCCTTAGGTTCACTATACCCTCTTGGCCTCCCAGGATTACTTTTCCCAGAGAAAGAAATCATCCAGCTAACTACCAGCCCTTAACTGTATTAACTATTTTTGAACATGAAATCTTACCTCACATCCTTCCTTTCGTAGCCTTGTAGCTGACCCCTTCCTATAACATTTTTCTAGAAATATATGTATTTATTTATATACAAAACATTCATAATGTTTCAATAAGTCTTTTATTGTAGTAAAACAAAGTAAAATACCTCGGCAACTGATGGGAGTCACATCTTCTCCCCCTCAAGAGAAACATTGCCCTCAGTGTTTATTTGCCTCCGAAACAGGCTTGGATAGGCTTCCTGCATAACTTGTTCATCCTCCTAGGTGGCCTCTTCCAAGCTGAAGTGTTGCCATTGCAACTTAACCTAGGGGATAACTCATTTCCGCAACAATGTTTCTCTCTGATCGAGAATATGTAAGGGTTCAACCATGAATTCCCCATCTGTTATAGACATATTTGGGCACTGCAACCCAAAACTCATATGTCCATAAACCAAAGGATATTTAGTCTCTAAAAGTGTTGTTTCATACCCTAAAGGATCATGGTCAATTGATTACATCATTTCCCAGAAGTTCCACCTAAAAAACCACTCAGAACTGGCCAAAACTGGACCATATTGACTGCTCCATGGTCAAGGTGCGATGCATACTAGCTGCCACACTAGCCAGGTGCGACAAATACTAAAATGGCCTTCTGTAGGGTGCGATGAACGAGAATAGACAAATGGTAGAGACAGTTTGCTAAGTGGAATCTCATGGAATCTTCTAGAAACTTCTCCCAGGACACTTGCCTCTCTGAGTTCGCCCAGGGATGAGTAAGAGATCAATGAGATATCCAAGTGGAACCAAGAACTATCAGTGGAATGACACTAATCAAAAACCCTGAGCTGACTCATACCCTTGCAAGACATCTATAAATGGATCCCTCATCTGAGAGATCTAGAGGCTGGAATTTTTTAATTTGTAAGGAAGTGTTTTTGGTTTATCTGTGAGAAGAGACATTGTATTGTTGGGTGATCTTGCTTTTCATGAGGTGAAGAGGGCTTCTATGGTGGGAGGATGATGCTGGATTAGACAGCTGGGTACTCTTTAAAGTGGGGAAAGTAGGAGAGGAGTGGCAAATTCTATCAAGGGAAAGAGAATTCAAGCAAGGATCAAAGCGGAAGATCCAGGTTGGTCCTCTTTTCTTCCCTCTTATCTATTACACCTAAAGGAAATCTCGAATTGCTTTAATTGTTTGTTTCTAAGATAGCTACCCATCTTAGTGGGACTAGCAGTTCAAATCGACACTAGTTTTCCTGGAAACAAAATGGCGACTCCACTGGGGACTGAATAGTTTGTTTGTTTGTTATTGTTGTTTGATTTATAAACTACAGACGGAGCCTAAAGTTAGCCAGCTAGCCTTCGAACCGCCTTTGCTATGAAATTGCGAAGTAGATGAATGTTGCTTCAGTCAATCTCTGGGTTGGTTTATGAACTAAACATCTGACTTACAAGCATCCTAAGTGCCCTCGTGGTAGCTCAATAACCTCATAAGATCATACCCCTATACTTTGTTTTTACTATCCATCATAACTCAGCCTAAATCACTGAACTTAGCTGCAAATTTTGAGCAAAAACCAAACTCAGTTTTGCTCCCTGGTCCATCGCACTGTCTGTAACTGGCAGCCTGTATGCATTGCACCTCCCGTGTGTTGCAGGTGAGATGCATCCCTGTTTCCCTTAAGGACAGGTGCGATGATTGAGTGATATTGTTTCTCTCTTTGAAAGTTAGTTTTTCCTCCCGATTTTCAACGTTATTAAGTAGTTTTGCTGTTCATGATCAGTATCACATTGCTGAAGCCTCCTTCCTTTACATTATTTAGCCTCCATTGATTAGGATTTGTAAATGTTTTTATGTATTTGTCAATCATTTACTGTCCTCCTTTGTCGAAAGTAGCTTAATCGAACTGTCGTTTTTGATGCAAAAAAGTGTCGTAACTATCATTTTTAGTCAAAAAGAAGAGTGTTGTAAAGTCTTCCTCTTCTAGATAGTCAATTGTATTTTTGTCACTGTATTTGATTTGGATTTTTGAACATTTGAAGTGTCGAAAGCAGTTTTCCATTCAAAAATTGAAATTGTCGTTTTAGTCTTCCTTTCGTTTTGAAAAGAAATTGTCGAAATGTCACTTTGAAGAAAATAGTTCAGATCTGTACTTAGTTTTCCTTTTGAGCATTCTCACATTAAGGAAACGAAAAATAAATACATGCATTTGCATTTTCATTTAGACTGTGTGTGAAAGATGATTTAGGAAAAGTCCATTTAGTGTGTGCTCTTTGCTCTATGTTGAAAGAATTGTATTTTTCTTTCCTTAGTAGCTAGGATTTTCATTGCTAAAACAAAATAAATGATTGTTTATCATTTTAGATTGCATATTTAGGAATTTTACATCTACATCACGCGGTGAGCCTTGAAAGACAAAATTATAAACAAGATCAACTCTAAAATAAATCTCAATGAACATAAAAATGCTTTAGAACCTAACGCAACACATCTAGAAGTCTAGGCTAGAGACGTGTTACGGCGTCATAAAACTTGCTAACTATCTTTTTCATCGAAGGTTCGGTGATTCCTCCTCTTTGATATGACAAGCGCCAGCACGGACTTGTGTTCCCCGTACCATCGAGTATATATTGGGAGACCACAATAGTTTGATATCCTTTATCCTTAAGAAGCTGTGTCTGCTGCCCTATTGATCACAATGCACTGAACATAACATTCAGGAACATTGACTGCCGTACGTAAAGTCCTTGGTAATTTCTCTTTAATTTACCACCAAGGTGTATATTGTAGTTTTGCGATTGGTTTGGTAATCCCTCTATCTAGATTTCTAGAGTAGTCACTTTCGTTCCTTTTCAACTCCTTAAAAGAAAAGGTCCATCTGAGCACTTGTCACTTTAGGCTCATTAAAAATTGAAGGCGACTAGAGTCACCTTTAGCTTTTTCTTGACTCTTAAAAATTGAAAAAGAAAAGTTGTGTCAAAGTGTTTTAAAATTTATTTAAGTCAGAATAACATCCCTATTCCTTCGTTGATCTTAGGTTGAGATAATGGAGTCCACCAATCAAGGAATCCCTCTTGGGGGGAATCCTAGTCCTTTCTCCTCTTGGGGAGATATTGGTGCTCTATGTATGGCTACATTTTCCCTTCCAGGAATCACAATTGGCTTGCCAGTATGGCTATTCTCAACCTCTGTTGTTCAAAATACCGTGATTCCTCAACAACCAGATAATATTGAAGTGGTCCCTTCACCTTCTACTTCGCTTTTTTCTCCCTCCCCTTCTTCCTCTTCGCTTGGTGAAACTAGTGATACTAAAAACCAAGTAGCTGAGAAGGAGAGGAAAGGGAAGGAGAAGAAGAAGAAGAAGCCAGTGAAGAAAGGGGACAACAATGAATCATCTGGTGAAAATTCACACATTAAATATCCTAGATATCCTTGTCTAATTTGCAAAGAAAACCATTTTCATCGAGATTGTCCTTGCATTTCGCGAATCTTGAGAGAATGGTCTCCCCGTTCGCGCCATCCAATGTCATCAACCTCTGACAATCAGATTGACAGCACACCGTCGACTAGTGAAAATGAAAGTCCTGGACAAGAGAGAAAGGTCAAAGTTCCATGTCTACTATGTGAAGGATACCATCACCTCCCCCGTTGTCCTTTTCTAGATAAGGCCAAGAGAATCTTGCATAATCGTCCTACTTCACCGCAGCGGCTTCCGCCTAGATACAAGAAACTCTTACTGAGTCCATTGCTAGTTGAAAACTCGACTGACATAACTCAGTTGTCGGTTGAAATGCCTATCATTGAAAGTGAACCTTATGAGTCCATACCGGACAAAAGTGAATAGGTCGAGATGGCAGTCAACCCAGTCTTACCTTCAGAAGGACCACCTTCGGATGATATAATTTCCAAAGAGAATGAGAACGAAACCGTTCAAATTCTTTTTGTTGATATAGAGTCTAATGAAATTGGGGGCAATCCACCCATTCCTTTACAACAAGAGGAAAGCCCCCCAGTTCATGAGGCTTATCCAGCCATTTATCCGGTACCTCCTCCAAGCAGTCTAGTTGTTTTCTTTAATTGGAATCAACTAGTGAGACCCCCCTTTCCATATAATGTACCATTCCAGATCGTAGTACAAGTTTACAAATGATTGTGTCTGGCACTATCATAGATGAAGGGGCTTCATTGAGTATCCATTCCTCAACTGCTTGGAAAGCGATTGGTTCGCCATCGCTTCTGCCTGAAATACAAAATTTGTCAGGCTTCAACAAAGGAACTAGTCGACCATTAGGGATCCTTCCAAAGTTACCGATAACTTTGAAAAGGAAAATCATTCACTCGAATGTGATGGTAGTCCAAGGGCCACTAGATTACAATCTACTCCTTGGACGTGGCTATATATATAGCATGGAAGCTATTGTTTCCACACTCTTCCGAGTGATGTGTTTTCCACATGAAGGAAAACTGGTGCAATTTATCAACCAGCTTTCATTTCTTGGTTCAAACACAACTATGAATCAACCACCATCTCTAAATGGTCCCTTTGTGTCAACAATGTCTCTTCAACCTTCGTTACATCCATCTAGTTACCGCGAGTAGTTCGGTGAATGTAACGAAGTTTAGGGGGCATGCACCCTAGTATGCTTCGGTAGGCGAACCCAAATGAAAAGAGAGATTTCCTTGAAGGTTATATGATTGGACTAAAAAACCATTTCCTTGTAGGTTATGTGTTATAGACATTTTTGTGCCCTACAACCCCAAGCATGAAATTTCCATAAACCAAGGGCTCCTAAGTCCCTAAAAGTGTTGTTCTAACCCCTAAAGGAACAAGGTCAACAGATTACAGCTTCTCCCAGAAGTTCTCCATGAGAAACTACTCAGAATTGGTCAAAACAGGATCATTGCAGCTGCTCCACTGGCTAGGTGCGTTGCATCTCACCCAAATACACTTTGAGGGTGCGTTTCATTTCAAAATTCCCTTCTGTGGGGTGCGATGGGCGAGAAATGACAAATGGCAGTGTCATTCCGCGAGGTGGAGAGGCAATGGAAGCTTCCAGAATATTCTCCTGTGACACTTGCCTCACTGAATTCGACCAAGGATGAGTAAGAGGCCATCAGTCTCCAAGTGGAAGCAAGAACTGTCAGAGAGAAGACACTAATCAAATCACAAGCTAACTCATCCCCCTTATAGATATCTATATATGCATCCCTCATCCCAGAGATCCAGAGGCTGGAATTTTGCATATTGTAAGGAATTGCTGTTGGTTTCTAGAGACAAACATCAGATTGTTGGGTGATCTAAGCTTTGTTTGAGGTGAAGAGGGGCTTCTTTGCTGGGAGGTTGATGCTGGGTCGGAACAACTGGTTGTAACTTCTCCTAGATCTTTTCTTGTTTATCAATAAAAACTATTTGAGTTTTCCTCCATGCTTTTGTATCATTGATGCTTGTTACATTTGTATGGTCAATTTACATCTGATCCTAGATTGTTTATGAATATAGATCCATGTCTTTGTATAGTGTTATGCTTCTGTGATCTTACAGGTACTTTGTGAAGCTGGGCGTGCAAGGGAGCAGGTAGCTGGGGACTATCAAAGAAGAGAGAGATCGAATCGAAGGATTAGCGCAAGACAGAGGTTGGTCTTTCTATTCCTCTCTATCTATAATTCATAAAGGAAATACAAAAGTAGTTTTTCTCTTTTTGTTTCTAAGGCAACTGCCACACCTTAGTGGGATAGAGCTGTTCTATATAGACACTTTTCCCTGTAACAAAATGGCGACTCCACTGGGGAGATAATTAGTTTGTTTGTTTATTATTCTTTGTTGTTTGTTTCATAAACGTATAAACAACATTCGAACTGCATTTGCCATAACCAATGCAAAGTAGATAACTGCTGCTTCAATCCATCCACTGGATCTATTTATGATTTAAACAACTGATTCAAAAACTATCTGATTGCCCTTGTGATAGCTCTTAGATCCTCCTTAGATCTACCCCTGATTGTTGCATTACTGATTGCTTTTTACTCGGCCAAAAACCAAGAACTGAACTGCAAACTGTGACCCGGAACCCAAACAGAGTCTCGTTTCTCACCCAGCGTAGGTACTGTTCAGAGATTCTGAATTTCAGTGCACTTCCCGAGTGGACAACCTGCGCTGCATTTCAGATTCTCTGTGTTACAGGTGCGCTGATCAGACTATCTCTGTGCAGTTGTGGCTTCTGTGATTCATTCTTTCCAGTTCTATTCCTGAATTTTGCTGCCTGTGATCGGTATATGTCTGTTTGAAACCCCTTTTCTTTGCTATTATTCTGCCTCCTTTGTACAAAAGAACTGTAGATGTTTTTGTGTGTTTGTTGAGTCATTTACAGTTCTCCTTTGCAAAAGTAGCATAGTCGTACTGTCGTCCTTTGATTTGAATCTGTCGCAAGTGTCGATTTCGATCGTAGGAGAAAGTTTGATTGTTGTTGATGGTCGATTATCATGTTACTATTGCTTTTGGTCTGAATTTGTAATTTTCTAGTGTCAAAAACAAGTGTTCATTTCAAAGTCGTAAGGTGTCGTAATCATCTCCATTTTTTATTTCAAAAAGAAGCTTGTTTATATTTGTCGCTTGAAAAGAAATTCAGATTTGTACATCAACTTTCTTTTTAGCATCCATATACTAAGAAAGTCGAAAACAAATACATGCATGTGCATTTGCATATAGACAGTCTGTTTGGCTTGATTTAGGAAAAGTGCATTTAGAGTGTGCTCTTTGCTCTTTGTGAAAAGATTTTGTCTTTCTTTTCCCTAGTAGCTAGGATTTTCATTGCACAAAAGAGATAAAAAGTTTGTTTATCATCTTTAGATTGCATTTTAGGAATTACATCTACATCTCGTGGTGAACCCGAAAGGCAAACTTCATAAGCAAGATCAACTTAAAATAAATTCAATGAACCTAACAACGCTTTGGAACTTAACACACAACATTTAGAGGTCTAGGCTAGAGACGTATTCCGGCGTCGTAAAGCCTGGTAACTGTTGTTCTCACTGATGGTTGGGTGATTCCTCCACTTTGAGACGATAAGTGTTAGTACGGACTTGTGCTCCCACGTACCGTCGAGTATATTTTGGGAGACCCCTATAGGCTTAAATCCTTTATCCATAGGAAGTCGTGTCTACCGCCCTATCGATCGCAATGCACTGAACACAGCATTCGGGAAGATTGACTGCCGTACCGTAAAAAGTATTCTGCAGTTTTGCGATTGGTTTGGTACTCCCTCTACCTAGACTTCCAGAGTAGTCCCTTTCGTTCCTTTTCAGACTCCTTAACAGAAAAGGTCCATCTGAGCACTTATCACTTCAGGCTCAGTAAAAATCGAAGGCGACTAGAGTCATCTTTTGTTTTTTCTCGACTCTTAAAAACTGAGAAAACAAGTTGTGTCAAAGCGTCTAAAATTTATTTTAAACGGAATATTCATTACCCCTTTCCTATGTTGATCTTGGGTTGAGAAAATGGAATCCACCAACCAAGGAATTCCCCTTGAAGGAAATCCTAGTCCCTTCTCCTCTTGTGGAGATGTTGGTGCACCCCATATGGCCACATTGTCGCTTCCAGGACTGACAATTGGTTTGCCTGTATGGCTCTTCTCAACCTCTGTCGTTGAGAACACCAAAATTCCTGAACAATTGAATCAGCAATTAGATGAGTCCAGAGTTACCCACCAACCTTCTACTTCCTCTAATTCTTCCTCTTCGCTTGATGGGGCTGGTAAAGCCAAAAGTCAAGTACCTAAGGAGAAGAAGGAAAAGAAGAATAAAGAGAAGAAGAAGAAGGAGCCAAAAGCGAATGGGGGCAAACGAGTGCCGTCTAATGAAAATCCACACACTGCACCAACCAGGCCTAAATCGCCATGTGTCATTTGCAAAGGAGACCACTATCACAGAGATTGTCCTTGCATCCCTCAGATCTTAAGGGACTGGTCTCCTCGTTTGCACAACTCGGTGTCGTCAACCTCTGATGATCATGTTGAAAACACACCATCAACAAGTGAAAGTGAAGCCCCAGGACAAAAAGGAAAATATAGATTTCCTTGTAAACTGTGCGAAGGCGATCATGCCGTCCACCGTTGTCCCTTCTTAGACGAAGCTAAAAGAGTTTTGGATGATCGTCCGGTTTCACCGTTACGACTTCCTCCTAGATATAAAAAACTCTTGCCAAGTCCGTCACTAGTTGAAAATCCGACTGGCCCGCTCAGGTGGTCAGCTGAAGCATCTATCATTGAAGATAAACCATCTGAATCCATACCAGACGAAAGTCAAAAGGTCGAGGCGGCAGTTGACCCGGTCTTGCCTTCAGAGGTTCCATCTTCAGATGATATAGTCACTGAAGAGAACAAGGATGACACTGTCCAAATTCTTTTCATAAGCACAGACTCCAACGAACATGGGGGCAATTTACCCGTTCCTTTACCGCAGGAAGGAAGTTTGTCAGAGTCGTACCCGGCCGTCTATTCGGTCCCACCTCCAAGCAACCTAGTTGTCTCCTTCGACTGGAATCAACTAGGCAGATCCCGTTTACCAACCAGTATACCATTCCGGATTATTGTTCAAATATATAGAATGGTTATGGCTAGTACCATCATAGATGAGGGGGCTTCTGTGAGTATCCTTTCCTCAACTGCTTGGAAAGTGCTTGGTTCGCCATCGCTTTTGCCTGAGATGAGAAATCTAACAGGTTTTGATAAAGGAACCAGTCGACCGTTAGGGATCCTTCCCAATGTGCCCATAACATTGAGAGGGAAAACCGTTCACATGAACGTAATGGTAGTTCAAGGACCCCTGGATTACAATCTACTCCTTGGATGAGACTATATTGATTGCATGAGAGTCATTGTCTCATCACTCTTTAGAGTGATGTGTTTTTCGCACGAAGGAAGAATGGTCAAGCTCGTAGACCAGCTTTCATTTCCCGGATCACGCATAGCAAATAGTCATATACCATCCCTGAATGGTCTTTTCACGCAAGAAATGTCTCAATCCCCAGTCCGTCCACCCGATGAGCACGAGTGATTCAAGGGGACATGACTGAAACCCAGGGGGGCATGCACCCTAGTTTGCTTCGGCAGGAAAACTTCGGGTATAAGGTAGGTTTCTGCGGGAGAATATGACTAGTCTGTACCCCCGTCCGTGATTGGAAGAGGGGGTTATTCTAGAACAAGATTCTCTTGTCAAAGTTATGTGAGTTGGCAGGCATCGCCGCTCACCTTTGTTTATCTCGGTAGACATCGCCGAAGAAGTGTTTTGTTTACACTGTAAATAGAACCATCTTTGGTAACCTGTAAGAGGTATGCCTCTCTCGGTAAAACAAATGTTTTAACGGAATAAAGAAGGGGTAACCTTGAAACTCTGTTTTATACCTGGGGGCATGCAAACCTTTTGGAGTGCAAGCAAAGAGTGATCATTTATCTGTTTTTTGGATTGGCCGTTTCCTAACTTGCATAAAGAAAGGATGTGGGGCAAAACTCTAAAAGTTGCCGTTTTATATGAGACATTCTTATCACACGACTGGATTAATCGAGCAGTGTTACTGCAAGGTTCAAGCTCGTTAAAAAATAAACCCGCATCAAGCAGTTTTAGCACATAGTTCAAGCTCGTTAAAAAATAAACATAAGACAAGAGAAAATGTTTCCACCCGCGTTTAACCTCGTTAAAAAATGAACTATTCCCCGTAAATAACCATCGTGAATGTAGTACTTCAGCCATTAAAGCCTTGGTCGTGTTTGCACCGTCACCTCCACTTTTGCATTGGCCGATCATTCACCTCCATTTGATTGTTTACCCATTTTGAGGAACAGCTGCGAAGAGTGATTTCACTAGCCATCCTTGTGATACTGCCGTGATTGGAAAATTCCAAACCTTACTTGGAATCAGTTGCTACCCGTTTTATCACTCATTCCTCAAAAGACAAGTCTTCTTTAAGCTCTTTTCAACTGACTCGCAAAATATGAAAAGATTGCCGAGCCATTGGCCTCTCCAGCTCGTTAAAGGGACAGGAAGTGCTATCCCTCCTCTAGATTTTAATCTTTTTGGACCTGAGGGATTATTACACAAAAAGATCGAGCGCTTGTTTTGTTTGGCTCGTTAAAAGTATCGAAAATCCATCCCTTTTGTATTGTTTTATACTTTTTTGGACTTAAGGGATTAGATGACGAAAAAGGAATTTTGGAGTTACCTTTACGTTCCTTTTCAGACTCTCTAAAATTGAAAAGGACCGAGTTATCTTTGTCGTTAAACTCGTTAAAAATATTAATAGCAACAAACTTGTCTATAGACGAGAATGAGTTTCACTATCGCTAGGCTCGTTAAAACATAGCGATGGGTTTGCCCGAAGGGCAAATTATAGAACAAGCATATGTTATCCTCCTCAAGCTTGACAAAAATAAAGAGGTACTGGTCAGCAATGTCTGGGGAAAAATTGGGAAGAAAACTCAAAGAAACTTTGTTGGTAGCAAGTCGCTCTTGAACATGACACTTCCGCTCCGTGTCCGAGTTGGGTTGGGTTGTTTCATTCACTGGTCACATCACCATGGTCACGCCATACCATCCACATTTGGGGTTAATGCTACCAATCCATCACATCAGTGTCGCCGATATGTTCAAGAGAAGTCATTCAGAGGATTCACCTGTGTCTCACCCACTACCATACATTATACTCCATTCTTTCATGGCCACCACCCTGAACCTTATATCACCAGATCGTTTTCACCTCCATTAAAATCATTTGCTCCGTTCCGTGTCATTGATGTGGGATTCATTAAGGCCCTCCTGTGACGGATCACTTCTTGTCGACATCAGCCCATTATCCAAGAAGTTGATCTAGGAACACCCCATTCAGTACTTTGAAGCTTGCATGCCTCAATGGCAAGTTTCTCACTTCCGGCGACAGGTTTACATCAATGGCCTTCGACCGAAAGATTTTGCGTGGTGTTCGATGCCAAGTCCCTTATTCACACCACGTGAATTGTACTGCAGTACCTTGAGGGTCATTATCATTATCGGTGATTCCTCTCGCGCTTGTTAACAGTTTATATCATTGACTGGTAATCAAGCGATGTCTTTCCATGTTCGACTTCAGGACATTTCTCACATGGATCGACTTGTACTTTGAGTGAAGATCGGACAAGATTGAAGACCCCGGATCCAGTTTCATCCATCCGAGCTGTGATATGTATTCAGGGAAATAAAGACATTAAATGTACATCATTTCCGCACAGATAATCATCCACTCAAAAGGATGATGGCTCTATCAGAATCATCAGTCTACACTCAGACGATTGTCTGTCCTATGTACATGAAAATGAATTTATAAAGCTGAGCATGGGAATGCCCGCCTCAGCTAGATCATGAAAATATTATGAAGATAATGTATTGTATTGTATCTTATTACAGGTCTCCTCCCAGCATTGAAAGAACTTCAGATCCTCATAATAAAGCATTTCACCCGACACCAAAAGGTTAACGGCCTCATACTTTAGGGGGCAACTTTTATAGACATTTTTGTGCCCTACAACCCCAAGCATGAAATGTCCATAAACCAAGGGCTCCTAAGTCCCTAAAAGTGTTGCTCTAACCCCTAAAGGAACAAGGTCAACAGATTACAACTTCTCCCAGAAGTTCTCCATGAGAAACTACTCAGAATTGGTCAAAACAGGATCATTGCAGCTGCTCCACTGGCTAGGTGCATTGCATCTCACCCAAATACACTGTGAGGGTGCGTTGCATTTCAAAAGTCCCTTCTGTGGGGTGCGATGGGCAAGAAATGACAAATGGCAGTGTCATTCCGCGAGGTGGAGAGGCAATGGAAGCTTCCAGAATCTTCTCCTGTGACACTTGCCTCACTGAATTCGACCAAGGATGAGTAAGAGGCCCTCAGTCTCCAAGTGGAAGCAAGAACTATCAGAGAGAAGACACTAATCAAATCACAAGCTGACTCATCCCCCTTACAGATATCTATATATGGATCCCTCATCCCAGAGATCCAGAGGCTGGAATTTTGCACATTGTAAGGAATTGTTGTTGGTTTCTAGAGACAAACATCAGATTGTTGGGTGATCTAAGCTTTGTTTGAGGTGAAGAGGGGCTTCTTTGCTGGGAGGTTGATGCTGGGTCGGAACAACTGGTTGTAACTCCTCCTGGATCTTTTCTTGTTTATCAATAAAAACTATTTGAGTTTTCCTCCATGCTTTTGTATCATTGATGCTTGTTACATTTGTATGGTCAATTTACATCTGCTCCTAGATTGTTTATGAATATAGATCCATGTCTTTGTATAGTGCTATGCTTCTGTGATCTTACAGGTACTTTGTGAAGCTAGGCGTGCAAGGGAGCAGGTAGCTGGGGACTATCAAAGAAGAGAGGGATCGAATCGAAGGATTAGCGCAAGACAAAGGTTGGTCTTTCTATTCCTCTCTATCTATAATTCATAAAGGAAATACAAAAGTAGTTTTCTCTGTTTGTTTCTAAGGCAACTGTCACACCTTAGTGGGATAGAGCAGTTCTATATAGACACTTTTCCCTGTAACATTATGTGATCGGTCTGAAACAGCTATTTCCTTGTAAGTTATGTGATTGGAAGCTCACACCATTCACCTTTGTCTATTTCAATGGAAAAAGCCAAGGAAGTCTTGCCTAATCACAGGGACTTCCATTTGGTGACTGGGAACTCTCCTTTTCTTAAATACCTGGGAGCATGCAAACCTTTGAATGCAAGTGAAAAAATACCAATTTCATTTCTTAGTTTTTTAGCCTTTTTTTTTAGCATTTTAGCTTTTTAGTTCAACTTCTTAGGTTAGGCAGTTGGTCCAATACATCTGCATACCAGACGGACCAAAGGAAGTCTTTTCCTTGGTAGAGGATAGAACCATCCTACCTAACCTTAGTAGTTCCTTAGCTCCAACATAGTTAGCTTTGTAGTTTGGTTGTTTCTAGCTTAACATAGAAAGGAAATGAGCACATGTTATAGTATAGTTCAAGCTCATTAAAAGATAAACCTACCAATGAGAGACATCTTCAAATGACTGGCATGAGCACTGTTTCCGCAAGGTTCAAGCTCATTAAAAAATAAACCTGCCAGTGAGCATAGTTTCTTCTGATTCAAGCTCATTAAAAAATGAGTCCACCTGATGAGCCCCGAATTGGGTAACTTATTGGGCTCATTTTTCCTAATTATCCTTGTTCAATCCTCCATTTGTCATAGATTATGCATGTTTTTCTAGTATTTTTATGTTATTTGAACGAATAAGGGTGGTCACTCTACCTAGGAGGCCAATACGTGGTCATTTTAGGTTTTTTGGACAAATTTTGGAGCAAAACCAAGCAATTATGGCCCAGGTGACAGCCAAGCTTGAGGTGAGGATTCGTAGGGAGGTTGTCTATGGCATTAAGTGGCCCTTCCTTGAAATCTCCACCCTCAACTCCGAGCTCAACAGGCCACCAAAACAAGTTCTAAAGGCAGCCAAGCAGCTTTGGGAAGAGTGACTATCTACTAGCAGTTGGAACAGCCGAGTCCCTTGAATCTAGGAGGGCTACTAGCCCCCTCGTATTGTATAAATAAGAAGGCCTCAGCCTTCATAGTTTACTTTTGGAACTGTTGGTATTTGCACTATAGTGCTGTCCTTTCTTCAGCTGATTTTTCTTAGCTACTGTTGTACACTTTCTTGTGATGATTATTTTTTAGTAATGAGAAGCAGTTTTACTTTGCATCAGATCTGAGTTCTTTATAGGAGCCTGCAGCTCTTGGGGTTGGGCCCAACCCGAGTGCTAAGGCCTCCTTTGTGTATTGTTACTTGTTCTTCATGCATTTGGAAAATTATTTCTGTTATGTAGATTAAATCTTGCTGATTAACTAGGTCACTGTTAATGGTTAGAAGGACTTTTGATGCTCAGATTTAGTTGGTAGGTTATCAACAAGGAAAAAGTTTCAAAAAAGGGCCATCTCACTGGTTTCACCTCTCCGTCAGTGGGATCAGGGGCTAGAATCAGGGTGACCTTGCTGCCCACAAAAACACTAATTTTGCTTTGCCATGCAATCACTAGTGTTTGATTTTCATGTGTAGAAGTTGGTTACAAGTTTAGACTTTTGTTTGCTTAGTTGCATGAGTTAGTATACATGGTTTCATTACAATTCAACCTCTTTTCATTCTCTTTACTGACAGCTAAGATCAGCTTAGGCTAACGTAACTAGGTCTTTGATTTTTTTCAAGTTTTCGTTGGTTCAGTTGGACAAACGACTTGCAGAGCACTTGTACCACTTCTCTACTTGCCCATTCTCCATCGAACCCATCTGCTCCATCCCTCAGCTCAGCTTCTAGCCTTACATTTTCCATTTTCTCACATAACCCTATTTTTTGTGCATCATTGCTTCAGTCCTCCTTGTACAAATCCAGCCATCTACATCTGTCCTCAACTCCATCCACCAAGTCTTGGTCCACCTCCAACCCTTATCCCACCTCCATACCCACGACTTCATCTTTCTCCATCCATCCATCCTCCAAAATCCCATTTCTGAACATCATGTAGAAAGTTACAGAACATCCTGTAGAAAATCACAGACATCCTGTAGAACCCCTGCAGACTTCCTGTAGAAGCTCACGAATGCGGTTTCTTGATAGCCAAACTCTGTGAAACTCTCTGGAAGGGTGTTAGGGACCCCTTAGGCCCTCTCTGAACCTTCCCGACCTCATCTAAGGATTTCCTCTCGCCAATTCACCTCTGCACAGTCAAAACATTCAAATCGCATGCATGATAATTCTGACAACTTATTCAAAAATAAAAAAAGATGTTTTTTTTCAGATGTTACTATAGAAGTAACTTAGGTACATGTATTTACCTTCCTAGAAGTCAATGGCATCTCTTTCAGTAGCTTGCATCCTCTTTCCTACATTGGTAGGGATAGCTTGTAAAATTAGGGTTTGCTAAGGTTTATGTTTCCTTTTCTCTTTCTACTTTCTTTCTGCAAGTAGATCAACTTTCCTTGAGTTAGCTTTCATCCATCAGTTAAAAAGCTTCTTCTCAGAGCTCATAGAAGTTGGCTTAAGCCCCTAGCGGACTTGTGCCAGCTGACCAAGTGATAGCTGCGGCAAGAGCTAGTACTTGTGCATACAGCGTCGTCGCTTCCAAGTTTGTTACGAACTACCGGGTTGATAAAAGTAAAGAAGGGAGTCCCAGGAGTTGCAGCATTATTGCTGCAATACTGGAGCTCACCACTCTTTTTGGCACCGTTGCCGGGGAAGCGTCAGAGTATTTGTGATTGCTGATTTTCTTCTATTTTCCTACTCTAATCTTCTGCTAAGTAGTTTATTTCAGTTCCATTCTGCAATTTCATTTCTGCAAAAGTAAATTAGACATTTCCTGTTTTCATAGATTAGCCTTTCAATTCCGCAATTTCAATTCTGCAAGCATAGAATAGAATTTCAATTCTGCAAGCGTAGTCTAGCATTTCATTCTCGCAATTTGATTTCAGCAAAATAGATTAGTCTTTTCCTGCTTTCATTTCAATTCCGGATTTTCATTTCTACAAGATAGATTTTAGTTAGTTGCAATTCCATCTGTTTCAATTTTGCAGGTACAAGCAGAAAAAAAGCAAAAAAACAACCAAAAATCCTTTCATGCGTCGTAGGAACAGAGACAATACCGGAAAATTCCTACCCAACACCCCCACCACGTCACTGAGTCACCCTTCTCTCTTCTTTGGTGGCAGTGATCCAGAAGAACCTATAGGTGAACCTCCTGAGATATACGAAGATCCTATAACAGAAGAAGAGCAAGAAAAAATTCCTTTTGAGACCATGGCTGACAACAGAAATGGTAGAGACGATGACGAGAGAATAGAAGGTACCTTTGCCATCCAGGAGACCAACGGGGACATGAAAATGAAGAACATAACTCCCTCAGTCTTACCTCATTTCCATGGATTGACCACTGAATACCCTAATAACTTCCTGTTTAATTTTTCTATCCTTTGTCGAACCTACGACTATACAGAAGATGAGCAAAAGTTGAAACTCTTTCCCTCTACCCTCAAGGATGCAGCATTACGTTGGTTCATGGGGTACCTGGAAACAGTATCACTACCTGGGCTCAGATGCAACAAGCCTTTAACAACAAATACCAAGAATACTATAGGTCAAAGGAAAGCAAGGGAGAAATATTTCGGATGACCATGGGAAATGATGAGTCTTTAGAAGACTACGAGGAAAGGTTCCAACTTAGCTATAAACGGGCCAGGTGCACACTTGACCCTGAATCTCTAAAGTTGGTTCTACTCCAAGGAGTCCCTGAAGACCTCCTAGATACCCTTCACATGCTAGCTGGAGGAGACATTTACCAACTACCTTATGAGGACATAAAGACTGTGTTTAGAAACCACTCTAGGGGAGCCCAGAAAAGAGGTAGGGGGAATCCACTTTCAGCTAGTACTACCTTCTCCAAGCATGAGTTTGCTAATCAGATGGAAGACCTCAAAAGTGAGATGAGACAGACCATTGCCATGCAACTTGATACTTTCCGAATCCAGCAAAAGAAAGAGGAAGCCGAGAGGGCTTTAGCCATTTTTTGTCCCAGATGTACGAGGAAGCACCCTAAGAATGAGTGTCCATTACACTCAGTAGAGGTATGTTTCATTTGTGAGGAGAACCACTCCACAAACCAATGCCCAACCTTGCCCAAATTCAAAGCCATGTACCAAGGGACTGAGGCACCCACTAAACCTCTCTACTTCCTCAACCAAAGGAGGCCGCATGGACCCAGACCTTACCAGCAGGGGATGCAAGGGACATCCCAAGCTTATTATGGCCCCAACCAATCTACTCACATGCCTTCTTGGGGTCCCCCTGCTCATCCTTCCTGGTCTGCACCTCCTCCGTGGTCTTATCCACCTCAATACCATACTCAACCCACTGCTCATTCGTTTCACTCACATGTCAGCCATAGCCTCAATGGAATGCACCTCAACCGGGGTGGAGGCCCCAATACAATTCTCCTCCCGCCATTTTGCCTCCACCATCGACTCAACCACAACCATTACCTCTTGCTCCTCCAAGACAACCCCAGATGCCTGCTCAACCGAACCCGAACCCCAACAACCGATAGGCCCAGCAGGTATACACTGGGGAGACAACATGTCCTACCTATGTTGTGGAGATCCAGGAGATCAACCTGTGATCCGGGAAGACCCTTCTAGATCGCCAACCTCCTCCCCCAGAGGACGAGGAAGAGAAATAGGAAAGTGAACCCAAAGCCATTCCACCCTTTCCTGAGTGACTAACAGTAACCACGCAACCAAACCTAGAGGAGACTGAACCTTTGGGAGAACTGAAACAGTTGTGTGTGAAAATACCACTTCTCCAGGCCATCAAAGATATAACGATATACAACAAATTGATTAAGGAGAAGTGTTTCAAGCACCCAGACAGGAGAAAGAGGGATATCTCGCCTATCAATGTCATCGGACAACTGTCTGATCTAATGTTGGGGCAAGTAATCTGTCCAAAGTATTTGGACCCTGGGAGTCCTGTAGTTGATGTCCACATCAATGGCACCATAATTCCCCATACCTTGATTGATCTAGGGGCTGCCATTAATGTGATGACTAGGGACACCATGCTTAAACTCAACCTTCAGAATTCCTTAAGGAAGACCTCGACAGTCCTGCAGTTGGCAGATCGCTCCACCGTGACTCCCGAAGGGATTGTGGAAGATTTCTTGGTCTCTGTTGACTCTTGGGAGTACCTTGCGGACTTCTTGGTCCTTCAGCCAAAGGCTAAGCTCATTGTATACCCCCTCATTTTGGGAAGGCCTTGGTTAGCCACTGCAGATGCTGACATCAGTTTCCGAGCTGGAAGCATGACCATCAAGAATGGGCCTATGTCCAAGCAGCTAGTCCTATATCCTCCTGCCCAACCTCTACTAGAACATGACTTAGAACTCTGGTTGGAAGAAGGAGATGAGGATGAGGTCTACTCTGCACCATTGTGCATAGTAGAAACCACTAGGGGAGGTCCTCAAACCGAGGATGATTTGATTGAGATTTTGATTCAGAATCCACCTCCCAGTGCACTGTCCTTAAAGGAATTGGTGGAGGATACCCAAGTCAGCACCTCAGTGGACCTTTGTGTGAATGATCCAACCTTTCCCAGAGTTAAGAATGTGGAGTTTGGTCCCGAAAGAACTTTAAAGATCAGCTCCTCCCTATCTCCTTCCCAGGAGAAGGAGCTGTGTAGCTTACTGAATAATCATTTAGATGCTTTCACCTGGAGCTATAAGGAGATGAAAGGAGTCCATCCTTCGGTCTATACCCATCACATCTACATTAAAGAAGATTGTAAACCAGTCAGGAAGCCTCAGAGGAGAATGAATCCAGCCCTTAAGGACATTGTCAAAGAAGAATTGCAAAAATTATTGGATGCAGGATTCATCTATCCTATCTCCGATAGTGAGTGGGTCTCACCTCTAGTGCTAGTGCCCAAAAAGAATGGGAAGTGGAGAATCTGTGTAGATTACCGAGAACTTAACAAAGCCACCAAGAAAGACCATTTCCCTTTGCCTTTCACAGATCAGGTGTTGGATGGACTGGCAAGGAAGAAGTTCTTCTCTTTCCTAGATGGGTTCAGCGGGTATAACCAGATCCAAATCAGCCCGGAAGACCAGGACAAAACCACCTTCACCTATCCTTGGGGTACCTTTGCCTACCGAGTCCTTCCCTTTAGGCTATGCAACGCTCCTGCCACTTTCCAAAGAGCAGTATTGAGCATCTTTTCTGAGTTGGTCCATGATTCGGTAGAAATCTATATGGATGACTTTACTCCTTATGGGTCCAACTTCCAAGAAGCATTGACCAATCTGGGAAAAGGTCTAACCAAGTGCATTGAGATGAACTTGTCCCTCAGTCCTGAAAAATGTGAATTCCTGATGACTGAAGGGACCGTGCTAGGTCATACCATTTCTCGGCAAGGATTACAGGTGGATCCTAATAAAATTACTATCATCCAAAAGATCCCACCTCCTCAGAAGGTAAGAGATGTTTTGAGTTTCCTAGGCTTAGCAGGATATTATCGAAGATTCATTAAAGACTTCAGTAAGCTAGCCTCGCCTTTGTTTGGACTCTTAGGGAAAGATGTTGAGTTTAAATGGACTGACAACTGTCAAGGGGCATTGGATGAGTTGAAAGATAAGCTGGTGTCCGCCCCGATCTTGAGAGGTCCAAACTGGGCCCTACCTTTCCACATCCACACTGATGCCTTGAACAAAGCCATAGGGGCAGCCTTAGGACAAATTGAGGAGAAATTCCCATATGCCATATACTTCGTCAGCAAAAACCTGTCCAAGGCATAAATGAACTATATTGTAACCGAGAAAGAGTTCCTGGCTGTAGTCCATTCCCTAAACAAGTTCAGACACTACATCACTGGTTATCAAACATTTGTACACACTGATCATGCTGCGATTAGATATTTAATGAATAAGACTGATGTCAATGCTCGTATCATTAGATGGTTACTTATGTTGCAGCAATTTGATTTGACGATTGTTGACAAGCCAGGTAAGGAAAATGTTGTTGCTGACTTCTTGTCTAGATTGGACTTTCTTGCAGGTGAAGAAGGAACAATGGATGACCAGATGCCAGATGAACATCTGTTTGCTATCTCAGTGCTCTCTCCATGGTTTGCTGATATAGCAAACTACTTGGTCTCAGCATAGTTCCCTCCGCATCTATCCTCAAAGGAGAAGAGCAGAATTGTAAGGAAGAGTGCCCCGTTCACTTGGATCAGGGGCAACCTGTTTAAACTTGGCCCATATCAGATCTTGAGATGTTGTGTTAGGGAGGAGAAAGTCTTTAGCATCCTCCTAACCTGTCATGACGGACCTTGTGGAGGCCACTTTGCAGCCAAAAGGACTGCCTTCAAAATTCTATAGGCAGGCTACTATTGGCCTACTCTTCATCAAGATGTCAGAAGATACATCAACTAGTGTGACCGATGTCAGAGGATGGGGAAACTAACTCCAAGGGATGAAATGCCTCTCCAACTTCAAGTGACCTTCGAGCCATTTAAGAAGTGGGGCATGGATTTTTTGGGTCCTATCAACCCTTCTTCAAAACAACGGTCTTACATCATTGTGTGCACCGACTATCTGACCAAGTGGGTAGAAACGAAGGCAATCAAAGCAGCAACAGAAGAAAAGGTGGTTGAGTTTCTGAGGGAAAATATCTTCTACAAGTATGGCTACCCAAGAGAGTTAGTCACAGATCAAGGAAGCTAGTTCACCTCCAACCTGATTGAAGATTTGCTCGCTCATCACAAGATCAAGCACAAGACTTCCACCCCCTATCATCCTCAAGCAAATGGGCAGGTGGAAGTCACTAATAGAGCATTGGAAGGGATTTTGACTAAGGTTGTGAGCAGCAGCAGAAAGGATTGGGCAGATCGCCTGGTTGAGGCCACCTAGGCCTACAACACCACTTGGAAGACCACAACCGGTTTCACACCTTATGAGCTGGTCTACGGGAAGAAAGCTTTGTTGTCCATAGAGTTCGAGTACAATACATTAAGGGTGGAAGCTCAGCTGGACCTAGATCTCAGCCATGCTCAACGTGAAAGATTATTGCAGCTGAATGGATTAGATGAACAAAGAATGCAGGCCCTCCTCCACTCAGAAGTAGTTCAACTCCAGAGGAAGATATGGCATGACCGACACCTTAATGAAAATCAATTCCAGCCGGGAGATTGGGCACTGCTGTATGACTCAAGATACAAGGATTTCAAAGGAAAGCTGAGGACAAGATGGTTAGGACCATATACAGTGGAGAAATGCAATGAAAATGGTTCAGTCCTTATCAGGACCATTGATGAAGAAGCCATCCCCATGCTTGTCAATGGGCATCGACTGAAAATCTACAAGAAACCCCTTTCAAGGCAGGAGTTCATTGAAACTGTGGAAAAATCAGTGCTAGTAATAGAGCAGGGTTCTGCCTCTGTTCCAGCCACACCTTGATAAAAAAAAAAGGAATAAAAAAATTCCTGGACAAAAACCTCTCTAAGGCGGCCAGGGCAGGCAATGAGGATGAAAACCTCAGGGAGGCGCCCCTGCTATCTCTCAGAAAATAAAGAATTTGAATAAAAAGATCCTTGGGTGAAAACCTCTCTGAGGCACCAAGGGCAGATAGTGGGAGTGAAAACCTCATGAAGGCGCCCCTGTTGTCTTTCAAAAAAAAAAAGAGAAAAATAAAAAGAGGAAAGAAAAAAGAAAAGGAAACAAGTCTCATCTCTGAAAAATTATTGCAGGTTGCAGGGAATGCAATGCAGATAAAGGAGGTCATGCAAAACAAGGACAAGGGTCCATACCAAGTTACCAGACATCCTCACAGGCACTCCCTCCATGGCCACTCACTTTTTCCAGGATTTGGACACATTCGGGTCAAGATTCAACCTCCTACAGGAAGTTTCAGGGCTTTCTATAGGAAGTTTTGCATTTCTACAGGAATTTGGAAACATCCTGTAGAACCTTTGGGCAGGCCAAAATCGATTCTCAAGAGGGATTCAAAGCTTGAAATCTATTGATAAGGCATGCAGCCACCCCTTCTTTCCCATCCATCACCTGTTTCATCTCTTTCCACCACCATTACCACAATCTGGACCTATTTCTTGCACTGTCATGCAAAAAATCATGATTTCCTCATATTGCAATTTTTTTCCTCAAGGGAAAAATCAAGTACATGAAGGCCTGCACATTCTACCTGTTAAAGCTTCATAAGACCCTTCAATCGTGAGTGCAACCCTGCTCGTTTCAGCATGTAGCCTAAGAGGAGAAGCAGCTACAGGATGTCCTACAGGAATCCTGTAGCAGCCGATCCGCCTAGAATACACACTATGGAGTCAATAGCAGTTGAAATCAGCACAGGAGGCATGTAACCATCTCTGCTTGAACATGAACACCTCCTTGACAGCTGAGAAAAGGAAGAGCTGTGCATGCAACGTTCACCACCAGTGGATCGAATTCTGAAGCCTGCATGCAGCATCAGCCAATGAACGAAGGAATTCCAGCACCTGTGCACAAAGCAGCAATGAGAAGAGCCATCGTTCCACGTCCGGAAACCTGCAGAGCACGTCCACGGCCACACAGGTAAGTGCCTAACCTTATTTCGTCAAATTGCATGAACTATACTACGAAACTTGCATGTCTGTGAATGGTGCGGGTTGAACAAATTCGATGGCCAGTCAACTGGCCACCCACAGTCAGTCGGATGGCCTCGTGGAATCCGAACGAGCTCGGTTACGCTCAAATCTGCCAAAGGGCCGTGAATTCAACATGTGGGAAGTGTCCAGTCGAGGAAAATCGGTCGATTTGAAGTGAAATCAACGGATGGGCGGTGATGACGGCGGGTAATGGCAGAGATAGAAAAATGGCAGTCAGAGACACGCCGGAGAATGATGACTGTGACGTTGGCCAACGGATCAGCCTGGACACCTCACCTCCGCGCCATGAATTGCGCCGTAATTCAGAATCCTTCGACCATAACACTCACATTAACCACTGGAATTTTCTATTGTAACCGGTTTTCATTAGCTATTGCGTCCTCCTCCTCTGCAGTTCGTTAGCCCGAGCTTCTCGGCCCGTTTCAAACTCCTCCTGCATCCCAAGCTTGCTCAGAAGCGCCGTGACGTCCTCCAGCAGCCGGCAAAGCTCTCTACAGGAAGGAGCTCTACAGGAAGCACAACATAGCCTCCCGGAGCAGAGAAACCCAGATCTTCTGCATCGGAATTGGAGTTTCGAAGAGAGGTAGGCTCGAAAAATGCCATACCCGTGCATGAAATTTCAAAAGGTGGTAAATTAAACTGTTTGGAGTAGGGAAAGTTAAAACAAGTCTACCTGTGGGTCAAGAATTGTCGTTTTCCTGGGTGATACATCGAGTTTTTTCCATTTGGTTCAGTGTTACATTCTCCTCCACGGTCCCCGTTAACGAATCCCTCCTGTAGAAATGATAAACCTCTGTAAGGACTGATCTATGCATAAAAAAAATGCGACTTGTATATCGTGGGTGTGAAAATTAAACTCTGCACTCTGTCTGTGAGAGCCTAATTTCATTTTGACAGTCAAGTTTTGGGGCAGCAGCAGCATTATAACCAGGGAATTGGTGAAAGGGGAGATACAAACATCTGAGAAACCCTGTCCTGAGAATCAAAGGAGGAAACCTTAAACAGAATTCCCTTTCTGATCAGAGCACAAGCCAAAACAGAGTATTTGAGTATTTTTCACCATGCCAGGAGGGTTTATCAGAAAGGAACCCTCGGATTCCAAGAAGTTGAGAGAAACTCCTGAGGTGGTAGACCTATTTACCCGTGCAAATTGGATGACCTTCTGTGACAGAATTCAAGGTCACGATGATGAAATAACAGAGGAGTTCCTAAGGTCCCTGCAGCCCAAATCCAAGATACTGGCCATTGTAAATTTCCGAGGATTGACCTTAAGACTCACCCCACAACTCATTAGTCGGGTCACTGACTTTCCATTGGGGATACCCTGGGATAAAGAGGAAAGGAAATTGGGCTAGAAGGCCAGAAAGGAATTTTTCCTACCAGAAGAACAGTTTTCAGAGGATAAAAATGGGGTCAGGAGAGCTAGCCTACATCCATTTTGGAGCGAAGTCAGCCTTCAGATTATGAAATACATTACCTGTGAGGGGCGATTCAGTATTGTTTATGGTTATCACTTCCGGTTGTTAATTGAGCTCAGGCATAAGATGGATTTACCCACAAAACAAAAGCTAAGCCTCCCCTACTTCCTCCTACAGTCATAGATTAAGTGTGGCATAAAACTGAAGGAAGGGACACCATACCAGCTGGCCCATCATGGGCTTATCAGGCTTCTAGTAGAAGATGCCCTCCATACTTATACTATCCCTCTCTCCTGGGAGATTTTTCACAATATGACCAAGGTTGATGATATCCGGATTCTGGCCAAGGAACTCACTTCATCCAGCAATGAGGAAAAGGAGCATGTTGAGGCAAAGAAGCAAACTAATGGAAAGGAAATTAAGGATAAGAAAACCCAGGACAGGCCCCCACAGAAAAAGCAAGAAGAGAAGCAAGGAAAAGGCCAAGCTACTGAGGCCAAAGCTGTAGGTGAAATAAAAGTGCAAATGCCAAGGGAGAAACAGTTGCAAATCAGGGCAGAAAGGACTGAAAAGGTCCAAGCAAGTGAGAGCACATCCAAGGAAACCACAACAAAATTGAAGAAGAAGACACCCCCAGCCAAGCCGGCCAAAACAGTGAAAACTGTTTCTACAGGAAGCCTGAAAACTGCCTCTACAGGAAGACAGAAAACAGTCAGCACAGGACTTTCTACAGGAAGTCTGAAGACAAAGCAACAGAGGGAAAAATCACCGGAAATTTTAGCTAGGGAGGCAACAGTTGTGCTGCCAACCCTAAGCACATCTCCCAAGCAGAAGGAAAAGTGAAAGAGGGAGCCTCCCCTGTATTTTAAGGCAAGAAGGAGTGTGAGGATTAAGACTGGCAGACCCCAGCCTCTGTCAAAAGAGCCAATCACAATTGTAGACACCCCTACCACACAGAAGGAGAGGTCCCCCTCCAAGGCATCCATCACTTATGAGCAGGGAAGCCCGAAGACATCCACCT
Source organism: Pinus tabuliformis (assembly GCA_031772625.1). NCBI lineage: Eukaryota > Viridiplantae > Streptophyta > Pinopsida > Pinales > Pinaceae > Pinus > Pinus tabuliformis. Next base: position 293,798,670 of record CM062812.1, read on the forward strand.
GGAGGGAGAGAATCAAAATGTTGGCCACAAAGGCCTCTCTATAGGATGCTTAGATTAGTCTACAGGAAACCTTGGCTAGGTTGAAGGAGACCAAAGCAATGGAAGGTGAGGCAGCTAAATGACCCCAGGAGGAAGAAAAGGTGGAGAACATTGTGGAACCTAGCCCCCAGCCCATCTTGGGCTCCTACTATAACATCTTGGAGGCCGGAAAGATCATTCCTCAAAAATTCACAATACCACTTTTCCTTGCACTAGAAGAAGAGAGAGTGAGGACCCACACTTGGATGAAAATCGCTAATTCCAAGGGTGTGGCAGATATAGGTCCTCTGGAGGAACAACTCAAAGAGGCAAGGAGGGAATTGGCTCTAGTACGGCATGTGGAGAGCAGCCAATGGGTCAGGCTATAGGAAGAAAATGAGCTGCCTAGACAGCAGCTACAATTACAGGGACAGAGGAAGGAAGACATGCCTCATATCTTGGGAGAACAATAGCAACAGGGGGAGCCCACAACAACCAAAGATACCCCTGATGGACAGCAGAGAAAGGAAGGGATGTAGACTGAAATTGAGATACTGAATCGGCAGCTACAGGAAAAAGAATTGGAGACACAATCTCTGAAACAGCAGATACAAGAAAAGGAGGCCCAACTGGCCTGCATGGCCAGCTGGACAATGGAAGCTCTGTAGTGTAGGCAGCCTACCAAATCCTATGCCCTATACCTCAAGGATCAGTGATTACAGTTTTAGATCAATACCTTGGCTCAAAGGGGCATCACCCCATTCCAAAATTATCATCAGTTTGTAGCTCTCTATGGCAGTAGTTCATCTGAGGATAGGGCCAAATTATCAGAGTTCTACTTTCACAACTTTTCCCTTCCGGACATGAACGCATGGGATCCCAACACGGTGATAGGAGATGTCTAGCTTATGGCTATGGCCTCTTGGATGAGCCATGAGGAGAAGAGAGCAGCAGAAGTCCGCAGTATCATAGGCAGAGAGCTTAGTGAGCCTCTCATGATCAGAGCAGAGCCAGATGACCCATCAGTAGTGATAAGCGCCCACCAGCACTTGGCCAATAGTCCTCAGGATCTACCAGAATACATTGAGCAACAGGCTCAAGCCATTGCCCACTTTGAGGACATGGAGAGACTGTTGGGAGAAAACTGCATGCATGCCTGCACAAGGCAGTGGAACACACTGCCTCACAGCCTGAAGATAAAAGAATACCACTCACCCACCAGGATGAGGGAAGCCTTGGCAAGGGTACCCCTCTACAAAAAATTGATGTAGAACTTGCAGGTCAATTGGATTGGCTTGAAATTCAGTCCTCCTTTACTTTTGGGATTGCTAGAAGGAGTGAAGGAAGAGGAGGAAGGTAGACAATGGGAGGAAGTGGAAAGGAAGGCAGGATTCCACAACCGGGAAGAGGATATCATAGTAGAGGCTTGGGACGTGAGGGAGGCGATCAAAGCCATAAAGGATGATGAGCTGGACTAGTTGCTCAGAGGATGAGCAACCCATTTAGCAGGGGGGTGATGATGAGCCCCGAATTGGGTAACTTATTGGGCTCATTTTGCCTAATTATCCTTGTTCAATCCTCCATTTTTCATAGATTATGCATGTTTTTCTAGTATGTTTATGTTATTTGAACGAATAAGGGTGGTCACTCTACCTAGGAGGCTAATACATGGTCATTTCAGGTTTTTTGGACAAATTTTGGAGCAAAACCAAGCAATTATGGCCCAAGTGACAGCCAAGCTTGAGGTGAGGATTCATAGGGAGGTTGTCTATGGCATTAAATGGCCCTTCCTCGAAATCTCCACCCTCAACTCCGAGCTCAACAGGCCACCAAAACGAGTTCTAAAGGCAGCCAAGCAGCTTTGGGAAGAGTGACTGTCTACTAGCAGTTGGAACAGCCGAGTCCCTTGAATCTAGGAGGGCTGCTAGCCCCCTCGTATTGTATAAATAAGAAGGCCTCAGCCTTCGTAGTTTACTTTTGGAACTGTTGGTATTTGCACTATAGTGTTGTCCTTTCTTCAGCTCGTTTTTCTTAGCTACTGTTGTACACTTTCTTGTGATGATTATTTTTGAGTAATGAGAAGCAGTTTTACTTGGCATCAGATCTGAGTTCTTTATAGGAGCCTACAGCTCTTGGGGTTGGGCCCAACCCGAGTGCTAAGGCCTCCTTTATGTATTGTTATTTGTTCTTCATGCATTTGCAAAATTATTTCTGTTAAGTAGATTAAATCTTGTTGATTAACTAGGTCACTGTTAATGGTTAGAAGGAATTTTAATGCTCAGATTTAGTTGGTAGGTTATCAACAGGGAAAAAGCTTCAAAAAAGGGCCATCAAACATCACTGGTTTCACCTCTCCCTCAATGGGATCAGGAGCTGGAATCAGGGTGACCTTGCTACCCACAAAAACACTGATTTTGCTTTGCCATGCAATCACTAGTGTTTGATTTTGATGTGTAGAAGTTGGTTACAAGTTCAGTATTTTGCTTACTTAGTTGCATGAGTTAGTATACATGGTTTCATTGTAGTTCAACCTCTGTTCATTCTCTTTACTGACAGCTAAGATCAGCTTAGGCTAACGTAACTAGGTATTTGATTTATTTCAAGTTTTCATTGGTTCAATTGGACAAACGACTTGCAGAGCACCTGTACCAATTCTCTACCTGCCCATTCTCCATCAAACCCATCTTCTCCATCCCTCAGCTCACCTTCTAACCTTACGTTTTCCATTTGCTCACATAACCCTAGCTTTTGTGCATCATTAGTTTAGTCCTCCTTGAACAAATCCAGCCATCTACATCTGTCCTCAACTCCATCCACCAAGTCCTAGTCCACCTCCAACCCTTGTCCTACCTCCATACCCACTCCTTCATCTTTCTCCATCCATCCATCCTCCAAAATCCCATTTCTGAACATCCTGTAGAAAGTTACATAACATCCTGTAGAAAATCACAGACATCCTATAGAACCCCTGCAGACTTCCTGTAGAAGCTCACAAATGAGGTTTCTTGATATCCAAACTCTGTGAAACTCTCTGGAAGGGTATTAGGGACCACTTAGGCCCTCTCTGAACCTTCCCGACCTCATCTAAGCATTTCCTCTCACCAATTCACCTCTGCACAGTCAAAACAGTCAAATCGCATGCATGATAATTCTGACAACTTATTCAAAAATACAGAAAGATTTTTTTTTCAGATGTTACTGTAGAAGTAGCTTAGATACATGTATTTACCTTCCTAGAAGTCAATGGCATCTCTTTCAGTAGCTTGCATCGTCTTTCCTGCATCGGTAGGGATAGCTTGTAAAATTAGGGTTTGCTAGGGTTTACGTTTCCTTTTTGCTTTCTAGTTTCTTTCTGCAAGTAGATCAGCCTTCTTTCAGTTAGCTTTCGTCCATCAGTTAAAAAGCTTCTTCTCAAATCTCATAGAATTTGGCTTAAGCCCCTAGCGGACTTGTGCCAGCTGACCAAGTGATAGCTGCGGCAAGAGCTAGTACTTGTGCATATAGCACCGTCGCTTCCAAGTTTGTTATGAACTACCGGGTTGATAAAAGTAAAGAAGGGAGTCCCAGGAGTTGCAGCATTATTGCTGCAATACTGGAGCTCACCACCACCCTCGGTAAATAACCTTTTTGATTGCCTTACTATCAGCCTTTTGAACCTTGGTTGTGTTCTTACCATCACCTCCATTCGTTTGGCTGATCATACACTCCCACTTGATTGTTTACCGTTTTGAGGAACATCTACGATGAGTGATTCTAATTGCCTCCCTCTTCACACTGCCATGTTTTGAGAAGTTCCAAACTTACCTGGAACCAGTTGCTATCTGAAAATACCACTCATTCCTCAAAAACGAGTCTCTTTTAAACTCTTTTTAGACTCATTAAATATAAAAATATTGTCGAGCTATTGGTCTTCCTAGCTCGTTAAAGTAAGGGGAAGTGCCATCCCTCCTATACATTTTAATATTTTTGTACCTGAGGGATTATCAAACAAAAATATCGAGTGCTTGTCTTTTTCGGCTCGCTAAAATGATTGAAAAGTCACCCCTTTCATATTATTTTATACTTTTTCAGACTTAAGGGATTATGCTACGAAAAAGGACTGTTGGAGTTTCCTTTTCGTCCCTTTTTCAAACTCTCTAAACATGAAAAGGACTGAGTTATCTTTGTCGTTAAACTCTTTAAAACAATAGCGACAAACTTGTCCACCCAAACAAGAAGGAGTTTCACTGTCGTTAGGCTCGCTAAAACATACCGACAGGTTTGCCCGAAGGGAAAATTATAGACCAAGCATATGTTATCCTCCTCAAGCTTGAAAAAAATAAAGAGGCACTGGTCAGCAATGACTGGGGAAAAAGGGAAGAAAACTTGAAGAATTTTATTGGTAGCGGGTCGCTCTTGAACATGACACTTTCACTCCGTCACCATGATTGAGTCGGGTTGGGTTATTCCATTCACTGTTCATATCACCATTGGTCCTCCGTACCATCCATGGGGTTAATGCTACCAATCCATATCAGTGTCGCCAACATGTTCAAGAGAAGTCATTCAGAGAATTTACCATCCAGCTAACGCCTCATCCACTGCAATACTTTCACCTTTCATTTTTCATGGCCCCCACTCCTGAACCTTGTATCATCAAATCGTTTTCACCTCCAGAAAAATCATTTGCTTCGTTTTGTGTCGTAGATGTGGGATACATCAAGGCCCTCCTACAATGAGTCACTTCTTGTCAATGTCAGCTCATTATCCAAGAAGTTGACTTAGAAACAACCCTTTCAGTACTTTGAAGCTTGCATGCCTTAATGGCAAGTTTCTCACTTCCGGCGACAGGTTTACATCAATGGCCTTCGACCGAGAGATTTTGCGTGGTGTTTGACATCGACTCATATATTCACACCATGTGAATTGTACTGTAGTACCTTGAGGGTCATTATCATGATTCCTCTCATGCCTGTTAACAGCTTACATTATTGGCTAGTAATCAGGCGATGTCTTTCTATGTTCAACTTCAGAACATCTTTTCACATGGATCGACTTGTACATTGAGCGAAGATTGAACGAGTTTGAAGACCCCGAATCTAGTTTCATCCATCCGAGCTGCGATATATTCAGGAACATAAAGACATCAAATGTGCACAGAATCTACACAGATAGTCATCTAAACAAAAGAAGATGACTCTTCATAAGAAGAATCACTCTGTCCTATGTACATGAAAATGAATTTATAAAGCTGAGCATGGGAATGCCCGCCTCAACTAGATCATGAAAATAATATGATGATGATGTATTATGTTTTATCTTATACAGGTCACCTTCCAGTTCGAATACCTCGAATCCTCATGATAAAGCATTTCACCCGACATCAGAAGATTTATAACCTCATGCTTTAGGGGGCAACTGTTATAGACATATTTGGGCACTGTAACTCCAAACTCATATGTCCATAAACCAAAGGCTCTTTAGTCGCTAAAAGTGTTGTTTCATACCCTAAAGAATCATGGTCAACTGATTACATCATTTCCCAAAAGTTCCACCTAAAAAACCACTCAGAACTGGCCAAAACTGGACCATACTGACTGCTCCATGGTCAAGTTGCGATGCATACTAGCTGCCACACTAACCAAGTGCGATGCATACTGAAATGGCCTTCTGTAGGGTGCGATGAGCGAGAATAGACAAATGGCAGAGACAGTTTGCTAAGTGGAAGCTCATGGAATCTTCTAGAAACTTCTCCCAGGACACTTGCCTCTCTGAATTCGCCCAGGGATGAGTAAGAGATCAATGAAATCTCCAAGTGGAACCAAGAACTATCAGTGGAATGACACTAATCAAAAACCCAGAGCTGACTCACACCCTTGCAAGACATCTATAAATGGATTCCTCATTTAAGATATCTGGAGGCTGGAATTTTGTAATTTGTAAGGAAGTGTTGTTGGTTTATCTGTGAGAAGAGACATTGTATTGTTGGGTGATCTTGCTTTTCATGAGGTGAAGAGGGCTTCTATGCTGGGAGGATGATGCTGGATTAGACAGCTAGGTTGTAATCCTCTCTTCTACTATTAATAAAGTTCTTTGAGTTTTCCTCCATATAATCGTGTGTTTGTGAATCTTATTGTTTATGAATGCAATTGTATGGTCAATGTGTTTCTGATTATGCATTGTTTATGATGTTTTAGATAGAGATGTTTTGATGGTTTTCTGTTACTTTGACTCTACAGGTACTCTTTAAAGCGGGACAAGTAGTATAGGAGTGGCAAATTCTATCAATGGAAAGAGAAATCAAGAAAGGATCAAAGCAGAAGATCCAGGTTGGTCCTCTTGTCTTCCCTCTTATCTATTACACCTAAAGTAAATCTCGAATTGCTTTGATTGTTTGTTTCTAAGATAGCTACCCATCTTAGTGGGACTAGCAGTTCGAATCAACACTAGTTTTCCCGGAAACACCATCCAATTCGACTTTCTTTCAAACACATTCAGTGTTACATCTGTAATGAATTATTGAAAATCAATTTTTCAAGAGAGTTTTTTTTTTGTTACACAACCTAAACATTTTGCCACTGAATTATGTGTCTAGGATCATGTATGTACGTTTTTAATAAGGAGACATGGAACATGTTATGAACACGTATATGGCCAGTTAAAGCTAATTGATAAGATATTGGACCAACCCATGAAATAATATGGAAGGGGCCACAAAACCGGGGGGCTAGTTTAGAGAAACCATTCCACCTTAAGGTACTTCACCTGGGTTTCACTCTTAAATATACATGATCTCCTACTTGAAACTCTTGATATGATCTTCATTGATCAGCATAATTCTTTTGTCGATCTTGGGGAGATTTTAAATTGGATTGTACATTTTTCATTGTAGCTTCCATGTCCTTAAGCATGTCAAGCCCTAGCATTAGCTTATCCTTCAAGCTATTCCAATTAATCGACACTCTACACTTCCTTCCATACAACACTTCGAATGGACTCATTTTCAACGATGCATGGTAAGCATTGTTATAAGAAAATTCCAACAGGTGTATGTATTCCTGCCATTTTGTGGTTTGCTACATTCTAAGCATATCCTCCAACACTTGGTTTACTCACTCAGTTTCCCTGTCCGTCTTCGAATGGTAGGCAGTACTGAATTGCACCTAGGTTCCCAAGCTAGTGAACAGGGCCTTCCAAAAGGTGGAGGTAAACTTCACATCTCTATCTGAAATAACCATCTTGGGGATTCCATATACTCTAAAATTCATTTCATGAAGATGTAAACGATTTGTATGGCCTTATAAGTTGATTGGACCGGAATAAAATGAGAAACTTTTCTCAACTTGTCTACTACGACCATCATAGAGTCATTCTGTATTTTCTATTTTGGGAGTCCAGTAATAAAGTCTAAGGTGACAATCTCCCATTTCCATTTAGGAATGGGTAGAGGGTGAAGTAGGCTAGCTGGATGTTGATGTTTTTCTTTCACATGGTGGAATTCTAAACATTGTGCCAAGTACTGGGTTGTCTCTGTCTTCATAACCAATCAAAAATAATCCTTCCTTAATGTTGTGATTAATTTTTGGTATCTCGGGTGCACAGTATATGGGTTTCTGTGATATTCATCCAAAACAAACCACTTAACAACTTGTTAATTTGGTATGTAAATGTGATTATTGTACATCAACATTCCTTCACTATTAACATCATAGCCTAAATTCCTTTCAGAGTTGTCTCCTTGATTCATCTGTTGCCATAAAAATTGGTATTCTAGATCTTTTGGAGCAGCTTCTTTTATCTGATTTGAAAAATAAAATTTCATTATACTAAAATAAATCTCATAGATACAGTTCAGTCTTCGACTTAAAGCATCAACCATCCGATTTTCCTTGCCCTTCAGATTCTTAATGTTGAAGTCAAACTCACTTAAAAATGTTGTCCATCGTGCTTAATGGGTGTTCAAGTTTGGTTGATGAAAGAAGTTTGTTAGGCTACTATGATTTGTCATTAGAATAAACTTCTTTCCCAACAAATAATGTTGCCAAATTTTGAACGCATGAATTATTGCGGTAAGCTCTAAGTCATAGGCTAAGTAGTGTTGTTCATGTTCCTTTAACTTTCGTGACTCGTATGCCACCACACAGCCCTCCTGCATTAGTACACCCCCAATTCCAGTTTGGCATGCATTGGTACATACCAGGAACTCCTTGTTCAAATCTACTATCCTTAGAATTGGTGTTGTAGTTAGTAAATACCTTAAATGCTCAAAGCTTTGTTGGCAATCCTCAGTCCACTTAAATTCTTCCCCCTTTCTCTTCAAGGACGTAAGTGGGTAGACCACCTTATAAAATAATTTTATAAAGCGGTAGTAATACCCAGTCAATCCTATGAAAGAATGGATATCTGCCACATTCTTGGGAACAAGCCACTCCATTATTGATTTACTTTTCTCTTGGTCTAATTTTATGCCTTTTTGTGTGATAATATACCCCATATACTGTATCTCGTTCTTACAAAATTCACATTTATTGTATTTCACATGTAGTTGATGTTCTCTCAAGGTCTGCAACACAATTTGTAAGTTCTTGTGATGTTCTTCCAAAATTTTAGAATAAATTAAAATGTCATCGATAAAAATAAATACAAATTTGTCAAGATATGAATGAAATATCCCATTCATGAGACTCATGAATGTGGCGATGGAATTAGTCAACGCGAAGGGCAGAACTACAACCTTGTAATGCCCATAGTGGGTATTGAATGCAATCTTACATATATCCTCCTCCTTTATTCTGATCTGATGGTACCTTGATCTTAGATCAATTTTCGAGAATACATTAGCACCCTTGACTTGATCAAATAGATCATCAATTCTGGATAGTGGATATTTATTTTTGACAGTCAATTTGTTTCATTGTCGATAATCAATGCACAGTTTTAGGGTGCCATCATTCGTTTTAACAATCAACACCAGAGCTCCCCATGGGGATACGCTAGGGCATATATAGTTTTTATCTAACAATTATTGTAGCTGAATTTTCAGTTTGGTGAGATCTGGTATACTCATCCTATAGGGTGCTTTGATACTGGGGAAACCCCTAGAACTAACTCATTAGTGTAATATATATCCCTTTTCTGTGGAAGCCCTGGTATCTCTTCGGGAAATACATCTGCAAACTCTTGGATTATCAGAAAATCTGTTAGTTAAGCTTTTACGACGTTATTTTTAGCATAGCCCACTTGCACCGCATAAATACGACAACCCTTCCGCAAACATTTCCCCAACTGAGAGGTAGTAATTGGCCTCAATTTCACAGGTCTCTTAATTCCTTGAACTTCACACCTAATACCTGCCTCATTCAAATAAATAATAGTCTTTTCTTTACAATTTACCAAAGAACGATGAGCCTACAACCAATCCATTCCTATTAGAAAATCATAAGATCCCAAAGGTAAGACATTCAAGTTCACTTTAATGGTTTGGTTTGCTAATTCGATAGAGAAGTCTTCTAATTTAGCCCCCACTCACCTATTGGCTCCTATGGCTAGCTAAACTAGCCAAGGGCTTTTAAATTTCTGGGTTTGTAATTGACAAAATTATACTTTTATAGGACTTATGTAACTTAAGTTAGTGCTAGGATCTATCAAAATTGAAACAATATGTTTAAACATTTTAACTTCCATTTTGATAATGCTGGGTTGATAATTTGCCTGACAATCTTCCAAAGCTACATTAATTTTCGGTATGCTTATCACCAATTCACCCATTGTTGAAGCCTCCAGTATGTTATTTATTGGTTCCATTCTCCCACGGTGACAACAATTCTTAATGTAGTTTGATTCTCCACAACCTCAGCATTGCAGGGGTTGTTTCTATCCTTGATTACCCTCAAACTTAGTACATCTCTCCACTAATCTAGCTTCATTTCGAGGTTGAAATTTTAGCTGGTTTTACTCCATGTTTCTCCCTTGCTACCCCTGTATTCCTAGGATTAACTATTATGTTATTTCTACTATTCCGTGCAACTTTTTGTCCATTCTTGTCAAGCCAACTTTTACTATTATCCTTTTTCTGCATCTGCTGATAGCATATTCACACTTTTCTTATAGCGTCATCCATGGTTTTGGGATAGTCATCTCAAGTAGTTCCTTCATATGCATCGACAAGATGCTAATAAACCTTTGTACTTTATCTTTCTTCTCTCGTATATACAGTACATATCGTAGCAAGGAGGTAAACTTGGCCACATATTCATCCATAGTCAACTGACCTAACTTTAGCTCATGGAATTCTTTAGCCTTATCATCATAAAACTGTTATGTTAGATATTTATTCCTAAAATGTCTCTAGAATTCTTCCCAAGTAATTGATTTCTCATCAACAACATGCACCACTTTTACTTCTTCCCACCACAAGGTAGCCTTTCCTTACAACTGGTAAATGGCTAGCCAAGCTTTTAAGTTTTCATCATACTCATAGATTTGAAAGTACTTGGTCATATTTATTAACCAAGACTTTGTTGTTTCCTCAACTTCACCATCATAACTTGGGGCTTAATCTTCTTGAATTCACCTTACAATTCAACATTTCGTTTCATGTCCTTTTTGCATTTGTCACTATCTAATGTGTCTCTAGACTCCTTTTCTTTTGTTTTCTGATTCCCTTTTGACTCCCGTGTTCTACTTTCTTCTGGTATGATATCCTCTCTCCTTTTGCGAGACTCTACCCAATTACCATTGTCAGAAATAGGTTTAGAATTCTAATGATTTTGTCTCTTTGTTAATCTCTTCATAATGCGCTCTTGTTCACATATTAAACATTCATTTCTAGTCTGAAGGGTTTCCATTTCCAAGTGGAGTTTCTCTATTGTTTCCATCATTACGGCAGTCCTGTTACAATATTCATTCTCCAGTTGAATCCATAGCTTAGGATTAGTCCCTTCTTAAGGCATGGATTTAGGCTCAGTAATGGGTCTTGCTAAGGGTGTAAAAGTGGGTCCCCTTCTTCTCCTTATAGCGTTCTCTCTTTCTCTGTGAACACACAACACAATTTTTTCTACACCCAGTAAGGTCCTTAGTGTAGAACCTAAGCTCTGATAACACCTGTAATATTCCCCCATAATTTTTCTTTTATATATATATATATATAAACACCAAGGTATGCAGAAATACAAGGTTAACTTTCTATCAACACCTAACTAAGCACATTATTAAGTTTATGCGATATTCATTATTCCAATTTCGAAATATGAACATTGTTAAAATTTATTACACTTATGAGTTAGCCATGTAGATTAACTACGGGTTACCCAACCAAGACCCTATGAACCCTCGATAAATTTTATTCCACATGGTCGCTCCTACCTCGAGATTGATGTTTCATCCATGGTGTAGACTTGCTTTGGGATCACCACCAGATAAATGGCAAGTGGAACTTGGGGCTGGATCGACGGTGGAGATTCCGGGGAAGGAGTTAGAGGGTAACTACCCTCCACACACATGCGTTCTGCTGCCTCATTGTGCATGTTCCTTGCTTCAAACCTTTGCTCTACAACTCGTTCAATGTTTACAGCTTTCTTCTGACCTCCATGATTCAGCTACCCTCTGATTGGTGTCATGGTGCACACAGACTTGTTTTTTGGCTAGGATTTTCACCAGTGAGGTATTGTTTGACATACTAACCTCAAATTTTCACCCTACTTGATTTCATTGTGATGACAATTTGATGTTGGGGTTTATGTTACAAGAATGGATACTTGTGGTTGATCCCATTCCAAAGTTCTTCTGTCTATCTCGCTTGAATATTCCCTTAATTACATTGCTCAAGTAAACAATTATTTCAGTTGCGTGTGTGTTTTTTTTTAATTTATAAGGGGCTTACCCACAAAGGTTCCCAAGTCTTTTAATTTATCCTTGTTTATTATAGGAGAGCTTTATTCGCAAGCTTCAGTAGGTCATATGGGAAATATGCCACATTACTTACTGGAGTTCTGACCCTTAGCTAGATGACCTCAAGCTATGGTTGTAATACATCAGGGTGAAAAAGACCCGCTTCCTTAAGTCAAGGGTGTCCGATGTTCTTTTCTTTGCATTTATCCATCAACCCAGAAAGGGTTTTATTCCAGGTTTTATGGAGTTTCCAATCCATGGGATTATCCTTCAACCCGAAAGGGTTTCTTTTTCTATGTTTATAGGGTTTTTCAGTCAATGGCCGTAGCCAATGGTAACTGTGCATTCTTCAATAGAGCTCTCAGCCCAGGTTGACCGCAAGAGAGAAGATGAGGTTTTCCTTGTTTTGAACTCGAGGGTCACTCGAGTCAAGTCATGGACATATTACTTTTTATTTATGTCTTGAATGTTCATATGTTTTGTTCCTTTCAAGTTGTTGGTTTATACTTCTGCTACATTAAACAGGTTATACTGTATTTTCTGAAATTTATTTATATTGGAATTTTTACTTAAATGTTTTGCTTAAACTTGTTGGAAATGTGTATATGTGTTTGCTATACTAGAACTATATATATATATATATATATATGTTATTGTTGGACACCTAATCCTCTAAGGGTTGGTGTGGAAGCTAAACAACCAAAAGGAGTCCAAGAGACCACTCGGAATATGAATCCAAGGGTCACACCATGTACTATAAATGTATATCATTTGTTAATAATAAGTGTACTCTCTTGTTTACCTTTCCTACTTTGTTGCTAACCATGTGTGTGTCTAACATGGTATCAGAGCAAGCGATCTCCTACCCTGCTCAAGTATGAGCCACTTGTTTATGTGAGATTTTTTTTCTGTGGCCTTTCTATACATGTCAGTCATATACCTCCATTCTAGACTGCCATCAATTCTGCATTTCATAAATGTTTTCCTAGCCAAATTCTAGCTGCAATCTCTGTGTGGTAGTTTTATATTGATTTTGTGGCATCTCTCATGTCACTTCTGCCATTTTCTGCTACTTGTTAGAACTTGAGCGTTTTATTCCTCATTGAGAGACAGGGAACTAAGCATTATTGGTTAGAGTTGCATGGTCCAAGAGAGAAACGCACATGAGCTTATCTATATTTGCGCACTCCTAAAGAAGCATACACCTCCTTATCGAATTGAAGAGGTGGAGAACGGAGCCCCTACACTAGACTTAGGTCACCGTTGTCCAGAAGTTGATATAAGACTTCTCGTATTGTTTTGCCCTTAATGAACTGTGATATGGCTTGCTAAATATGGAATATCAACTATAATCTGCTACAGGAATAAGATATATTGCTTTTATGGATGCACAGCCAGTAGGTTTCTTGGATGAATTACTGCTTTGCATACCTACCACTGCATACCTACCACTGAATCCCACTAAATAATCACATGCGTTGCTTGGAGTTAGTACCATAGTATTATTAACCATTTCCATACCACCTACACTGCCTAAAAGTGTTTCCTACACTGCCATCCACGTTGGCCTGACATATATAACATTGTCCTATTAATTTATACATTATTATTGTGTCATATCACCTCCCTCTGTCACGCTAAATGCTCCATATCTCTATTGTTACGTTATTTATATAACACTCCCTCCCTTGTCAGTTGCATTGGCCTAGTGCATAGAATCGTTGGGCGGAAACGTGGTAAATGAGACGTTCCATCTAACAAACCACTTAGGTTGGTTACACAGATGATTCTTGGTTGGTCATAAAATAAAGGATGCACCCTCGAGGCTAAGATTCAGTTGGCTTCCCCCCACTCGGCAACCAGTATGCATTCCATCCCAACAAACAACAAATTGAACAACCATAACCCCGATGTGCAACCTTCTTCTTGGTCTTAAAAATCTTCATAGCGTGTTGGATTAAGCTCACACAATCAGGAAACCTCTTCCCAAGCTTCGCACCGACTGCAGTGCAAACCAGACACTCGAAAACGCCACAATTGCAATTCCATTCATAGAATTGCCTCAGCTCTTGGTCCTCCTCAAAAGGCTTCATAAAAAAAAAACTCTAGGCATCAGCTTCCTTCTTTATAGCACCGCCACTTGGCACAGAGGCCGACCCCTCGTCAAAAAGTCTTTGAAAGCCCTTACAGCCTTATGTTGCAGATTGATATTTGCGACATGCAGCTGCTCCCCTTCAGTCAAGGGTTCTACCAATTTTCTGTTTGATGAATGTTCCCAACAATCCGTAGATTGAGAAAGATTGTTGGTGTCCCAATCCGACGCAGCAATCCAATTTTTATTAGCATTTTCAGTCTCCTCGAGTTTTCCAGGATCACTTTTCTTAGCAATGATAGCTCTTTGCAACAAGCAGTAGCCATCTGTAGGAATCTAATCAGAAATGATGTTATTGTCGAAACGCCTGAATAGCACATATGGATTTAACTGGCAGCCTACCACCGAAATATCAGAAGGAAGGTGCAGTCTAAACATGCTCAACATCGTTTCAGGTCTCCGGTATGCAGTCAACAAATTGGTGAATTGAAATGATATTGCCAGTAATAGTAGTAGTATTATAGATTTTGGTACTCCACTTTTCTTTTTAGATATCAAAGGGGTAAGCATAGGAGCCACGAGGCCAATCCGCCAGCAGACACTAGTTACTCACAGCTCTTTATTCTTTGCCTCCATTACAACTAGTCGTGGAGAGGTTACCAAAAGGAGGGAAAAATGCACTTCTGTTATGTCTTTTATTTTCGATATGTTCCAGATGGGGTACGCATGTAATAACTTGCTCTAATGGTCACACTGTCCATACATACATTATCTATTCTATTAGCGCAATGAAGGCTCACATATTACTGTCATCTGTTATCTTTGAGACCTGGGCCATTTATTTTCACCGGAAATGCGTATGGCCAATGCATACCCAATTGGCTAGTACCTTCATTCCTATGAGTATTGTTGTTGCATTTGGAGTTTACCCTGTTCGTGCATGATATGTGCATTGATAACTCCTATCTCATTTCAATCGTAATGGTGAGTTGGTTAAAATTATGACTTTCTGCATTGAATATGTGCTGAAATGTGGTGGTGTGCTATGCGTTTGAAGGTGAAGAAGGTGTGTTGGTTTATATGCTGCATTATTTTTATGCATTGGTGAATGGAGCATATGTTTTGAAGGTCATGGTATGTATATGTTGGAGAGTGCGTAATTCATGGTATGCTTTGCAAGTAGTATGTGGTATGGTGGCTCTTCTCTTTGCATTGATAGCTTGACTCGTATGACAAATGACAAATTATATGCACATTGAGTTATTTTTTAAGGTTGTGTGGTATATATATGCTGATGTTTTCTCTGCTTTGAATTATATACCTTGAACTGTAAGTTGCGCTCTTTCCAAAGTTGAAATTTTCTTGGTCAATGGTAATGTTGACTTGCTCAAGGTTCCAAATTTCCAGCGATAAAGAAAATATTCTTGACATAGTATTGTGAGTGGGTGCTGCTTCTTCATTTGTTCATAGTTATGATCAATTTTTAAAAGGTGTAATTTTGACAATGGAGAATATGGCTCAAATTACTGAAGTATTAGAATTCTTGAAAACTTTGATGCATTCTACTGATCATGGTACAATGAAAATCAGCAACACTCTCTGTGCTACTAAAACCTATCTGCAGTATATAGAAGAAAAGGTATAATTTTCAGAGCTTGAATCTCAACTACAGCGAGCAGAATTACAACAATGAGGTCATCATTCTGAACATGTTTCTATTTAGAACAATGAAACAGACTCCCATAAACAACAAGACAATAATGTTACAATTGATTCAGATCCAGTGCCCAATAAAGCAGCAGTTGTACATGTAGATGCAAAAATTCAGTCTGCACTTCCCAAGTTGGTCATCAGACCTTGGGAAGAGCTTGTCCACAACAAGCACAGAACTGGTCTTGGATATGACAAGGACGTGTCCTTTCATATTCCAGACTACTCCAAACCAATCCAATTTCAAAGTGCTGGATTTCTTCAGGACGGTTCATCTTCACCTGCTCCTCATGACAGTTCACCTCCAGTTGTTCTAGATTCTGCCCCTCTTCCACAACAACAGCAACAACAACAGATTGTGAAATGCCAACACTATGACCGAGTTGGCCATATGAAAGATCACTATTTTGATCTTCATCCATGTAAGCATTTTCATAAAACCAGTCATTCTTCAAACAGATGCTTCAAAAACAAACCTCCTGCAAGAACAAAGATTCATCTTGGATGGATTGCTTCTTGGCAATGGCCATCGACAACCAAGAAGATATTCCAGTCACATGTCAGAACTTGTTCTAGAGTATTGAACAGTCTCGTAGTTGAGTTTTCTCCATCATCTCACCTTGTATCTGACAGGGGGGGAATGATGTTCATCTACAAGCGTCAAAGCCACATCAAGTGAGCCTGAGCCACAACCTACCATACCAGATTCATATTTGTAGCCAGAGACAAATATTCCCCTGAGCATGCCTTCAGTCGATGATACCTCTTCAAATAATTAGGGACACTTCCTCTAGCAGAAGACTTCAGCTTCTTGCTAGTTTTGGAAGAGTTCCAGGAATTTCATTAAGCATTCCAGAGTTGTTGGTCATCCTTAAAACATCATAGGTTGAGACTTTCCTTTTGAGTTTGAAGTTCTCCCTTTTATGCGGGGTGAGACCTCCCTTTCATGGTGGAAGGTTTCCCTCTTCAAAACATCAGAAGCACTTCCTCTAGCATAAGACTTGAGATTCATGCCAGACTTGGAAGAGTTCTAGGAACTTCACTAAGCGTTTCAGTGTTGGTGGTCATCCTTAAACCACCACCCTTTATACCAACATTTCAGAGAGCACATTCAGCCAAGTGCTACCATGCATTTTTGCACGTTTTGTATTACAACTCTCTTCTTGGACTCATACATAACCCTTCGGATTTGGGGGGGGGGGGAATGTTGAACACCTAATCCTCTAAGGGTTGGTTTGGAAGCTGAACAACCAAAAGGAGTCCAAGAGACCACATGGAATATGAATCCAAGGGTCACACCATGTACTATAAATGTATATCATTTGTTAATAATAAATGTACTCTCCTATTTATATTTCCTACTTTGTTGTTTCCCATGTGTGTGTCTAGCAGTTATAATGTAATCTTTGATTACTTGACACTTCAGTTCATAAAAAAATATTATTGTTATTATTCTCACCTGCATGCTAGACACAAATACTCGGTCTTATAATAAAACTTTGCTTTCTTATTGCTATAGCAGCAGTATAGTGAGGGTTCTGCCTAATAGACAAAGTCGATAGGACTAAGGGACTATTCCTCAGTGTCATCAAATGGCCTGGCCAGGGAACTAACCCTACATCCTCGGTTACTCTATTGTTACATAACAACTTTTATTTATTTCCTATACTGTAAATAGACTCCCACAAAGCCGGGTTCATAGGTATTTCCGCTATATCCCTTTAGGCAGCTTCAAAACCCCATATTAGGTTTGACTTAGAAGGGTTACTGTTGCCTTGACCTGTAACACATTTTTCGAATGTTTCTAGAACATGCTTGTTTTGAATACAACTTCATAATTATGCATTATAAATTTGTGGGTGTCCCTAAGTATAGTACTTACTGTATTTACACCTAGTAATAATTACCATTACTATTTTCAATTTGTATTCTGATCAAACACATTCCTTTCCAAGGTTGTACATGACCTTTTCTTCTGAACAACGATACCCACAAAACCACTAAGACATTACTTTCCATTTTTTTTAAATAAAAGAAAACACAACCTACAAGAACTAGAATCAAACCTGGTGCTCCCCTCGAGCCAATTTATTGCTCAAAACAATGAACCAGCTTGTCTCTTGACCACCTGGTCCCAACCAGCTTCGACCATTGACAATTACTGAGTTCCACTGGCCATCCAACTCGAGAAATCGTATTTGGTTTGCTCATTATTCACGTCCTCTCAGACTCTGCAAAAACCAAAACATATTTTTCCTCTGTCTTCCTTAGGTTCCCTGTACCCTCTTGGACTCCCAGGATTAATTTTCCCCAGAGAGAAATCGGGCAGCTAACTGCCAGCCCTTAACTGACTTAATTATTTTTGAATATGGAATCTTGTCTCGCATCCTTCCTTTCATAGCCTTGTCGTTGACCCCTTCTTAAAACTTTTTTCTAGAAATATATGTATTTATTTATATACAAAACATTCATATTTTTTCAATAATTCTTTTATTGCAATAAAACAAAGTAATCCTAAAAATCACCCTAGCAACTCAGGGGTGTCACAATATATATTTTGTTTTTCAAGTTGTCTGTGATTCCCCATGCTTGACATGTGGCTTGAAGAACTGCAACTCATGGGCATCTAATCCATCAAAGTCACCCGGGATTGCACCTGGCTTAGGCCACACCAGCGTTTAGCTTACTAATGAAAATTCAAAAAGCCCTATTTGAAAATAAATTATATTTACACGAAAATGCAACAATAACTTTCATATATATATATAGATATATAGATATATAGTTTGTCAAGTTGTCAGTGATCCTCCACGCTTGACCTACGGCTTGAGAAGCCATGACCTAGGGGCATCTAATCCGTCAAAGTCACCCAGGATCGCACCCTGCCTAGGCCACACCAGCCCTTAGATGACTAGATTTTTAATCATGTCTCCTTCCCCTAGCACAGGGCACAACCACCCCGCCTGAGGTTTGATCCTGGGTCGTCTTGCTAACGAGGCCCATCCTCAACCAGCTGTGCTAGTAGGAATTGACATATTAGTGTGTATACTAGTATAAATATTCTAAAATATTGAATGGAGATTAAATATCTACCATTTATTTAATAGTTATTGATAATTAAATAAAAATTCAAAAAACTCTATTTCAAAATAAATTATATTTACACAAAAATGCAATAATAACTTTAATATATATATATATATATATATATATATATATTTCAAGTTGTTTGTGATCTTCTAGGTTTGACTTGTGGCTTGAGTAGCCGTGACACAGGGCCATCTAATCCATCAAAGTCATTCGGGATCGCACCCGGCCTAGGCCACACCATCCCTTAGCTGACTAGATTTTTTTATAGATTCTTTAATTGTCGAAGGCTTTTTATTTCAACTTAAGGTGAATGAGGATGTGTTGATTTTTTATCATGTCCCCTCCCCCTAGCACATGGCACAACAACCCTTCATGAGGTTTGATCTAGGGTCATCTCGCTGACAAGGCCTGTCTTCAATGGGTTGTGCTAGTAAGACTTGACACACACACACACATAATTTTAGTTATCTTTTAACAAAATAAATTATTTATGTATTTAATAATATTAAATTTAAATTTAATTCTTCATCATGTATTTTCCGAACTTATTTTTGTGAAAAAATAAACTGCCATACCATACTTATTCGAAATATAACACTTTTACAAATTTTCATTAAAATAAAATAAATTTCCACATAGATAGATATTTTCTAAACTAAATTAAAACAGAAGTATATAAAAGTTATAAACCTTTTTGAACCATGGATTTGAATTGGAACAAAAAGCTATACACATAGTGTACATGTGATAGTGGTGAACATTTTTCTTGAAAGTCAACGAAGCTATGTATATGGTGTAAAAATCCATTTCCTTTCATCTACAAAATGGGGAGATTGATTCTGCAAAGAAAGATGAGGCAAAGGTGCAATTAAACTTATTGGGAATATAGTCAGGCATGAAACCTCAATTTTCATTATCAAATCTTTAGATCTAAATGCTTAATAACAAAGGCAAGGGCTCACGAACATTTATCGTTACCAAATTCTTTTATTTCATTCCTAGTAACACTCGAGCCAACTCTCGGTATTTGTATGGTGATAGAGAGTTCTAGTGATATTTCGTGGAATACAAAGGGACTTTAGTGCATCTTCCTTGTCGCATGCATATAACAAGAACCTGATAATAAAGGCAGAGGAGAAAACAATAGTCACCAGTGCCCAAGCGAAAACAAACTTCATGTGGAAAAAAATCCACAGAATAAAAGTTCAGAAATATCCCGCAATAAGGGATAAGGTAAAACATAGTATTTACATAGTAAAATAGGAAATAAAAACTCTGGAATGTGGCTCACAGCAAAAATAATTTGATTTGCTTTATGACTCTAAAACCAAGATTTTTACAGAGCTTTTCAACTCTCTATTTTTACACAGTGAAAATTGGTTTTTCACACAGCAAGATAATTTTTTCATTCCCATCTATTTTCTCTCCACTATACTTTCTCTAGACACATTTAACCATACATATTACAAAACTAAATCAAGACAAATATTGAAACACAGCATGGGCCCACATACACCAAAAATAAAAAATCTAAACTCTCATAGGTTGCAGTACTTACTCCAGTTAAGAAATAAAATCCTGGGACTTATGGTTCACCAACTCCAGATGGATATTTACAAACATTTGGATGCTTGATGTAATGTAGGGATGGGGATTTTTTACTCTCTTCAGAATTTCATTGACGAGCAAAATAGTTGAGCCTAAGGGGATTTTGTACTCTCTTTAGAATTTCATTTACCAATAGTTGAGTTAAATACTCTTCACTCGGTTCATTGTAAGAAAAAGTTGAGCCCAATACAAAGGAGATATAGTTGAGCTAGGGCTCATAAAATAGTTGAGCCTGAGGAGATTTTGTACTCTCTTTAGAATTTCATTTACTAATAGTTGAGTGAAATACCCTTCACTGGGTTCATTGTAATAATAAAGGTTCAAAACTTTTGAACCTTTATCCCCTCAAGACAAATTTGTTGGAAATTCAGAAGAGACAAACTACAAATTTCACACACAAAATTGTTGGGTTGTGTTATATCCATGCCGATTGCACAGCGGGGGGGTCATAGGGGGGCAGGCAGCCCCCCTTGTCCAGGGGGT
This sequence comes from Pinus tabuliformis, assembly GCA_031772625.1. Taxonomy (NCBI): domain Eukaryota; kingdom Viridiplantae; phylum Streptophyta; class Pinopsida; order Pinales; family Pinaceae; genus Pinus; species Pinus tabuliformis. Next base: position 293,819,539 of record CM062812.1, read on the forward strand.
ATGAGGGGGGTCGGTAGCCCCCCTCTACGGGGTCTGGGGCAGTGCCCCGGGGAAATTTTTTTTGGGACCCTATATTAGGTGGGCGGAACTACCTATGGTTTTGTGCATGGTTTTCACACATGGTTTTAGGCGCGATGTTTTTTGATCCATGGTATTCGATGCTTCGACATGTATATATATGTATTGTAACATTGAAAGGAACATAATGAAAAATAAATCTGAAAGTCCCGATTTTGGGATCTAGTGGAAAATCTCTGTGTATATGTGTTTTATGTGTTATGTTTTCACATTGTTTATTTTCTATGTTTTAGAATTTGTATGTAGGTAATTTCTGTACAGGGTTAAAACTTACATTTGGTATCATAACTGTTTTGGATTCAAGGGGACACCTTTATTGTTGAGGGGTTTCGCTTGGACCTGTGGTAGACCCTATTCAGTGGGAGATCTGTGGGATCAATTCTGGTGGTGAAAGAAGATGGCGAGCAGTGGAAAGATAGATATCGAGAAATTTAATGGTCAAAGTTTTGAGTTATGGAAACACAAGATGGAGTATATGTTGGTAGATAAAGATCAATGGATCGCAGTAGATCTGGGTATTAAACCAACAGGAGTGTCCGATGAGGAATGGAAGAAGTTGGATCGGAAGGCAAAGAGCACAATACGATTGTGTGTCTCAGATTCAGTATTGTTGAATGTATGAGGGGAAGCTACGACTAAGGCTTTGTGGGTAAAGTTAGGGACTTTGTACCAATCTAAGTCTCTCGTGAATAAACTGTTCTTATGGAAAAAGTTGTATAACCTTAGGATGAAAGATGGAGAATCGGTGACAGAGCATCTGAACGCATTTAATATTGTGGTAAGTCAGTTATTATCTGTTGATATTAAAATTTTAGATGAAGATAAGTGCATTAGTTTGTTGTGTTCTCTACCAAATTCATGGGATAATATGGTTATTGCAATAGGTAGCAATGCAACTACCTTGACGTTTGATGAAATAGTCTCATCCTTGCTGACAGAGGAGATGAGACGGAAAAATATGGAGAGCCAGAATGGTGATGTCTTGTCTGTACAAGGACAATCCCAAAACAGAAACAAAAATAAGTCATCGAGTGGGAGACCTAAATCTAGAAGGAGATCTAAATCTCTAGGAAAACCTGTTAAGGTGGTGTGCTGGAAATACAGAAAGGAAGGGCACTACAGAAGAGACTGTAAATTTAAAGCTCCTGACAAAAGAAAGGGAGCTGATGATGTTCTTTCTGCAGAGGTGAAAACCACCTCAGATGAAGATGGGGATGTGTACTTGGCTTCTTCAAGTACACATGTAGATCATGAGGCATGGTTGATTGACTCAGGTGCATCCTTCCACTTCACTCCCCATAGAGAGTGGTACGGTGAGTATGAGAAATATGATGGTGGTGATGTCTTCTTGGGGGATAACAGGAAGCTTAGAATCGTTGGTTGTGGAAAATTAAAGTTGAAGTTGCAAAGTGGAAGGATTAGAACACTTCCAAGTGTTCTGCATATTCCTGCATTAGCCAAAAATGTTTTTTGTAAGAAAGCAGGATGATGCAGGTGTAAAAATAGTGTTCGAGAAATATACCTGCAAGATGGTTTGGGGAACACTAATATTGATGTGGGGAGTTCGGATTGGAACTCTGTACAAGCTGCACGGTAGCACTATTATTGATGGGTGCAATAGTTCTGTGGTTCCTGAAAGTGGAGCAAAAAATCTAGTGGCCTTTGGAGAAAAGACTATGCTATGGCATCAAATGCTTGGACATATTGGAGAGAATGGCCTTCGAATACTTCATGGTAAAAGGTATGGTAGAAGGTATGACTAATAGCTCTCTAGACTTTGATTTCTATGAAAATTGTGTATATGGGAAGCATAATCGGGTTAGTTTTCCCTCTGGTGGTAAGAGGGAAAAACATATATTAGAGCTTGTGCACAGTGATGTGTTTGGACCTGTAAAGGTTCCATCAATGGATAAGTCTGTGTACTATGTATAGTACATCTGAAATTGGATAGTAAATAAAATTGCATCTTTATTGGGTATAAGGATGATTTAAAGGGTTATAAGCTTTGGAACCCAGTAACAAGGAAGGTTGTGTACAACCAAGATGTGGTGTTCAGAGAGGTGAAATATGTTATTAAACATAAAGTGCCATTAAAAGAACCTGAGAAGATAGAGTTTGAGCTAAAGGAAGAATAATCAGACTCTATAGCAGAAGAGGAATCAGAAGATGAAGAGCCACAAACTCCCGTTGTGAGAAGATCAGTTCGAGAAAGAAGGTAGCCAGAAAGGTATAGTCCATCTGCTTTCTATTCAAATTTGGGTTTATCTATTACTGATGATGATTCTAGAACTGTGAAGGAAGCAATAGATTCAAAGGATGAAAAACTCTAGAAAGAGGCCATGGTTGATGAAATGGCATCTTTGCACAAAAATGAAGCTTGGGATCTATTGGAGTTGCCGGTTGGAAGGAAACCCATTGGCAGAAAATGGGTGTTCAAGAAAAAAGACAAATGCAGAAGGAAGGGTAGAGAAATACAAAGCTCGGTTGGTAGCAAAAGGTTATTCCGAGGTGCCGAGAATTGATTTTGGTGATATTTTTTCTCCTATTGCCAAGGTAGCTTCTATTAGATTACTTTTATCTATTGTTGCTACTTTTGATTTTGAGGTAGAACAGGTGGATGTGAAGACAACATTTCTCCATGGGGATCTGGAAGAGGAGATCTACATGAAGCAACCTGAGGGCTTTGCGGTGAAGGGTAAGAAAGAACTGGTATGCAAGTTAAATAAGTCTTTGTATGGGCTAAAACAGTCACCAAGGATGTAGTATCAGAAATTTGATATATTTATATGGGGACTTGGCTTCACTAGAAGCAAAGCAGATCATTGTGTGTATTTTAAATTAATTGGTGACCGTGTTATTTATTTGGTCTTGTATGTGGATGACATGTTGCTCGCTGGAAATGACAAAGAAATTATCCAAGAGTTGAAGACCAAATTGTCCTCCAAATTCAACATGAAATATCTTGGTGCAACAAACTATATTTTGGGCATGGAAATTAAAAGAGATTGGGAAAAGAGGAAGCTCTGGTTAAACCAAAGGAAGTATGTCAAAACAATATTGCAGAGGTTTAATATGCAGGATATTAAACCGGTGAAGGTTCCTATTCCTGTAGGTGTAAAGTTATCTGCTGAACATTGTCCCAATACACAAGAAGAGGAAGAGGACATGTCCCATGTTCCATATGCAAGTGCAGTCGATAGCCTTATGTATGCGATGGTCTATACCAGACCAGTCATTGCATATGTAGTGGGAGTATTGAGCAGGTTTATGTTAAAACCAAGGAAGGAGCATTGGACAGCAGTGAAGCGGGTTTTCAGGTATTTGCATGGCACTAGTGATTATGGTTTGTGCTACCAAGGAAGACCAGGATTGGACAAAGTTTTGTATATTCATGGCTTTGTTGATGCAGACTAGGCTGGAGATCTAGATCAGAGAAGATCTAAAAGTGGGTATGCGTTTAACCCATTTGGAGGTGTAGTCAGTTGGATGAGTAAGAAAAAATCTATAGTGGCACTATCAACTATAGAGGCAGAATACATGGAAGCCACTCATGCAAGCAAGGAAGTAGTTTGGTTGCAGATATTATGTTCAAGTATGGTGTTAGCACAGGAGAACTATATGAATAGAGTGTGATAGCCAAAGTGCAATTTTCTTGGCAAAGAAACTTGCTTACCATTCAAAGACAAAGCACATTGATATTCAGTATCTCTTTGTGAGGGATATGATAGAAGACAAAAGGGTGTTGCTGGTGAAGGTGGACACTTTGAAGAATACTACAGATGCATTAAAAAAATCTATGAGCTCTGAGAAGTTGTCTTGGTGTAGAGAAACAATGGGCGCTGCAGGGCCGGATAAATGACTAAGCTCTCCTGTGGCCCCCTGTTGAAATAAACAACAAGTGGGAGAATGTTGGGTTGTGTTATATTCTTTCTACGACTAGCTCCCCTAGTTAACTAGGGGGTTATAGGGGAGGAGGGCCCCCCCCTTCGTTGCGTCGATTGCATAGTGGGGGGGTCACATGGGGGGCGGCAGCCCCCTTTGTCTAGGGGATTTGAGGGGGGCAGGTAGCCACCCTCTACGGGGTCTGGGGCAATGCCCCAGGAAAATTTTTTGGAACCCTATATTAGGTGGGCAGACCTACCTATGGTTTTGTGCATGGTTTTCGCACATGGTTTTGGGCACGATGGTTTTCGGTCCATGGTATTTGGATGCTTCGACATATATATATATATATATATATATATATATATGTATGTATGTATGTATATATGTATTGTAACATTGAAAGAAACATAATGAAAAATCAATCTGGTAGTCTTGGTTTTAGGATCCAGGGGAAAGTATCTATTTATATGTGTTTTATGTGTTATGCTCTCGCATTGTTTATTTTTTGTGTTTTAGAATTTGTATGCAGGTAATTTTTGTATGGGGTTAAAACCTACAAAAACACACAAGTTGCGACTCTTCTATTGATCACACAAAAACTTGATTCTTAAAATGAACCCGATGAGGGGTATTTGAACCTTTTTGACTAACGACTCGCCTAAAATAACTTGACATGCAATCACACACTAAACATGTCTATCACTTAACTCGACTTGACTCAACACTTAGCTAACTGACTCTCTAATTTTACCCGACTATTCATGCATGTGGGAGTAATTACATTTCTAACACTCCCCCTTAATTACAACCGTATGACTCAACACGACTGAACTATGCCTGCTAGGCTTACAATAGAAATTGACTCAATTATCACTCAAACATACCTGTTGGTTTATTTCTCAACTAGACTTACAATGACTCAAAAATTTTACAATTTTGATTTTTTTTTCTCTTCTTCCAAGTTCTATATCCTGAAAATTGCTTCATTCTTTGTTGAACTTTCTTGTTGTAGGATTTATTCACTTGCTGCTGCTACAAATTTTCTTTGACTTGTCTCGAACTTGTTCTAAAAACAATTGGATCCTTTCTTCTACACCTTCCTATTCAAATATTCATTCAACCATGGACTGTTCCCATAACATTGCATCTTCAAACTGTCTTCTTTTCTTTGCTTCTTGCACTTCATATTCCTGACTTTCTTTACGCCATATTTCTGGATAGCATAATCTTATCTCTTCTTCACTCTTTGTCTTTCATATCGTTCTTTTCATTTTCATCATCAGGTATTTCTTTTTTTCCTGTAATCTGCACACTCAAGATCATTATTCACCATTTCATTAAATTCTTTTATTCCAGCTGCTGCTTTAAGACTCTCATCAATTTGTTCAATTGGTTTCTTAATCCATTCTTCAATGAGCTTCAAATCTCCATCAAATTTATTAACAACCTTGTTTTCAACTTTTTCACCCATGCTATTCTGAACACCTACATATTCAAAAACAATGTTAAAAACATATTTATTATGCTCTTCAGTGAGAGCTTCCTTCTCTTCCTTCTTTTCAACTCCAGTGAAACTGTCCTCCACTATTATGTGGTGAGTGGATATTCTCATCAAAATCTCTTCAATTACTTTATCTTGTTCTTGATCACCATCTACATCTAGATGACATACTGCTTCATATATTGCTGCTACAGTGGAAACTTCAACCTTCAATTCTTCATGAAATATGGTGCTTACCATATTGCCACAATCACTCTCTATTTCAAAAAAGAAACCACACATATCATCAACATAATGTTCATCCACACTATTATGGGATATCCGAGCATGCATGTGCTCATTATCAATTTCATTGACAATTTCAACTTCACCAAATCCATCAGTTGCGAATGGATTAACCAAATCACATCTAGCTTTGTAGTCATCATTCACATGTGTCTCATCATAGTGGGATTCACCATCATCCACATTACAGTGGAGTACTTGAGAATTTAATTGCTCTTGCTTTGCTTCACATACAAAGGCTTGATCTTCTTTCTTTGCAATATTTGTTGCATCTCCTTCATCCATATGCATCCTTGCATAATGGGTTTCAATTTTATGATCTTCACAGCCATCATCCACTTTTGAGTGGGATTCTCCAAGCTATGTTTTCCTCTCAGAGTCTTGCTCATCTTCTCTTAGATCAACGGCCGACTTCTTTTCTTGTGACATAACATGTTGCTGCATGTCACTCCCCTTTGTGCCAAACTCTTCTTCCAAGATTTTCCACGTTTCCTTAGAAGTAGTAGCTTTCATTGTAAACATAGAATGTGGTAGCACATCAAATCTACACCAATCACACTCAATTTCTTCTTTGTTTTCTACTAGACTTCTCAATTTCTCGGCTGCAGCCTAAACCTCTCTAACTGTGGCAATGACCTTTGCCTCTTCTTTTTGATTTATTTTCTTAATATGCTTCAGTCGCTCTTTACAACCCATGACTATAGTCTTTCCTCTATTTTATAGTTTCTTTTCTCATTGTTTGAGGTTGTCTTCCATATCTCCGCCGAAAAAAATATGATTTTCAATATGCACCCCCACAAAACAATATCTTCACCCAAACCACTATCATATTTGACAAAAAATCAAATAATTTTGTAGACTGACAAACTTTACAAAGCTCTAAATTCTCTTGCCAATAAAATCCTGTAAAAAGTTCTCCTTTCTAATAATAACCCAAGTTTTGTTTTTTATTAAAAGAAAACTTTTTCAAAAAATCCCTTTTCATAATCCACTTTTTAAAAACTTTAATATAAAAAAAAAAAAAACGCTTTTATTTTGAAAGACATTTTATAAAATCAATCGTCTTTAAAGAAAAAAAAATGTGTTCACGTATTCAAACAAGGCACTTTAATATGACCTTTTTATGAACAACGTGACCTTTTATAAATTTTTGTGCCCTCTTAAAAACTACCCACTTAAGCATGTGAACTTTAAAGTACTCATTTGAAAAACTTACGAGACTCCTTTGAAACGTCAATGAATTGTTCACGCTAACGCGTTGTTTTGATTAATACATATGCATGCTAACGCCCCTCGTGAAAGTGAAGTCATGCGTTAGTCTCGTAATGTTACAAATTTACCTTTGACCTGTGTGTATGACAAAGACGGAAAGTCTACGACTGTTAATGGAGCTTTCTGCTAAGACTACTAGGTTATAACACCCTATATACAATTTACAAGGTGTGCTATATCATTAATCATGAGAAAAAATAAATTTATCTCCTCTCACACGGACTATAACTAATTTGTTTTCCTTATCTCTTTGTAACTTCGCTCTGATACCAATTTTGACTCAACGCTTCAACACTCAACACTCAGTTAACTTACTCTCTATTTTTATCCAACTCCTCATGCGGGAATAATTAGCTTATTTTAACACTCCTCCTTAATTACGACTGCTAAACTAAAACATGACTCATGACAACTCAAACATGCCTACTAGTTTATGTCTCAGCTAGGCTTACAACACCCAAGTTTATTTTGTGAAACTAAAACAAATATTTTGTTAATGGCTTGGTAAATATATTAGCTAACTAATCACTCAATTTACAAGGCTTCAAGTGAACTTCTCCATTGCTTGCAATTTCTCTAATAAAGTGATATATAATACCGATATGCTTGCTCTTCTGATGAAACACACTATTCTTGGATACTCTTCTTAACCATACTATTTGACATGATGTTGATGTAGCTGCTACAGATTTTGCTTCTGTTGATGAAAGTGTCACAATAGGTTTCTTCTTAGATGCCCATGCTATTACACATGAACCAAGACAGAACACATAACCAGAAGTTCTCTTCATATCGTCCAAACTATCTGCAAAATCACGATCTGTGTATCCAAGCAAATCTTTCTTTTCTATGCTTGCATACATTATTCTACAATCTCTAGTTCCTGCTATGTATCTCAGAATTGTTTGTTTTACATTCCAATATGTGTCTTTTGGATTCTCCATAAATCTGGAAATGAAACTCGCTCCTTGCATAATATTTGGTCTTGTAGCTGTGAGATACTTGAAGCTTCCAACCAATATTTTAAATAGAATTGGATTGACATATGATCCTTCATCATCCTTGCTTAACTTTGTACTTATTGCAACTGGTGCTCGGACAGGTTTGCAATTTTCCATCGTGAATCTTTTCAATAAATCTTTAACATATTTATTTTGACAAAAAAAAATCATTATTCAAATTTCTCAACTTCTATGCCAAGAAAATATTTCATGAGACCAAGATTTGTCATCTCAAATATTTTCATCATGCCTTCTTTAAATTCATCTAACTCAAATTCACCTGTAAAAATCATGTCATCAACATATAAGAAAACAATCAAAATTTTTCCATGCTCATTTACTTTTGTGTACAAGGTAGGTTCAATGTTGCTGCAAAATCCATTCTTAATCATGTAGTTATTGGTTCAGTTATACCAAGCTCTAAGTGCTTGCTTGAGTCCATAGAGCGCTTTCTTCAATTTGTAAACTTTATCTTCTTTACCTTCAACTTCATATCCTCGATGTTGCTGCACATAAATTTCTTCTTCTAGATTTTAATTCAAGAAAGTTGATTTCAAAGCCATCTGATATACTTTCCACTTGTTTTGATTTGTTGTGATTAGAACTACTCTTACAGTTTCCAATCTGGCTACCAGAGTAAATGTTTCTCCAAAATCTATTCCCGATTGCTACAAGTATAGCTTTAAATCTATCAATTTTATCATTCTCATTCAAATTTGTCTTATACACCCACTTCACACCAATGAGATTTGTGTCCTTTGGAAAATCAACCAAATCCCATGTATCATTATTTTCAATAACTTCAATTTCTTCATCCATGGCTTCCACCCAATTTTCTTCCCTAATGGCTTCTTCAAATAAAGAAGGTTGGAATGACAACAATGAAAATTTTGAACTAACATCTAAATCATCATAAGTATCTTTCATACTTCTCATCTTTCTCTTACCATCACCTGATTCATCACCTGATTGACTGTTGAGAGAATCTCGATCTGTTGATCTGCTTGAAGATTCATGTTTCTCTGAAAATCTTGGAGTCCTTATTGGTGTTTTTCTGTTTGGTGTCTTCACTTATGATTCTTGTTGCTTGTTTTCTGCGACATCATCTTCTTCCATAAGTGGCACTTGTGCATCAACTATTTTGTCTACAGTCCCATTCCATGACTCTTTTTCTTTGAACACAACATCTCTGCTAATTATGGTCTTCTTGGTGATAGGGTTATACAATTTATAAGTTTTTGATTTCTCACTATAACTAGTAAATATGCATTTTTAACTTTTATCATCCAATTTTCCTCTTCGCTCGTTAGGTACATGTGCATAAGCTACTCATCCAAATACTCTGAGATGAGATACGTTGTGAGACATACCTAACCATGTTTTTTCTGGTACTTTGTTCATCACACTCTTTGTAGGAGATCTATTGATCACATAAATAATACACACAACTACTTCTGCCTAATACTCATTAGACAAGTTTCTTCCTTTCAACATGCTTCTTTCCATGTTCATAATTGTCTTATTATTTCTCTCTGATACACCATTTTTCTGCAGTGTGTACATGGTTGTAAATTATCTTCTGATTCCATGTTGTTTGCAGTAATCATGGAATGCCTTTGAATCATAGTCTCCACCACGATCTGACCTCAATACCTTGATCTGTTGATCACTTTTGGTTCTTTGCTAAGGCTTTGAATTCTTTGAACTTTGCAAAAGTTTCAAACTTCTACTTCACTAAGTAAACCCAAGTATTTCTGCTCTAGTCATCAATTAAAATGAGGAAGTAACAACTTCCACCAATCGATTGTTTCCTCATAGGTACACACAAGTCTATATGCACTAGCTCAAGAGGTTTCTTTTCTCTATATGCAACTCCCTTTGGAAAAATTTCATGGTGTTGCTTTCCCAATATGCAACACTCACAAGTACTAGTAGGTTCTTTGATGGTAGTGCAATTGTCCAAATCGAAAGTCCCATAACAAATAATCATTAGAACATGCAACTGTAAAAGAGCTAACTTGATCACTATAATTCATAACTAGTGGAAAGAGTTTTTTCCTTGTCATTTGCACCTTTGATATCAGTTGCTTGATTGGGGTCTTGTCATATATAACATATTCTTGTCCTTGAAATATAACTATGTATCCCTTCTGTGTCAATTAACCAACACTTATCAAATTATGTTTGAGACCAAGAACATAATATACCTCTGAAATTGTCTTTGACCCCCACTGCTTGGTTATAATGTTGACCACTCCTTTTCCATCTACATCCACATTATTTTTAGACCACAACTTTACCTTTGCCTTCACGGATTGATCCAAATTTGCAACCAAATTCTTGTTGCCTTTCATGTGGTTACTGCAACCACTGTCCAATAGCCACACATTTTCAGAAGGTTCATGTATGGTATGGAAAGCTAGGAACATGGAGTTAATACTCTATGTACTGACATTATCTCTCTAGTTCCTTTGATCAACTATCTTCTTCCTGCAATCACGAGCATAGTGACCAAATTTATTGCAATAATAACATCTCACCTTTGATTTGTCAACTCTTTGATTATTGTTGGAGCTTATGTAGTTTCTTCCACTTTCATGTTCATGCTCTTCTTGGCCATCTCTCTGACCACCATATCTTACGCCTCGTCCTTTGCCCCTCGGTCTACTTCTGCCTTGACCCCTATCTCTTGAAATAGAAACCTGGCTTTTGAAAGCGGTTTCAAAAGTGGAATCTATATTTTTATCTATTCTTGCCTCATGTGATATAAGTGATCCTATCAACTCATCAACTTTCAATGATGCAAAATATTTGTCTTCTTCTATGGCTACTACCACAACATCAAATTTGGTAGACAAAGATCTGAGGACCTTCTCAACCACTATTTGATCTTTAATTTCTTCACCATAAATTTTTAACTGATTTACAATAGTTATGACCCAATTCATGAAAGAATCGATGTTTTGTATCTCCTTCATCTAGAGACTTTCAAAATCTCTCCTAGTATTCTGCAACTTAACAATATTGATTTTGGTTACCATGCTTCCTTTATTGAAGACGTGATCATAATCTTATGGAACATTGTTTGGTCCACTCCCTACTGGACAAGCTGCAATGCTTGTGCATTCTTCATTTTGTCCTTTTTCCTTAGATCCATCTCTGCATTAGTGAGAGCTTGTTCTTCTTCTTCAGTTTGAAGTTTTGAAAACCCAAGCTGGACATAATCCCAAACATCATGAGCCTGCAACGTGGTCGCCATTTTAATGGCCCACACATCATAATCCTTCCCTATAAATAGTGGGAACTAGGGTTGTAAATTTGAGAAAACCATCTTTCTTCAAAAATTCCCTTTTTTAAAAACCCTAAATTTCTCCTTTCTAATAAACCCCAAATTTATTTTCTATTAAAAAACTTTAAAAAACTTTTTCCATTTTTTTTTTTAAATTTCACTTTATAAAATTCTGAAAGCTTTTATAAAAAGGTCCTTTAATAGAAACTCTTTGTTTTTAATATGATCCCTTTTTAATAAAAGAGTTTCCCACTCAACGTATATAAAGTATGGGAAATAAACTTTTCACATATAAACCTTCGTACTTAAAAAAAATGATCTTCGGTCTAATCAAAGAACTTGACTTCATATTTTTAAATAATATGATCTTTTGTCTAGTAACGTAGGAGAAGTGATGACGCGATGTGTGCTAATGCCGTTCACGCACACTGAATTCCGCGTTAGTCCTCTAACACTACAAAAGTCGAAGAAAATTGTGTGCTCTCGAATCGCGGTAAGTTTATCTGTCGTAACAAGGTGCTTGCTGACATCGGAGTGCGTTATAACGCTTTGTGTATAAACTACAAAGTACATTATAGCATTAACCATAAGGAAAAAAAAAAAAACTCTCCTCTCTGACAGAGTATGGCTAATCCATTCTCCCTTGCTCTTTGTAACCTCTCTTTGATGTCAATTTGTTGGAAAGGCAAAGGAGACAAAATACAAATTCACACACAAAACACATGAGCTGTGACTCTTTTATTGATCACACAAAAACTTGATTCTTGCAATGAACCCCGTGAAGGTTATTTAACTCAACTATTGGTAAATGAAATTATGAAAAGAGTATTAAATCCCCTTGGGCTCAACTATTTTATGAGCCCTAGCTTAACGATGTCTCCTCTGTATTTTTTAGTTTGAAGCTTTTGAACCTTTAACTCAACTTAACGATTGAATTTTCTTAAATTTGTGCTGAAACACAATCTGATCTTGTCTACTACACCTTCCTCTTCAAATATTTGTTCAACCATGGACCACTGCCACAACATTGCATCTTTACACTGTCTTCATTTCTCTTCTTCTTGCACTTTTTATTCCTGACTTTCGTTCTGCCGTAATTCTGAATAGCAAAATCTTATCTCTTCTTGACTTCGTTGTTGAAAAATGGTTTCAATGCATTCATCTTTGTCTTTCATATAATTCTTTTCACTTTCATCATCGGGTACTGCTATTCTTTTCCTGTAATTTGCACACTCGAAATCATTTTCACCATTTCATTCAATTCTTTTATTCTAGTTGTTGCTTTAAGAGTTGCTTCAATTTGTTCTATTGGTTTCTGAATCCATTCTTCAATGAGCTTCAAATCTAAATCAAATTTATTAACAACCTTATTTTCAACTTTTTCGACCATGTTATTCTGAACACCTGCATATTCAAAAAACAATGTAAAAAACATCTTTATTATGTTCTTCAGTGAGAGCTTCCTGCTCTACCTCTTCCTTCTCTGCCTTCTTTTTAACTTCATCGAAACTATCTTCCACCATTATGTGGTCAATGGATATTCTCATAGAAAACTCTTCAATCACTTTATCTTGTTCTTGATCACCAACTGTTGCTAGATGGCATACTGCTTCTTGAGTAGTTCCAATTGCTTCATGAGCAGTTCCAACTACTTCATATCTCGCTACTACAGTGGTTGCTTCAACCTTCAATTATTCATCAAACATGGTGCTTACCATTCTTCTCTCAGATCTGCAGCTGACGTCTTTGCTTGTGACATAACCTGTTGCTGCATGTCACTCCCCCTTGCACTAAATTCTTCTTCCAAGATCTTCCATGCTTCCTTGGAAGATGTAGCTTTTGCTACTTTGCACAAACAATTCACATCCAATGCTTGTTTTTATAAAATTCAATGCTAAAACATCACATACTACAAACATAGGAGGTGGTAGCAGATCAAAACTACACCAATCACCCTTGATTTCTTCTTTATCTTTTGCTAGACTTCTCAGTTCCTCGGCTATGTCTTGAACCTCTCTAACCATGGCAATGATCTTTGCCTCTTCTTTTCAATTTATTTTCTTAATATGCTCTAGTCGAGATTTGTGACCCATATTTTCTTTGTATTTTCTCTCCAGTCCTCTGTCTTATTTTTTTTTCCTGATTGCATGAGGCAATCTTCCATAACACCCTAAAAAAAAATATGATTTTCAATATGCACCCCTGTAAGCCACAATCTTCACTCAAACACTGTCATGCTTGACAAAACAAACAAAAAATTGTAAACCGACGAACTTTGCAAAGCCCTAAATTCTCTTGCCAATAAAAACCTTTTCTTTTTCTTTTAATTCTAAGAAAAAACCTTTTCCATAAATATCTCAAAAAAAAACTTTTAAATCCCTTTCAATATCTTTATAACAAGCCACTCATAAAGAGAACCTTTATAAATCCTTTCTCAAGTATTTATAAAGTCCTTTTTAATAAGGCCTACCAAATCCTTTTAAGAGGGGCTTTAACAAACCCTTTTTTAATGTGCTCCTTTTTAAAAAAAATTCTTCTCAAAAGACATGCGCTCACGTATTTAATTTAATAAGAACTTAATCCAACACGTGACTATTAACTTGCCATATGATATGCTCTCGCCTGGTTCTTTTATAAAAATAACGATCTCTGCTTTATTAACGCGGCTTGTGATATATTTGGGCCGCGTAATATCGTTGCCCACGATAAGAGGACTCGCATTAGTGCTCTAACGCAGCTCTTTTTTAGGCCCATGAACGTTATAACACATTGAATATCATTGTAAGATGCATTATAGTTCAAACAAGGGAAAAATTATTTTCCTCTTCTCTCTCATGGATCACTGCTGATTCGCTTTCTCTAACTCTTTGTAACCTCGCTCTGATAGCAATTCATTGGAAAGGTAGAGGAGACAAAATACAAATTTCACACACAAAACACATGAGTTGCGTCTCTTCTATTGATCACACAAAAACTTGATTGATACAATGAACCCGGTGAAGGGTATTTAAACCTTTTCGACTAGCGACTCACCTAAAATATCTTGACATGCAACCACACACTAAATTCGTCTCTCACTTAACTCGACTTGACTCAATGCTTAGTTCACTGACTCTCTAATTTTAGCCGACTATTCATGCGGGAGTAATTACAATGTCTAACACTCCCCCTTAATTACGATTATATCACTGCCAACTATTCATGCGGGAGTAATTACAAGTTTAACAGGACTTACGGTTCACCAACTCCAAGTAGATATTTAAAGACATCTGAATGCTTGATGTAATGCAAGGACAGGGATTTTGTACTCTCTTCAAAATTTCATTTACGTTTACATCCTACAACTTTGAACCAAAATCTGCAAATTGATTTGTCATATACTCAAGGTATGTTGCGCTACCAGACATTAGATTGGTAGGTGTGATTAATTCAAACACACTTCTTTTATCACATTTTTGACAATTCCCAAGTACTCTTTTAGATGGATGAAAAATTCTCTTGTCAATGGTTTGGTGAAGATGTTGCTAATTTCTCTTGTCAATGGTTTGGTGAAGATCTTTGTTAACTACGCTTGTGATTTGCAATGCTACAAAACAATTTCTCCGCTGTTAATCAACTATCTCAAAAACGATACTTAATGTCAATGTGCTTGCTCCTTTTGTGAAAATCAAAAGTGTTGGATAGTGCAATTACAAAGATGTTATCACAACAAATTGTTGTTGTTACCTCTGGTTCATGCCATAAATATTTCAACATTTTCTCATCCAAATTGCTTAACATGTTGTTGTAGTTCTTGTGACATATTCAACTTCACCTGTCGATAGTGACACTGTTGGCTATTTCTTGGAAGCCCATGAAATGGTTCCCAAGCCATATGGAAGACATAGGCTAATGTGCTCTTTCTATCATCAACACTTCCTGCACAATCATTGTCCAACGAACCTGAGATCATTTTGTTGCAATGTACAAAATGACATAATCTTTAGTCCCGTTAACATACCTTAAAATTCTTTTACTTGTTTTTCAATGTGTCTCCTTTGGTGTGTCCATGAATCTTGACACCAAGTTCACTACATACACTAAATCTAGTCTAGTTGTTTTCAAATACATTAAATTCCCAATGATACTTTTATATAGTGTTGGATTGACATCATTGCTATAATCATTTTTGCTAGAAAGTGAAATACACCAATCAATCCATAACAATACACTTATTGTCAAAGATTAATTGCTTGAATTAATAAATAAAAACTCACTGGTCAGCTCTACGAATGAGAGTTTGAACCAGGAGAGTCTGGCTCTGCAGAACGCTCATCATTCTCAATAAACATCAAACATTATATAGCACACATAGCTATAGGGAAGTTAGAACCATACGCTAAGAAATAGAAACTAATTCCTATCGTAAGGTCTCGTGAACCAACTCACACTATTATAGGATTCTCCATTATCTTCAAAACTCCGCCTTAATGGAGAAGGGGTTCACAAATATGCCTAACATCTCCCTAAACATTTCAAACTTAATTTTTCCAAGAGGCTTAGTGAAAATGTCTGCAAAACTATCACATGTTTTACAATATACAAGATGAATTTTCTTTGATTGAACTTTCTCCCTCACAAAGTGGAATTGTCTATCAATGTGTTTAGAGTTCTTGTGAATCACCAAATTATTAGCAAGTTTGATTGAACTCTATTTATCGCATCTGGTTGTTGTTGCATATTTCTGTTCTTCCCTGACATCTTGGAGAAGTCTCCACAACCAAATTGCCTCACATGTTGCTGCACACATAGCTTGATACTCTTCTTCCACTGAAGACAAGGAAATCGTGTTCTGATTCTTACTGCTCCATGTAATCACCCTGGATCCAAAGCTGAATGCATAGCCTGTTATGGATCTGCGTCCTATACATTTCCAGCCCAGTCAGAATCTGTAAATCCTGTCAATCTAACATCAGAAAGATAAACATAAATAATACCATAGCCTATAGTTCCTTGTAGGTACCTTAAGATACCTTTTGCTGCATTCTAATGACTCTCAAGTGGTTTGGACTGCATAAGCCAAATTTGGTCTAGTAGTGGTCAGGGAGATTAAGCTCTCAACATGATGTCTATAAAGTGTCGCATCTTCCTCTTCAGAGCCATCCTTACTCCGAAGTTTAATGTTTTGTTGCAGTGGTACTGTTATAGCCTTACACTAATCCATCTTGAATCTTTCCAATAGACCTTTGACATATTTACCCTTGTATAGAAAAGTTTGTCCTGAATCTCTCCAGATCTCAAGACCCAAATAGTAACTTAATTCACCAAGGTCTTTCATTTCGAACACTTCTGACATTTGTTGCTTGATTTCTTTGATTAGAGAAATATCACCAACTGTAATAATTAAATCATCTACATACAAAAAAATCAACACTATGCGCCCCCTTTCATCTTTCATGTTATACAAATTGGGGTCATTTTTACTATTGTTGTAACCAA
Source organism: Pinus tabuliformis (assembly GCA_031772625.1). NCBI lineage: Eukaryota > Viridiplantae > Streptophyta > Pinopsida > Pinales > Pinaceae > Pinus > Pinus tabuliformis. The sequence continues at coordinate 293,836,328 of CM062812.1, forward strand.
GTTGCAGAAAAAATGAATCAATCTTTTCATACCAGGACCTGGGTGCTTGTTTTAGTCCATATAAAGCTTTCTTTAATCTACAGACTAAATGTTCTTTCCCTTTCTAGACAAACCCCTCAGGTTGCTCTAAATAAACCTCCTCTTTCAATTCCCCATTTAAAAATGTAGATTTCACATCTAGTTGGTGAATCATCCAATGTTTCTTAGTAGCTAAAGCAATCAACATTCTTATAGTATTTAGTTTAGCTACGAGGGCAAAGGTTTCTTCATAGTCAATGCCTTCTTTTTGTGAATACCCCTTTGCTACCAATCTAGTTTTTAGTTTATCTATGGTTCCATCTGCATTCATCTTGGGTTTGTACAACCATTTACAACCTATGGTTTGTTTCCCTTTAGTAAGTTCAACCAGTGCCCAAGTGTTGTTTCTGATTATAGATTCATATTCCTGTTCCATAGCTGCTTTCCATTCACTACATTCATTTGCTTCCTTATAACTAGAAGATTCAACAACATTCATCATACTAGTTATAAAAGAATTTTCCCTATATCTTGATGGAAACTAAGCTTTCCTACCTGATCTCCTGAGTGGTGGAGTACCTTCAAACCTTGTCTGATCATCATTTTCAGGACTTGGCTTGACAGCTACATCATATTCTTTTCCTTCCTGTTGCTGCTGTTGCTCATTGCTATCACTTGATTCATCACTTCCTTCTTCCACCAATAAGGGCACGTGCCATTCTTCCTTAGCACTCTCATGGCCCCCATCATTAACATGCTCATGAAACGCTACATCTCTGCTCGCAAATACTTTATGAGTAGAGGGATTAAACAGTTTGTAAGACTTAAATTCTGTACAATAGCCAACAAAAATACATTTGATGGCCTTTGAGTCAAGTTTATTTCTATCTTCCTTTGGGATATGAGCAAAGGCTTTCTGCCAAAAGCTCTCAAATGCTTAACTGCAACCTTATAACCAATTAAAGCTTCAAAAGGAGTTTTAAAATCTAAACTTCTTGTTAGACCCCTATTCTTTAGATATACTGCAGTATTAATCGCTTCAGCCCAAAAGCCATTAGAAATATTCTTACCTTTCAACACACTATGAGAACACACCACAAGGGTTATGTTCTTCCTCTCTACAACCCCGTTTTGTTGAGGAGTGTGGGGTACTGTAAACTGCTATTGCATCCCATTATCTTTGCAATATTTGAATATAGAAGCTTTCTTGTACTCTCCCCCTTGATCTGAGCAGAGAATCTTGATACATTTACCTGTCTGTTTTTCAACCATACTTCTGAACTCCTTGAAGTATTCAAAAGTGTTGTTTTTCTTCCTGAGGAAATACACCCAAGTAAATCTAGTACAATCATCAATAAACAATAAAAAATAATATGCACCGCCTAACAATCTTGTCTGCATAGGCCCACATAGATCTATGTGTACCAGCTCGAGTATATCTCTCTCTTTTATATCAAAATTCATAGGAAATTCATCTCTGTGCAACTTTCCCAGTGCACATGCATCACAACCAATATGAGCAGATTTTAAAACAGGAAGACCTTCAACCATACCTCTTTTATGTAAAAGCAGCAAATCATTGAAGTTAATATGGCCAAACCTCTGGTGCCATAAGTCCACTGTAGTCATGGCAGATGATGCCAATGCCTGATGTGGTGCGCTTTTGACATTTAACTTGTACAATCCTCCCACATGAATACCTGATGCAATAGGCTTCATAGAATCCAACAGGTCTTTAATGACACAATATGATTTATAAAACTCTACCTTGAGATTCTGATCAATCATAGTAGAAACAGAGATCAGATTCTTTTTTATCCCGGGTACATACATAACATTATGGATATGTCTAATATTTCCATCAGGCAAACAACAGGAATATTACCATAACCTTTGATTTGGTACCCTCTATCATCGCCAAGATAGATGTTTGCTCCACTGTTGGTCTCTTTGAAGTCTTCAAACCACTGTCTGTTCCCTATCATGTGGATGGATGCACCTGAGTCGACAAACCAGGTATCTGTTTCATCCTCCTTAGCCGAAAGTGCAGAGTCAGATATGAACAGTCTGATATTCTGACTCTGTTTCTCATCAGCAAAGTGACCTACATGCTGCTTATGTCTCTTCCGACTTTCATCAAACATCTTTTTCATACAATATCTGGCTATATGGCTAGTTCGACCACAATAAAAACATTTGGTCACAGAGTCATTTCTGTTGAAGGACGTACCTTGAGGTGATGGCATCTTTCTTTGTGGGGTTGCACTACTCTTCTGTGCTGGATTTGGCTTTCCTCTTAAGAGCTTCTTCTTCGCCATTAAGGCCAGATCTGAACTCTAGGGTTTATGAGTCAATCTTCTTTCCTCCTCTTGCATGAGGATCCCTATCAGTTCTTCAAACACAAGGGATTTTTCTCCTGCATTCAAGCCAGTGATGAACATCTGATACTCGTCAGTCATACCATTCATAGTAATCGTGACCAGATTTGTATCTGACATAGCTTCACCAATATCTCCCAGCATTTTCTTGAGCTCATTGATCCGCGAAATGAATGCTACAACTGTCTCATTCTCCTCCATCTTGATGGAAATAATCTTGCTCTTCAAGAACAACAGTCAATTGGTGTTCTTGACCTCATAGAGATCCTTGAGCGTCTTCCAGATCTCTGGTGCAGTCTTGCAATCATGAATATGGGGGATAATGCAATCTTTGACTGACAATTTCAGGAGCATTCTCGCCTTAGTCTCCCACTTGTCCCAGTCTTGGATTGTTGTTGTTGTTCCTCCTACAATGAGGTTTGGCTTCACCTCATCATTGTTTACAATCGTCCATGCATTGTGTCCCTCAAGCAGGGTTTGCAACTTGAATTTCCAACCAAAGTAATTGAATCCATCTAGCTTGTTGTTTTCATTGAGGTAAGCTTCTGCTACTTGATTATTCATCTTGAATGAATAAAAACTTCAACCTCAATAATTAAATAAAAAAAGGCAAACTCAATCTCTTAAAAAAATAAACTGCCAAGTGCCAAATTCACAACAAAAACTGAGCTTACATCTCCCTTGTTTTCAATCACCCCTTTTTTAAGTGAAAAGGCCCTCCTTTTTTTTTTAATTAAAGAACTTGAATTCTTAAATAAAAAACTCATTCCTTCTTAAAGAATAATCACCCCTTTCCTTTAAAAGGATCACATGAATTATTTTCCTTTAAAAAACCCTTACCCCTCTTGATAATCGTGAAAGGAACACTAGATTATTGTAGCCCCTCTCTAATTAAAACACTTAAAAAAAAAATTCACGATGCGTTAACCGTTCTCATATGCACCATACGCTTTCCACAATGCACCATTAATAATGAAAATACCTTCAAATCTGATGGGCTTCAAGCACCACTGGAATTTAAAACGCAGTCCTCAAAACCCAAAACGCAATGCTCCCGCAGCCTAGGGGCAAGTAATCCTTAAGGAAAAAGTATTCGTAAAAAAATAAAGAAAGTAATCCTTAAGGAAAAAGTATTCGTAAAAAAATAAAGAAAGTAATCCTCCCACGGCTAATCAAATCCGCAGTCAATCAACAACAGGACTCCTCCACGCCTCCGCTGCGCAAGTCTCCTCCACGCGGCGCCTGCAATCATTAAAGCCTTTATCAGTGAATCATTAAATCAGGCATCCAACGCAGCCTCCTCAGACCGCAGCCTGCCACACAAACACACGTAGCAAATGCATGCAAAGACCGAAGAAAAAAAACGCAGCCTTTTGCCCTCACAAGGTCAGTGCGATTTTCAGTGAATCGGCGCGATGTTCTCCTTGAAATCCGTGCTGATTCCGCTTCAGTCGCGTCAACCCCTCTCCACTCAGGGACTAGCTTCAGCTCTGAAGCTCTATATAATGTCAAAATTGAAATTCTTAAATTAATAAATAGTAACTTATTGGTCAGCGCTCATCATTTTCAATAAACATCAAACATTATATAACACACATAGCTATAGGGAAGTTAGAACCATTTCCTAAGAAATAAAAATTAATTTTTATCTTAAAGTTTCGTGAACTAACTCACACTATTATAGGGTTCTCCATTGTCTTCAACACTTATTTTATTATACACATCATATTGTTAAAATTAAAAAAGATTATAAAATTAACTAAATTTAAACTTTATTTTAATTTATTATTAATGCTATTAATTATAAAAGGATTCATATAGCCCTTCTCTAATTGTCATAAGTTTTTATTATACATTTGGTCTCAAGTGAGGCAGCAAATGGCCTTGAAAATGGAGTGTTATGAGCCTCAAGTCCTTTGGATTCACTTGTACTTTGGAAAGGGGTATAGCTAGGTACTTAGAAGTTATAGTGGTAGGAGTTGGTACCTAAATGATAAGAAGTTAGCTCAATTACAAATTCCTCTAAATACAAAAAAAACCATTATAAATCTCACTTACTAAAATTAATTAAAAAAATAATTATCTTAAAACTTTATTTTAAATTATTATTCTTCTTAATTATAGCAATAATAATATAGAGAGGAAAACCATTAAAAATAAATTTCCACTAGAATACATATTCTCTAAATTAAATAAAAACAACATTAATAAACTTTTTTTAAGTCTCAATTTGATGGGAAAACCGTTGTTTAAAAAAGACCATTATACATTTTACTTATTATAATTAAAAAAAATACCATCAAAATTAATTATATTAAAATTTTGTTTCAAATTATTATTATTGTTATTATTATTGAGTGGAGAGTCTCATTTTACAATCCAGTATGAAGGAAATATATAAATATCTCTGTCCCTCTTAAAATAAAAATAAAATATTCTCTACCTTAAAAACAATGTCATATGTTATATATATATAAATAAGATATTTACACTTTATACTTTTCAAAAATATTTTAACACATGATTCATGTTCAAATATATCTATTTATAAAAAATACTAAAAAAATATGTTAATGTTATATAAAAGAAAATGTTATAAATAAATTTTTTAATATGAATTAATATTAATACACATTTAAAAATATATTAATATCAAAAAACAAATTTAATATGTATTGATCCATGAGTCAAATATACATATTATATAATTTTTATAAAACTCAAAAATACAATTTAAATAATAAAAAATTAAACTTTATTTTTTACACTTTATGGGGTAGCAAGCTAAGTGGGCTTGATTGTGGGGAAAAACTCCACAGTTAAGCGCGCTTGAGCCAGAGGAGTTCTGGGATGGGTGACCTCCTGGGAAGTCCTGGTTACCGGGTGCAAGCCCCGGAAGTGATGATTGATGCTATGTGATTCGTTCTCCACATTTCACTAGTTTCAATCCCACTTCTTCACCCCTGTGAGCATCACCCGATGCAATGAGTGCTAAGTGAACTATTCAAAAATCATGAGAAATTAGTCATTTTACGACTACCTCTCATGGAAATGGTCATACTTTGAATGACTTACTTAATGCAGTTGAATCCCAAAAATGATATCTAATATAATGCACTGCGAAAATCCCCCATACTTAAATTTACACTTTTAAAAATTTTAATCGCATGAAATACAAAACCATTAAAATAAAATAAATCTCCACAAACCATAAATTAAAATAAAGTAATAAACGTTTCTGAACTCCAACGTTTCTTAACTCGAAGTTCTCCAAAGAGATTCAAATGTACGTGTGACAGTGTCCAACATTTTCTGGACAGTCAAAAATAAACTATCATATGCCTTAAAAAGCCATCTATTTTCATCGGCAGAATGCTGAGACTGATTCTACAAAGAAAGGTGGCAAAAGTGCAGTTAATCTTATGGACAATATAGTCAGGCAAGAAACCACAATTTTTATGACCAAATTCTTTACATCTGAATGTTTTGTTACAGAGGCACGGGCTCACGGACGGTATCGTGACCAAATTCTTTACTTCATTCTTGGTAACAATGGAGCCATCTGGGTATTTGTATGGTGATAGTGAGTTCTGGTGATATCAGAAGCATATTGCGTGGAATTACAAAGGAACTTTGCTCTCTACTCCGAGAAGCTCCCAATTTAATTGCTTGATTAATGAGCATGGGATGATATGATTGAGCGCCATGATCAAGGGGAGAAGGATATGTTTAATATGAAAGACAATCCTGAATCAACAGTGCAAGATGCACTCAATCATATCAACGCCATGGTCAATATCTTGAATCAAAGAATTAAATAGGGAGTTTCTCGGACCAGACAGTAATGTTTCTCTCTTCCAAGAAACATGCTTTTGACATTACCAGAGCTGTCCATCACGGCTACTCCTATCAATCGTAGCAATGTAATGGAAATCCTCTTCCATTTGCCTTTGGTTTGATATAGGCTGTAATCCACGTGCCAATGCCTAGTAAAAGTCAGTTAGGAAACCCAAATCTTTCCATCAACTACACAAATTTCATAAAATTCGGAGATATACGTTATTGAATATTAATATAGATAAACCAGTGAAATCCAAACTTGCCTGTGACTAAATATAACCCAAGGATACATCTCAATACCTGGAGACATGTTTAGCTCTTTCTGTTGTGAAAGTGACATATATTAAACTCCAATTTTGCAAGTTCTGGAACATGGCGTGACATATATTAAACTCCAATTATGCAAGTTCTGGAACATGGCGTGACATATATTAAACCCCAATTTTGTAAGTTATGGAACATGGCGTCCTGGAAAACAAAATTCCAAAACTTGACCGTTAAAAAGCAGGGCTCTTTGTGACAGATTTAAAAACCAAATAACAAACAAGATGCAATTGTCTTTCCGAATTATATTGATATATGTGAATAACCAAAACAGGTCCTAGACGTACAGCCAACTTAAACAGTCTGTAGAGAGAATATATTCCCAGGAAAATTAAAAGACAACGACTGCGTGCAACGGTCAGGAGACAAGTTAGCTTTACCATGTAAACCGCATTTTAAAATTAGAAATCGAGAGATCGCATTCACAGCCTCGGTTTGTTGTTGTGAAATGATAAAAAATGCAAAAACATATCTCGTATTTTGTGAGAATCCCTCTCATTCAATATATATGCACCATAAGGCTAGAATTATTTTCATTCTTAGCAGCAACAAATTCATTGGCCTTGAATTTTCTTTACAAGAGGGAAAATTCGGTGACATTTGGTGGGGGTGATTTAATCAGTTGAATTTTCTTAGCAATAAGGTAGGAGGTGGTATATCCTTGACTACTGTGGTGAGAGGAAGACCTGCAATTAAAATTACAAAATCGAAACTCTCCCCGAAAAGAGAAGAATGAGCCAAACTAAATAAAACACTGTAAATAATTACAGAATGAAGAAGCTTTGTCTTGATGATGTGGATAAACCCAATCCCAAATTAGATTGTAAGACTTAAACCCAAATCCCAATCAAGTGGACAGAAGTCTCAAAACCAACTAAATCACTTTCACTAAAGCCTATAACGCCATACAAAGTAGTATGATGTTGAAATAGAAGAGACTGAGTTGGAGTCTCCAAAAGATACATGAAAAAAACTTGTCTTGTAGACATTAAATCTCTGAGAATATACTAAAACAAAACATGTAACTGGAATGTAGTGTAATCGAGTAGATTGATCAGGGATTTTCATCGTGGAGATAAGAGAACATATGTATACATGTAGCTAATAATGTGAAAATCCATTGAATGCATAATACAATAATGCTTATCCTATTGGAAATGGTGTTGAGAACTTTATACATGCAGTACAACTTTTTATGAAATAATCTTTATGCTTTAAATGTCAAAAGAATGTTCATACCCATAATCAAATTTCAGGTGGGGAGAATCAAAATGTAGTTTACCCATGTTGTGAATACAATAGCTTGTACACGCAAACTATATGGTTTGACATTTAAGGAAATTGCTGCATGCTAACATTTATACTACAATTTCAACTACAATGTCGTCTTCTCTATATTGTTGCTTGTAATAGGTTAACTGTGACTCCAAGAAAGAGAAGATTTTGAACTAAGTTGGACACATCCATTTTGATAATTTCGACAATTATTGTCAGATTAGTTTGAAAAATATTCATGATAATATGGATCTTCATCAAATAATTGTATCATGATGGTAATTTGCTAAGATGTGTATTGAGGCCAGCGGCTTTCGAAGCAATATTGTTGTTTATTGGAGTTTCATGATTTGTATAATTTACTATATATGAGGATTTAGTAGAATTCAAACCATATCTCCATAAACAATAATCATCCTCATAAAAATAACTAGATCTTAGCATGCATTTGTGTCGAGGATCCAAATAATGCAAGAACAACATACTGAGGGTTTTTATATATGCATTGAAAACCTAGCAATCTCTAAAGAAAATTGAGATGTGCATTGAAAACCTAGCAATCTCTAAAGAAAATCAAGATTGCTTGACTAATGATCAATCGTTTATAATTACATATAAAGAGATCCCCAAAGAGATGGTTTGTAATAGGGAAGAGGTAGCAATAGAGGTGGAGATCGCATAGAGAATGATAAATGGCAAGGATGTCATAGGAACCAAAAAAAATTCCCAAAAGATCCAAAATCTCTACAATTTCTTGAAGAGATGATGATGAAAGCCAATTTTGGGGTCTGAAAATTTGAACCCTAGATGGTTCAACTCTAGATGCATGTGCCTTATGGGCCCACGAAATCCAGCAATCTTGCCTTTATTAAACAATGAGCTTGCATCTAACAATGGAGCTTCACATGATTCCAAATCCAAACTCCTAACATGTCGGCACCTGCCAAGATCATGTATAGGGTCAGCGTTCATATCGATACCTCGTCCTCTTCAATGCTTAATTCATTGTGTCCATGCTCTCACTGTTGACCCTCCATTAACACAGACTAGCTCTAGGTGATATGCCAAGCATCGAGCTCCATCCATAACATGTCATCCAACCTTTGTTTGTCCCAAAATGTTTGGGTCTTGAGCCATTCTTGGTGAGGAAACCTCATCCGGGGGCCCAAACACGTAGGTCCAATCCCAATTTTGGGGGTTGGGATATCATCAACTCTCGGTTTGTTTGGGATGTTTGGGGGTTAGCAAATTTGCTTGTGCATCAAATAAATTTAACGCATGAGGGCCCTACTTGTCCAAAATCACTTACGAAGACCTTTGGGAGCTACTCTATTTCGAAATATTTGGCTCATCCATTCAACGAGTTTAGGACATTACACTCACTTCACTACACTTCGAGTCAAATGGTCGGTTCGACATCCATGATCAGTTATTTAACTTTTCCTTCATAGGATTTTCACCCTCTCAAGGTCCCATATTCGAATCTATGTTAGTGTTATAGGGATACAATCCCTCCGTCCATGCCCAAATTAGATAGAGATTGACCTCTTAAGTGACTCACCACTCTTTACTCGTCTCTTAAACTCCCTTCCCAAAACATGGAAAAAACGATAATTTGACAGGGTCTACCGACTTAAAACAAACACACACATAGAAATTAGACACGTTGTATGCACATATTAAACACATTTACATTACGAAGAAACAAGGAACTGGGATTAAAACAACAAAAGGTTACATGGCGTGCCCTCTTACAGCCTGACCTAATTCGGACTTATGCAGGAACGCAACAAAATACATAAATACACATATAAACAGAGATGCAGCATAAATAAAACTTCATTTCATTAATATCAAAGAACTGAAATATGCTTACATATAGAAATGGAAATAAACTAGTCTATGTGATGGTACCTTATCTCAGAGAAGAGATGTGGTGGTTACTGTTAGAGTCGGTCTAGTAGCCCTCCACCAGAGATCAAAGCTCTTTGCATTTCATAGTTAGGTGTCTCATCAGTGTGATCATGTTGCATTCCGTTAGGCATGCCATAATCTCGGTGGAAGGAGTTTATGTCGTTATTCCCCTCTTGTTTGGCACTGCTGGTTCAGGTTTGTTCAAATAAATAAAGTCCTCAAAGGGTCATTCATTTTGCTTTAAGTTTTAAGGTCTTAGGTCTAGGGTTGAGTCTAATTTTGTCTTGAGAGGTCATCAAGGACCAGCAGGCCAGAGGGATGTCCTTCATTAAACATTTCTTATCATTGTACAGCTAAATTTTTGCCTTGTTCTCAAAAACTCTGTTTTTGAAAACAAGGTCATTATCTCATTTTTGTAAAAATTCTCAAAATTTCAAATTCTTCAAATGTCGAAGTGCAGCCTTGGTCTCCTTTGCCAAAGCATCCCAGAAGCTATCCCTGCAAAAATTTTCAGAAGAAATCATCATTTCAACCAATTTTTCAAAGAAATGAAATTAAAGGTCAGAGCCAATTAAAGCAAAAAGTGTCAACATTCAAAACATTACAAAGTGGGTTTTGGGCAAGTAAAAATTAAAAGGAAGCCTATAAAAGCATGCCATTCCTCATTGGTAACTCATTTGCCTCTCAACACTTCAAGAGAATACTTGTCAAGTCAATTTCAAGGTTCATTGGGCGAATTGAGTAGTTGCAGCAGCGCGCTACGCATCAGAGGAGGCGCGCTACGCATCAGTGCGCATTTTCCAGTTCAATTTAACTCAGGCGCTACGCGTTGGAGGCGCGCTACGCATCAGGCTGGGCGCGCTACGCGTTGGGTTTCTTGCTCAGGAAATCGCCAGCAAGCCATCAAAACTGCTTCTCTCTCCAAATCTTTTCAGGTAGGCCTCTAATCCATGGTGGTTTTGGTTTGGCTAAGATGAATGAGCAATGAACATGCAAAAATGCCATGCTAGTATGGAGTAAAACCCTACCTTGCTGTATCAAATTTAAAAATGTAAATGTGCTAGGGTTTCATTGAAATTTGTTGCCCAAGGTTACCCATTTTCCATTCCTCTTTCCCCATATTTTCCTCACCATTTTCCTTGACATTTTTCCATGCAAATCATATAATTTCCCTACTAAAAATCATTAAAATCCCTAAACCCTACTAATTCCTAAAATCCTATGTAAATTTCCTAAACCCCACTTCCCATTACAATCCCACAAATTATGATTGTATATGTTCCATGTTCCTTTCCTAAAATCTCCTTTCACATTTGTTTTCCCTAATCCCCTCAATTTTCCCTTTTCCCTAACATTTCCCATGTGTGTTTGTCCCCTTGGTAACAACATTAAACAAGTCAAAACAACAGTTCATTGGGTGCACAGTCAGCATTATTTTTCAGTCACTTGCCTCCAAAACCATGTCAGAAACCGAAACAGATTATGAGCAAAGTGATGACCGTGAAACAACACCAGAGGTAGAGGTGCCAAGGAGGCATCACAGGGGTGGTAAAGGTGGTCAGCATGTCAGGGAAGAGCCCACCTCTTTGGCTTATCTACAAGCTTGTCCACTTGCAGTGTCATGTTTCCGATATCTATCATGCTATGAATATTGTGAAAGAATCTCCCAAATTCAACACCACAAGGAGTTGGCCCGCTTGTTTGTCCTACATTTGCACAATGGGCATGTGAATCTTGCAGGAGTGGACTTCACATTGTCACCCGAGATCGTTGCACAAGCAACAGGGATACCCAATATTGGAGAAGAATGGAACAAGCGCCAGCAGTTGGACAGATTTCATTATGATCCATATATCAAACCTGTATATATGAGGCACCTAACTGGTGTTTTTCCCTTCAGATTCTTAAGAGACGAGTATGCACCTTTGATGAGGATCATCATTCGCTATTTCACTTGTGAGGGCAGATTTTCACGTTTGTATTCGTACCATATCCGTTTGTTGATGCATTTCACATGGGTACGAATGATGAACATTCCATTCTTCATGTGTCGAAATATAGAGAGAATGGTGCCCTTGGTGCAAAGAAAGAGCCCAGCACAGCAACATAAGAGCATTTATCATTATGCACTGATCAAGATTATGGTCATGCATCAGTTGGCACAACAGGATATTCCATGGGAGGATTTCATTTCTCGTGACTTGTTCACAGTGCCACAGCCACCTCCTGAGGTTGTCCGTGATGAGGGAGGGCCTTCACATCAGTTTGATATTCTAGAGCCCGAGCATGTCAGCTCCCCTCCATTTGTCACATATCAGAGAGGCCACAGGGTCTTATTTGCATCTGCACGGCGAGTATTATATCCACATCAGGTGGAAGGGGTCTCGCCTTCTTCATCAGCACAGCAAGTGTTATCTCCACATCAGGTGGAAGGGGCCTCGCTTTCGACAGCAGCACAGGTACCAGAGAGAGGCAAGCAGCCCAAGATTGATGAGGGGCCATCAGGTGTTCCAGGCATAGATGTTGTTGACCTTGATATCATTTCTCCTAGCCTAGAGTCAAAGGAGATCATCCAGCAACTAAGGGCTGAAAATGACTTGTTGCAGCAAAAATTGGAGATGGCAAATTGGACAATTACTTATTTAGAGCAGCGCAACAAGCAATTAGAGGATGAACACTCTCTTGATGAGTTGCGGAGGATCCATGAAGAACGCAACTTGGCTCACAAGAGACCCGGTGATTTGACACCCATTGAGCGAGAGGCTATGCTCATCCGGGTCAATACTCATTTGGAAAAGTTGCTGGCCAAGGCAAACATGGAAAAATACATGCTCCGACACATGAAGAATCACTATTGGGCTCAAATGCATGTGTGTAAAGCAAGAATGAAGGTGCTCAAAGGAAGGTTGGCCAAGGCACTAAAACAGAGGAAAAGGCCCGATCCCCTTCATATTTTGGCTGAGGTTTCCTTGGAGGAGCATGGTACTAAATGACACACCTTCAGCTCAAATTTCAGAGAATTTGGAGCAATTTTGGTCATTTTTGAATTTTTTGGTCAAAAAGCAAGTTTTTGCCCTCAACGCGTAGCGCGCTGCGCGCTACCCTGAAGATGGGCAAGTTCATTTCTCAAAAACTCAACATTTTTGGATTTTTCATGACAAATTACACTTGCTCAGCAATTTCCAAGACATTTCATCAGGTTTTGAGCCCTCAGAAGGTAAAAAAACATGCAAAAAATGACTTTTTGCCACTTTTTGGACACACAGGAAGCAGTCTTGGGAGATTGCAATTTTGGAGGGGCAAATGGACACCAAATTGAGAAATTCCACTTGGGTTGGAAAGTAGACATCCAGACCTTTCCAACAAGCCTACTTTTGCCTCATTTAGATGTCGGGAAGTGCCTCAAACGTTGGCTCAAAGGCGCGCTATGCATTGAGGATTGGGGCGCTACGCATCAGGGAAATTTGCCAGATTTTCACCTACAGCTCAGCAAAACGTAGATTTGACTAGTTTTGACTTTTTGGGGTGATTTTTCATCCTCCTTGATGTAATTGATGTAATTTAATGATGTCATGGCACTTATTTATCTCTTCTAGAAGATTCATTCATAAAAAGTCAAAAATTTAATGAATGAATTGGTTTCCTAGCTTATAGAGGCAAGTTGTTTTGACTGCCTAGATTTTAGTGCTCAGTTTAGAATTGGTTGAAACAACTCCGAGAAGGATGAGCTCGACCCCTAGAGGCAAGGAAAGGTGTTAGCTTGCCTATATTATGTATTTTCTTAGTCATTTTCAGGGTTGGACTTTGGAGGGATAAGCTTAGACTGTTTTACATTTTGTATCTCTGCAATTTTGGCAAAGGAAAAACCAAGGTTTTGCAGCACTATTTGGGATTCCTGTGGTTATTTGTGTTGATGGTGTGCTTTTCTCATGTACTTGTAAGTGTGTTATGTGTATCATTTTCCCACTTTTCTTTTCTGCACATTAAGTAAATGAAGTGTTAAGGTAGAATTCATAATTTATATGCTCTGCCTTTAAGTTTGCTTAATATCTATGTTTTCCTCTGTCTAAAGAGAACTATCGAAAGTTTTTTGCTCTCTTTAGCTCCTCATCGGTCATTCCTATCCATTCACTTAAATCAAAGGCATCAAGACAATCTCCTACCTTGCCCCAAAAAGACCTCTGCAAAAGCTGTGACCCATCCCTCCACCCAAAATTGCTCTCCCCCTGTTTTCCACCAAAACCCTAAAAATCTGAAATCAAAACCTTCTCAATCAGTTTACTAGCCTAAAATTAGTGTTCTTTATCGGTCATCTTCGCCCTTTGAAGACCTTTTGCCGAGATAGACCCGGAGAGAGCCCTCTCCTGCCCCGTAGTGCTAGCTACGAGGCTAAGTGGTTTGATGTTGCCTTGGATTTTGTCTTTTTCAGCCTGAGGCCAAATTCAAGCGCTAATAGTTACATGCCTCTGAACTGTGTTATAATGAGGCTTGAATGAATATTTATTATTTAGAAACAATAGAAAACCTTAAACATCCAAAAACCTAACACTGGGAGATGAAGCACCAAAACTATGGGTTTCGTTTTGGTAAATTGGTACATCAAGTTCTCGGGGTCATAAATTTGGCATACGATCTCTGTTTAAAGGCATAATACCTCGTTAGAAATATCTATCCAAAAAACACAAATTTCAACTAGAAACATGAGTCTAACTCTCATTATTTCCCATTTTTCCAAAAAAAAATGTCATTTAGGGCCTCAAAACGGCTCCAGAAGTTTAGGACCCAAAAAACTACCAAACATAGTAAATTGTGCTACAATTAAGGAAACTGAAAAACTAAAAGAAACAATGGTGGGGGTCCAAGTGGAATAGGCGGGTGGACACCAATATCCACTTGGATCAGTCCTTCCCCCTTAGGATGAAATGGTCCCCATTGCATTGAGTGCCTCCATGAGATGGAGAAACTTTTGCTCAACTTAGTCCCTGGTGAGCCACTTGTCCTGGTGCAGGAGTTGGCTAGCTTTGACAAACCGATATAGTTGTATCTGTTGTTGGCGAGTATTCTTGATCTGTGTGTCCATGATCCGATTAGTTGTGGCTTGTTCCATGTAGTTTGAGTTTAACTCTATTAGTGTGAGTTGTTCTACAATGTTTGACATGTCTAGTAATGGTGGAAAGTATGGCCAAAGGCGGTCCACATTGAACACTGGGTGTAGCCCAAGGAATGGTAGAATGCTGAGCTCGAAAGCATTGTCCCCTATATCAGAGCAGACGAGGCCTGTGGTGGGGCCTAACGAGGTGCTCCTTCTACAAATGTAACCAAACTTTGTCGCCGACCTGGAACTTGTGTGGCACCCAATATTGATCATAACCCTACTTGTTGTACTTAGCATTGGCTATGTCCAATATGTCTTGTACGTGGTGGCGAATGTGTTGAATGTGCTCAATGAAGTTGTTAGCCCTGTCAACATCAAACAGAGGATGAGCTGAATTAGTCATAGTAACTGCAAATGGTATGGCCACATCAATGGGACATAGTGGATGGAATCCCAATCCCACCTGAAAAGGGTTGTATCTAGTTGAGCTATGAAGATCTTTGTTGTAGTTGTGCTGGAGATAGGGGAGGCTTTCATCCCATGTGCGTGGATGCTTCGAGTTGTACATGCGTAGAATGTGTATGATAAACCTGTTGACAACCTCTGTTTGGCCAGTAGTTTGGGGTGGAAAGTCATGGACTTAGTGAGCTTGGTATCCAACATCTACCAAAGACTTGAGCAAAATGTACTTAGGAACCTACTGTTCCAATCTAAAATAATAGACTATGGGATCCCAAAGTGTACCCGCACCTATTCAAAAAGTAGCTTAACAGTAGTTTTTGTTGTGATACTCTTCTTGCAGGCTGCCAAATTGGCCATCTTAGAGAATCTGTCGACGACCACGAAAATGCAGTCATTGCCATGCTTAGTAGAAGGAAGGCCCAACATGTAATCCATGGAGATGGACTCCCAAGGCCGACTAGGAGTAGGAAGAGGAGTATATAGGCCTTACTTCTTGATGGTCGGTTCGGAAATGGTGCAACCAGTGCTGGATCTAATGTACTTCCCAACAT
Source organism: Pinus tabuliformis (assembly GCA_031772625.1). Classification (NCBI taxonomy): domain Eukaryota; kingdom Viridiplantae; phylum Streptophyta; class Pinopsida; order Pinales; family Pinaceae; genus Pinus; species Pinus tabuliformis. Next base: position 293,852,185 of record CM062812.1, read on the forward strand.
CTTGTCAGAGGTTTGGCCAATAAAAGTACTTCTGCAGCATGATCACTATTTTCTATACCCTGAAATGTCCAACGACCTGACTGTAGTGTGCCTCCCAAATCATCTTGGCATGCTCACTTGAAGGAACACAAAGGTGTCCCAGGTGGCATAATAGTGCATCCTGAAGGTGAAATTCAAAACTTGCTTGCCTTCCAAGAGCATCTGGTATGTGTTTCCGAATTCTAGATCGCTCTTGTAAAGATATGACCACCCTGCAGTCTCGTGCTCATAATATTCAAGCATAGTGGTCAGCGCCATGACCGCTAGTCAACTGAGGAAATCTACAACATTGTTGGTTCTTCCCTTCTTGTATTTAATGTTCAAATGGAATTGTTGCAGGTATGTGGACCATTTCTGATGGTGGTCATTCTGCAACTTCCCTTGTGTCTGTATGAACTACAGGGGTTGGCAGTCTGTGTGGATGATTATTTCCTTCCATAGAATGTAATTCTTCCATTGTCGGCAGGATTGCACAATGGAATACATCTCTTTGTCATAGGAGGATACTTTTGGACTATGTTTTAAAGTGTCTCACTATGACATGCCACTAGATGCCCCTGCTAAGTAAGAACTGCACCAATAGCATAGTTGGAGGCATCTGTCTTGATCTCAAATGGTTGTTGCAGGTCCGATAATGTGAACACTAGTGCAGAGCAGAGGTGATGCTTTAACTTGGCAAATTCCCTCTGTTGGGATTCGGCCCAAAAGAACTTTGCTTTCTCTCCTCCCTTAGTGACTTGACTCAAGGGCCAAGTGATATGAGAGAACCCCAACATGAACATGCGGTAGAGTTTGGCAAGGCCCAGAAAGTTGTGGAGCTCTATTAGAGTGGTTGGGGTTGACCAATCCCAAATGACTTGTATATTGGCTAGGTCCACATGCAAACCCCAGTCGTCAATAATATATGCCAAATATTGAACCTGGGTCATACTAAAAGTGCATTTATCCAAATTAGCACACAACTTGTGTTGTCACAGGGTTTGGAGGCCCTATCAAATATGGTGGAGGTTCTCTTCCTAACTCTAGATGAAGATCATAATGTCATTCGAATATACCACCACGAATGAGTTGGTGAAGAGTCGCAAGATGTCGTCCATCAATGTCATGAAGGTAGTGGGGGAATTTTTCAACCCGAAAGGCATAACCAATCATTCGAAATGTCCCTCCTTATATTTGAAGGCAATCTTCCACACATCGAAAGGTTTGATCAGTACCTGGTGATAACATAACTTCAAGTCAATCTTGTTGAAAAATTTGCCCCCCGTAACCTAGTCCATAAGGTCATCAATCTGTGGTATTGGATACCTGTTCCAAACAATGATCTTGTTCAGCACCCGATAGTCAATACAGAGTCTCCAGGTCCCATCCTTCTTCTGTACCAACAAGATCGGGCTCTCACAGGGTGATGAACTTGGCCTAATGTGCCCTTTTTGCAACATCTCTTGAATCTACCTCTTGATTTCATTGTTCTCTAGAATAGAGTGTCGATAGATCGGTCCATTGTGTAGCGGCACACTAGGGGTCAGATCGATGGAATGCTTAACCTGACAGTGTAGAGGTACCCTTATGGGTGAGGTGAAAATGTCCCCATGCTCCTCCACAACCTTATACATCTATTGTTTTCATGCGGAGGAGCCTTATCTAGAGGTCGCGGCCACAATCTTCTTCTTTCCTTGAAGGCGAATCATAAGGAAACAAATTTCCTAGTTTGGGAAATGATCTTACTACATTGCTTGACAGTGATCAAAGAAATGGCAGTAGGCGGTGCTACCTCCGGTATCATGTAAAACTTATCACCCAAAGTAATAATAATAGTGTGAGGCCTAGGCTCATATACAACATGTTGCTTCCACAAGTATGGTTGGCCTAATAATACATCAAAAACTTCAACAGGAGCAACATCACACAGCACTTCATCTGTGAAGGGCTTGATGTTATAGGGAAGGGGACACCGTTGTCTAACACAAAGACCTCCCCCTTGGTGAAGCCACCAATGCTGTACGATTGCGGGTCTGGTGTGGTCGGAAGGCCCCAACTGCTTCACGTCCTCTACTGAAATGAGGTTCTTTTGGCTCTTGCTATCGACAATTAACTCTAGCAGGGAAACCATCACCCACATCTGTGAGTGGAAGAGGCGCTCCCCCTCCTTTGGATCTTTAGGCTCATCCTTCTGGATCTTGGTGGTGGAAATGGTGGCACTAGACTCCACATCGATAATATGCTTCCGTTTTTCATTCCCCTTATCGATTTCTGACTCTCATGCATATGATTCAAAAGCCTTCATCTTGGCCACCAGTGACTGCTTGGCTCGACACTCACTTCTGTTGTGAGTGGGGCTCTTATGTAACACACCATTTCCCTGTGTCCTTCTTTGCCTTCGTGGTGTTGTTCTTCATTTATGGCTACAATGAGTTGTCCTAGGACACCTTGCCTTGGCTTTGTCCTTCGTTTTGTTGCTTCGGGGCACTTTTCCCTTGCTTTGGATTTGCAGATCCAAACTCTCACTTCTTCTGTTTAAATTTTTGCTCGATCTTGACTATGTATCGATAGGCGATGCCAAGTGAGTAGATGTCTAAGAACTCCATCTCCTTCTGGATGTACTTGTGTAGATAGTCACGGTACTTGAGTACCAAATGCCACTCAGAATCCTTGATACCCAGCATTGTACGAAGGGTATCGAAAAAATTTGTGAACTCCTGCACATCTTGGTCCCTTCCCTGGTATAGCATGATCGACTTTAATTATTTATCTTCATAGCTCCAAATAGGGTAATATTGTTCCTTTATGGTGTCTCAGAAAGAATTCCAAGCAGGTGTAGCTGAAAAAAATGAGGATTCCCTCTCATCCTTTTGTTCACAATATGTTTCCTACCAGTCCTTAACATGTACGGTGGCTTTGAGAAGTGTGAAAGTAATATTTTCCTGATTGGAAAAGTCATGAATTGAAAAATATCCTTCCAATAGATTTAACCATCTATCTATGGAGTCTGCATCTATTTGGCTTTTAAATATGGGAATATCAAAGCTAACTTGTACCTTAGAAGGAGTGGCGCCTCCAGGGCGGTTGTTAGATGAAGTTGTGGTTTCTGTGGGTATCCGTTGAAGTATCTAGGCAAAGTTATCCATCATCACATTCCTTTGTCACTCGAGGGCTTCCTTGAGAAACATTTTGAAAGGATCTCCTGCCCCCTTTTCTTTCTTTTCTTTCGTAATGGGAGGGCATGGGGGTTTGCGAGGCTGGTCTTCCAAAGGTTCAACCAGTTTGATCCCTAGCTCCTTATACCCTGGCCTTGTTGGGGACATGCAAAGAAAAAAATAGAAAGAGCAGACCACTCTGATACCATGTATCTAGACTTATGCAGGAACGCAAAAAAATACATAAATACACATATACACAGAGATGCAGCAGAAATAAAACTTCATTTCTTTAATATCAAAGAAATGAAATATGCTTACATACAAAAATAGAAATAAACTAGCTCGGGTGATGGTAGTTTATCTCTGAGAAGAGAGGTGGTGGCTACATGTCTCTAAACATCCAAAAACCTAACCCTAGGAGATGAAGTGCGAACGCTATGGGCCCCGTTTGGGTAAATTGGTAAATCAACTTCCCAGAGTCGTAACTTTGGCATACGATCTATGTTTGACGTAAAAAATACCTCATTAGATATATCTATCAGCGGACTACAACTTTTGACAGTTTGCTTGTTTTCCCAAAAAAAATATCATTTAGGGCCTAAAAATGGCTCTGGAAGTTTAGGACCCGAAAAACTGCCAAAAATAATAAATTGTGCTACAATTAAGGAAATTGAAAAACATAAAGAAACAATGGTGGGGGTCCAAGTGGAATAGGCATGTGGCCACCAATATCCACCTTGACCATGACCACCTTCTTCGACTTAATTCTACATGATGTCGGCCTAATTTAGATTTTTCTGGCCACCCCCTACCTAACTTACGTAAGTCACCTATATAATAAAACACACAAACCCTAACAAAATAGTGAATATTTCCATGCCATCCTTCCAGAGGCTTACAAATATTTTTCATTTTTCATAAAAGAATTAGAGAAAATCATGTCCTCTCCCTTTACCTACCATGATGCACATTCCAGTGGCTTTTGGAATCAAATTTGGTTTAGGGGTGGTGGGGGATTTATGACCCTGCATCATACTACCATGGTTGAGAATATTCATGATCTCCTAATCATGTGCTTTTATTGTTGCATCTTGTTCATCTCCACCTTGGTCTTCTTTCTCCTCATGCATCACTGAGCTTCTACTCATACTCAATAGTGAGATGCAACCAAGCCTCACTAACACCTCACCAAGCTCTCTCCTCTAACTCAGTCTTCTAGCGTGTTAGGTTCACCTCCTCTAGAACCTATCAAGATTCCTCTTCTCCCCTCGTTGTCGCATGTTGCTCACTTTTCTCTACAATTCTACCCACAATCGCAAATGTGGAATTGCTTCAACAAATCCCACCCAGGTGAGTTGCATTACATGTAGGGAGCATAACTTTGATTTTTTGATCGAAAAGGAGATCAATTTTCAAATATTTGGGCATTAAAAAACAATTCCATAATGCAAGCTATGACCAATGTCACAATAGTAGCAATGGTCATGAACAAGCATAAACCACATGTAACAACGTCTACAAATTCCTAAAACCACAAAGAACTCTCCACGTTGATGTTGGTTATAATTTGTCCTACACATCTCAAAGGACCCTGCAAGTAAATTACAATTCCAAATCCAAAACTTAATTAAAAAAAATTACAAGAGAAATAAGGAGTAGAAATTGAAACCTAGAACTCAATAGGAATGATGTGGAAATTCCCAACATAAGTTAAGAAATCTCATATATGAGTATAGCTAGAGTCCAAAATAAAACCCCTGACTAAATTTTATTAAGACAAACACTAACTTATATAACTTTATATAAACATAACTAACTAAAAAATCTAAAAAATAAATGTTCGCTAAATCATAAGAACTAATAATAAATCACAATAAAAAATAGAATTGAAAAAATGTTCTCAACTACATAAAAATATGAATTACCAAAAATTAATTTTCACTCTTAAACCATTATAATAATTTCTTATTTTGGGTAAACCATGCGGAGCAGAAACTGATGATGGATCGAGCGATGGCGCTCCTCTGGTTTTCTTACCCTAGCCGTAACTCAGGTTACGGTTAACTGCAGTCACTGTAATCCCGCGAGCTCCCTCCGCAACCAGCTACCCTCGCCTGCACCTGCTCCCAACTTTCAACGATTATGGTTTACTGTTCCTAGGCTCAGCATGGAGGAAATGGACTTGGAAGCGGTGGATTACTCACTGGACCCTTTCCCAGAACAATCCATTTTCGACCCAAACCCTAAGCCGACACTCGCTCCCTCTGCAACTTCATCCTGCTCGAACCCGTCGTCGATTGTCTCCCTCCCCAGGCTATCTGTTTCCACCCTCCACATCGCGACCCTCTCCATTGACTCCCCTGCCCTAGACTGCCCCCCGCTATCTCCCAGAACCCTCAACCTCCTGGCTGCTTACTCATCCCCAACCTTTGATCCCTCGCCCCCTGTGGATCATCTCTTCCCTACCAATCCTGCCTCCTACCTGGGTTGTGAGATTCCTGAGGCAGCAGAGACATAGGCTGTAAATCTCGGCACTCCTAGCAGCTGCGCGGCGGCACACGTCTCGGCCCCTCCTTCAGGATGCTTTGAAACCCCTGTAATCAGGGTAAGAACTGCAGCTCAACAATCCCAGCAAGAAACCCTGAGCCCCTCGGACCCATTGCAAGACCATCCAACAGTGCCGAGATCAGGGAAAAGGAAAGAAAAGTGTGTAAAGGCCTCAGGAAAGGACTACACCATCAAATTTGGGGAAGGACTCACCATGGGAGAAGTTGTAGACAAGGCAGGAAAAGTTCTAGTGGGTAGGGTTCGAGGAAGAACCTACTCGGCGAAACGACTGGGGTTATGGGTAAAAGAAATCTGGGGGAAGATCTTCATACAACTTCCAGAAGTACAGATCCTCCCATGAGGATGGTTTGCGCTCCACTTTGCCCTCGAAGAATACACAAACATGGCGCTCGCTTGGTATTGGCACATTGAAATGGCCCCTGTCCTGCTAAAAGGATGGAGCCCTCTCTTTGATCCAGAAAGAGAACAGATCGACGCCAGACCCCTTTGGGTGCGTTTACCTGGTTTACCCCTTCAGTACTGGTCAGAAGAGGTATTCATGCGAATTGGAAACACCCTGGGCACATTTCTGGATTATGATAAATCTATTATCCAGTCCAAGAACCGCACTCTAGCCCATATCCTAGTGCACCTGGATACTCGAGAGGGCTTGGAGGAAAAGATTACACTTCAATGGCGAAATTTTACTAGGGTTCAAATCCTAGATTACGAGGGAGTGCCATTCAGATGCCGTCACTGCCACAAGGTCGGGCACCTGTACAAGGAATTCCCTCTGGTGCAAAAATCCCTGAAGCGACATTGGAAAATTAGGGTGGGATTGGCAAGCCCTCCGTAGACACCCCCAAGAAGACTCTATTAGTAGCACCCTCCACGATTGGGAAAGCAACCACATTTCAGCAAGCTCAGCTATCTCCTGGCAGCTACTCGCGACCTCCATCTCCGCCGCTGACTCGAGCTAGGGTAGCGGATGAAGCGGCTCATACCTCGGGTATTCCTCTTCCTCCTCTCCATGTTTTATCTTCTACTTATGCATACCCTGCACACCATCTACATAATGCATCTATATTATATCAATCCACCATCCCCCCTCCCATCCCTTGTCTCCTGAATTCCCATTAGTTTGTTTTTTCTACTACTTCCCCATCTCTCCCTCTAGAGGCATCCGCTAGTCTATCCCCATCAACATCTGCCCCTCCACACTCCTACAATCTGCGCCCCCGCTCCCTCTCATCCGATTCCCCCTCTCAATTCTCTAGCCTTGGCTTATCCATTCCTTTGATACACCTTAAAACTCTTCGTGGCCGCAAATCCTATCTCTCGCACATTATCCTTCGAGCAGGGGCTAAGGTGGCCTCTGGAAGGCAATATTCCTTAGATCGGGTTCTTAGAGTAGCGAACACCCATGACATGTTACCCCCATGAAGTGCCTATCCTTCAATTGCAGCGACATGGCTAGCTTGCCCAAAAAACTAGCCCTTTGAAGGCTCTTCGAATCCAAGCCTATTGACATCATATTTCTTCAAGAAACCCTTGGTGAAGCTAAACACATTAACAGTATCCTGGGGAATCTGAACCCAAGCTGGGACTTTCTCTCCCTAGATGCAGTCGAGAGGTTTGGAGGTCTGGCTCTGGGTTATAACCCTCGTTCCATCAACCTAAAATCTACTTGGGGAGGGCAGGGTTTCATTGGGATAGATATCTTCTCTGCTGCCCTGGGAATGGATCTTCGAGTCATCAACATATATGGGCCTTTCCAGGGGCAATAGGCTTTTTAGAATCAGCTCCTAAACCTCTCCATCACCTTGCTTGATAACATAATTATGGATGGAGATCTAAACTTTTCCATTAGATTTAGCGAGTCTTGGGATTCATTGGCATAGAGCGACCTGCTCTCTACTACCATGGAAAATCTTCTGGATCGGACACAACTGACTAATATCCCCATGAACAGACCTTTGCCCACTTGGAGGAACAGGAGAGTTGGGGAGGCGGCTTTAGCCAGAAGGCTGGACAGATTCTTAATAAAGACCCCGCTGATACAACGCTTATCCCACTATAGGCAATGGGTCGGCTCAGGAGGTATCTCTGATCACTCACCTATCTACTTAGAAATCATCGGCCCTCCTATAAAGCCCAAGGCACCGTACAAATTCAACTCAACTTGGCTTCAGGACCCCTCCTACTCCAAACTGGTCTCAGATTTCTGGCTGGCAAACCCTCCCACAAGGGGTCACACCCAAGCTAAAGGTTTCTGCTATAATCTTCTACAACTCAAGAGATTAACTATCCAGTGGGCAAAGGAAAAAACCCTAAAGGATGACAATACCCTCGCCACTGTCGAGTCCTCTTTGGCCCTCCTTATGGATGACCAGAACAGGGGTTTCTTATCTGCAGAATCCAAGATCCACCTTATTGATTTAGAAAATCAAAGGGAAAAAATCATGAAGGAAAGAGAGGAAACTTGGTGCCTCAAGAGCAAAGCGCTCTAGCTAAAAGCAGGAGATGAGAACACGAGTTTCTTTCATAACTATGCCAAGGGGAGGAAAGTCTCAAACACTATCTGGAAGATGCCCACTTAGGATGGAGGCACAACTAATACTTTCAATCATCTCTCTCAGCTGGGCATTTCTCACTTTCAACAACTTTATAAAGAACCCCCGGCTACAAATCTTGCTGATATTATTCAATTGGCAGGGCATTTCCCAAGGTTTGTAGACCTGGATTCAGCAGACGAGTTAACTGCACCTGTCACTGCAGAAGAACTTGAAGGGACTCTGAAATGGTTTAACAAAGACAAAAGTCCTAGTCTGGACGGATGGACTATCGAATTCTATCTAGCTTTTTATGAGCTTATTGGGAACGATCTCCTCAATGTAGTTGAAGAATGCAGGATCACAGGAAAAATGTATGAGGCCATCAATTCTACCTTCATTGCCCTGATTCCTAAATCTGACTCCCCTTCATCTTTCAATGATTTTCGACCAATCTCTCTCTGCAATACCCTTTACAAAATCATTGCTAAGATCATTGCAAATCGGCTCCACCCCATACTCTCTCACCATATCTCCCTTGAGCAATTTGCTTTCCTACAAGACCGCCAGATCCATGAGGCCATAGGAACTGCACAAGAGGCCATACACTCTATCAAAGTAAAAAATATGAAAAGCATCATCCTCAAGATTGACCTTGCAAAGGCATTCGATCGTGTTAGCTGGCTCTACATAAAGATGATTTTGATCCATCTAAGATTCTCAGTAGCATTCACAGAATGGATCATGTGCTGCATCAACTCAACATCCTTCAGTTTCCTCATAAATGGATCTGCTTCCCAATTCTTCCATGCTGAGCAGGGACTCCAACAAGGATGCCCTCTCTCTCCCCTTCTGTTCCTAATTGTGATGGAGGGTCTCAGCAGGCTCATTGAATCTGCAAAAAGGGAAGGTAGACTTAAAGGACTAAAAATGAGTGACCTCTGTCACCTCACTCACCTCCTTTTTGTTGATGATGTTCTCATCTTTCTTGATGGCAGCATCCGAGACTCTACTACCTTCCATGACATCCTTACTCTCTTTGCAAAAGCCACTGGTATGGTCGCAAACCAATCCAAGTCAACTATCACTCTGACACACACCTCCCCTCAGGAAGACAAAGTCACCCTCCTTTTCTTCCACTATCAAATGCATAACCTCAAAAATGGCTTGAAATACCTGGGGTTCTGGATCAAACCTCATAGCTACCAGATTGCTGACTGGATCTGGTTAGTGATCAAAATCGAGAAAAGACTAAAAATTTGGAATCATAGATTTATTTCGAGAGCGGGGCGCCTCGTCCTCATCAAATCTGTGTTGGAAGCCACACCTATGTACTGGATGTCGCTTTCCTGGATCCCTCGGGGAATACTCACCCGTATTTAGTAGATATGCTGCAGATATCTATGGAACAGACAAAAAGAGGGAAAAACATTTGCTTGGGTGAGCTGGAAGAAAATTGCCCTACCAAAAAAATGGGGAGGCTGGGGATTAAAGGATCTGACTGTATTTGCACAAGCCCTCGCATCTAAGATGAGTTGGACACTTCTCACTGCTCAGAATCTCTGGACTATGGTTACATACCACAAATACATTTGGTCGCAGCAAGTCTTGGATTGGGCTCGCCTACCAGCTTGGCCACGAACTAGCATCTCTATAGTCTGGAAATCAATCCTACAATCTATGCCTTTCATTAGATCTGGTCTGGCTTGGCGTATAAATGATGGCAACTCAGCGCACATCGGTATAGATCCATGGATTGGGGGAGGAAATAGTTATCAGCTCCCACCTGACTTGATTCAATTTCTACAACAAAGGAACATCAATGTGATTGCACAAATTGTTGATCGTGAACACAACACTGTCTTCAATCAAGAATGGAGGTCTGCTCAAAATGTGGGTATACCTATACAGTGGCAACAGAACTGGGAAGGGTACTTAAATGCTTTGACTGAGGCTCATGTGCGTATAAAAGATGGCCCAGATGAACTCGTTTGGACACCAGCAGAGCATGGTAAATATACCTCGAAACTCGGTTATATCTCCCTTCTCTCGAATCGCAAACCAGAGATAACAAAAGAATGGTGGCGATAGATTTGGAAGTTGAAAACACCTCCATGGGCCCGACTATTCATGTGGAGTGTCCTCAGCAATAAAACTCCCACAGGAGACTCCCTCATGCACAGATCTATTTATGGCCTGAATTGGTGTGTCTTGTGCAAACAAGGCTCTGAATCAAATGAACATCTATTCCTGCTTTGTCCTATCATCATCCATCTCTGGCAAGTTATTACTCAACTCCTCTCCATATAGGATATATGGCAGGGACCCTCAATCCCACAAGCCTGGAACACATGGTTCGCAGTGCACCAAGGCTCTACAAAAAATGTTTCCCTCTCATCCTTTGCTAGATTATATGGCTCACCTGGAATCACATCATTTTTAATGAAGCAACTGTCTGCTGGCCTCTCATCATAGCCAAGGCTGTGGCAGCCTATCATGACATACCGGAAGTTGATAACTCCCACATCTGTCGAACTACCTCCCCGGGTCCAATCGACAAATCCCGGCCATGGGCTTTCTTCGATGGCGCAGCTCAAAGCCATGGATGTGGAGGGGGCTTCATTCTGTATATTTCTGAACAACACTCTTTCAAAGTTCAAATGGGATTGGGGGAGGGGACAAACAATTATGCCGAGCTAATTACCCTCAGACATCTACTGCACTTTGCTTTAGCTCATGATTGCACAACCATTCAAATTCTCGGGGATTCAAAAATCATTATTAACTGGTTCAACAATAAAAATCATTGTCATGCTATTTCACTTCGAAATATATTGGATGAAGTCATTGTCTTCAAAGCAATTTTTAATACAATCTCATGTCATCATATATACAGGGAATATAACGAAAGTGCTGACAGGCTTTCCAAGGAGGCCACGCTACTACCCCGAGGCTTGTGGATGATCACGGAACAGATGGGAGCCAAACAGTACCAATACCATCACCATCCTTATATAGATCATGAATATCATAGGGTGGAAAGGCCCTAATTTTACTGTGTTTTTTTTTGGATTCTCATAAAAACTATGTATCTATTTTTTTGACGATATACATATGCACATATGGCACAACAGAATGAATACCTCTATGAGGTTATTATGTATAGGATTAACTTTACTGAACAATTCCACATTCACCAACAAATTCACTGATATGTATTTTGAAATGACTATAAGCCAATAACTCTGCATATGCCTTAGACATCTACTACATGTATTTTTCCTCTAGGAAAAAGTTAAAAGAAAACAACTTAACTTATTTTAATAATAATAAAAAATACATTATAATAATTTCTGATTTTAATAATAATAAAAAATACATATACTTATGTTAAAGCTAAACATAAAAATTTCAATTATTAAAATAAATTTAAACTTTTCAATATTGATTATTTTATATTGAATATTAAATTTCACACTAGATGATTAAACAGTTGAGAAACTCCATTAAAAATATTTAAAAACCAGCCACCTTTTAAGTTTTTCCATATTTTAACTATCTTGATTGTGGTCCCTTCATTGCTAGCTCATCACACGTGATGAAGATTGTGATGTAGAAGGTGATGAGGATTGTCACATGGATCAAATGACGTGAATATAACATGTTCCATGTCATACATATTATGTTTAGGAAGAAAGCTGATTTATTTAGGAATTCTACATTAATTTTTCTAGAATTCACATTTTTAAGAAGTTCCAAACTTTTAAAGTGAGAGGATTCCATGAAAAGTTTGAAAAATAAAATAGAATTCGGCTATTTCTCTCCAACAATGTGCTTTTCTAACATCAACAAAAGAAGATTTTAAGTTCTATAACCCATTTTCTGGAATCTATATAATTTGTTTTTGTCATTTAGACTTTGCAAGATTCTGACATGTAGATTTAATTTTTTTTTTTGGGGTTAATTTTTGTTAATTTTATCAAAAGACTGGAAAGAACCAAACATATAATGAAAAGGTTGAAATTTGGAAACTTGTGTGGTAAATTGATAGATTTAAATGGAAAGTCAGAAATAAAGAAACAGGTATAAAATGGAGAAATTAATTATTAAACAAAATTTATAATTCACACCTAGGAACGAATAAGAGTGAATGAAATTTGAATTAGTATAAATCTGTTATTCTTATTTTATCTACTATGACATTGAAGTGATTTTTCATATCTTTCACTTTACTATTTCACAAATTGGATAAATTTACTAATATATCATCATATCTTTTTATCCCATAAAATCTATAGTCACTTAAATAGAGGTTAGAGTCATATCTTAATCTCCTTGCCTAAATATATTATTAATGTATAAACCCCATTAAATATATTATTAATGTATAAACCCATTAAATAGTTGGTGAATAGTTAATTATTGTAAAAAAGTCTCCTTTATTAATATGGAGCCTAAATTAATTACTAGACTGTCATTGTAAGTGGGTTTATAAGTAATTAATGTTATATTGAAAAAAAAAGAAAAGTTATGTAATGTTTTGGTTAAAAAATGCGATTGTATTTAGAACATTGTTCTCTGAAATTTCAAAAAAAAAAAAATTAATTTCTATTATCAAAAATATCTTTCAGTTTTTTTTTTTTTTTTTTTCGTTTTCTCTGATTTAGAACATTGTTCTCTGAAATTTCAAAAAAAAAAAAAAAAAATTCTATTATCAAAAATATCTTTCAGTTTTTTTTTTTTTTCGTTTTCTCTGATTTTATACTAATTTTGATGTAACTTACATTAAAAAACTCTTTTAAACCAATCTGTATATAAATAAATTCTCTTGAATTTATAAACCACGATTTTTTTTTTCTCGTTTTCTCTGATTTTATACTAATTTTCATGTAACTTACATTAAAAAACTCTTTTAAACCAATCTGTATATAAATAAATTCTATTGAATTTATAAACCACGAATTATTTGACCTACGTTTAAGACAATACCAGCTTTAACAACCAAATCACAGTGTCCACATGCTCCACACTTCAGAAAAGCGCACGTGTTAACAACCTCCTTGCCATTTGAGATAAGTATAGCAAAGTTCTTGGTATTGCCACTTCACTACAGTGTATTTCAATTTTCAAAATATGGCCCATAATATTTCACTTAATGCGCCTCAAAAAACAAAACCCTAAAACATCACAGGCTCTACTTTTATTAATAGAGATGATGATTTCAAGAAGTTGTCTAATCGACCTACGGTACCTTCACATAACCCACTACCTAACACGAGACAGAGAGCCAGGAGTGGAAGTGTTGCAACCCGGATTCCTTAATCAATCGTCAAAATGAGTATTGTTTTCGTTTTTATCCATTTTCTTTCAACTGACCTTCGAACTGAGGATTTTTTCCCTTTTTTAACCGTTACAGATTCACCACGCAGCAAATAACTTAGAAGTTAGTCAGTTATTTGTGAAGCAGGTGCAGATCTTGGGGACGGTCTATTGTCTTATTCCTTATCTAGTTATTCATGGGACAACGTTTAAGTAAATACATTTCTATCCACCGGTATACTAAAACAGCACCATTCTAACACAGCATTTCATATACAGAATATTATTAGAAGGTTGCAATCTGATAAAAAAATACTCAACTCCTTTTAACAGTAACCTTATATCGCTATGCTAATGGAGATGAATATATTTAAAAACAGCTGAAGCTAAGAATATTTGGCGATGTGATGAAGATGATCCTAAATCATTTTCCATTTAACAAGAATAATAAATTTCATGATCAAATTCTTTAGATCTGAATGCTTAATAACAAAGGCAAGGGCTCACCGACGGTTTATCGTTACCATCTTTATTTCATTCCTGCTAACACTGGAGCCATCTCTGGGTATTTGTCTGCTGATACAGAGTTCTCCTTAAAACACAGTATGGGCTCACATATACTATATAATAATAATAATAAAAAAAAACAAAAACAAAAACAAAAAAATTCTGAACTTTTATAGGATACGGTACTTACTCCAGTTGAGCAGTAAAATCCTGGGACTTACGGTTCACCAACTCCACGTGGATATTTACAGACATTTGAATGCTTGATGTGATGCAGGGATGGGGGATCTTGTATTTTGTTCAGAATTTCATTTAGGTTTACGTCCTTCAACTTGGAACCAAAATCTGCTTGTCGATTTGTCATATACTCAGGTATGTTTGCGCTATCCGACAAAAGATTGGCAGGTGTGATTAATTCCAACGGTCCCCTTTATCACATCTACCCACGTTGATAATTCCCAAAATGGTTTGACGAAGATGTTTGCAAACTTCTCTTGCGAATTTCTCCATCGTTAATTAATTCTCTGATAAAATGATACTTAATGTCAATGTGCCTGCTCCTTTTTATTTTTATCAGGACCAAAGAATTTCCGGGTAACACGGAGCGATCTGGGTATTTGTATGGTGATAGTGAGCTCTGGTGATATCAGAAGCATATTTCGTGGAATTACAAAGGAACTTTGCTCTCTTCTTCGAGAAGCTCCCAATTTAATTCCTTCATTAAGTATGAGCATGGCATGATATGATTGAGTGCATCTTCCTTTATGATTGAGCGCCATGATCAAGGGGAGAAGGATGTGTTAAATATGAAAGACAAATCCTGAATCAAGAGTGGAAGATGCACTCAATCATATCAACGTCATGGTCAATAACTCAATCAAAGAATTAAATAGTGAGTTTCTCGGACCGACAGTAATGTTTCTCTGTTCCAAGAAACATGCTTTTAACATCACCAGAGCTGTCCATCACGGCTACTCCAATCAATCGTAGCAATGGAATGGATATCCTCTTCCATTTGCCTTTGGTTTGATATAGGCTGTAATCCACGCGCCGATGCCTAGCAAAAGTCAGTTAGGAAACCCAAATCTTTCCATCATCTACACAAATTTCATAAAATTCGGAGATTTACGTTATTGAATATTAATATAGATAGACCAGTGAAATCCGAATTTGCCTATCAATAAATATAACCCAAGGAGATGTTTCAATACCTGGAGACATGTTTAGCTCTTTTTGTTGTGAAAGTTCTGGAACATGGCGTCCTGAAAAAAAAAAACTCCAAAACTTGACCGTTAAAAAGCAGAGCTCTTTGTGAGAGATTTAAAAACCAAATAACAAAAAAAATGCAATTGTCTTTCCGAATTATATTAAAAAGCAGGTCTTAGACATACAGCCAACTTAAATAGTCTATAGAGAAAATGTATTCCAAGAAAAATTAAAAGACGACGACTGCGTGCAACGGTCAGGAGACAAGTTGAAAAGAGTTTGGAATAAAACGTGAAGCATAGAGAAAAAATGTGTCCAGAGGAGTTAGCTTTACCATTTAAACCGCATTTTAAAAATAGAAATCGAGAGATCGCATTCACAGCCTCGGTTTGTTGTGAAATGATTAAAAATGCTAAAATATATCTCCTATATATATGCTCCATATAATTATGTTAAGTATAAGGCCAGAATTCCTATCACTCTTCCCAGTTCATTGTTCCCAGCAACAAAATCACTGGCCTTGGATTTTTTCACAAGAGGGAAAATTTTGTGACATTTGGTGGGGGTGATTTAATGAGTTGAATTTTCTTAGCAATAAGGTAAGGGGATATCTGGTATATCCTTGACTACTATGGTGAGAGGAAGATTTGCAATTAAAATTACAAAATCAAAACTTTACCGGAAAAGAAAAGAATAAGCCCAACTAAATAAAATACAGTAAATAATTGCAGAATGAAAAAACTTTGTCTGATGATGTGGATGAACCCAAACCCAAATTGGATTGTAATATTTAAACACATAAACCCAAATCCCAATCAAGTTGAAAGAACAGTCAAAACCAGCTAAATCACTTTCACTAAAAGCCTATACCACCATACAAGTATGATACAAATACCATAGCATGTTTGTAAAAATTGATAAAGAAGTGGGCAAAGTCACGACCGGAATGTAGTGTAACAAGTATATTGTTCTGGGATTTTCATCCTGGAGATAAGAGAACATATGTATACATGTAGCTAATAATGTCAAAATCCTTTGAATGCATAATACAATAATGCTTATCCTATTGGAAATGGTGGCGATAAATTTATACATGGAGTACAACAACTTTCTATGAAATAATCCTTATGTTTTAAATGTCAAAAGAATGTTCATACCCATAATCAAATTTCAGGTGGGGAGAATCAAAATGTACTTTACCAATGTTGTGAATAGAATAGCTTGTACAAGCAAATTATATGGTTTGACATCTACCTATTTAAGAAAATTACCACATACTATCATTTCTACTACAAGTTCAACTACAATGTCCTCTTCTCTATATTGTTGCTTGTCATAGGTTAATTGTGACCTCAAGAAAGAGAAGATTTTAAACTAAGTTGGACACATCCATTTTGATAATTTCGATAGTCTGAAAAATATTCATGATAGTATGGATTTGCATCGCATAATTGTATCATGACGGTAATTTGCGAAGATGTGTATTGAGGCCAGCGACTTTCTAAGCAATAATGTTGTTTATTGGAGTTTCATGATTTGTACAATTTAATATATATGAGGATTTAGTAGAATTCAAAACATATCTTCACAAACAATAATCATCCTCATCAAAATAACTAGATCTTAACATGCATTTGTGTCTTCGAGGATCCAAATAATGCAAGAACAACATAGTAAGGGTTTTGAGATGTGCATTGAAAACCTAGCAATCTCTAAAGAAAATTGAGATGTGCATTGAAAACTAGCAATCTCTAAAGAAAATTAAGATTGGTTGACTAATGATCAAACGTTTATAATTACATATAAAGAGATCCCCAAAGAGATGGTTTGTAATAGGGATGAGATAGCAATAGAGATGGAGATCGCATAGAGAACGATAAATGGCAAGGATGTCATAGGAACCAAAAAAAATTCCCAAAAGATCCAAAAACTCTACCCTTTCTTGAAGAGATGATGATGAAAACCAATTTTGGGGTCTGAAAATTTGATCCCTAGATGGTTCAACTCTAGATGCTTGTGGGTTATGGGCCCATGAAATCCAGCAATCTTGCCTTTATTAAACAATGAGCTTGCATCTAACAATGGAGCTTCACATGATTCCAAATCCCAAACTCCTAACATGTCGGCACCTACCAAGATCATTTATAGGGCCAACGTTCATATCCATACCTCATCCTCTTCAATCCTTAATTCATTGTGTCCATGCTCTCATTGTTGACCCTCCATTAATACAGATTAGCTCTAGGTGATATGCCAAGCTTTGAGCTCCATCCATAACATATCATCCAACCTATGTTTGTCCCAAAATGTTTGGGTCTTGAGCCATTCTCGACAAGGAAACCTCCTCTGGGGGCCTGAACATGTAGGTCCCATCCCAATTTTGGGGGTCGGGATATCATTAACTCGGTTTGTTTGGGATGTTTGGGGGTTAGCAAATTTGCTTGTGAATCAAATGAATTTAACGCATGAGGTGCCTACTTGTCCAAAATCACTTACGACGACCTTTGGGAGATACTCTATTTCGAAATATTTGGCTCATCCATTCAAGGAGTTTAGGACATTGCACCCACTTCACTCCACTTCGAGTCGAATGGTCAATTCAACATCCATGCTCAGTTATTTAACTTTTCCTTCGTAGGATTTTCACCCTCTCAAGGTCTCATATTCGAATCTATGTTAGTGTTATAGGGATACAATCCCTCTGGCCATGCCCAAATTAGACAGAGATTGACCTCTTAAGTGACTCACCACTCTTTACACGTCTCTTAAACTCCCTTCCCAAAACATGGAAAACACAATAATTTGACAGGGTCTATAGACTTAAAACAAACACACATAGAAATCAGACACATTGTATGCACATAATAAACACATTTACAATACGAAGAAACAAGGAACTTGGATTAAAACAACAAAAGATTACATGGCGTGGCCTCTTAGAGCCTGACCTAATTCAGACTTATGCAGGAACGCAAAAAAATACATAAATACACATATAAACAGAGATGCAGCATAAATAAAACTTCATTTCATTAATATCAAAGAACTGAAATATGCTTACATATAGAAATGGAAATAAACTATCTCAAGCGATGGTAGCTTATCTCAGAGAAGAGATGTGGTGGCTACATACCTCCGAACTATGTTACAATGAAGCTCGAATGAATATTTATTATTTAGAAACAATGGAAAACCCTAAACATCCAAAAACCTAACCCGCGAAGATGAAGCGCCAAAACTATGGGTATCGTTTGGGTAAATTGGTACATCAAGTTCCCGGGGTCCTAACTTTGACATACGATCTCTGTTTGACGCGCACAACACCTCGCTAGAAATATCTATCCAAAGAACACAAATTTCAAATACAAACATGAGTATAAGACTCATTATTTCCCATTTTCCCAAGGAAATGTCGTCTAGGGCCTCAAAACAGCTCTTGAAGTTTAGGACCCAGAAAACTACCAAAAATAGTAAATTTTGCTAAAATTAAGGATATTAAAAAACTAAAAGAAACAATGGTGGGGGTCCAAGTGGAATAGGCGGGTGAACACCAATATCCACCTGGATTAGTCCTCCCCCCTTAGGATGAAATGGTGCCCATTGCATTGAGTGCCTCCATGAGATGGAGAAACTTCTGCTGAACTTGGTCCCTGGTGAGCCACTTGCCTTGGTGTAGGAGTTTGCTAACTTTGACAACCCAATACAATTGTATCTATTGTTGGAAAGTATTCTTGATATATGTGTCCATGATCTGATTAGTTGTGGCTTGTTCCATGTAGTCTGAGTTTAACTCTCTTAGTTTGAGTTGTTCTGCAATATTTGACGTGTCTAGTAATGGTGGAAAGTATAGTTGAAGGCGGTCCACATTGAACACTGGGTGAAGCACAAGGAATGGTGGAATGTTGAGCTCGAAAGCATTGTCCCCTATATCGGAGCAGACGAAGCCTGTGGTGGGGCCCAACGAGGTGCTCCTTCTACAAATGTAGCCAAACTTTGTCACTGACCTGGAACTTGTGTGGCACCCAATGTTGATCATAACCCTACTTGTACTTAGCATTGGCTATGTCCAATATGTCCTGTACGTGCTGGTGAATGTGTTGAATGTGCTTAATGAAGTTATTAGCCTTGTCAACTTCAAACAGAACATGAGCTGAATTAGTCGGAGTAGCTGCAAATGGTATGGCCACATCAATGGGACATAGTGGATGGAATCCCAATCCCACCTCAAAAGGGTTGTTTCTAGTTGAGATATGGAGATCTTTGTTGTAGTTGTGCTAGAGATAGGGGAGGCTTTCATCCCATGGATGCTTCGAGTTGTACATGCATAGAATGTGTATGATCATCCTGTTGACAACCTTTATTTGGCCATTAATTTATGGGTGGAAAGTCATGGACTTAGTGAGCTTGGTATCCAACATCTACCAAAGACTTGACCAAAAAGTACTTAGGAACCTACTGTCCCGATCTAAAATAATAGACTATGGGATCCAAGAGTGTACCCGCATCTGTTCAAAAAGTAGCTTAGCAGTAGTTTCTGTTGCGATACTCTTCCTACAAGCTGCCAAAGTGGCCATATTAGAGAATCTATTAATGACCATGAAAATGTAGTCAGTACCATGCTTAGTAGAAGGAAGGCCCAACATGTAATCCATGGAGATGGATTCCCAAGGCCGACTAGCAGTAGGTAGAGGAGTATATAGGCCTTACTTCTTGATGGTCGGTTTAGAAATGGTGCAACTAGTGCTGGATCTAATGTACTTCCCAACATCATGTTAAAGGTTCGACCAATAAAAATACTTCTACAGCATGACCACTATTTTCTATACCCTGAAATGTCCAACAACCTGACTGTAGTGCGCCTCCCAAATCATCTTGGCACACTCACTTGAAGGAACACAAAGGTGTCCCAGGTGGCATAATAGTGCATCCTGGAGGTGAAAATTCAGAACTTTCTTGTCTTCCAGGAGCGTCTGGTATGTGTTTCCGAATTCTAGATCACTCTTGTAAAGATGCGGGCACCCCGTAGTCTCGTGCCCATAATATTCAAGCACAGTGGTCAGTGCCATGACCGGTAGTCAGTTGAGGAAATCTACAACATTGTTGGTTCTTCCCTTCTTGTATTTAATGTTCAAATGGAACTGTTGCAGGTACGTGGACCATTTTTAATGGTGGTCATTCTGCAACTTCCCTTGTGTCTGTATGAACTACAGGGGTTGGTGGTCTATGTGGATGATTGTTTCCTTCCACAAAATGTAATGCTTCCATTGTCGGCAGGATTTCACAATGGAATACATCTCTTTGTCATAGGAGGATATTTTTGGACTGTGTTTGAAAGTGTCTCACTATGATATGCCACTGGTGCCCATGCTGAGTAAGAATTGCACCAATAGAATAGTCAGAGGCATCTGTCTTGATCTCAAATGGTTGTTGCAGGTCGGGTAATGTGAGCACTAGTGCAGAGCAGAGGTGATGCTTTAACTTGGCCAATGCCTTATGTTTGGATTCAGACCAAAAGAACTTTTCTTTGTCTCCTCCCTCAGTGACTTGACTCAAGGGCCAAGTGATATGAGAGAACCTCAACATGAACATGCGGTAGAAGTTAGCAAGGCCTAGAAAGTTGCGGAGCTCTATTAGAGTGGTTGGGGTTGACCAATCCCAAATGACTTGTATATTGGTTGGGTCCACATGCACACCCCACTCATCAATAATATATGCCAAATATTGAACCTAGGTCATACCAAAAGTGCATTTATCCACATTAGCACACAACTTAGGTTGTCATAGGGTTTGGAGTACTTATCAAATATGGTGGGGGTTCTCTTCCTAACTCTAGATGAAGATCTAAATGTCATCTGAATACACCACCATGAATGAGTTGGTGAAGAGTCGCAAGATGTCGTCCATCAACTTCATGAAGGTAGTGAGGGAATTTTTCAACCTGAAAGGCATAACCAACCATTCAAAAAGGCCCTCCTTAGATTTGAAGGCAGTCTTCTACACATTGAAAGGTTTGATCAGTACCTGGTGATAACCAAACTTCAAGTCAATCCTGCTGAAATATTTGGCCCCCTTAACCTGGTCCATAAGGTCATCAATCCGTGGTATTGGATACCTATTCCAGACAGTTATCTTGTTTAGTACCTGATAGTCAATACAGAGTCTCCAGGTCCCATCCTTCTTCTGTACCAACAAGATCGGGCGCCCGCAGGGTGATGAACTTGGCCTGATGTGCCCTTTCTACAACATCTCCTGAATCTACCTTTTGATTTCATTGTTCTCTAGAACAGAGTGTCGATAGATCGGTTCATTGGGTAGCGGCGCACTAAGGGTTAGATCGATGGAATACTTAACCTGACAGTGTAGAAGTACCCCTATGGGTGAGGTGAAGATGTCCCCGTACTCCTCCACAACCTAGTCTATCTACTGTTTCCGTGTAGAGGAGCCTTGTCTAGAGGTCGTGGCCACAATCTTCTTCTTTCCCTGAAGGCGAATCATAAGGAAAATAAATTTCCCGATTTGGGAAATGATCTTACTACATTGCATCACATTGATCAAAGAGATGGCAGTAGGCAGTGCTACCTCCGGTATCATGTACAACTTATCACCCAAAGTAATAATAATAGTGCGAGGCCTAGGCTCATATACAACATGTCGCTTCCACAAGTATGGTTGGCCTAATAATATATCAAAAACTTTAAAGGGAGAAACATCACACAGTAGCTCATCCGTGAAGGGCTTGATGTTGTAGGGAAGGGGACATTGTTGTCTGACACAAAGACCTCGCCCTTGGTGAAGCCACTGATGGTGTACGACTGTGGGTATGGTGTGGTCGATAAGCCCCAACCGCTTCACGTCCTCTACTGAAATGAGGTTCTTTTGGCTCTCGCTATCAACAATGAATTGCAGTAGGGAAACTATCACCCACATCTGTGAGTGAAAGAGGCGCTCCCCCTCATTTGGATCTTCAAGCTCATCTTTTTGGATCTTGGTGGTGGCAATGGTGGCACTAAGCTCCACATGCTTCCATTTGTCATTCCCTTATCGATATTTAAAATATTGTTCTTTGAAATTTCTCCAAAAAATAAATGAACATATCTCCTAATTTTCTATTATCAAAAATATCTTTCAAATTTACTCTTTTTTTTTTTTTCTTGTTTTCTCTACTTTTATACTAATTTTCATGTAACTTACATTTAAAAACTATTTTAAACCAGGTTGTATGTAAATAAATTCTCATGAATTTATAAACCACGCATTGACCTACGTTTAAGACAATACCAACCCTAACAACGACCAAATCATGCTCCCCAGTTGAGAAGAAAAGCGCACGTGTTACCAAACTTCTTGCCATTTGAGATAAGCATAGCAAAGTTCTTGGTATTGCCCCTTCTATCAATTTTCAAAATATGGCCCATAATATTTGACTTAATGCGTCTCATAAAACAAAAACCTAAAACATCACACGCTCTACTTTTATTAATGGGGATGAAGATCTCAAGAAGTTGTCTAATCGACCTACGGTACCTTCACATAACCCATCAGATCAAATTTAATATTTTCAGTTGTAATCGTGGCCGATATATTCCGGCCAAGCAGAACTAAAATGATTACAAATAATTTAAGAGCAGCATTAATGCGTATGGACAAGATGACGTGTGATGATCGGAAAATAGTGTTATTATGTTTTTACATTTTAGATATTAATCAAAGGTTTTTTTTGGTAGATATTATATGAGAGAATTTTATGGTCAACAATCAATAAGCGTAGTTTATGATTACAACTATATTTTTAGCTGATTTGTTTTTAGTGTGATTTTTTGGAAGTTTTTCTAGTAGGTTTTTCTAATCTAATTTCTCTAAAATCTGACAAAAATTTAGAAAAATGACAAGATTGATGAGTAGCCCTACACAATCCATATATACAGCCAAAAATCTAATTTAAATAACACAAATCAATATTTCACCTCAAAATTACCACTCATCAAAATACTAAAAGTCCAAAAAATCAAACTAAAAACAACTCCATTTTTAACTTTACATAATATAATAAAAATTAACTTTAAAATACAAAAAATTCGATATATTTCCTGAGTTTCAATTATTTACCAACAGCGTTAATGAAATATTAATACCATAAGTTTATTATAAATTTGATTGAGATAATTCGGAGTCATTCTTTAATATTAGGCGTGTTGAGAACCGTCTTCATATTTCTTTCACATTTAAGATATTTATAACTTTGGACCATTCGAAAATATTTTTTTAAAACGTAGTCAATGTGTTGATTTTTAATTTTTTTAAATTATTTATTAATAACAATTATATATTTATATTATAAATAGTATTATAATATTTGGATTTGGAGTATGCTCTGAAAGTGTTTCTGCTTGGCTAAGAGCTCATCTTCTTCAGACCTAAGGAAATAGGTTAACGGCCCAAGACCGAGAGGCATTGGCAGGAGTGAAAACCAGGAGTGAAAACCAGGAGTGAAAACCTGCTCCCTTACCGACCACCAACGGGTTATTCCAGGTGGCATGATTTTCCTTGATAATAGGATCGTTGTCCTCACTGTTGGTTTGACAACTGAGTTATGATAAGTTTTCCCGCTTTTGAAAAAAAAAATATCATAATATTTATTTTAAATATTATTAATGAAAATTATAATAGATGATAAATTATAATTATTTAATTTATAATATATTAATTTGAAAAAAATCTATATATAATTTTATATATTAATAATAACATTTTTTTGAAATGTTTTTTAATTTTATTTAATGTTAAAAAAAAAACATAATTTATTCGGAAAGCATTTTTTGGATCTGAACTGTACAAAAGAGAAAGGAAAAAAAAAAAGTGTATGTTAATCTTATAGAAAAGAAAAAAAAATGTGTATAATTAAAATAGAGTTAAATTTCAATTTTTAATTTGTTTGTATATTAATACAAATATTATAAAATATTTAATAGTGATTAAATCTCAACTATTTATCTAATAATTAT
Source organism: Pinus tabuliformis (assembly GCA_031772625.1). NCBI lineage: Eukaryota > Viridiplantae > Streptophyta > Pinopsida > Pinales > Pinaceae > Pinus > Pinus tabuliformis. The sequence goes on from CM062812.1 coordinate 293,876,494, forward strand.
TAATAATTAAATAAAAATTCAAAAAATCTTATTTCAAAATAAATTTTATTTATATAAAATGCAACAATATATTTACTAATCAATTTAATATATATATTAATTTATTTATTAATCAATTATATATATATAAATAGAATTGGTAAGTGTGATTAATTCCAACGCTCCCTTTTATCACATCTACCCACATTGATAATTCTCAAATAATATCTTAGATCGATAAAAAAATATTCTTGTCAATGGTTTGACGAAGATGTTTGGAAACTTCTCTTGCATCAGGGCCAAATTCTTTACTTGATTCCGGGTGACACGGAGCCATCTGGGTATTTGCATGGTGATAGTGAGTTCTGGTGATATCAGAAGCATATTTTGTAACATATTTCGTGGAATTACAAAGGAACTTTGCTCTCTTCTCCGAGAAGCTCCCAATTTAATTTCTCCATTAGGTATGAGCATGGCATGATATGATTGAGTGCTTCTTCCTTTATGATTGAGCGCCATGATGAAGGGGAGAAGGATGTGTTAAGTATGAAAGACAATCTAGACTAAGGCGAAAAAGATGTTAAAAAGAGAATTTATACAGGTTGGTAGAATTTTGAATATTCGTAGAAATGTTGTGAAAAGTTTTTGAAACCAATGTTTTGAATGTGATTTGCATTTTGAGAAGAGAAAGCGTGAAAACATGAAACAATTAACTAATAAATATTTAGTGTGGGCTTTATAAATGATTAACTAATTATTATTATTATTATTTTAATTATTATTTATTTGTTTATTTATTTTATTAATTAATTTATTTATTTTAATCTCAATTGAATTTCTGGATGATTTATTAGTGATATTGGCAATATACAAAACTTTAGATAGATTTAAACTCTTATCATGCCTGGGTAATTATATATTTAAATTTCATGTTAATTATATATTATATATTTAAATTATATATTTAAATTCCATGAGAGATTAAATTCTTATCATTCCTTGTAATTATATATTAATTATATATTCGAATTTAAAGATAATGTTGATGGTTTAAACTCATTTAATTTTATTTAAATGAAAAGGATGTGTTAAATATGAAAGACAATCCTGAATGAAGAGGGGAAGATGCACTGAATCATATCAACACCATGGGCAATAACTCAATCAAAGAATTAAATAGGGAGTTTCTCGGACCAGACAGTAATGTTTCTCTCTACCAAGAATTTCTCGGACCAGACAGTAATGTTTCTCTCTTCCAAGAAACATGCTTTTACATCACCAGAGCTGTCCATCACGGCTACTCCAATCAATCGTCCAGAGCTGTCCATCACGGCTACTCCCATCAATCGTAGCAATGCAATGGAAATCCTCTTCCATTTGCCTTTGGTTTGAAACGTGCCAATGCCCAACAAAAGTCAGTTGGGAAACCCAAATCTCTCCATCATCTACACAAATTTCATAAAATTCGGAGATTTACGTTACTGAATATTAATATAGATAGACCAGTGAAATCCGAATTTGCCTGTGAATAAATATAGCCCAAGGAGACATCTCAATACCTCGAGACATGTTTAGCTCTTTTCGTTGTGAAAATTCTGGCATATGTTACAAGAAAAATTAAAAGACTATGACTGCGTGCAACGGTGGAGACAAGTTGAAAAAAGTTTGAGATAAAACGTGAAGCATAGAGAAAAAAATGTGTCAAGAGGAGTTAGCTTTACCATTTAAACCGCATTTTAAAAATGGAAATCGAGAGATCGCTGGTTTGTTGTGAAATAGTTAAAAATACTAAAATATATCTCCTATTTTGTGAGAATGCCTCTCATTCAATATATATGCTCCATATGATTATGTTAAGTATAAAGCTAGAATTCCTATCACTCTTCCCAGTTCATTGTTCCCAGCAACAAAATCACTGGCCTTGGTTTTTTTCACAAGAGGGAAAATGTTGTGACGTTTGGTGGGGGTGATTTAATGAGTTGAATTTTCTTAGCAATAAGGTAAGGGTGGTATATTCTTGACTACTATGGTGAAAGGAAGATTTGCAATTAACATTACAAAATCAAAATTTCACCCGAAAAGAAAAAAAAAAAAAAGGAGCCAAACTAAATAAAACATTGTAAATAGTTGTAGAATGAAAAAACTTTGTCTTGATGACGTGGAGGAACCCAAACCCAAATTAGATTGTAATACTTAAACACATAAACCCAAATCCCAATCAACTTAAAAGAACACTCAAAACCAGCTAAATCGCTTTCACTAAAAGCCTATAACACCATACAAAGTAGTATGATACAAATGGAAAAATTCTTGAAATAGAAGAGACTCAGATGGAGACTCCAAAAGATACATTAAAAAAAACTTGTCTTGTGGACATTAAATCTTTGAAAATATACTAAAACAAAACATGTAAACGCCTGAAGTCATAAATACCATTGCATGTTTGTAAAAATTGATAAAGAAGTGGGCAAAATCACCATTGGAATGTTGTTATGAAACCAGCTCACAAAAAGATAGAAAAGATAGATCAACGCCTTAGAATTCAGCCTCTTCGAGGGGACAACCTCCTTTAAATTACACAAATGAATGATTCTTTGATGATTCAAATGACAAAACCTCCTTTCTATATATAGGAGTCTAAGGAGTCACAATATAACCCAGCCGACCTAACAATAATAATATAAAGGCACAAAAATAACAGTAGAGGGATTCTATGGGGCACAGTAATAACAATATGGGGACAATAGGGGCACAACAATATTAATAAGGGATACAACTACAATAGTAATGGGGTAATCACTAGTATTATAGGGACCTAACATGCCTCTCTCCTTCAGAAAAGTGTTGTCCTCAATGTTTGAGTAGTTTTAGATGCTTCTGTATAGAATTCTCATCCTCCCATGTGGAATCTTCAGCGGATAAGTTCTTCCACTTGATGAGATACTCTGAAATTGATCGATTTCGTAGCTGTCGAGTTCTTGTTTTTGTCACTGCTTCCGGTTCCAATATAGTTTTTCCTTCCTCATCAAGTTCTGGCAATATTGTTTGAAGTGGGAACTTATCGCCTATAACCTTCTTTAAACATGAAACATGGAAACTAGGTGCACTCGAGAAGCTGCGGGAAGCTCCAATTTGTATGCCATAGTACCAACCTTTTGCAACACCTTGTACGGACCATAATACTTTGGTGATAACGTATTATCCTTCTTAGCTTGCTTGAGGGACATTTATTTATATGGTTGTAGCGGTAGGAATACCCAATCACCTACATCAAAACTTCTTTCACTGGGATGTTGATCTTTCTGTTGTTTCATTCTATTTTGCGCCAACATGAGGTTATTCTTTAAGAGTTGGAGGAATTGTCGTTAATGCTCAATGTGATGTTCCACTGCTTGAAAATTAGAGTTTTCTCTGAAATATGATGTGATGGATGGTGGCTGATGTCCATAAAGTGCCATAAATGGGGTCATTTTTGTTGATGTATGGAAGGAAGTGTTATACCACCATTCAGCCAGAGGCAACCATTTAACCCATTGTGTCTATTTATCAGATACAAAGCAACGAAGATATCCTTCCAAACATTTGTTTACTATCTCAGTTTTCTCATCAGATTGAGGATGATAAGATGAGCTATGAGCTAACTGAGTACCGAGACAAGAAAATAATTCTGTCCAAAAATTTCCAGTGAAAATGGAATCTCTGTCACTTACAATAATCTTTGGGTTTCCGTGTAGCTTTTGAATTGTTTCCATAAATGCAGTAGAAGTTGTACTAGCTTTAAATAGATGTGGTAATGCGCAAAAGTGTGCATACTTGGTAAGTCTGTCAACTACCACCATGATGACACTCTTTCCCTCAGACTTGGGTAAGCTTGTGATAAAATCCATTGAAACCTCCTCCCAACGTTGGCTTGGAATGGATAAAGGTTGTAATAGACTTGGAGTCTTAATTGTTTCAATTTATTTTGTTGGCAAACCAAACATTCTGCCACAAACTTTTGAATATTCGATTTAAGGCCATCCCAAAAAAATTCCTTCCTAACCCTGTGGTAAGTTTTAAAATCCTCAGTGCCCTCCTAAGGGAGAAGTGTGCAATTCCATAAGAATCTTTTGCTTGAGTTGGGAATTCTTATAGAGGTATAAGCGATCTTTATACCATAACGAATCATTTTTCTAGCTAAATGTATTAGATATACTGGAATCTTGTTGTAACTTTCGAATAAGTGCCCACACTTCTTCATCATTCTTCCATTCCTCCTTTGCTTAGTTTATCCAATCTGGTTGGATAATAGAAATGGCGCACAACAATGCTTCCACATCCTCATCCTTTCTTGAGAGTGCTTTAGCCACCACATTTTGCTTCCATTTTTTGTAGATGATTTCAAAGTCATAACCCAACATCTTTGTGACCCACTTTTGTTGCTCTTCAGAGGATAATCTTTTTTGCAAAAAATATTTAAGGCTATCATGATCCGTTTTTACCTTGAAGTGTCTTCCCATTCGGTAGGGTCGCCATTTCTTAAGTGCATGTAGTATTGTCAACATTTCCTTCTCATAAATAACTTTGTGTAAAAACTTTCCCTTTATTGGACGACTTTCAAAAGCAGTGGGTCTTTCATCTTGCATTAAAACAACACCAATTCCATTTCCTAAAGCATCACATTCCACAATAAAGGTTTTTGTGAAGTCTGGTGTAGCTAAGACCGGTGCTTGGCACATTGCCTTTTTAAGATGTTCGAAGGCCTTTGTTGCTTCTATAGTCCATGAAAATGCATCTTTCTTCAATAATGTTGTTAGAGGTGCTGCTATTCTCCCATAATTCTTAATAAACTTGCGATAATACCCTGTCAACCCAAAAAATCCTTGCAAATGCTTTATGGATGTGGGGATTTTCCATTCCTTAATGGCTTTAATTTTGCTAGGGTCTACCTTAACTCCTTCATGAGATACAATATGACCCAGATATTCCACGTCTTTTACTCCAAAGAAACATTTGGATCTTTTTGCATATAATTTTTTCTCCTCCAATAGTTGTAGCACCCTGTCAACATGTTCAACATGATCCTTCCAAGACTTGTTATAGATTAGTATATCATCAAAAAATACTGACACAAATTTTCTAAAGAAGGATTTGAAAATGGAATTCATCAAACCTTGAAATGTAGAAGGTGCATTGGTAAGGCCAAAAGGCATGACCAAAAATTCATAATGACCCTCATGAGTTCTAAGTGTTGTTTTCGGAATGTCTTCAGTCTTCATTCTAATTTGATGATACCCTGAACGAAGATCCAACTTGGTGAAGTAAATTGATCTAGTAATTCATCAATGACAGGAATGGGAAACTTATCTTTAATAGTGAGCTTGATGAGCTCCCTATAATCCGGACACATGCGCCATGATCCATCTTTCTTGTGCACCAATATTACTGGAGCAGAGAAAGAACTTTGACTAGGTTGAATTATACCAGCCTCTAGCATTTCTGCAACCATACATTCAATTTCACTCTTTTTGGCATAGGGATATCTATACAACCTGATGTTTGGAGGAACACTTCCTGGAATCATATGAATAGCATGATCATGATCACGAATAGGTGGGAGACCTTTGGGAGTCTCAAATACCTTGGAATGATTATCCAAGACTTTTTGGAGATCTGGAGAAATAGATGATTTTGATGTGGAAACATCTAACGAACATAATTGTGAAATTACACCTCTTTTTTCCTTTTTTAGAAGCTTGGTCATACCATTAGAGCTGATTATCTTTCCCAGTTTCCTTGTAATACCCCTTAATTCAACTTCCTTTCCTTCCGTAGAAAATTTCATGAAAAGTTCTTCAAAATTAAAAGCTATTGTACCCAAGGATTATAGCCATTGGACTCCTAGTACAACATCAACACCTCCCATTGGAATGGAAAGCAGTGGGCTAGTCAATACATATTCTCCCATGGATAGCTTGATATTATGGCACTTTCCAGTGCAATTTATTGTTCCTCCATTTGCAACCATCACTTGACACTCTGGTGCTGGATATAGGAAGCAATTCAATTCTTTTGCTATTTTACTATGAATAAAATTGTGGGTACTTCCTGAATCAATCAACGCTATTACCTTTTTCTTCTTGATTTTTCCTTCTATCTTGATGGTTTGAGGAGTGGTAATTCTAGCCAATGTATTACAAGACATGGTCGGATTCATTTCTTCTTTATCTAGGTTTTGTTCCTAGAGTATATCCTCTTCTTTTGACCTTTCTTGCTCCTTTTCTTCTTCCTCTTCACATTCTATGTAGAATAATTTCTTCTCAGCACACTTATGACCTTCAGTGTATTTGCTATCACAACTGTAACAAAGCCCTTTTTCTCTTTTTTCTTCCAATTGAACTGTGGTGTCAATCTTATAGGTTTTGGAAGACTAGGGGCAACAACACTTCCATCTTTATAGTTGTGAGTGGTATGCTTCCTGGTTGCCATAATTTTGTTTTCCATTTTTCTTGCTAACTTGAATGCCTTCTCTAATGAATCAAGTTCCCAAAGGCGAACATCATGTTGGATATTATCCTTTAAAGTCCCTATGAACACATCAATCATATGCTCCTCTGGAATATTTTTTACCCTTATGTTCAATTTTTGGAACTCCTCAATGTGCTCCATTATTGAACCCTTTTGTTTGAGACTTATCAATTGGCTAAAAAAAGTGTTGTCTTTTGTATCCTCATAATGTGCTATCAATTCTTCCGTAAAAATTGCCCAAGTGATAATTTGTTTACGAGAGCAAAGCCATTGATATGATACAAACTGATTTGGTTCCAAATATAAAGTTGCAATACGTACCTTTTGTGTGTTTTGCACATTATTGAGATCGACAAATTGCTCCATCTGTAATATCCATGCTGTGGGATCCTTGCCATCAAACTTCCTCATATCTATTTTTGGAATATGGTGGATCTTCAATCCAATATTAGAGTCTATGAAATCATGATTAACATTTCTTTTGTTCGCATCATGAGTTTCCTTTACTACCCTTTCACCATTAATAAGTATTTCTTGTAGAAAATTTGTCAAATCTGTCTTCAAATCTGCCATGTCTGTCTTCAAATTTGTGTTCAAATCTATCTTCAAATTGTCCATCTTAGCTTCCATGCCATTCATCTTAGCTTCCACACCATTTATCTTAGCTTCTGTTAGCTTTTGTGAGAGTGACATTTGTTGCACTTGGTCTTGTAATTTAGATATATCATGTAGCATTTCTTCATCTTCTTCATGAGTGATGCTAAAGCTTTCAGGTTGCTTACTAGGTGTTTGCATTTTCTTTCTTCGGGGCATCAGTTACCGATAATAATGCTCTACTATGCCCTTTGAATTCCTTCAAAATAATTTTTCAAACCAAGCTTAAGCAAAAGTTTAAAAAAATCTACACACCCTTTTTCACTTTGTAGGAGCTCGATATTTCCTCTATTATATCTTCGTAATTTCGGATCATCCAGTTCTAAAATTGCGACCTGCAGTAGCCCTCTGTGTCCTCTTTCCAATGCCACCAGTCTGATCCAAATTGGACTCTCCAAGGAAGAGTTATGCCAAAACTCCCACAGTGACCTGATTATAGACTAGTTCAGTAGAGCGAACTTGTATGACATGCCACATGTCCCTGTTTCAACCTTTGGCTCTAAAAAATATATACAAGAAACTACAATCCTTCCTCTTTCTGTTCCTTCTTACGAAATTTCAATCTGATGCTCAGAGAGAAAGTTATGATAATTTTCCCTAGGTCACCTGTTTGGAATGTAATTCAGAAGTCTGCAAAAAGACCAACTTCCTCAGATCATATCTCCGTAAATATAGTGCGAAAATCTCTGAAATTTGGACCTGAGGTTTAGTGCGATTTCGTCTCAATTGGGTTTTTTTTCGCTTCTGAAACATCACAGAAAAAAGATATAGCGAAAATGCCACGATGACCTATTTGGAGTAGCGAAACCCTAGAATCCAAAAGCTATAATACCAAATGTTATGAAACCAGCTCACAAAAAGATAGAAAAGATAAATCAACGCCTTAGAATTTAGCCTCTTCGAGGGGGAAACCTCCTTTACATTACACAAATGAATGATTCTTTGATGATTCAAATGACAAAACCTCATTTCTATATATAGGAGTCTAAGGAGTCATAATATAACCCAGCCAACCTAACAATAATAATATAAAGGCACAAAAATAACAATAGAGGGATTCTATGGGGCACAATAATAACAATATGGGGACAATAGGGGCACAACAATATTAATAAGGGATACAACTATAATAGTAATGGGGTAATCACTAGTATTATAGGGACCTAACAAATGTAGTGTAACAAAGTAGATTGTTAAGGGATTTTCATCATGGAGATAAGAGAACATATGTATACATGTAGCTAATAATTTCAAAATCCTTTGAATGCATAATAAAATAATGCTTATCCTTTTGGAAATGATGGCAAGAACTTCATACATTCAGTAAAACAACTTTCTATGAAATAATCCTTCATGTTTTAAATGTCAAAACAATGTTCATACTCATAGCTAAATCTCAGGAGAACCAAAATGTAGTTTACCAATGTTGTGAATAAAAATAGCTTCTACAAGCAAATTCTATGTTTTGACAACTACCCATTTAAGAAACTTACCACATGCTATCATTCACACTATAATTTTAACTACAATGTCCACCTCTCTATATTGTTTCTTATAATAGGTTGATTGTAACTTCAATGTCCTCCTTTCTATATTATTTCTTATCATAGGTTAATTGTGACTTCAAGAAAGAGAACATTTTGAACTAATTTGGACACGTCATTTTGATAATTTTGATAATTATTCTTAGTTCAGTTTGAAAAAGGTTCATGATAATATGGATTTGAATCACATAATTGTATCATGATGGAAATTTTCTAAGATGTGTATTGAGGCCAACGGCTTTCCGAACAATAATGTTGTTTCTTGGAGTTTCATGATTTGTACAATTTACTATATATGAGGATTGAGTTGAATTCAAACCATATATTCATAAACAATAACCATCCTGATCAAAATAACCAGAGATTAACATACATTTGTGTCTTCCAAGATCCAAATAATGTAAGAACAACAAAGTGAGGGTTTTGAGATGTGCATTGAAAACCTAGAAATCTCTAAAGAAAAGTAAGATTGGTTCACTAATGATCAAGCATTTATAATTACAGATAAAGAGAACCCCAAAGAGGTGGTTCATAATAGGGATGAGGTACCAATAAAGATGGAGATCACGTATAGAATGATAAGTGCCAAGGATGTCATAGGCACCAAGAAATTTTCCTAGAAGATCCAAAATCTCTACCCTTTCTTGAAGAGATGATGATGAAAACCGATTTTGGGGTCTGCAAATTTGATCCCTAGATGGTTCAACTCTAGACGCTTATGGGTTATGGGTCTATGAAATCCAACAATCTTGCCTTTATTTAAGCCATGATCTTGCATCTAATGATGGAGCTTCACATGATTGCAAATCCCAAACTCCTAACATGTCAACACCTGCCTAGATCATGTATAGGGCCAGTGTTCATCTCTGTACCTCATCCTCTTCAATCGTTAATTCATTGTGCCCATGCTCTCCTCCATTGACACAACTCAGCTCCAGGTGATATGATAAGCTTTGAGCTCCATTAATAACTTGTTAGCCAACCTCTGTTTGTCCCAAAATGTTTGGGTCATAAACCATTCTTGGCAAGGAAACCTCATTCGGGGGCCCAAACATGTAGGCCCATCACAAGTTCAAGGGTCACGGTATCATCAACTCTCGGTTTGGTCGAGATGTTTGGGGGTTACCCCATTTTCTTCCGCATTAAATGCATTTAAGGCATGAGGGCCCTACTTGTCCAAAATAACTTACGACGAACTTTGGGGTCACTCTAGTTCGAAATATTTGGCTCAACCATTCAACAAGTTCGGGACAGTACACCTTCACTCTGCTTCGAGCTGAATGGCTGGTTTGGCATCCACAGTTAGTTATTTAACTTTGCCTTCATAGGATTTTCATCCTCTCAAGGTTCAATATTCAAATCTCTCTTAGTGCTACAGGGACACAATCCCTTTTTCCATGCCCGAATTAGACAAAGCTTGACATCTCAAGTGACTCACCATTCTCTACGCGTCTCTAAACTCCCTTCCCAAAAAATGGAAACCACAATAATTCAATAGGGTCTACAGAATTAAAACAAACACACACATAGAAATCAAACACATTGTATGTATATTACGAAGAAACAAGGAACCTGGATTAAAACAACATACGATTACATGGTGCGTCCTCTTAGAGCCTAACCGCCTTCTTCGACTTAATTCTAGATGATGTTAGCCTAATTTAGATTTTTCTAGCCACCCCCTACCTAACTTACACATGTCACCTATATAATAAAAGACACAAACCCTAACAAAATAGTGAATATTTCCATGCCAACATTCCAGAGGTTTACAAATATTTTTCGTTTTTTCGTAAAAAAATTAGAGAAAATCATGTCCTCTCCCTCTGGCTATCATGATGCACAATGTGGTGGTTCTTGGAATCATGTTTGGTTCGGGTGGGGGGTTTATAACCCTGCATCATACTCCTATAGTTGAAAACATTCACGATCTCTTAATTATGTGCTTTTATTGTTTCGTCTTGTTCATCTCCACCTCTGTATTCTTTCTCCTCATATATCATTGAGCTTCCAGTCATACTCAAAAGTAAGATGCAACCAAGCCTCACTAGTACCTCACCAAGCTCTCTCCTCTAGCTCTGTCTTTTGGCATCTTAGGTTCACCTCCTCTGGAATCTTTCAAGCTTCCTCTGCTCCCCTCATTGTCACACATTGTTCATTTTTTTCAACAATTCTACCAACAACCGCAACTGTGGAATTGCTTCAACAACTTCCACCCAACTGTAGCTAGAATTTGTTCTCTATCCTACATGAAATATTTCCCTTCTACAAATTCGATCCTCAGATGGTTTAACTCTAGATACCTATGGGTTATGGGCCCACAAAATATAAAAAGCTTACCTTTATTTCTGCAATTATCTCGTATCTGCTAATAGAGCTTCACATGATTCCAAATCCAAAAGTCCCAACATGTTGGCACTGACCAAGATCTAGGGCCAATGTTCTTCTCTATAACCTCGTCCTCCTCAATCCTTAATTCACTATGTCCATGCTCTCACGTCAACCTCCATTGAGCCAAATTGGCTCCAAGTGATATGCCAAGGTTTGAGCTCCATCCATAACCCATGAGCCAACCTATACTTGTCCCAAACCATTGGGTCCTGAACCATTCTTAGGGAGGCAACCTCAATCGAGGGTTCAAACAAGAAGGTCCCATCCTACGTTCGGGGATCAAGTTGTTTTCAATAATCAATTTGGTCAGGGCATTTAGGGGTCAACTTGTTTTCATGCACATCAAATTTGTCTGAGGACCGAAGGCCTAACTTTTCCAAATTCACTTATGACAAATTTTCGTATCTTCTTTGGTTCGATGTATTCATCTCATTCATTCGACGAGTTTGGGACTTTGCACCCACTTCACTCTACTTCATCCCAAATTGTGGGTTTGAAGTGTGTGCTCAATTCTTTAATGTTTCCTTCTTGGGATTTTCATCGTCTCGATGCCCTATATTCAAATATCTCTCAATGCTATAGCGATATAGTCCCTTCATTCACACATAAATTAGATAGAGATTGACCTCTCAAGCGACTCACCACTCTCTACTTATCTCTCAAACTCCCTTCCCAAAACATGGCAACCACGAAAATCGAATAGGGTTTGCGGACTTAAAACAAGCATACACACATAAATCAAACACATCGTATGAACAAAATACACACATGTACATTACAAAGGCATAGGGAACTTGGGTTAAAACAACAAGTGATTAGATGGCACAACCTCTTAGAGGATGACCGCCTTCTTCGATCTGATTCTATATGTTGTTGGTCTGATTTAGATTTTTTTGACCGCCCCCTACCTGACTTACACATATAATAAAATATAAAACCCTAACAAAATAAATAATTTGGCCATGCCAGCCTTCTAAAGGCTTACAAATATTTTTAATTTCACATAAAAATTAGAGAAAATCATGTCCTATCCCCTTGGCTAGCACAATGCACCTTTCAATGGCCTCTATAATCAAATTTGGTTTAGGGGGGTGTTTTATATCCCTACATCATATGACCAAGATGATCTTAATGCTTGAAGTCTTAATAGCAATGCAACATAAAATTAATAGTGAAATGAATTAGATTTAGGTACAAAAAAATCTTAGAAGAACGTGTGCAGGTGAATTACATTACATGTAGGGAGCATAACTTTGATTTGTTGATTGGTAAGGAGATCAATTTTCAAATATCTAGGCATTGAAAAACACTTCCACAATGCAAGCTATTAGCAATGTCACAAGAGTAGCAATGGCCATGAATAAGCATAGACCACATGTAATAAGGTCTACAAATGCATAAAACCAACAATAACTATCCACGTTGATGTTGGTTATAATTTTTCCTTCACATCTCAAAGAGGACCTTGCGAGCAAGTTATAATTCCAAACCTAAAACTTGATTAGAAAACAAATACCATAGAAATAAGGAATAGAAATTGAAACCTAGAGTCCAATAGAAATGATGCGGAAATTCCCAACATGATACCAAAAATATCATGTATGAATATAGTTAGAATCTAAAATAAATCCTTTAACTAAATTTTATTAAGACAAACACTAACTTATATAACTTTACATTAATAAAACTAATTAAAAAATCTAAAAAATAAATATTCACTAAATCATAATAACTAACAATAAATCACGATAATGAATATAATTAAAAACATAATCTCAACTACATGAAAATATAGAAATAAAAAAATATTTTTCATCCTTAAACCATTATAATAATTACTTACTTTGATAATAATGAAAAATACATACACTCAATATACTTATACTAAGACTAAATATAATAATCTCTTTCATTAAAATAAATTTACATCTTTCAATAAAACACAATTTTTTTATTATTTTATCTTGAATATTGAATTTCACACTAAATAATTAAACAGTTGAGAAACTCCATTAAAAATATTTCAAAACCAGTCACCTTTTAAGTTTCCCCATATTTTAACGATCTTGATTGTGGTCCCTTCATTGCTAGATTATCATGATTGTGATGTAGAAGGTAACGAGGATTGTCCATGGATCAAACGACGTGAATATAACATGTACCATGTGGCATTTAGATTTACGTTTTCAAGAAATGTGGCATTTAGATTTATGTTTTCAAGAAAGTTGATTTATTTAGGAATTTTAGATTGATGTTGGTTTTGAATGTATGATTCCATAACAAGGTTATGTTACCTAGAGGAGTTTTGGAAAGGCATGTGGATTTATATAACCAAAATTTTCTAAAAGTCGCATTTTTAAGAAGTTCCAAACTTGTTCCAAACTTCCAAAAAGTGTCAGGAATTTTGGATCTTCTAGGTTCCATGAAAAGTGTGACAAAGAAAAAATCCTAAAATTGGGCTATTTTCCCAAATGATGTGCTTTCCATTTATCAACAAAGGAATATTTTAGGTTATTCTATTATATATATAGACTTTTCAAGATTCTAACATCTAGATTCAAAATTTTAATAATTGTCAAATATAAGAAAACATTTAATATTGAAATTCTATTAGAAAATGGGAAAACCAAATAAATAATGAAAATGGTGAAATTTGGAAAGTTGTGTGTTTAATTGATAGATCTAACAATCCAAAGGACTGAAGGTCAAAAGGAAAGAAACATGCATAAAATGAACCTAAATTCTTTGAATTGATAGAAGAGGGTCAAAAGGAAAGAAACATACATAAAATAGACAAATTAGTGATTGAACAAATTTATAGGTCACACCTAGGAACAAATAAGAGCAAACGAAGTTTGAATTGGTATAGGTATGCCACTCTTATATTATTTGCTATGACATTGAAGTGAGTTTTTATCTTTCACTTAACAATTTCACAAATTTGATAAATTTTGCAATATATCACCATATCATTTTATTCCATGAAATCTATAATCACTTAGATAAAAGTTAGAGTCATACCCTAATCCCCTTACCTAAATAAATTATTAATGTATAAATCCCATTAAATAGTTGGTGAATAGTTACTTATTGTAAAAAGGGTTTCTTTTGTTAATATAACTCAAATTAATTACTAGATTGTCATTGTAAGTGGGCTCATAAGTAGTTAATGTTCTCTATGAATAGATATATATTGAGAAAAAAAAGTTATATAATGTTTTTGTTAAGAATTGTGAGTGTATTTAGAGAATTGTTTTATGAGATTTCCCCTTTGAAAAGACAAGTGAACATTCCTCCCAATTTTCTATTACCAAAATATCTTTCTTCAAGTTTATCTCTTTTTTTCTTGTTTTCTCTATTTTTGTACTAATTTTCATATGAATTACACTATAATAGATTTAAAAATTACTTTAAACCAATCTCTATTACAATGTATACAAATAAATTCTCTTGAATTTACATTATTTGACATAAGTTTAAGACAATACCAGCTACAACGACCAAATCATAGTGTCCACATGCTCCCAACTTTAGAAAAGTGCACGTGTTAATAACCTTCTTGCCCTTTGAGATAAGCCCAACAAAGTTCTTGATATTTACCCTTCACTACTAAGAATTTCAATTTTCAAAATATGGCCCATAATATTTCACTTAATGCCCCCTCACAAAACAAAAACGTAAAACATCAAAGGGCCTACTTTTATTAATGGAGATGAAGATTTCAAGTAGTGTAATCGTGGCCAATACCTTTTGGTCAAGAAGAACCAAAATTAACCTAGAGGTTTCGAAGATTTTAAGCAATGTAATCCTAGTCAATATTTGTTTTCAGTAGAAAAAAAACATCATCTGTCATTAAATAAAGGTGATTACAATAGCTTGTTTTTTATTGACATCCTTCAAAAAAAACATTTATGTCACATGTTTGTCATTATGCTCAATATAAACTTAGTGCAAAATTATACTTACCTATCATATGTCCAATATCCACCTATGAATCCACTTTGAAAATCTATTAGCATGCCCCTATTTTTTAAGTGTCTCTGTCCTAGCAAGATCCACTTATACAAAAATGTTATACTATAAGATCTCTATAGTTCCTTCATTTATTACTGAACCCTACTCGAAAGCATAAAAATGAATCAAACATGTTTATGCTACAATGCCCCTTTTTTATAACATGTCTGCAGCTCCATTATGTTCCTGGTACACATGCCTATATGTAATCTGATGAAGGGTCTGCTCCAGAATCCGGATACGCCTCATCCATGCAGAAAGATTGATAGGATTGAATTGAGAGGATCCCTGTACCCATTCAAGGACACTTTTTCAGTCCTCGAATATCTTTATAGTCTCAATACCCAACCATTTTTCACATAGAAGTGTGCCCCCATAGTGCTATAATTTTTTCCCGAATGTTTGTGCCACTTCCTCCTTCCCACCACAAGTGATAAAACTTACCAGGTTCCAATATAATATAAGCCCCACATTCACATTTCGATTGTATGAATGCCCCATCAAAGAAGCCAACTGGAAATTCACTCCAAATATTGATATACTTGGTATTACCTTTGTGGCCTTTTCTATTATTTGGTCCAATCTCCCCATAGTATGCGACAGTCTTAATTATAGTTTTCATGATGTCTGGTTCTTGTTGTTCAATGAAATTTTTGTTTCTACATCTCCAGACCACCAGAATATATAAAATGGTAAAGTGGAGTGTTGTTTGTGTAATGAACCAAGAAGATAGAACTCCCTCAATCGATCCTTGTTGCCACCTGCCTTTGATGTTGAGTAGTGACATTACTCCATCCTAGATAGCAATTGAAAATGGACATTTTTAAATAGATGAAGGGAGTCCTCCATGGCAGCCCAACATAGGGAAAAATTACCTGGTCCTTGATGCCCTCTATGTATTAATATGTCCAAAGTGAGCACTCTGTTGTGGAGAACTAGTCAATTAAAACATTTTAGCTTCATGGGTATGTCCCAATACCATATGTTTTGGAACCACTAGAACCTTTCATCAAATGTGTCTACAGGAAATCTGGAATATATATCCTTGACAACAATCTGTCCCTTTTTTAGTGTGCCCACCCAGTACAATTTATCCTCTACTTCGGATAGAAAGACTCCGGTCTGATTTAAACATTGGATGTAATCCTTCCATTCTATACCACGTCTCCCTGACAATCCCAAAGAAACCGCATTTTGCCACGTGCGGGTACCCAAGTTGTTGTTTATTTCAGACGCCACCTACCAGATATGAGTGATACCCATTTGTGATAAATGATAAATCAGAGGGGTAGAAAGTGAATGTTAACCATCCATACCCTTGATAACGTCCAAACCCACCTAAATCTGACAACCATAGCCAATCTCCCATCTCATTCCAATAAAGAGCCACTGTTTATTTTTCATCATATTACACCAAATGTATGACACACCCTTATGTTCCTTAGCCCCATCTCTAATCCACTGCATGGAATCAATATGACGAAGGTATTTCCTTTTCATGATATTTTGCCAAATACCTATGCCATATAATGCCTGCCAAAAAGTTTTTGTGACTAATGAAATATTAAAGGACTCAGAGTGTCCAGTATACCCTAACAAACGAATTAGGTAGTATTTCCTTCTTGTACTTTTACCCACCCATAGAAATCTAGCGGAAATTTTGTCGATCTTATGTATTATTTCTTTTGGCAGTAAATACAAATGCATCTAGTAAGCTGACAAGTAATCCTGGCCAATATATTCCGGCCAAACGGAACCAAAATGAAAGAGGAGGTTTCATAATTTAGAGTTAACTGAGAAAAAAAATTCTTGGCTAAAAAGACGTTTTCAATATTTTTAAAAATTAAAATACACTGGCTGGTCCTATCCTAAGAAATAGAGCTGCTAGGCACAAAATAAGTCTCAAATGGTGTTAAAAGAAAAACACAAGCCCAAGCATTTATCATATCAATGTTGAAAACCCCCACTACCTAAGACGAGACAGAGAGCCCGGAGCGTAAGTGTTGCAACCCGGATTCCTTAATCACTCATCAAAATGAGAATTGTTTCGTTTTTTCCCATTTTCATTCTACAAACCTTCAAAATGAGGATTGTTTTCCCTTTTTAACGGTTACAGATTCACCACGTAGCAAATAACTTATAAGTTAGTCAGTTATTTGTGAAGCGAGTGCAGATCTTGTGGTGTACTACGGTCTATTGTCTTACTCCTTATCTTGGTTGTTTATGGGACAGCGTTTAACTAAGTAGAGTTCTCTCCACGGGTATACTAAACAGCATTTTGTATACAGAATATGATTAGAAGGTTGCAATCTAATAAAAAAAATACTCAATTCCTTTTAACAGTAACCTTATATCGCTATGCTAATGGAGATGAATAAATTTCTGAAAGAAGATATACTCAACTCCTTTTAACAGTAACCTTATATCGCTATGCTAATGGAGATGAATAAATTTCTCAAAGAAGATCCTAATAATTAGAAACAACCAAAGCTGAAGATGGGAAATCCTAAATCATTTTCCCTTTAAAAAGAATAATAAATTTCCAATTCTTTTTTTTCTGAGCTCGTAAAAACATTGGAAAGTAGGCCATAACTCTTCAGTATTTGAAGAACATCCTTAAAAAAACAAACATTTCTCAATACCTGCTCGTGCACGCAGTTGGAAGAAGACGACTTACAGAAAAGAGCTATTTTGCAGACTCGTGCACGCAGTTGGAAGAAGACAACGGAGGGAAAGAAAAGACAATTCAGGAATCATCGATAACTTGCATTGCAGGCTTCTTAATGTACTGAGATAAATCTAAAAGGAAAATCTAAGAATGGGCGTATACTGCCCCAAAACATTAATGCTCCAATAATATTTTTGGTAACATGTTGTCATGTCTGTTGTGACAAACGCACATGCATACGGTCACACTGAGACTGTTGTTCCGTCATTGCAAGGACAAGGAGCATTAAATTCTCTCCATGGTCGCCGACACCCGCGCAAAGCATGCTGACATTGAGCCAACTGCCCCACACCTCATCGTGCTGAGTATTAAATAAAACTTTCGATGCAGGGATAGGGATCTACAAGAGAGTAGGCAAGTCATCACATTTGCTAAAGCCATTGTCCAACATGCAAGTGTTTATATTGCTTTACCATGTGCACGTTTTGTCTTCTTGGTCAACACTCTATTCAAAAACATTGATTTCACATCTATATGATATACCTTGCATTTTTGTTTCATTGTTATTGAAAATACTATTTTCACTATCTCTATTCTTGTGACTAGTGCAAATGTCTGCATAATATTTTTTGTGTTGTTGCTTGTATCCTTTGAAAACCGGCCTTTCTTTATGCTTTTCATTCCTTCCTTCAACATTGACTTTGGTCTTATAGACCCACTTGACACCTATGACTTATTTTCCTTCTAGAAAATTCACTAACTCCCATCGGTCATTCTTTTCTATTGCCTTTATTTCTTTATCCATTGTTGCTAATAGCCACCATTTTTCTTCCATGATTGCATCTTCAAAATGAATTGGATCATCTACATGACAAAATAAAGCAAATAAAGAATTCATACCTCCATTATTTTCAGCTTCATTTTGCTCATAAATTTCACTTAAATTTTAGAAATTTTGTCTTCTAATGCTTGCCAAAGATGGACTTGACATGTCACCTAATGTTGAACTTGGAGAAAATGGAGTTGTTGATCTCTATTGCACGCTTGAAGGGGTATTTGCTTGAATGCCTGAAACAGTCCTATTGCTTGCTAATGGTGTCACTTGATGACTGCATTGTTGATCTTGAGTAGGTGTCAAAGGTGACACTACTGAAGAACGGTTTTGTGCTATCAATTCCTCTTTTTCTTCTTATGGTATGCTTGCTTTTGCATTGATTGTCTTTTGTAAACTTCCATCCCATGCTTCCTCTTCTATGAACTGCACATCTCTACTGATTATGACCTTCTTGGTTAATGAATTGTAGAGTTTGTATGCCTTGGATTCATCACAATATCCAACAACTATGCATTTATCTACCGTTTTATCTGACTTCTTCCTTAATTCATCCATGACATGTGCATATGCCACACATTCAAACACTCCCATGTGAGTGATGCTATGTTTTCTTCCACTACATGTTTCTTTAGGAACCATATTCTTCACACCTTTGGTTGGACACCTATTTATAATATATGATGCGCAAGCGACAGCTTCAACCCAATAATCATTTGGAAAATGCTTTGCCTTCAACATACTCCTTTCCATTTCCATAATGGCTTATTTTTCTTTTCTGTGACACCATTTCGCTGAGGTGTATACCTTGTTATAAATTGTTTGTGAATTCCATGCTCTGAGCAAAAATGTAGGAAGTCATTTGAGATGTATTCTCCACCTCTATTAGTTCTCAAAACTTTGATGTAGTGTCCACTTTGTGTCTCAACAAGAGCTTTGTATTGATGGAATCACTCAAACACATCACTTTTCTTGTCTTAGCAAGTAGACCCATGTCTTCCTTGTTAGTCATATATATGAATGTCAAGAAATAATAGTTGCCACCAATTGATCGTGTTTGCATTGGTCCACATAAATCTGAGTGGACAATTTCCAAGGGTGCTTTTTCCCTTATTGACATTCCTGCTGGAAATGATTCTTTATTTTGTTTGCCCAAGATGCATCCTTCACACAATCTGTCCAGTTTTTTGTGAGTGGCAATCCCTTTACCATGTCTTTCCTAAGCAACAAATTTAAGCCTTCAAAGTTGATATGCCCAAATATTAGATTCCATAGCCAATTTTCATCTTTGACTTTTGCTTGAAAGTTTGTTTGTGTGACAACAACATTTCTTCCATCTTCTTGTGAATTCATTGACAATTGTGCTTGCGCATGTTGTTACTTCAAATCTAGTTTTATATTGAGGGGAATCATTTTGTTACTTGTCATTTGAACCTTTGAAATTAGCTACTTGCTTGGAAATTTATCCAAAATTGTGCATTCTCCATTTTTGATAAAAACATTGTATCCCTTTTGCATGAGTTGTTCAATACTTATCAAATCGTGTTTTAAAGCTAAAACAAAATATACATCTCAATTTTCCCCCTTCTTTGTTAGAATATTAACTCTTCATTTTCCCATGATAGACACTTTGTTATCAATCCCTAATGTCACTTCATATTTTACACTCATCCAAATTAGAAAACATTTATATATTCCCAAGTGATTGTTACAACCCAAGTCTAGAAATCATACTTCATATTTTACACTTTCATCCAAATTAAAAAACATTTATATATTCCCTGTCAAGTGATTGTTACAACACAAGTCTAGAAATCATACATTACTTTGTTTTTCTTGTGATACATTGCATGCTAAAAATATACTCTCTTGGATTTGATTTTCTTCTTGTGAAATTTGCATTTGGTTTATTATCAAGATCATGATGTTTCTTTCTACATTCCCTTGCATAATGTCCATACTTTTTGCAATAATAACATTGACCTTGAGATTTATCATACCTTTGGGCTTATGCTTGATTTTGACTTGGATTTTGAGTGTTGCCTCTTCCACTTAAACTTGAAGGGTTGCTTCTTCCACCTCTGTGTGGGCTTTCTCCTCTACCTCTAGCATTTGAACTTCCTCTTCCTCTACCTTAACCAACCAAGACTTGTGTCTTGAAGGCATGCTCCATTGAACAATTTGGTGTTCCTATGTTCATGAGAAATCAATAATGCATGAAGTTCATCCATTGAAAATTCCAGAGATCTTTTGTATCTTCTATGGACACAACAATAAGATCAAACCTTATTGGAAAATTCCTTAGAATATTTTCAACTATTCTACTTTATTCAAGTGTCTCCCCATGAGATCTAATTTGAGTAACTAGTCCAATTATTTGTGTGAAAAATGAGTCTATTGTCACACACTACTTCATGCATATTGTTTCAAAATCCCTTTTCAACATTTGCAACTTTGTTTTCATTCACGTTTTCCATGTCGTGATATGTTGTTTGGAGAATATTCCATGCTTGCTTGGACTTTATTGTTGCTGTAATCCTTGAAAATATGCTCTCATGCACTGCTTAAAAAATGTAGAAAAAGTTTTGGAGTGTTTCTTCCTATTGTTTCTCAACAAATATTTTTCTGCTTGTGTCAATGCATTGTATGTTGCACATTTGTTGGTTCTTAGAATACATTCTCCCCGAAATCCCATATGCCTTGAACAAAACAATGTTTCATTATGATGACTCAATAATCATATTTCTTACCATTAAATTGAAGAACTTGACAAATTTTCAAGCTTGTGCTTGACTATTAAAAACTTAACTCCTTGCTTGTAAACGTGTTGTGGTAAATCTGCTGCCAACCAAACTTTGGCTCTAATAAATCCTTGCAGTAAAACCCTGCTCTGATACCAGTGACAATAAAGGCAGAGGAGAAAATAATAGTCACCACTGCGCAGGCCAAAACAAACTTCACGGAATAGTAAATCCACAGAATAAAAGTTTAAAAATATCTCGCAGTAAGGGACAAGGTAAAACAGAGTAAAACATTGTCTTGGCACAGTAAAACTGAAAATAAAAATTCTAGAATGTGGCACACAACAAAAATACTTCGATTTATAATTTCATATGGGAAAAAATACATTCACCATATAAAATGGAGACTTCATCTCCTTTACGACTATAAAACTAATATTTTTAGAGAGATTTTCAACTTTATGTTTCTGCACAGTGAAAACTAGTTTTTAACACAAGAAGACAAGTTTCTCGGTTCGCCCACCTATTTTCTCTCCACGATTCTTGCATACACATTTCAAACATACTTTTGATGCATTAATTCATGACAAGACGAATATTAAGACTAAAAAAACTTTTGAACTCTCACACGCTACGCAATACTTACTCTAGTTGCGCAGTAAAAGCTTCGGACTTACAGTTCACCAACTCCGCGTGGATATTTACAGACAATTGAATGTTTGATGTAATGCGGGGATGGGGTATCTTGTACTTTGTTCAGAATTTCATTTACGTTTACGTCTTTGAACCTGAAACGAAACTAAAATCTGCAATTTGATTTTTCATGTACTCCAGCTATGGTTGCACTGTCAGACATTAAGTTTGGTAAGTGTGACTAATTCCAATAGAAGCTTCTTCTAGTTGCATGGGGTGAGACAGGGCTAGATGGAATTGTGTGTGTATATAAATACATGTTGATACATATATTGTTTTCCAAAGAGGAATCGGGGTACTATTCAAATAGATTTCGCCACATCTATCCCATTCCCGAGACACTCGACCAAATATTTTAGTGAGATTCCCCTAAATCGAACTGTAAAACATCTATTTAGGGGATTGAGTCGAGAAAACCTCTCACCATTGGCGCACATGTAAACGAGCTCTACCTTGGTCTCTTCATCATCATCCTTTCAGAAACCGTATTCCAAAAATAACCCGTCTGCCCTTCCAATTGATCTATTCCTCAGTCTGTCCTACTTTTCTAGGGGTTTATTGTTTATTTTATGTTTTAATTTGCTTATAATTTAGTGAAGAGGTGTCTTACTTTTTTAGGGTTTTATTGTTTATTTTATGTTTTAATTTACTTATAATTTAGTAGTGAAGATGTGTTGGAGCAATTTAATAGAGATTTTTTAAATTATAAATTTAAGTTTAAATTATAAACTCTGCCGGTTTAAATTCCCTTGAAATTTTTCAAAATGTTAGACACATTTATTTAGTTAGCTCACCCTCGTGTATTGACCCAATCGCCATGACGGAATAGCAATGTCGTAATCTCAGTAATTGTAGCAGTTAATGGCAATAGTTAACAAACTACATAATTGTTGAATTTAGGTTTCTCTCATTCATATCAAGTTTTTTCAGAAGAGTTTTAGGCGGAAATCACTTTAGTTTCGAACCAACAAGTGTGGTTCATTGTGAGGGCAAGTTGAAGACCTAGATCATGACTGCAGATAAATAGAGATCAGGTTATCTAACAGCTACATTTGACCTAGAATGGCTACATTTGACCAAGAAAGAACTACAGGACCAAGAGAAATGGGGAGGGACATATAATTAGTTAATTAAATCATTAGAAAGTTAGTTTTATTTCTATTTACGATTAAGTGTAAATTGTTTGTATTTAACCAAATTAACTAGTAGGCTTATTTTTATTATAATTTTTTAATTACCAAAGACTAAAAAAAAATATAATAATAGTATTATATTAAATAATAAGAATAAATGAGTAGAAACTAAATAGTTTCATTAATTAGTTAGTTCTTTGACTTAATTCATAATTTAATTTAATTATATTAGAAACGAAACAATTTTAGAATATAAATAAAAGTCAATGGGAAAATATATCTATTTTCAATTAGTTAGTTAATTCAATTTATAATTTATGTTTTTTACTCAAGGAGTAACTGAATTAATGGTATAAAACTTTATAATCATATTATCAATGTTTTATGAATAACAAAATTTTATTAATTTATATAATAATTAAGGCATAAAAACTAATACATAAATTACTGAATGAAAAAACCCAAAGGGAAAAAAGGGAACGCTGGAAAAGCAATCCACATGACGAGGGGGAAAAAGATAACACAATGGGCAGTAGGGCGGAGGGGGGCGCAAGGTTGGCTAAAAAGAAAGGGCAGGAAGAAAGGGTAGGGATCCCTGCCCTTTCTTCCTAGCCAACCTTCCCTCTTCTCCCTCTTCCCGCCCTTTCTGTCATCTTTTTTCCCAACATCATCTGACTTGCTTTTCCAGTCTTCCCTTTCTTCCCTTTGGGTTTTTTCATTAAGTAATTTATGTATTAATTTTTACCCCTTAATTATTATATAAATGGATAAAATTCTATTATTCATAAAACAATGATAATATGATTATAAGGTTTTATACAATTAATCCCGTTACTCCTTGAATAAAAAAATAAAAATAAAAAAATAAATTATAAATTGAATTAACTAACTAATTGAAAATAGATATATTTTCCCATTGACTTTTATTTATATTTTAAATAAAAATTGTTTCGTTTCTAATATAATTAAATTAAATTATGAATTAAGTCAAGGAACGAACTAACTAATTAGACTATTTAGTTATTACTCATTTATTCTTATTATTTAATATAATAATATTATTATATGTCTTTTTCTAGTCTTTGATGATTAAATAATAATAATAATAATAAATAAGCCTATTAGTTAATCTGGTTAAATACAAACAATTTACTCTTAATCGTAAATAGAAATAAAACTAACTTTCTAATGATTTAATTAACTAATTATATGTCCTTCTCCATTTCTCTTGGTCCTATCCTTTACCCAATCAAATGTAGCCGTTCTAGGTCAAATGTAGCCATTAGATAACCTAATCTCTCTATTTATATTGCAGCCATGATTTTCGACTTGTCCGGACGATGAACCACACTTGTTGATTTGAAACGGGTCGACAAATATATTATAATGCGATTTCCGCCAAAAAATCTTCTAAAAACCTTCATAATAACAAATAGCAATCTATAATATAATCGCTACTAGAGACCACCAATCTCATAATATCGGTAACCAAAAATTGATGTGGTAGACAACACATAATGGTGCAAGCACTATTGAGCATTCCAATGGCGACCGATGAGTATGGATCACGAAGTTCATCCATGGGAAAATGATTGTGTTAAATATGAAAGACAATCCTAAATCAACAGTGGAAGATGCATTGAGTCATATCAACACTTTGGTCAATAACCTAATGAAAGAATTAAATAATGTTTTTTTAGTAGAAAAAACACCTTGGTTATTATTACTAAAGAAAGTACAGGTACATGATTTTGTGTCATAATAAAGTACTAAAACTCAGCAGCAAGAAACCTAACAGAAAATAAAAACATAGATGGACCACTGTGCTGTAATCTACTTAAAGTTCATTTGTTGTTAAGAAGTGCTTTGTTACAAAAAAACAAAAAGGAAAAAAAGCAAGAGAGATATGCTAGTATTATCTAGAGCCAAAATCAAATTTAGAGTCCTACAGTCTAATGAATGACTCTAGGAGATGCTGAAATGCCTTTTTTTGGAGAATATGTCAGCTGTGAGATTCTGCTCCCTATATATATGATTGAAATCAATGCGCTGTAATGTACGAATGTGCTTCATCCAATAAGTCAGAAGATGACGCTAGAAACATGACAATCTCTTTACCCAATGGATGCATCCTTCATCCAATAATGTAATGTCCCCAGAAAACTGTAAATATTTTTATTTTACCACAGTAAGAAACAAATTGGATAATTATTGTTATTATTCGTTTGAGTTGAATAATATTGTTAATTATTGAAGATATGAAATAATTTAAGTATTAGTAGATCTTGTAACTTCTCATAGAAGGAAGTTGGAAAAGGCAGTTGCCAAAACCCTAACTACCTCCCCTAGCTGTGAATGCTCCAAAGAAAAGGGAGTGAGGGGAGGAAAAAGCTATGTTTAAATGTCAAACGGTAAGGGGATTGCTAAGTCTGGTGATGACCAGATAGCATAAGCACTGAGTGCGAAAACTTGCAAAAGACAGAGGTCTTGCGAGCAAGCTTGGGGGGAGATTTGGTCTTGAAGACAAATCTCATGGACGGGTGGTTGAAAAGCACCAGATAACAAAGGTGACCTCTACCATTGGAGTTCTTTCCTTCTTGAAACAACTCAGGTAAGTGGTACCCTCCTGGAACTAATCTGTTGCACAAACTATATTATGTGTCTTTAATTGTAAATGGAAAGATAGAGTTGGAGCTTTTAACTTGAAATGATATTTAGAAAACATTAACAGTAGGATTATTACTGTATAAAATTGGTTAATATATTTACTAGAAAACATTAATAGTAAGGTTATTATCCGTTCAGAACTAGTTAAACTATATTATGGAAAATACTAATTGTAGAATTATTAATTGAATAGAACTGGCTATTTATTGCTGAAAAATTATTTATGGTAGGAATACTGTTTGTACTGAACTGGTTATTATTCTCTTAGTTGAACTATGTAAATTTAAGAACTGAGAATAAAAATTTGACTAGAGAAGGCATGCCCAAGTTCTTTAGAGAATACTGAAGATGCTAGTACCAAGAGTGAAGGGAAAGATTAATTTCATAGGTTTGGAAGTACAGTGCTAAACCCAAAGAGTTGAAGCAAGTTCGAATAAAAAACGAGGTCGTTGAAGCAGAGAAATATAAGTGCATTTACACAAAAGCCGTACTGGCTAGCACATTAAAGGAGAAGACTGTTAGATAAGGTCAAAAACTCTGTAAGATCCTTCCCGTAACCCTATACAGAAATGAAACCCCATAGTGATAAAACACCAATAGAGTTAAATTCCCGGATAGTTAATTAAAGCATCAAGAGATATAATTGAAAAAGGAGAGACACAGATACCCTATTCCGCAGAAGTAAATTCCAACTTATTTCTAACTTAGAGCCGCTTAATTGGTAAAAGCAATAAACGTTTAAAATAAGTGGAACCCCGTCCTGTTGTTCACACATCAATTCTAGCCACTTAAAACTGTACATAACTATCTGAGCAAGGGTAGTATTGATATTTTTTTTTAAAAGACGAGCATCATCATTCACATAGCGACCAAGAATCCATAATTACATTCCAAGAGAAAACAATATCGATTTAGCATAAAAGAAGACTTATATGGCTAAGTCAATCAATACAAGATTATCAGGGCAAGTCCAGAGAGTTGAAAATCTCTCGCAGAACCTAAATATGAAGAAATTACACCGGTGCAGCCTTAGTCTCAGGCCCCGCAGCCAGCTAGAAACCCTCGGCTAGATGAGGGAAAAACATGCATTCTACTCTTGAACGACAGAAGGCAAACGCCTGAAAGAGGATTAACATGTAACTTGACAATAGAATCTCGTTTAGCTTCAGAACTGAAACAAAAGAACTAGCAAAACTCCTGTGAACTGATGCATTTAGCCACAAGTGAAACCTGAATGTTCCTTTACTGTAGGACAAGCACTAGGGCCACTGATAAAGCTTACCCGAAAACCCTCGAGCGTTGGAGACAGAAAGGGGAACCATGAGCTCCACTTGACAATAGCTGGAAGCCCTCAGACCCGCAACCATTACACCTGCAGATAGAGTGCATGGCAAACTATATTAGCAATTGAGTCAGATATCAGGGAATAGATAAACAACTATGGAAATCATCACAGAAAAATAATCACATGAACTACTTACTGGGAGATAAACACTCAACGGAGGGAAATCCTACAGCTCTGCTCCTGAATTCTTTCAACCGAATCGAAACCCTAGGTCTGCAGGTCAAGCAAGCCAGCGAGAGGAGCAGGAGAGTGGGAACAGATGCCAAGGAGCTAAGGAGCGGAATGAGGCATAACTCCAGCAAACAAGGTTGAGTAACCTTCCGGGAAGAGCCCAGCCATAGGATCGAGAACCCAAATCTTCCACCGTTGATGCAACGAGAGATCCAAGGTGTACCGTTGCGGAAGGACAAGCCTGCAAGTACCACATTACCATGGTAGAGTAGGGGTTAAATGCCAAAACCAAGTGTAATATTTAGTTGGAGTGTGAACTTAAGTGTAACCATGATAGAATTAACCCAAAGTAAATGAGACTGTGAGCGATAGTGAGATAAGATCCCCTATAGCAGGGATTAATAATGAGGCCCAATTATCGGAGACTTTTAACATGAAAACAAATTAATTCCGGAATTTAATCACGGTTTTTAATAATTCATATGTTACTCATGCCTTATGAAATATTACTATGGTGAATTCAAATATTACTATGTTGAAAAATTTATATTTTGTTTATTGTTTACAATATGTATGATGTGGAGATATGACAAATAAGTTAGAAAATGAGATTGGAAACATGACAATCCCTTTACCCAATAAATACATCCTTTAGAGTCCCCTACAAAATAGTATTTCACTCTTCCACCGAACATGCTTTTGACATCACCAGACCTGTCCATCATGACAAATCCAAACATCGTAGCAGTGCATAGAATTCTTCTTCCATTTTCCTTTTGTTTCCTTTTGTTTGATATAGGATGTAATCCATGTGACGATGCTGAGCAAAGGTCAGTCGAGAGAAACCCAAATTTTTCCATCACCTGCACAAAGTTCAAAAAATTAAGAGATTCATGTGATTGAATATTAATATAGATAGAGAAGTGAAATCTGAATTTTCCTGTGAATAAATATAACCCAATGAGACACCCCTGATCGGGGTGGTTAATGCGATGAGATGGGAAGGCAGTAAAAGGACGAGGGGTGGCAATTATGAGCCACCTTGCATCAAGAGATCGCGGCAGGTGGATTGTACATTAGGTAGACTGGGCATCATTTTAAATTGCAGCAGGAAGGATAATCTTAAGCTCAGAGGTGGTGGAGGTGACGGCGGAACGGTGATGGGACAAGGACCAGGTCGCACAAGGGAAAGCCGAGAAGGAGTGGGCTATTATGGCGAGTGCAGGCGGCAGAGAAAGACGGTGCAGCAGCACAAAAGAGGTCGGTAGGTGAGCGGGAGTGGATACGGGTGGAGGCATAAGGGCAAGCAAGAAAGGAGCGTCCTCGAGGTGAACAGAGGCAGGAAGGAAAAGGTGATATTCGGAGCAGGAGGAGTCGCACAGGGTCGACTTCCTGGGTTAAGGAAAATCCAGAGCAAGAGAATAGAGGACGGAATGAAGAGGGATGTAATGGATGAGAACAGGGGAGGAAGACCTTTGCGTGCTGAAGGCATTAAGCCGGATCACTGGGAGGGAGAGGAACAGATCCGGGCAAACATGGAGGAGATATACGACCTGGAACATGACAGTCAACCACAGATAAGAAAAAGCGAAAGAGGGAAAGGGCGAATTATGGAAAAAACAAGACAAGCAACTGTGGAGATAAGAGATAAGAAGGTCAGGGGCCGAGAAGAGGAAGTAGACATGGGATCACCCGCCAGCGAAATAGGATAGGGAAGCAGGGCAAGGGAATACAATGTAGGCGGAGCAGGACGAGGAAGGGGCCGCAGAGGGAGAAGAGGACGTTGGCAAGCCGGTCATCAGGAACAGGGACGCACCAAAACAACAGGAAACAAACGTGGAAGGAAAACGATGAAACGCCAGGTGCAATATGCAGAGAGGGCATATAGTAAAGACACGCATGCAGACATTAGGAGGATAATTCAACATTTGGAAGAGGAGGCGACCCAAGAGCAGTCAGAATCTGAGATGGAGGACTGGGAATATCTGTTGCCAGACCTTGGAAACACCAGAGGACGTATGTCCCTGTATAAACAGGCCTTACATGTGTATTGGGTCATGAAGCGGTTGTTAGCAAAGGCCATGGAACAGGTGGCCATGGAGATGGTTGAATTGGCCCAAGGCATTCCTAATCTAAAGAAAGAGATAAACAACCTTCAGATAACCATTATGATGCAGGATGGCAAGCTTGACGAGATACAACAGCAGCTAAAGAAGCTTACTCAGGAAGTAAAAGAGGAGGAGCACCAGCCGAGCGCAATGGAAGAATGATTTTTCAAGATATGTCTATTATCTCCTTAGTTAGGAAGATGAACAACATGCTACCCTCTGTTATCTTTTATAATGCAGTTAGCAAACAGTGTTAGTTTCTTTGAATGGTTAGTATATATAGCATGGATAAACAGACTCGTTAAATTTTGTTTTTGGATGGCTATTAAGAACTTCAGATGGCCAACAGACCCGGTTTCCCTTCAGGGCGGGTTGAGGCCATCGTATGTATGTACTGGTTTTAACTTGTTCTAATATAAATGGTTCCATCTTAGCTCACAAAAAAAAAAATATAACCCAATGAAACATCTCAATACCCGGAGACATGTTTAGCTCTTTCTGTTGTAAAAGTGACATCTGTTTAATTCCAATTTTTCAAGCATGGCTTCCTCTTAAATGAAAAATAAAAAATACAACGACAGCTAGAAATGTTATACAAATACTTCACTGTTAAAATGTAGAGCTCCTTGTGACACATTTGTTAAACAACAAATAAAACTATTGCACAAGTTCACTGGGATACAAAATGCAATTGACTTATATTAATATATGTGAATAAGAAAAATAGGTCTCAGACATACAACCAACTTAAACAGTCCATGGAGAGAATATGTTCTAAAAATAATTAAAAAATAACGACCACCGGCAACGGTTGAAAAATGGATGGGATAAAATGTGAAGGATGGAGAAAAATGGAGTAGTTTATGGAGGTCGAAGAGCCAAAAGTGGCTGGAATCCGGGCAAAAAAATTTCAAAAAATCTTGTAGATGCAGTGTTTGAATCATGTTTTTAATGGTGGAAATGGATTCAGCAGCATCAAAAATATCTAGAACACTTAAAATTATGAATTGAGGCAGTTTTTACTTGGATTTACAAAAATCCCTCTCTAATTTTTTCAAAATATAACTAGAATTTCCATAACTTTCAAAGCAAAAAAACATAATTTTTAAACTATGCCTAGAAAATAAACAAAAAAAAATAAAATATAAAATAAATATAAAATAAAATATAAAAAATAAAAAATATTTTAAACTACCGCCTAGAAAAATTGTTTATCAAGGGTGTCACAATAATAATCATGATCACTGTTTACGTAGTCGTTCAAATGATGGCCAAGTACAGGCAGCCACTGTTATATAGTCGGCGATGTACGTAGGAAATGAATGATAGTTGACAGAATCACTGTTCGGACTTTTGTTAGGGGAGAGATTCCTAATGCTGTGCAGGGACCAGTAGTTGATATAATACTGGTCCCACCAAACCACTAGTGATTAAGACTTTTGAAACCAAAATTTAAACAGAAATAAATAACATTATGTATAAATAAGTATTAAATTATGTCCAAAAATCACCCACACATTGACTGGGCCCACAACTGTCCATAAATAGTATTTTACTACTTAATATTGCAAAACATATTGACCCAAGTAGAAAATAGCTAGAGCCATAAAGGCTTCCAAACTGGTCTATTCCAGAAGTACAAAACAACAGTCACTTCAACCCCCACTCATCAGAACTGCAACTTTGCATCCCAAATAAATATGCCTACCTGCACATAACAAAAGGAATGTATGTCAGCCATAACTGCTGTGTTGTTCAACAACTAAACACCCTATGTTCAATAAATGACACCTAACCCAATAACAATTAAATCCACTTTGTTCAATAAATGACACCCAACCCAATAACAATTAAATCCACTTTGTTCAATAAATGACACCCAGACCCAATAACTGCAATAAATGACACCCAACTCACTCTATTTCTCATTAAAACAGATCAAAGCACATGGATCAACAAATAAACAATTCCCAACCATTAGATCACATCAAATTAAATCCATACCACACATTCAAAATGAAGCCATTGCAATCCATGTGCATCCATGTCCACCAATTAAAATCAAGTCCCCAAAACTATAAAAGAAGTCCACCCACTGTTGAAGTTGCATCTTATGCTTTCAAACAATTCAGCAAACTTGAAGACAACATCACAAAACAGTGGCCAATATATTCAAGTTGGTTATATGAATTACAACTCATTCTTCTTACAGTTCTGTTTTCATTGTTTTCATTTATCAGATTTCTTACATTACAGTTCTGTCCATAGGGTGACAGTTAACCTATACAGTTACAGTTAACCTTTTTTATACAGAGTTTATGTATGTGTTCTAGCTTATTATATCATCAGCTTCATAGTGATTACAGCTTACATATCACAGAGGTTACGTATGTCGTGTTAGTACTGTAGTCACAGCTTATTTAGCTTACAAGAATTGAAGCTTAGCTTATAGGAATTGAACCTATTGAATGCAGTCGTATCCATCTAATCAACGTCACAGGTTGCTTACCTTACAGGAATTGAACCTTAGCTTACAGGAATTATTCGATCATCAGCTTCATAGGGATTACAACTTACATATCACAGAGGTTACGTATGTCGTGTTAGTACTGTAGTCATAGCTTGTTTACCTAACAGGAATTGAACCTTGAACCTTAGCTTACAGGAATTGAGCGATTATTATGGCTTGGGTTCTATGCAGAATGAGTTAAAACATAGAACAAAAACGAATTGTAACTTTAATGACTCTGATAAACTTAGTAATTTTTCACATATTTTCAGACCTTGACAATCATCATTGAGACATCACATTGAAACATAATCGAAAGACATGTATTTTCAGAAGCATGAAGCTATTGAGAAAGCAAAAATTTTGATATTGAGTCGAAAGAATGCAAATAAGTGAATTTCTACTACTGGTGAATGGACCATAGAACTGAGGAATGGTTTCTTAGAATGGAAGCCCGAGCAGATGACCATTTCTCTTTATTAGATTAGATGATTGTAAGATTTTAGATAATGAGAAAACACAATTATAAGTAACATAGTAGATGACCGTCTTATTGGCCTTCATATCTTTTCACCTCGTTGAGCTCGAGACCTTAGGGTATGGAGAGCCCGAGCCATAGGAGTTGTAAAAGTTGGACCAAAGGAATGGGGATTTACATAACTCAAGACTGTAAATTAAGTCACAGAAAATGGAGAGAAATCTTGGAGCAGAGATTGTTCTTCACAATATTCAAAATAACTAAATAAATTATATGAAAAATATAAAAAATAAATGACTGCAATGAAACTCGATTAAACTGAAGTAAAACCAATTGTCTATGACACCTAGGAGACCATAGAATCAAATGTGATAGTGATTACAGCTTACATATCACAGAGGTTACGTATGTCGTGTTAGTACTGTAGTCATAGCTTGTTTACCTAACAGGAGTTGAACCTTGAACCTTAGCTTACAGGAATTGAGCGATTATTATGGCTTGGGTTCTATGCAGAATGAGTTAAAACATAGAACAAAAACGAATTGTAACTTTAATGACTCTGATAAACTTAGTAATTTTTCACATATTTTCAGACCTTGACAATCATCATTGAGACATCACATTGAAACATAATCGAAAGACATGTATTTTCAGAAGCATGAAGCTATTGAGAAAGCAAAAATTTTGATATTGAGTCGAAAGAATGCAAATAAGTGAATTTCTACTACTGATGAATGGACCATAGAACTGAGGAATGGTTTCTTAGAATGGAAGCCCGAGCGGATGACCATTTCTCTTTATTGGATTAGATGACTGTAAGATTTTAGATAATGAGAAAACACAATTATAAGTAACATAGCAGATGACAGTCTTATTGGCCTTCATATCTTTTCACCTCGTTGAGCTCGAGACCTTAGGGTATGGAGAGCCCAAGCCATACAGAGTTGTAAAAGTTGGACCAAAGGAATGGGGATTTACATAATTCAGCACTGTAAATTAAGTCACAGATAATGGAGAGAAATCTTGGAGCAGAGATTGTTCTTCACAATATTCAAAATAACTAAATAAATTATATGAAAAATATAAAAAATAAATGACTGCAATGAAACTCGATTAAACTGAAGTAAAACCAATTGTCTATGACACCTAGGAGACCATAGAATCAAATGTGATAGTGATTACAGCTTACATATCACAGAGGTTACGTATGTCGTGTTAGTACTGTAGTCATAGCTTGTTTAGCTTACAGGAATTGAACCTATTGAATACATCTCATTCATCTTATCACTAGTAAGCTCTATACACTAAAAAGCTCGTATTAGTATCTGAGCATGGTTTCAGTTCACCCTTATCTATGAGTGAGCTAGAACAAAGCTCTGTATAATTACATATGTTATATGTATATTAACGTTGAATCCAGTCTATTAGGGAGATAACCAACCTGTGATACAGGTACTTTATCATATCTATACATGTATTTCTTAGGTTAGCACTGATAGGTCAACCTTTAGATGATGTTACTTGTAAAATATCTGTGCTATTACTTATGCCGAGTGTAATGAGAATGAGACAAGCAAGTGATTAGGTAAACAAGCATGGTTAGAAAGAGTCATGTGTAACTACTGTGTTCTAATTGCATAGCTTGTCATAAGCTTAGATAAGATACAAAGGTGACAAGTTAATCAATATACAACATGATATCCCGGGGTTCTCACTCTTAGTCATTCCTATTATATAAATACCTTTTTTCTTATTGGTATATAGAGTACCGTTCTCTCCATAATCAATACATATGGATAGACTATAATCACTGTATACACATATCCTAATGTAATACATAATCAATACATATGAATAGACTGTAATCACTGTATACGCATATCCTAATGTAATACATAATCAATACATATGGATAGACTGTAATCACTGTACACACATATCCTAATGTAATACATATGGATAGACTGTAATCACTGTATACGCATATCCTAATGTAACAAGCTCTGTATCCTAATGTATATGCATATCCTGACACTGCCCTATGAAAGTGAAACATTTGCTCTCATTATGAAAATAGTGACATACATGTTGACAATTTCCTGTAATAGAGGAAAAGTATTTTTGCAGAAGTAAAAAAGCATAATTTGACATATATTCTAATGTCTAAATGCAACATACATGTTGATAATTTCCTGTAATAGAGGAAAAGTAATTTTTGCAGAAGTAATAAAGCATAATTTAACATATATTCTAATGTCTAAATGCATGCAATAATTTTACAGGTTGTTGCATCTATGGCAAAAGGAAGTTACTCTGCTCGTACAAGGAGAAGTGGCAGGAGAGTGACAAGGGGTGCGCAGCTGCGATGCACATCGTCTGATGATGACAGGCCAGCTGATGTCGATGCCAGCAATTCACCAGGGAACATTGTTGAAGATGAGCATGTGACAGCCGCTGATGTTAACACACCATCAGCCACAGAACCACCATCAACAACAGTCCAAGGGGCAAGCTCAACTAAAAAGATCAGTGCTATAAGAGGATGGACAAAAGAACAAATGTTAGTTGCAATTGACGACATAGAGTTTAATGGATACTCAGTTCGGGCATCTACAAAAAAACATGGTATTCCTCCCTCATCAATACATTATTGGATAAATGGACTGACTCATACAAAACGTAGAGGGCCTCTTACAGTTATGACTGAGGATGAGGAGGCCGAGATGGTTGAGTGGTGTAAAGAGATGGCCCAACTGGGACATGGGCTAGAGTTGATACAACTCAAATCAACAGTTGCTCAAATCTGTTAAGGGAGGCCAAACCCATTCAAAGATGGGTTTCCTGGTAAATCATGGTGGTTTGGGTTTAAAAAAAGGCATCCAGAACTTGTATTGCGTACTGCTGAGGGCCTTGACAGAGACAGAGCATTAAATTTGCGCCCTGCAGTTGTGCAAAAATTCTATGACACACTTTCTAGTGCTGACGATAAACATTCTTATGGAGCAGACCATATATGGAACTGTGATGAAACAGGTTTACAGGCAAGGAGGAATTGTGGCATGCGGGTAATGGCCAAGAGAGGGAGCCGAAATGTGCCAAAGATTTTTCCCAAGGGCAGGGAGTGGATAACTATTTTATGTTGTGTTAATGCAATTGGTACTTCAATCCCAGGATTTTATCTATTCAAAGGTAAAAATCAACTAAAAAACTATATACAGAACTGTGAACCAGGTGCATACATGGCTGCACATCCCCATGCATGGATGACTAAAGAACTATTTCTAAGTTGGCTTTTTCACTTTGCTGCATCGGTACCAAGTGGCGTCTCGCGTAATAACAGACACCTTTTGATATTAGATGGCCATGGGAGCCACATGGTTGTACAAAAAATTGAGGAAGCAAACAATTTAGGCATCGACCTGTTGACATTGCCTGCTCATACCACTCATAGGCTGCAACCCCTTGATGTTAGTGTGTTTGGCCCTTTCAAGAACTATTTCAGGTCGAAGCATGCTGCATGGATGGCAAAGAATCCAGGGGTTGAGGTGAAAAGGTTTGAGCTAGCAGAGCTTGCAAGTAAAGCTTTTAAAAGGGCTTTGACACCATCAAATATCAAGGCTGGCTTTAGGAGGACAGGAATTTGGCCACTGAACTATGATGCTCTTATGCATGATACTGGTTGTAGCCAAGCGTTTCATGTGGATGGTCAGGAAGAAGGGAATGTCCAAACATGTGTTGAAGTGCAAGAAGTAGATGACCAAGATGATGTTGTTGCAGCTGGTAATATGATTTCTTTGTCTCAAGGACAGTTATATGCTGAAGATGATGAAACTGTATGTGAAACACAATATAACAATGAACAAATTCCTAGTAACATGGAGATTGTTCCACCAACTCAAGAACATCAAATTCCTGTTGCTGATATTGCTAATGATATTGTTGAACATGCAGTTGACAATGACCAATTGACATTGCCAAGCCAAGTAACCCCACCTTCATGGCTAGCAGAAGCAATGATCAATATGAATGCACATAGTGTCTCAGCAACCAATGAAGAAAGCATGAACATGCCCTCACAACCAGCAGAATTGAACAGTGAAATTGTTCATTTTTTTGTGGACAATAGATCAATGGAAGAAGATGAAGGACATAATGAGGCATCAAATGAAGATAATGATATGGTTCAATCAGTTCCAACAGATACTGAAAGGGAAGTACCAAGCAATGACATGCAGGTGGGAGGGGTGGAGAAGACACTTGGACGGTTCCTAAAGCTACCAATAGAGAGAGTATCAATGAGAAAAAAGCAAGGTGCACCGGGTAGTCTTCGTCTGGGCCGAAGGTCACAGTTACTCACCTCAGAGGACTATATAAACCTGTTAGTTGAGTCAGAAAAAAAGAAATTTGAAATGCAAGAATTAAAACAGAAAAATAAGGATATGGTCAAGGAGAAGAAGGCATCAAGGATTGTTGCAGCACAACAGCGAGCAAAAGAAAGGATTGAAAGAGATAAAGCAAGGCAAGTTAAGGACCAACAAAAGCAAATGGCAAGTCAGGAAAAGGAAAAATGAAAGGCACAACAAATGCTTGAAAAGGAACAAGGGATGATCAGCGATACAAGAATAGCTGATGAAACCAAGATTATTTCAAACTCATTGGACTCCATTGCAGATAATACACCATTATTCCAGGATCTCATAAACATTCAAGTGCCCCACTATCAAACCGAGGGTTTACCCACTTGCCTTATTCCTACCAGAGCTGGTGTCAATTCTCTGTATGCTCATTACACACCTCCACTTAATGCAGGGGTCAGTAGTGCAAATGTGAGGTATGGGTACTCAATACCTCCATGGTTGGAAGCTGCAAATTGGAATCAATCATATGGCATCAATCAACCATTTCCTAATCAGCCCTTGACTGGTAGGCCAACCTACCTGGCTCAAGAAGGTAACTCGGGGAGTTTTGGCACTCAAGATTCTCAGGGCCATAAAGAATAGGGGTGTCATATGTTTTTGGTTCTAACCACATTATGATGTGGATTTTGGATGGATTGTATCTTTTTCTTGGCACAGAAACATTTTGGCTTACAACCTAGTAGTGATTTCTTGTGGCAACCTAACTGTGTGTTGATAAGAAATTTTCAATGGAATATGTCTTTCTGTAAAATATTAATTATGATAAAACTATTTCTATACGTTATTCTGTGTGCACTGTACAAAGCTCTAAACTCACTTATGGCTCCAATAAGTGGACCGTTATCTAAAGGAACACCATACAACTTATAAAAAATAAGTGCCATTGTAAATCTCTTCTAATGGGTCTGCATTCACTACACCACTATACTGTCCTGATTTAGATCGAACATATTTACCATATAAATTTTATTAGAAACAAAAACAGTTATAATGTGATGACAGTGCTGGGCAAGTTTACAATCACTTAACACTGAATAGAAGTCTACACTCACGATTAGAAACACCTCCTGCTTGCTTCTAATGTACGAGGCACTAGTAGTAAGGAACTCTATACTTAGCATGTTATTGATTGAATTAGAATGAATAAGAACTTTACATTGCTGGAAACTAGAAATACAATAAAGAACATAGTTATGATTTTTATCAATCACCTAGCTAGCCTATTTTTTTACTACTGCCCAACTTAAAGAGAGCATGTGTTTTTATATGTGTTTGTGAAAATGATGGAAGTATCTAAATTAATCAAATCAGTTGATGAACAACTATGAGAATCATATTGTTCCATCTTGTTACATCAACTTTCCAAAAGATAGAGAAATTTGGGTGCACAGTAACCTAATCAGCTATATGACGAATTGTGGCTTAGTCATTAATTCTTTTCTAAGCACCTATTCACCTTTTTCATTTTCCTTCATGAGTAGATCAATTGTTTGACTATATGAGTGATTCACATATGACAATTGTTTGGTTAACTAATGAAT
Source organism: Pinus tabuliformis (assembly GCA_031772625.1). Lineage (NCBI taxonomy): Eukaryota > Viridiplantae > Streptophyta > Pinopsida > Pinales > Pinaceae > Pinus > Pinus tabuliformis. Next base: position 293,914,887 of record CM062812.1, read on the forward strand.
TGTTATAATTGACGCAAAGTTACAACAGCCTTCTTAGAGTTGCAACAACAGTATTGAGCAAGTTGTAGAAATAACCATGTGCTATAAGTCACAACAATGGTGAGAGTCACACCAAGTAAGCAGAGGTGAGAGTCATAACAATAAGGGGTTAGATCGAACATATTTAGCATATAAATTTTATTAGAAACAAAAACAGTTATCATGTGATGACAGTGCTGGGCAAGTCCACAATCACTTAACACTGAATAGAGGTCTACACTCGCAATTAGAAACACCTCCTGCTCGCTTCAAATGTACAAACCATAAAAACACAAACGTTAACATGCAAGAATAACTCAGCATGTTGCGACAAGAAGGCAGTTAAGGAGTTGACAATATTAAAGTTGCAATAGCTATTGTTCAAATGCGTAGATTATCTTGCAGTTCTGTCTTGACTCTGTTTATGTTAGCAAAAGTTTCATGGTCAGGTTATGATGCTAGAGCCAACCAAACCAGAGAAACAGTTCAAAAACTATTAGAGTTAGAACAATTGATCTTGAAAGTTGCAGTAAAGGAAATATAACAGTTGCAGTTAAGTGCGAGAAGAATTGATGGAAATAAAGTATGATACTACAACTACTCTATAAAGTACAAACAATACCTTGCTAAGGAAGGGGTCCTACCTCCTTATACGAGGCACTAGTAGTAAGGAACTCTATACTTAGCATGTTATTGATTGAATTAGAATGAATAAGAACTTTACATTGCTGGAAACTAGAAATACAATAAAGAACATAGTTATGATTTTTATCAATCACCTAGCTAGCCTATTTTTTTACTACTGCCCAACTTAAAGAGAGCATGTGTTTTTATATGTGTTTGTAAAAATGATGGAAGTATCTAAATTAATCAAATCAGTTGATGAACAACTATGAGAATCATATTGTTCCATCTTGTTACATCAACTTTCCAAAAGATAGAGAAATTTGGGTGCACAGTAACCTAATCAGCTATATGACGAATTGTGGCTTAGTCATTAATTCTTTTCTAAGCACCTATTCACCTTTTTCATTTTCCTTCATGAATAGATCAATTGTTTGACTATATGAGTGATTCACATATGACAATTGTTTGGTTAACTAATGAATTGTTATAATTGACGCAAAGTTACAACAGCCTTCTTAGAGTTGCAAAAACAGTATTGAGCAAGTTGTAGCAATAACCATGTGCTATAAGTCACAACAATGGTGAGAATCACACCAAGTAAGCAGAGGCGAGAGTCATGACAATAAGGGGTTAGATCGAACATATTTAGCATATAAATTTTATTAGAAACAAAAACCGTTATCATGTGATGACAGTGCTGGGCAAGTCCACAATCACTTAACACTGAATAGAGGTCTACAGTCGCAATTAGAAACACCTCCTGCTCGCTTCAAATGTACAAACCATAAAAACACAAACGTTAACATGCAAGAATAAGCCAAGTCCACTCGAAATTTACATGAATTTACAAGTTATGCAAGTCAATTGAGAACAGCGACAGAGAGTTTCGAGGGTTTGTCTGGGCTCATTTCTGCGATGTTCCATTTTCCCTTTGTCTTTCTGCTTGGGGCCGGCTGTGGGGCGAAGCCCTCTGCCGAGAATGGCACGGGACGGCCGAGGGCACGGGACGACAAATTTAACAGCGAAAACAACAAATAACTCACACAGCACATATGTAGCAGGCAGAGCGCACACAGTGCACGAATAGGTCACACCGCCGAGGATGGCACGGGACGGCCGAGGGCACGGGATGGCCGAGGGCACGGGCCGGCAAATTTAACAGCGAAAACAACAAATAACTCACACAGCACATATGTAGCAGGCAGAGCGCACACAGAGTGCACAAATAGGTCACACCGCCGAGGATGGCACGGGACGGCCGAGGGCACGGGATGGCCGAGGGCACGGGGCGGCAAAAATAACAGCTAAAACAACAAAAATAACATAGAAAACAATGAAATTTTCACAAAAACCCTAAACCCTCAACAACAAACAGGATCAAAATATCCTAAAACCCTAAACCCTGAAAAAAATCCGCAAAAAAATGCCATAAAATGCCATAGAAAGTTTACAAAATATCCAAATAGAGTTGCTTGTGTTGAAAAACACAGAGAAATTGCTGGTAGGATTAAAATCCTACCGGTTACAGGCCATGGATGGTCGCCGACCTCCCCCACCTTCCCCGGAGCTCGCTAGACCTTCTCCACACCTGCAACGACCTTTTCCACACCTACAACAAGAAGAAAAAAGCCATTAGAGATCAAAAAACCACCAAAAACACCAGCGCAAAACAACAAAATCCTATTTTACCTCGAGCTCAGTAAAACTGCGACCGACTCCTCCCCAAACAACAAAATCGCCGAATAAGACCACCACCAAAGAAATGCTAAACAACCGGCATTCCATGCTAAACAACTGGCATTCCAGAACGACCAAGAAATCCAGGCGGAAAAGCACAAGAAAAGCAGAACTGCTGTCCCAACCACAAACCCTGAAACTCCATCAAACCTTCGCACCAGCACACGAATAAACGACTCTGCGCGCAGGTACACAAACCCTGTCAACCGAACAAACAATTCCCCCAGCACACGAATAAACCACCATGCGTGCAGGTTATAGGGCCGTCCCGCGCCATCTTCGGTGGGGGGCTTCGCCCAACAACCAGCCCTGAGCAGAAAGACAAAGGGAAAATGGAACATCGCAGAAATGAGCCCAGACAAATCGGTGAAATGGCGCGAACCCGATTTTTTATGCAGTGAGGTGATAGCCAACACATGGAGCTCCACGGTGGACAGGTGTCGTACCAGCTCCATGTGTCCTGACGTGTGGTAAAGTGACGTGGCGGGGAGGGCTCACATGTATTGGCGACCCTCCCCTATAAACTGAAGTGTATGGAAAGGAAGTTTACAAGTTGTTTTCCATGTGTTCATCTTTGATATGGTATCAAAGTCGATGGAGATCAGACAGTTGCAGTCGTGGAGTCGTGAGGAGTGTGCAGTTTTGAGGAGTGTCTTTAGACTGTGCTGTTGTTTGGGAGTGTGTTGTTGTCTGGCAGCATCCACACTGACGTTGTTTGGGAGTGTGTTGTTGTATGGCAGCATCCACACCGACGTGTATCAGAGGTGTCGTTGCATTAGCTGCCACTGAATTGTCAGAAGTGCCCACAATCCTGGGCCGTAGTCTAGGCTTTAGTCTAATTAGATTGTTTTTTAGTTTAAGAAGACTGTTTTTTGAAAGTAAATTGAGTGTGGGTTAAAAAGGAGTGGTAAGGTTTTTCGTATATTTTTTATGTGGTGAGAGGATTAAAAAAAAGGGGTTGGGGTGTTGGTGAAGTGTTGGTAGAATTTTTATGGCGCAGTGTTAAAAGTATTTTTTTTATATTTGGAGTTCGATTTGGGATTATTTTGTATTAAATATTCGGTATTTATTTGAGATTTGGTGTAATTTTTTTGGTATAAAAAAAAGTCAAATATTTTGGTTGATATTTATTTGAATGAACCTATTAAATTTGATGGAGGAAATTATGTGCATTGGAAATTTAAGGTGTTGAAAATTTTTGAGAGTCATAATTTGTGGTCAATTGTGACTAGTTCAAGGTGTTGAAGATTTTCGAGCGTTATAATTTGTGGTCAATTGTGACTAGGGATGAGCTCGAACCCACTGTTGCACCTTCTGTTCTATATTGGGAGAAATAAGAGACGAAAGAAAAGGTGTTGTTGTGTATATTCGTAAAGTACAATATTATTCCTCACATCAGAGAATGCAAGACATCCAAAGAAACATGGGATGTTCTCAAAGGTTTGTATGAAACACCAAATACAAATAACATCTTGTTTTTGAAGACTAAGCTTTTATCTATAAAAATGAAAGCAAATGAGAATATATGTAATTTCATGCCTGTATCAAATATTTAAGTGATAAGTTAGGAGATATTGGTGAAAAGGTGTCCAATACTGACTTGGTCACCATCACATTAAATGACTCAATGAAAGATTGCCAAATTTTTGTTTCAAGTCTTTCAGCTAGAGAGAAGCCCCCTACATTTGATGAATTTACAGGAATTCTTTTGCAAGAGGAAGACAGGAAGAATTTAATTTTGGCTCTAGTATTTCAGATTTGGCATTGGTAGCCAAGGGTAAACAACCATATAGAGGCAAGCCATGTGACAAGAACAAATGAGGTAAGTTTCAAGCAAAACAGGAAGGTATGGCACAATCTAAATTTCCAACTCATGATAAGAGTAATGATGATTTTATTATTATGGAAAGCTTGGTCATCACTCTAAGGATTGCTATAAAAGAAAATACCGTGAGTCTAAAAAAATAAACGTAAGAAATAATGGAAATTTTGTGGACAAGGACACCTCAATAAGTAATTCATTTAAAAATATTAGATTGTTTGTTCCTGATGCTGAATTGTCTACAAAAACTAATGATGTGAATGCTTGGTTCATTAATTCTGGTACATCACTCCATATGACTTGTAACAATGATTGGTTTGATGAATATTATAACAACATTAATGGAACATATGTTTATCTAGGAGATAACATATCACTCAAAGTTCAAGGTTTTGGAGTAATTGCTGTGAATTTTCCTAATGGACAAGAGAGATTGATCCATAATGTAATCTATGTCCCTGGTATAAAAAGAATTTAATTTTAAAGAATGATATTTCAAAATTGAATCAACAGGTGCCATTTTAAAGTCTACATTTCGAGTCATCAACTGGACTCATCATCAGGACAAGAATCAATTTTGATCTTGGTCCTTTCGAGTAAATGAAATTCATTCCATGTATCGCTTTTGTATAGGGTTACTATTGTTGTTTGGAGACTTCTCTGGTTGAGTTTTGGAAAATGATATTTCAGAATTGAATCCACAAGTGCCATTTTAAAGTCTACGTTTCGAGTAACCAACTAGACTCGTCATCAAGACAGGCATCAATTTTGATCTTGGTCCTTTCGAGTAAACGAAACTCATTCCATGTATCCCTTCCATACAGGGTAAACATTGATATTTGGAGACTTTTGTGGTTGAGTTTTGAAGAATGATATTTCAAAATTGAATCCACAGGTGCCATTTTAACTTCTATGTTTTGAGTCACCAACTGGACTCATCATCAGGATAGGAATCAATTTTGATCTCGGTCCTTTTGAGTAAACGAAACTCATTGCAGGTATCCCTTCCATACATGGTTAGTATTGTTGTTTGGAGAATTCTTTGGTTGAGTTCTGAAGAATGATATTTCAGAATTGAATCCATAGGTGCCATTTTAAAGTATATGTTTTGAGTCACCAACTGGACTCATCATCGAGAAAAAAACAATTTTGATCTTGGTCCTTTCGAGTAAATAAAAATCATTCTAAGTATCCCTTCCATATAAGGTTACTATTGTTGTTTGAAGACTTTAATCGTTGGGTTCTGAAGAATGATATTTCAGAATTGAATCCACATGTGCCCTTTTAAACTCTACATTTCAAGTCATCAATTGGACTCATGATCATGATAGGAATATTTTGATCTTGGTCCTTTCGAGTAAATGAAACTTATTCTAGGTATCCATTTCGTATAGAGTTACCATTATTGTTTAGAGGCTTTTGTGGTTGACTTTTGAAGAATGATATTTTGAAATTGAACCCACAGGTGCTATTTTCAAGTCTATGTTTTGAGTCAACAACTGGACTCATCATTAGGATAGGCATCAATTTTGATCTTGGTACTTTCGAGTAATCGAAACTCATTCTAGGCATCCCTTCCCTACAAGGTTACTACTGCTATTTGGATACCTTTGTGGTTGACTTCTGAAGAATGATATTTCATAATTGAATCCATAGGTGTTGTTTTAAAGTCTACGTTTTGAGTCACCAATGAGACACATTAACAGGACATGAATCAATTTTGATCTTGGTCCTTTCGAGTAAACGAAACTTATTCTAGGTATCCCTTTCATATAAGGTTACTATTGTTGTTTAGAGACTTCTTTAGTTGACTTTTGAACAATGATATTTAATAATTGAATCCACAAGTGCCATTTTAAAGTCTATGTTTCGAGTCACCAAATGGACTCATCATTAGGACATACATCAATTTTGATCTTGTTCCTTTTGAGTAAACAAAACTCATTCCAGGTACCCCTTAAGTACAAAATTACTATTGCTGTTTGGAGACTTGTGTGGTTGAGTTAGGAAGAATGATATTTCAGAATTGAATCCATGGGTGCCATGTTAAAGTCTATGTTTCGAGTCACCAACTGGACTCATCATGAGGACATGCATCAATTTTTATTTTGTTCCTTTTGAGTAAACTAAAATCATTCTAGGTATCCCTTCCATACAGGGTTACGATTTCTGTTTGGAGACTTCTGTGGTTGAGTTTCGAAGAATGATATTTCAGAATTGAATCCACACGTTCCATTTTAAAGTCTATGTTTCGAGTCACCAACTAGACTCATCATCAATATAGGAATCAATTTTGATCTTGGTCCTTTCGATTAAACGACACTCATTCCAAGTATCCCTTATATACAAGGTTACCATTGTTGTTTGGAGACTTATGTGGTTGAATTTTGAAGAATGATATTTCAGAATTGAATCCACAAGTGTGATTTTAAAGTCTAAGTTTTGAGTTACCAATGGACTCATCATCAAGATAAGAATCAATTTTGATCTTAGTCCTTCCAAATAAACAAAACTCATTCCAAGTATCCCTTTCATACAAAGCTACTATTGTTGTTTGGAGACTATTATGGTTGAGCCCTAAAGAATGATATTTTTGAATTGAATCCACAGGTGCCATTTTAAATTCTACATTTCAAGTCACCAACTGGACTAATCATCACGATAGACATTAATTTTGATCTTGGTCCTTTCAAGTAAACGAAACTCATTCCAGGTATACCTTCAATATAGGGTTACTATTGTTGTTTGGAGACTTCTGTGGTTGAGTTCTGACTAATGATATTTCAGAATTGAATCCACAGGTGCCATTTTTTTCTACTATTGTTGACCAAGATTTCAAGGTGGAATTTGTTAAATCGCAATGTGTTGTTAAAGACATTCAATATCACTAAAAGTGTATTGCCACTGATACCAGAGTTAGAGGGTTGTATAGGCTGGATGTCACCAGGACAAGCCATCAAGTGTTGGCATCTACAACAATGTCAACACTAGAGTAAAATCATCAAAGGTACGGGGATCTAAATCACAATTATTTAATGTTACTTCAGAAAAACACAATGGTTAAAGATCTTCATGTTATGAAGAATGTTCATGTTGAGTGTGAAGCATGTGCACTTGGAAAGTAGCATAGGGAGGAATTTCCTATACATAAAGAAAAAATACAGAGATAAATACTTGAATTAATTCATACTGACGTATGTGGACCTATTCAAACTAGATATCTTAGTGGAGAATGGTATTTTCTTATTTTTCTTGATGACAGATCTAGGTATACATGGGTCTATTTCATAAGAAATAAGAGTGATGTTTTTTAGTACTTTAAAGTGTTCAAAAATATGGTGGAAAAACAAACTAGCAAGTGCATCAAAATTCTCATATCAGATCGGGGGAAGAATATAATTCAAAAGAATTCAATCAATATTGTAAAAGCAATGGGATTCTACAACAATTTATAGTGCCACATACACCTCAACAAAATGGAGTTGCTGAGATGAAAAACAAAACACTAGTATAATGTGCACGTTGTACGCTTCAAGGTAAAAATATTTCTAATATCTTTTGGGTTGAAGCCATTAATATTGCAATTTATTTGAAAAATAGGAGACCAACGAAAAGTTTAGAGTTTAAAACACATTTTGAAACATTTTATGGGTATAAACCAAAAGTGAGTCATTTAAGATTTTTTAATTGCAAGGCATTTTCTCATATTCCAAAAGATGAAAGAAGAAAACTTGATGAAAAGTCAGTCGATTGCATATTGTAAATAGGTTGTGAATTTTTATTATTATTCGTATTTGGAAGTGGTTCAGCAAGCAATTGATTTGGTCTTTGCGAAAATGGTAATGAACGCTGTGGATTTGGATTTTGAGGTTGAGTTGGTTGAACATGTTGAGGAAAATATTATGGTGGAAAAAGCAGGATAAGGTTGTTGATATTGAGGATATTTTCCATAAGGATTTTTCCCTCCTTGTCCCCAAGGTTGAGGCTAGCATTGCCAAGGCATGGGTGCTGTTGGCATTATGATACAGGTGTTGTCCTTGATGGCAACTCACTGAGAGGTATGATACAGGTGTTGTCCTTGATGGCAACTCACTCAGATGACAGATCATAGTGCAGCAGGTCAAGGGAGAGGTATACACAGGTTAACCTTGATGAAAGTGTGTATACACGCGGGTGAGCAGAACAAAAGGCGCGTATACGTACACACGTAGGTTCACAGAAGGAAAGGCGCGTACATATTGGAAAACTAAGTTTTGGTCCGTGGTATTTTGTCCATGGTATTTTGGTATTGGTCCGAAGTGTTGACCCCAGGTATTGGTTCTACATGGTTTTGGACCATGGTATTGAGAGAAGCCTAAACCTATATAAGGAGAAGATCATTAGGCCAAGAGGGGTAAGTGTGTGCAAGTGATGAATATCTGATGAAGTGTGAGATCTAGTATGCTGGTTATGGGTTTGTGATGTTGTGCTTGATCTGAATCAAGGATGCACCTATGCGATTGATGATGGATGATGGATCGGGATCATAAGGCTTGAAATGTATTATCATGGATAGACTAGATCTGAATTATTGATGCATGTTTTATTATATGAATGTTATGATCTGGGTATGACTGATACAGCTGCAAAGTTCTGAGTTAATATTTGCAGATGTGTACACGGGTTCACTTTGGTAAAAGAGCGTATGTACTCCAGTTTCATTCATCGTAGTAGCGTATACATTATGAAGTATGATATTTGAAGTTGCAGTTGGGTCTGGTTGTTATTGCAGAGTTCTGTGTTCTGCTCTGTGTTCTGGTTATTGTGTTTTGATGACAGGGTTTCAGTGATTCAGTATTGGGTGATTCAAAGATTGATGATGCAAGTGTAGTTGATGATTGTATTGCAGTGGTGATTGTTTTGTATTTATGGATCCAGTCTGAAAATTTATGAAACGTGGTCCCTGGAAGAAAAGAGAGGGTTGAAGCCTTCTGTAGGCCAGCGCCTACGTACTAGTAAATATATCAGCTAGTACAAGAGCCAGGGGGTTGGAGCTCCCTTTTAGTAGTAGCTGGAGAACGAGAGAAGGTTGTAGCCTTCTGCAGGTGTGTGCCTGCATACTGGTAAGGGTCTGCGCTAGTACAAGATTGTAAACAAGTTTTTCTTATATTAAAGAAAACAACAGCAGGTGGTTTTTGTCCCGCATTGGGTTTCCACCTTATATCATGGTGTTCATGTGTGCTTCTTATGTGTGATGATCTGTTTTGTTTTTACTGCACCTGTTTACTTTTTATATGGTTAATTAAGTTCTGATGCACTGATTAAAGGTCAACATATAATGGATTAACTGAATCATAAGTTTACTGGATATACGCTAGTTGCATTAAACGCAGTTGCGTGTACACACAGGTTCCCTTAATTGAAGTCGCGTATATGAATCTGAGTATGGAAATGAAAAAGTTATTGATTTGCTAATACTGATTCACCCCCCCTCTCAGTATTATTTCCAATAGGTGCAGTCCAATTGTTTTGTGATGGTTGTGCAAATGCTTGAGTGTTAAATCGCTAAGTCATATTTGGTTGTGAATTTTGCCATGGTCTCTTAGCAATAAAACATAGGGGATCTACCTGATTTGATATCATTTCCTCTTGATAAACTTCTTTAAGGATTGGTATTGAAGTACATTCTTTTGTATCATGATTTTCCGCACATATAACACAGGTTTCTACAATTTTTATATCAAGAGGGAATTCTCTCAAAGCATGTTTCTTTCTACATTTGGGACAAAAAATTGACAATGCAACATTTTGAAAATTTTTCTTGTTTTGAACTTTAAGGGTATCTATTTTTTCACTAATACTTCCCAAAATGTATGTTTTAAAGTTATATATATATATATATATATATATATATATATATATATATTATTAAACTCAATGGTGTATTAGAAGACATATTTGTATCCTTGGATTCTTAGGAATATCCTATTGATTTTATGATTCTTACACCCAAGAGTAATTTAGGAGGACATTCATTGATTCTAGGAAGACAATGGTTTGCTACAAGTGATGCATTTATAATTTGCAGATCTGGTGATATGTTTATTTCTGATGGAAGTTCAACAAAGAAATTCACATTATATCCTCCTACAAAAACAACAATAGACGTAGAAGGTGAAGAATGGATAGATGATGATATTGATATATGAACAATATTTATTACTTCACAAATAGATGAAGAAGATCATATTTTGAATTTAATGGGAAATAATGAGTCTTCCTCATATTGTGAATCTAATCAAAGTTTTCAAGAACAATGCAATATTTAATATTTATCATCTTGTAAATTATCTTTACATTCTATGGAAAAATTTGGCAACTCTTCAATAGAAATATTTCCAAAAAAAAAACAAACAAACAAACAAAAAAAACAAACAAACAAAAAAAAAAAAAAAAAAAAAAAAAAAACAAACAAACAAACAAACAAAAACAAAAACAAAAACTTTGATTATCAATAATAATTTGGAAGAATTTCAAAATAAAGATTTAATAAACATGTTACAAGAACATTCCTTTGCTTATGCATGGGAATATACTGACATGAAAAGAATTGATCTTAATACTTGTATACATCATATTTACATTAAAGAAAATGATCAACCAATCTGATAGTCTCAGAGAAGAATGAATCCAAATTTGAAAGAAATTGCTAAAGACGAATTACAAAAATTGTTAAATGTGATTTCATTTATCCAATATTAGATAGCCAGTGGGTTCCACCATTGGTAATTGTTCCTAAAAATAATGGAAAATTGAGAGTATGAATTGACTATAGGGAATTGAATAAAACTACCTTAAAAGATCATTTTCGACTTCCTTTCATAGATCAAGTTTTAGACACATTGGCAGGAAAGAAATATTTCTCATTTCTAGATGGTTTTAGTGGATATAACTAGATCCAAGTAGCTCCTGAAGATCAAGATAAAACCACTTTTATCTGTCCATGGGGAACCTATGCTTACCGAGTACTTCCTTTTGGGTTGTGTAATGCACCTGCAACATTCCAAAGGGCAGTTTTAGGAATTTTTTCTGATCTAATTCATGATTGTGTGGAAGTTTACATGGATGATTTTACAGTTTATGGAAATTCATTTAAAGAAGCTCTTAAAAATTTGGAAAAAGTTCTAATTAGATATAGGGAAGAAAATATCTCATTAAGCCATGAAAAATGTTCTATGATTTCTACTGAGGGGATTGTTTTAGGACACAGTATTTCAGGAAATGGAATTAGAGTGGACACATCTAAAGTGGAAGTTATTTCTAAATTGTCAATTTCAACTTGTCAACGAGATGTTAGAAGTTTTCTTGGTTTTACTCGTTATTATAGAAGATTCATAGAAAACTTTACAAAAATTGCATCTCCACTTTTTAAATTGCTCAGAAAAGACTATGAATTCAATTGGAGTTCTGATTTCCAAAAAGCCTTTGAAACATTGAAAGAAAATATTTCTTACAAAACAGAGTGATAGATATGCAATAGAATTTGAAGAGTTTCATGAATTGAGTCTTATTATTTTTTTTGCAAGTGTGAGATTGATTGTCTAGATTAAGAGTTTGATTGTTTTCTTTTTGAGTTTTATTGCTTAGACATCATTTTCATAAGAATGTGCTCATATTTCATAGGATTAATCTCAATAATGAATTCAATCATATGCATTTCAATTTGAATAATTAAAGGCTTCTAGCACATATAGTGCACTTACACTTCATCAGTTTACTGATCCTGGTCGATAATTCATGTAACAATTTAAGACAATTAAATTGACAAAAAAATTGGTGTCGTTGACGGGGAAGTGTAAATAGGAGTCTTTTATTTTTATAAAAAAAAACAAACAAACAAAAATGATATGCATAGGGAAATAGATTCTAGGGGTAGATTTGTAGGTAGAGGTAAAAGTTTAATTCCAATAGGATCACTCACCCCACCATGAGCTTGTGGTGCCACACAACCCACTCAAACTCATATTCCATCATTTGTAGGCAAACATAAACTTCCTCAGGTACTTAGAGCCGAAATCCAACCTAGAGATTCACCAACCTCATCAACTGAAGTAGTAATAGAAGACGAAGATCTTACATCCCTGACACAAGGAGTAGTTTTCCTATCTTCATCTGGAGAAAGACTTATAGGACAAGAGCTAGAGATCTCTAGTGAAGAAGAGGACAAAGAAACTTATTTTAACTTACCATTGATAGAAGAACCAGAAAACCCAATTTTGGAACCTTATATTAGTTCTGAAGAATCTATAATGGTTGGAGAAGTGGAATGAGAGGTACATAATGTTAATGGTGAACAACCTCGGATTGGAGGATGAAATAGAGGTGGAGGAAGAGGGAGAGGTGGAGGAAGAGAGAGAGGAGGAGGTAGGGGAGATTCAGAACCCTTTGGATTTCTAATCCTCGATGAAGATACAACAGCTACAATGAAAAACATCTCACCCTCCATCCTTCCAAACTTTCATGGATTAAGAAGTGAGGATCCTGAAACATTTCTCTTTGAGTTTGAAGTCGTGTGTAGATCTTATGGTTATCTTCTTGACCCTCAAAAGTTGAAATTGTTTCCAGCAACTCTTAAGGATGCAACATTAAAATGGCTCATGGGCTTAGGAGCACAATCTAGAAGAACATGGGAAGAAATGAAAACTACATTCTTAGAGAAATATAAATATTATTGTATGCCCCATAATATTAAGGATGAAGACTTTAAAATGATGCAAAAAGAAGATGAAAATCTTGAAGATTTCATTGAAATGTTTGCTTATAATGTTAAAGGGCTAAAATTCATGAACTAGATGAAGAAACTTTGAAAGCTATCTTATTAAAATCCATCAAAGATGAGTGGATTGATCTCCTCAATTTGATGGGTAAGGGAGATATTTCTCAGTTATCATTTGGAGACATTTTTGAGTTGTGCATACACATTTCAAGAGGTAAGGCAAGAACTGGGAAAAATCCAAGAGATCCTCTCATGTCTAGTATTAATAAATCTGCAGCTCGAACTGTAAGTAGGGTTGAATTAGGTAATTTGCTTGACTATATATCTGCTAATTGCAACAATGTATGTGTATATTGAAGATTAGGAAGTTTCAATTGACTTATAGTTTGTTTACTCATGATGTTTATAGCTACTCCTAAATCAATCAATGTATTTGGAATTTCAATACCATTGATACATGTTTCCACAATGGGACTTCCTAGATCAAGGTATTTCTGAATTGTTGTTTTTCCCATCATGATATCTGCAATTTTTACAACTAATTGAATTCTTTTGATTTATTTTCTTTTTCTTCCTAGTTTTTTAATACTTTACTCCCTAATTGTCTTTGCAAAAATCGACATTTCCTTAACGGATTGTAGCAAAGGAATTTTTATACAAACATTCTTCATCTCATCTAACATATCATAATCAGGCAATAAAATATGTTTTTCTACCCCCTCGTCAATTTTTGATCTTTGAGGAAAATGTGGTTTTGAAACAGATACTAAAGTTTGTTCCATAATAGGAGTTGGAATGTTATCACAATGTGTAGGGGTGACTTGTTTTTTAATTTTTTCTTTTTCTTTGAGAAGCTCCGCTTTTTCAGAGGCATTTTCTTTTTCAGATTCCTGGTTGTGAATTTTTCAATGGTATCTTAGCAATAAACCATAGGGGATATATCTAATTTGGTATCATTTACTCTTGATAAATTGCTTTAAGGCTTGGTATTGAAGGACATTCTTTTGTATCATGATTTTATGTACATATAACACAGGTTTCTACACTTTTTAAATCAAGATGGCATTCTCTCAAAGCATGTTTCTTTCTACATTTGTGACAAAAAAAATGACAATGCAACATTTTGAACATTTTGCTTATTTTGCACTTTAAGGGTATCTATTTGTTCACTAAGACTTCCCTAAATGTTTTTTTTTTTAAAGTTGTCAAGCAAATTACCTAATTCAGCCGTACTTACAATCCCAATTGCAGATTTATTAACCTTAGAGATGAGAGGATCTTTTGGATTTTTCCTAGTTCTTTCTTTACCTCTTGAAATTTGTATGCACAACTCACAAATGTCTCCAAATGATGATTGAGAAACCCATCAAATTGAGGAGATCAATCCACTCATCTCTGATGGATTTTGATAAGAGATATTTCAAAGTTTCTTCATCTAGTTCATCCATTTTAGCCCTTTTAACATTATAAGCAAATATTTCAATGAAATCATAAAGATTTTCATCTTCTTTCTGCATCATTTTAAAGAATTCATCCTTAAGATTATGGGGCATACAAAAATCCTTATATTTTGCTAAGAATGTAGTTTTCATTTCTTCCCATGTTATTATAGAGTGTTCTCCTAAGCCCATGAACCATTTTAATGCTGCATCCTTAAGAGTTGCTGGAAAAAATTTCAACTTTTGAGGGTCAAGAAGATAATCATAAGATCTACACAAGACTTCAAACTCAAAGAGAAATGTTTCAGGATCCTCACTTCTTAATCCATGGAAGTTTGGAAGGATGGAGGGTGAGGTTTTTTTCATTGTAGATGTTGTATCTTCATCGAGGATAGGAAATCCAAAGGGTCATTGATCTCCCATACCTCCTCCTCTACCTCTTCCTCCACCTATATTTCCTCCTCCAATCCTAGGTTGTTTACCATTAACATTATGTACCTCTCCTTCCCCTTCTCCAGCCATTATATATTCTTCAAAACTAATCCAAAATTGGGTTTTCTGGTTCTTCTTCTAGCTCTTCTAGTTATGGTTCTTCTATCAATGGTAAGTTAAAATAAGTTTCTTCCTCCTCTTCTTCACTAGGGATCTCTAGCTCTTGTCCTAGAAGTCTTTCTCCAGTTGAAGATAGGAAAAATACTCCTTGTGTCGGGGATGTAGGATCTTCTTCTTATATTACTGCTTCGGTTGCTGAATCTCTAGGTTGGATTTCAGATCTAAGTACCTCAGGAAGTTTATGTTTGCCTGCAAATGATGGAATATGAGTTTGAGTGGGTGGTGTGGCACTACGAGGTTGTTGTGGGGTGAGTGATGTTGTTGGAATTAAACTTTTACCTCTACCTACAAATCTACCTCTAGAATCTCTTTCCCTATGCATATAATTTTTGTTTTTTGTTTTTTCTTACAAGAAGAAAATACTCCTATTTACACTTCCCTCGTAACAATGCCAAAATGTTGTCAATTTAATTGTCTTAAATCGTTACATGAATTATTGACCAGGATCAGTCAACTGACGAATTGTAAGTGCACTATATGTGCTAGAAGCCTTTAATTATTTAAATTGAAATGCATATGATTGAATTCATTATTGAGATTAATCATATGAAATATGAGCACATTCTTATAAAAAAGATGTCTAAGAAATAAAACTGAAAAAGAAAACAATCGAACTCTTTATCTAGACAATCAATCTCACACTTTCAAAAAAAATAATAAGATTCAATTCATGAAACTCTTCAAATTCTATTTCATATCTATCACACTTTTTTGTAAGAAATATTTTCTTTCAATGTTTCAAAGGCTTTTTGGCAATCATAACTCCAACTGAATTCAAAGTATTTTGTGAGCAATTTCAAAAGTGGTGATGAAATTTTTGTAAATTTTTCTATGAATCTTCTATAGTAACCAGTAAAACCAAGAAAACTTCTAACATCTCGTTGACAAGATGGAATTGACAATTTAGAAATAACTTCTACTTTAGATGTGTCCACTCTAATTCCATTTCCTGAAATATGGTGTCCTAAAACAATCCCCTCAGTAAAAATAATTAAAAATAATTATGTGTTAATGAGAGATTTTCTTACTTACCTCTAATGAGAACTTTTTTCAAACTTTTAAGAGATTATTTAAAAGAATTTCCTTAAATCGTAAAATCATCCATGTAAACTTCCACACAATCATGAATTAGATCAGAAAAAATTCCTAAAACCTCCCTTTGGAATGTTGTGGTTGCATTACACAACCCAAAATGAGGTACTCGGTAAGCATAGGTTCCCCATTGACAAGTAAAAGTGGTTTTTATCTTGATCTTCTTGAGCTACTTGGATCTGGCTATATCCACTAAAACCATCTAGAAATGAGAAATATTTATTTCCTTCCAATGTGTCTAAAACTTTATCTATGAAAGGAAGTGGAAAGTGATATTTTAAAGTAGCTTTATTCAATTCCCTATAGTCAATGCATAATCTCCATTTTCCATTCTGTTTAGGAACAATTACCAATGGGGAAACCCATTGGCTATCTGATATTGGATAAATGAAATTCACATTTAACAATTTTTGTAATTCCTCTTTAACAATTTCTCTCAAATTTGGATTCATTCTTTTTCGAGGCTGTCAGATTGGTTTAGCATTTTATTCAATGTAAATATGATGTATACAAGTATTAGGATCAATTCCTTTCATTTCAGTAAATTCCCATGTATAAGCAGAGGAATGTTCTTGTAACATCTTTATTAAATCTTTCTTTTGAAATTCTTCCAAATTATTTTGATATTCAAAGTTTTTTCTAGAAATATTTCTATTGAAGATTTGCCAAATTTTTCCATAGAATGTAAAGATAATTGATGAGATGATAAATATTCAATATTGCATTGTTCTTGAAAACTTTAGTTAGATTCACAATATGAGGAAGACTCATTATTTTCCATTGAATTCAAAATCTGATCTTCTTCATCTATTTGTGAAGTAACAAAGATTGGTCGTATATCAATATCATTATCTATCCATTATTCGCTTTCTACTTCTATTGTTGTTTTTGCAGGAGGATATAATGTGAACTTATTTGTTGAAATTCCATCAGAAATAAACATATCACCAGATCTACAACTTATAAATGCATCACTTGTAGCTAACCATGGTCTTCCTAGAATCAATGTATGTCCTCCTAAATTACTCTTGGGTGTTAGAGTTATAAAATCAACATGATATTCCCAAGAATCTAAGGATACAAATATGTCTTCTAATATTCCATCTGGTTTAATAATAGATATATCTGCTAATTGCAACAATGTAGGTGTGTATTGAAGATTATGAAGTTTCAATTGATTCATAGTTTGTTTACTCATGATGTTTATAACTTCTCCTAAAGTAATCAATGTATTTTGAATTTCAATACCATTGATATGTGTTTTTACAATGGGACTTCCTGAATCAAGGTATTTCTAAATTGTTGCTTTTCCCATCATGATATCTGCAATTTTTCCAACTAACTGAATTCTTTTGATTTATTTTCCTTTTTCCATGGTCTCTTAATACTCAATTCCCTAATTGTATTTACAAAAATCGGTATTTCCTTAATGGCTTGTAGCAAAGGAATTTTTATAAAAACATTCTTCAACTCATCTAACATATCATAATCAAGCAATAAAATTTGTTTTTCTACCCCCTCATCAATTTTTAATCTTTTAGGAAAATGTGGTTTTGAAACAGATACCGAATGTTGTTCCATAATAGGAGTTGGAATGTTATCAGAATGTGTAGGGGTGACTTGTTTTGAAGTTTTTCTTTTTCATTGAGAGGCTCCTCTTTTCTAGAGTCATTTTCTTTTTTTAGATTCCTAAATAACAACTGTCGGGGACTTCTTTTCCAATACTCTACCAGATATAAGTTTGAAATTACTTATAGCTAGTGGAGTTATCATGTAAGTTTGGAAATTCTATCATTCCATATTGTAAATAGGTTGTGAATTTTTATTATTATTTGGATTTGGAGGTGGTTGAGCAAGCAATTGATTTGGTATTTGCGGAAATGATAATGAATGTTGTGGATTTGAATTTTGAGGTTGATTTGGTTGAACGTGTTGAGGAAAACATTGTGGTGGAAAAACAGGATAAGGTTGTTGATATTGAGGATATTTTCCATACGGATTTTTTCATCCTTGTGCCCAAGCTTGAGGCCAAGATTGCCAAGGCATGGGTGCAATCCAATTGTTTTGTGATGGTTGTGCAAATGCTTAAGTGTTAAATCCATGAGTCATATTTTCTTGTGAATTTTTCCTTGGTCTCTTAGCAATAAAACAGAGGCAATTTATCTGATTTGGTATCATTTCCTCTTGATAAAATGCTTTTAAGCCTAGTATTGAAGGACATTATTTTGTATCATGATTTTCTGCACATATAACACAGGCTTCTACAATTTTTAAATCAAGAGGGCATTCTCTCAAAGCATGTTTCTTTCTACATTTGGGACAAAAAATTGACAATGCAACATTTTTAGCATTTTCCTTATTTTGCACTTTAAGGGTATCTATTTGTTCACTAAGACTTCCCAAAATGTTTGTTTTACAGTTTTCAAGAAAATTACCTAATTCAGCCCTACTTATAGTCCCAGTTGCAGATTTATTAATCCTAGAGATGAGAGAATCTCTTGGATTTTTCCTAGTTCTTTCCTTAACTCTTGAAATGTGTATGCATAACTCGCAAATGTCCCCAAATGATAACTGAGAAATATATCCCTTACCCATCAAATTGAGGAGATCAATCCACTCATCTCTGATGTATTTTAATAAGAGAGCTTTCAAAGTTTCTTCATCTAGTTCATGCATTTTAGACATTTCAACATTATAAGCAAATCTTTCAATGAAATCTTCAAGATTTTCATCTTCTTTCTGCATTATTTAAAAGACTTCATCCTTAAGATTATGGGGCATACAATAATCCTTACATTTCTCTAAGAATGTAGTGTTCAACTCTTCCCATGTTCTTATAGAGTTTTCTCCTAAGCGCATGAACCATTTTAATGCTACATCCTTAAGAGTTACCGGAAACAATTTCAACTTTTGAGGGTCAATCAAATAATCATAAGATCTACACAAGACTTCAAACTCAAAGAGAAATGTTTCAGGATCCACACTTCTTAATCCATGAAATTTTGGAAGGATGGAGGGTGAGATGATTTTCATTATAGCTGTTGTATCTTCATCGAGGATAGGAAATCCAAAGGGTTTTAGATCTCCCCTACCTCCTCCTCTCCCTCTTCCTGGAGCTCTCCCTATTGCTCCACCTCTATTTCCTCCTCCAATCCTAGGTTGTTCATCATTAACATTATGTACCTCTCCTTCCCCTTCTCCAGCGATTTTAGATTCTTCAGAACTAATATAAGGTTCCAAAATTGGGTTTTTTGGTTCTTCTATCAATGGTAAGTTAAAATAAGTTTCTTCCTCCTCTTCTTCACTAGGGATCTCTAGCTCTTGTCCTAGAAGTCTTTCTCCAGTTGAAGATAGGAAATCTAGTCCTTGTGTTGGGGATGTAGGATCTTCTTCTTCTATTACTTCTTCGGTTGATGAGGTTGGTGAATCTCTAGGTTGGATTTCGGATCTAAGAACCTCAATAAGTTTATGTTTGCCTGCAAATGATGGAATATGAGTTTGAGTGGGTGGTGTGGCACTACGAGGTCATGGGGTGGGGTGAGTGATATTGTTGGAATTAAACTTTTACCTCTACCTAAAAATCTACCTCTAGAATCTCTTTCCCTATGCATATCATTTTTGTTTTTTATAAAAAGAAAAGACTCCTATTGATACTTCGCCGACAACGGCCCCAAAATGTTTTCCAATTTAATTGTATTAAATTGTTACATGAATTATCGACCAGGATCAGTAAATTGACGAAGTGTAAGTGCACTATATGTGCTAGAAGCCTTTAATTATTCAAATTGAATGCATATGATTGAATTCATTATTGAGATTAATCCTATGAAAGATGAGCACATTCTTATGAAAATGATATCTAAGAAATAAAACTCAAAAAGAAAACAATCAAACTCTTAATCTAGACAATCAATCTAACACTTGCAAAAAAAATAAGAAGGCTCAATTCATGAAACTCTTCAAATTATATTGTATATCTATCACTCTGTTTTGTAAGAAACTTGAATTAATACAAAACACTCTTTGCATGAACAAAACAAAACCTTGCTTGAAAATAATCACACTCACTTGAATTTATAAATCAACTATGAATATAAACTGTAAATAAATCCTCTGTTTTATAAAACTGAAACCTATTCTAAGTACAAAATCTTATCAATTTCACTACAGTTAGATTCAATCCGTATGCCGAAGTTATCATTCAAATCTTGTTACGAAATCTAAGATTAGTATAAAGAAAACATTTTAATAGATGCATCTACTTAATAAAAAACAACTAATGAATTGAGTTAAGTGGAAATTCTAATGAAGAAAATAACAAATAAATTGAAAAACGTGACTACTTGAGGGGGCCCTACACAAGGAGATGGTATGAATTGAAATCAACACTCAACCACGAATTTGAAATAAAATGTCTTCTTATAGATTAAAAATAGATTCTTGTAATTCATTGTAAGCTTATAAAAATTACCACCCCTTTTGATTTGCTACGGAGTCTTTTATAAATTCCGTATCATAAATTATCAAATCTTAAACTTCGATAATAGAATACTAAAATTAAACATAAGAGATATTCTCACGATTTTCTATTTGACAAATAAAATCGTGAGGCACGCATATCATTTCTCGCTCGCCTGATTTAACTAACAGAGTTGACTTTCCCTTTGACTTCGTGAATGGAAGCTTCTTCTGTTGATCTAGTTCGTGTAGATAGGAGGAAATCCTTGAACACATATTTATCCATCTTCCCATATATTTCTCACTCCAGCTGGTGCTCCAGAACCTAGCAAACCATGAGCTTAGCTGCAGAATCAAATGTTAGCTACAGAATCACCCTGTTTTGGTAGCTGAAACAAATATTAGATTAACAATAAGGAACATTATGAATTTATGAAAGACAATAAAAATATATACCTTCCATGCCATTATTCTTGTTATCTAATTCCCATGGAGTGATTATGGCGGTCAAAATCAGGTGAAATAAGTGAAAAAGGTGTCAAAAAGGAAACAACTATGAGGCTCAACAGTCTGATCCACTAAGTCACAAGTGTTAAGAATAACGCTATTTGCTTGTCTAACAAATACTCAATTAATATCAGGAATTCTCACCCTAAATTAGGGGTCTTCTCTACTTTGTATGAAGAAAATGATTGAATTATTATGTAAGTCACATTTCTAGAGTATGTGTAGTCACCTTTAGAGAGATTTTCCTAGCTCTTCCAAGAGGGATGGTGACAAAAAAAGGATCTCATGCTTAGGAAATCCATAGGCTCATGTAAGATCTACATCAGCCAATGTCATGAAATTTTCAATTATTGATATTACATTAGTGGTTCTTCTGACCCTACCTACCACCCCTTCATTCAGGAAACCCATATTCTTGCAGCTTGGCTTTACGCCAATCATCATTAGTATTCTTTGATCGGCTTAATGGTGACAGGCTTAGGAAGGAAAGTTTGTAGGGCATTTTTTCCCTTTATTCTTTAAGCTATAAAGGAGCGTTGTCATTTATCCCACTACTGGGAAGTGTACCAAGAGTCTAGCTAAAACCTTAAGAGGCATTATTCTGAAGAAATTTTGTGAGCCGAGCTAGGAATAAACTAGATTGCTTTTTTTCCTTAATGCCCATACTTCATAATTAAGAGTATCAAAAATCATTCATAAAAGGTGTCTTCTCAGTGGGGAATTTGGATTTGAGGAGAATCAATATGAAGGATAAATGACCCTCCCTTTTAGCTATTTGTTATAGACATATTTGGGCACTGCAACCCCAATCACATATGTCCATGAACCAAGGGCTTATAAGTCCCTAAAAGTGTTGTTTCATAGTATAAAGGAGCAAGGTCAGCTGATTACATCATCTCCCAGAAGTTCTCCATGAAAAACTACTCAGAACTGGTCAAAACGGGACCATACAGACTGCTCAGTGCTAAGGGTGCGATGCATCTCACCTGCCACATGTAACAAGTGCGATGCATACTGGAAAGCCCTTCGGTAGGGTGCGATGAGAGAGCGCAGACAAATGGCAGAAGTAGTTTGCTAGGTGGAAACCCAGAGAATCTTCTAGAAGCTGCTCATTCGACACTTGCCTCTCTGAATTCGCCCAGGGATGAGTAAGAGAACATGAAATCTCCAAGTGGAACCAAGAACTATCAGAGAGATGACACTAATCAAAATCCTAGAAGCTGATTGACCCCCCTGCAAACATCTATATATGGATCCCTCATCCTAGAGATCCAGAGGCTGGAATATTGTATTTTGTAAGGAAGTGCTGTTGGTTTCTCTGTGCAACATTGTATTATTGGGTGATCTAAGCTTTTCATGAGGTGAAGAGGGCTTTCATGCTGGTAGGATGGTGGTGGGTCAGACCAATGGGTTGTAATCCTCTCTTCTACTACTTCTATCAATAAAGCTATTTGAGTTTTCCTCCATATTCTTGTATAACTCTGAATCTTGTATTGATATATGCATTTGTATGGTTAATATACATATGATCCTATATTGTTTATGGTTATAGATCTCTATGCTTTGATGGTATTATGCTGCTTTGACTCTATAGGTGCTCTTTGAAGAAGGACAAGTAAGGAAGGAGTGGCAAATTTCTGTCAAAGGGGAAAGGAAACAAGCAAGGAGCCAAGTGAAAGACTGAGGTTGGTACTTTATGCTTCTTTCTCATCTATCTCTCATAAAGGAAAACACAAGTGACTATAGTTTGTTTGTTTCTAAGATAGCTACCCGTCTTAGTGGGACTAGCAGCTCTGAATGGACACTAGTTTTCCCGATAACAAAATGGTGACTCCATTGGGGAGCGAATAGTTTATTTTCTTCTCTCTATTTGTTTGTTTCATAAACTATAGACGGAGCCTGAAGTTAAGCCAGCTAGCCTTCGAACTGCATTTGCTATGCAAGTGCAAAGTAGATCAACGTTGCTTCAGTCAATCTCTGGGTTTGTTTATGAACTGAACAACTGACTTGAAAACATCCTAAGTGCCCTAGTGGTAGCTCAAGTAACCTCATTAGATCAACCCCTATACTTTGTATTTACTGCCCATCATTAGCTCAGCCTAAATCCCTGAACTAAGCTACAAACTGTGACCAAAGACCAAGTGAAAGTCTCGTCCCTAGATCATCGCACTGTCTCCTTTTGACATTCTGGATGCATTACACCTCCCATGTGTAGTAGGTGGGATGCATCCCTGTTTCCCTATGTTACAGGTGCGATGATCATATAAGACTGAATCTGCCTCCAGATTTTTGGTTTTTTCTTCATTGTCTTTAGCTTTATTTAGGAGTTTTTCTGTTTGTGATCAATATACCACTATTGAGACTCCCTTCCTTTGCATTATTTAGCCTCCATTGTACAAAGAATTGTGAATGTCTTAATGTATTTTTCGCCATTTACAGTTCTCCTTTAAAAAAAGTAGCTTAATCAAACTATCGTCTTTTGATTTGAAAGTGTCGCAAGTGTCATTTTCAGTCAAAGAAAAGAATCCTACTCTTTTTGATGGTCGATTACACTGTTACTCTTGTATTTGATTTTAATTAATAGTATTTCAAGTGTTGCAAGCAGTTTTCAAATTGAAGTTGAAAGTGTCGCTCTTAGCCTTCCTTTCGTTTTTTGAATTCGAAATCACAAAGTGTCGTCTTAGTCTTCCTTTCATTTTTTGAATTTGAAATCGCAAAGTGTCATCTTGTCTTCCTTTTGTCTTTTGAAGAGAAAATTGTTAGTACTGTCACTTTGAAAGAAAAGATAGTTTAGATTTGTACTTAGCATTCTTTTTGTCATTCACACATTAAGAAAGCGGAAAACAAATACATGCATGTGCATTTGCATTTGGACTGCTTGTTGATTTTGATTTAGGACAGTGCATCTAGTGTGTGTTCTCTGCTCTATGTTGAAAGAATTTCACTTCTCTTTCCTTAGTAGCTAGGATTTTCATTGCAAAAAGAAGAGTAAACGACTGTTTATCATCTTAGATTGCATATTTAGGAGTTGTATATTTACATCACACGGTGAACCTTAGAGGCAAACTTCTTAAGAAAGATAAACTGTAAAATAAATTCAGTGAACATAAAAACGCTTTGGAACCTAACACACAACATCCAAAAGTCTAGGCTAGAGACGTATTCCGGCATTGTAAAGCCTGGTAACTGTCACTTTCATCATAGGTTGGGTGATTCCTCCTCTTTGAGACGACAAGTGCCAGTACGAACTTGTGCTCCCACGTACCGTCGAGTATATATTGGGAGACCACAATAGGCTATATCATTTATCCTTAGGAAGCCGTGTCTGCTGCCCTATCAATCACAATGCACTGAACACAACATTCGGGAAGATTGACTGCCGTACTGTAAAAACTATTCTACAGTTTTGCGATTGGTTTGGTAATCCCTCTGTCTAGATTTCCGGAGTAGTCTCTTTCATTCCTTTTCAGACTCCTTAAAGGAAAAGGTCCATCTGAGCACTTGTCACTTCAGGCTCATTAAAAATCGAAGGCGACTAGAGTCATCTCTAGCTTTTTCTCGACTCTTAAAAATTGAAAAAGAAAGTTGTGTCAAAGCATCATAAAATTTATTTTAATTGGAATAATGTCACTGTTCCCTCGTTGATCTTAGGTTGAGAAAATGGAGTCCACCAATCAAGGCTTTCCCCTTGGGGGAAATCCTAGTCCTTTCTCCTCTTGGGGAGATGTTGGTGCGCCTCATATGGACACATTGTCCCTTCCAGGACTGACAATTGGCCTGCCAGTATGGCTTTTCTCGACCTCTGTCATTCAAAGCACCGTGATTCCTCAGCAATCAAATTAGCAACTAGATGATACTAGAGTTACCCCCCAACCTTCTACTTCGTTTGTTTCTCCCTCTCCTTCTTCCTCTTTGCTTGGTGAAGCTAGTAAAACTAAAAACCAAGTAACTGAGAAGAAAGGGAAGGAGAAGAAGAAGAAGGAGCCAACGACAAAAAGGGACAACCATACATTGTCTAGCAAAAATCCACACACTGCACCATCCAAACCTAAATCTCCATGTGTCATTTGCAAAGGGGACCACTATCATCGAGATTATCCTTACATCCCACGGATCTTAAGGGACTGGTCTCCCCGCTTGCACAATCCGGTGTCGTCAACCTCTGACGATCATGTTGAGAGTACACCATCAACTAGTGAAAACGAAGTCAATGGATAGAAAGGAAGATCTAAATTTCCTTGCAGACTGTGTGAAGGCGATCATGCCCTCCACCGTTGTCCCTTCTTGGATGAAGCTAAAAGAGTCTTGGATAACCGTCCTACATCACCACAGCGACTTCCTCCTGGATACAAGAAACTCTTGCCGAGTCCATCGCTAGTTGAAAATCCGACTGACACACCTTTGTTATCGGTCGAAGCACCTATCATTGAAGATAAACTCTCTGAGTCCACCTCAGACCAAAGTCAATAGGTCGAGACGGCAATCGACCCCATCTTGTCTTTAGAGGATCCACCTTCAGATGATACCGTCACCAAAGAGAATGAGCACGACACCATTCAAATTCTTTTCGTAAACACAGACTCCGATGAACATGGGGGAAATCTACCCGTTCCTTTACCACAGGAAGGAAGTTCATAAGAGATTTATTCGACCATTTATTCAATCCCACCTCCAAGCAACCTATTTTCCTTCTATTGGAATCTACTAGGCAGACCCCGTATACCATCTAATGTACCATTCTGAATCATAGTACAAGCTTACAGAATGATCATGGTTGGTACTATCATAGATGAAGGGGCTTCTGTGAGTATCCTTTCCTCAACTGCTTGGAAAGCGCTTGGTTCGCCATCGCTTCTGCCTGAGATTCGAAATCTGATAGGCTTCAACAAAGGAACCAGTCGACCGTTAGGGATCCTTCCAAATTTGCCTATAACTTTGAGAAGGAAAACCATTCATCTAAACGTGATGGTAGTCCAAGGACCTTTAGATTACAATATACTCCTTGGGCGTGACTACATTTATAGCATGGGAGCTATTGTTTCCTCACTCTTTTGAGTGATGTGTTTTCCACATGAAGGCAGAGTGGTCTAGCTCGTAGACTAGCTTTCATTCCCCGGTTCACACATAGCTAATAGTCAAATGCCATTCCTAACTGGTCTTTTTGTGCAAGGAATGTCTCATCAATCTCCAGTCTGTCCACTCGATGAGCACAAGTGATTCAGTGATTGTGACTGAAACCCAGGAGGCATGCGCCCTGGTCTGCTTCGGCAGGAAAACCCTAGTTATAAGGTAGGTTTTCGCGTAAGAATATGACTAGTCTGACACACCCGTCCGTTTAGGAAAATGGGATTAGACTGGAATAAGATTCCTTCGTGAGAAGGTATGCCTTTCCCGACAGAGCCATGGAAGTGTTTTGTTTGCAAATTGAATGGTAACCTGGAAACTCTACTTCGTTATACCTGGGGGCATGCAAACCTTTTTGCATGAAAGTGAAAAGCGACCATTTATTTTCTTAGTTTGTAGGTTCTTAACCCTTTAAACTCTTAGGATTGGTCATTCCTAGCTTACATAATAAAAGGATCTGGAGTAAAATTTCGAATGGGGCAAGCTCCCTAAAAAATGAACCTATCGATGAGATATCCTTATTATACGACTGGCACAAGCAATTTTACGCGAAGTTTAAGCTCGTTAAAAAATAAACCTAGCAATGAGCATATGTTCCACCAGAGTTTAAGCTCATTAAAAAATGAACCCACCTTCGGTAAATAACCATTGCGATCGCATAATTATCAACTTTTAAACCTTGGTCGTGTTCTTACCATCACCTCCACTCTTTTTTAGCCGATCATATGCCTCCATTTGATTGTTTACCCCTTTTGAGGAATAGCTGTGATGAGTGATCCTATTAGCCACTTTCTCTACACTGTCGTGATTGAAAAAGTTCCAAACCTTATCTGGAACCAGCTGCTATCCAAAAACATCACTCGTTCCTCAAAAAACGAGTCTCCTTTAAGCTCTTTTCATTTGACTCGTAAAATATGAAAAGATTGCCGAGAAATTGGCCTCTCCAGCTCGTTAAAGTGATTGGAAGTGCCATCCATCCTCTAGATTTTAATATTTTTGGACCTGAGGGATTATTACACAAAAAGATCGAGCGCTTGTCTTGTTCGGCTCATTAAAACTATCGAAAAGTCATCCCTTTTGTATTGTTTTATACTTTTTCAGACTTAAGGGATTATATTACGAAAAAGGAATATTGGAGTTTCCTTTCCGTCTCTTTTCAGACTCTCTAAAATTGAAAAGAACTGAGTTATCCTTGTCATTAAACTCGTTAAAACAATAGTGACAAACTTGTCCATGTAGACAAGAGCGAGTCTCACTGTTGCTAGGCTTGTTAAAACATAGCGATGGGTTTGCCTGGAGGGAAAATTATAGAACAAGCATATGTTATCCTCCTCAAGCTTGACAAAAATAAAGAGGTACTGGTCATAAATGACTAGGGAAAATTGGGAAGAAAACTTGAAGAAACTTTATTGGTAGCAGGTCGCTCTTGAACATGACACTTTCACTCCATCACCATGATTGAGTCAGGTTGGGTTATTTCATTCACCGGTCATATCACCATTGGTCCACTGTACCATCCACGTTTGGGGTTAATGCTACCAATCCATTTCAGTGTCGCCGATATGTTCAAGAGAAGTCGCTCAGAGAAGTCACCAACCCAGCTTGTGTCTCATTTGTTGCAGTACCTTCACGCTTCATTCTTTCATGACCGCCACCTTGAACCTTGTATCATCAGATCATTTTCACCTCCACAAAATCATTTGCTCCATTCCGTGTCGTAGATGTGGGATTCATTAATGCCCTCCTACAACGGGTCACTTCTTGTCGACATCAGCTCATTATCCAAGAATTTGACCTAGGAACAACCCTTTTAGTACTTTGAAGCTTGCATGCCTCAATTGCAAATTTCTCACTTCCGGCGACAGGTTTACATTAATGGCCTTCGACCGAAAGATTTTGCGTGGTGTTTGACATCGACTCATGTATTCACACCACGTGAATTGTATTACAGTACCTTGAGGGTCATTATCATTATCGGTGATTCCTCTCACGCCTGTTAACAGCTTACATCATTGGCTGGTAATCAGGCGATGTCTTTCCATGTTTGACGCCAGAACATCTTTTCACATGGACCGACTTGTACTTCGGGCGAAGATTGAACGAGTTTTGAAGACCCCGGATCTAGTTTCATCCATCCGAGCTGCAATATATTCAGGAAAATAAAGACATCAAATGTACATCATTGCTTCATAGATAATCGTCCAAACCAAAGGATGATGGCTCTACCAGAATCATCAGTCTGCTACACAGACGGTTGTCTGTCCTATGTACATGAAAATGAATTTGTAAAGTTGAGCATGGGAATGCCCGCCTCAGCTAGATCATGAAAATATTATGAAGATAATGTATCGTATTGTATCTTATTATAGGTCACCTTCTAGTTCGAAAAACCTTGGATCCTCATGATAAAGCATTTCACCCGACATCAAAAAGATTTACGACCTCATGCTTTAGGGGGCAACTATTATAGACATATTTGGGCACTGCAACCCCAATCACATATGTCCATAAACCAAGGGCTTCTAAGTCCCTAAAAGTGTTGTTTCATACCCTAAAGGAGCAAGGTCAGCTGATTACATCATCTCCTAGAAGTTCTCCATGAAAAACTACTCAGAACTGGTAAAAAATGGACCATACAGACTGCTCAGTGCTAAGGGTGCGATGCATCTCACCTACCACATGAAAAAAGTGCGATGCACACTGGAAAGCCCTTCTGTAGGGTGCGATGAGTGAGAGCAGACAAATGGTAGAAGCAGTTTGCTAGGTGGAAACTTAGAGAATCTTCTAGAAGCTGCTCATTTGACACTTGCCTCTATAAATTCGCCCAGGGATGAGTAAGAGATCATGAAATCTCCAAGAGGAACCAAGAACTATTAGAGAGATGACACTAATCAAAATTCCAGAAGTTGACTGACCCCCCTGTAAACATCTATATATGGATCCCTCATCCTAGAGATCTAGAGGCTGGAATCTTGTATTTTGTAAGGAAGTGCTGTTGGTTTCTCTGTGCAACATTGTATTGTTGGGTGATCTAATATTTTCATGAGGTGAAGAGGGCTTTCATGCTGGGAGGATGGCGCTGGGTCAGACCAATGGGTTGTAATCCTCTCTTCTACGACTTCTATCAATAAAGCTATTTGAGTTTTCCTCCATATTCTTGTATATCTCTAAATATTGTTTTGATATATGCATTTGTATGGCTAATATACATCTTATCATATATTGTTTATGGTTATAGATCTCTATGCTTTGATGGTATTATGCTTCTTTGACTCTACAGGTGCTCTTTGAAGTGGGACAAGTAAGGAAGGAGTGGCGAATTTCTGTCAAAGGGGAAAGGAAACAAGCAATGAGCCAAGAGAAAGATTGAGGTTGGTACTCTCTGCTTCTTTCTCATCTATCTCTCATAAATGAAAACACAAGTGACTTTAGTTTGTTTGTTTCTAAGATAGCTACCCGTCTTAGTGGGACTAGCAGCTCTGAATGGACACTAGTTTTCCCGATAACACTATTTGAGGATTTAGAGAATATTTGAGGGGAAGAAATATAATAAATATTTCCTTTCTATGGTTCAATATTTTTTGGCCCTACCTCTATGTAATATGATTCTGGTGCGAGAAATAGCTTCTATATCCCATATCCCTCCCACCCTGAATGGGGCTACTCTACCATCATTGGTTGTTGAGCCCCTATACTTCATATATTCAATGGTTGTAAGAAGAGTTTGTGTCTAAGAGAAGCTTGAACTTCTAGATCTACTTCTTTAATAAGTGAAGATTTGTCTCTCCAATATTAGCATGGAGAAGCATTCCAAGTGTTCTAATGAACTTCCGTTTAGAGACATTCAACAAAAAGTCATTTGACTATGTTATTACTTCTCACTAGTATTATAACTAGCATAACCCATAATCTTTGATTGACATCTTATGATCCAATTTAAGAAAAAGAGATAGAGATAATGTGATGTCTATGATTCCAACAAGCTGAGAGAAATTTGCAAAGGCTTAATAAAAAAATATTACCTCCCTCTTGCACGATTCTATCTCGTTGTTCTTGAGTCAACCATGTTTATTTTGATTCCTTTCCTTCTACAATTGTTTGACACTGCGAAGAGTGATCAAAGTTGCTCGATTTCCTTTCTTTTCAAATGCATTCTTCACTCACTTTGGTAACCTCCATATTTATTAATGCTTCAGAGTTAAAAGCCTCATGTTCTGTTACCTCTACCAAACACATTTATAAGTTTTAAATCTCATTTAATTTGTTATTCTTAGTATTGTTACCCAATATTTCCATCAACACAACTCAAGAACACAATCTCACTTTTTTTTCCCATTTGATGAATCCTATGATATATTAAAGCTCAATATTAGGGTAGCGATCTCAACCATGAACTTTTTATGTGCACTAATTGGTAGCTCTCCATCTGAAACTGAAAATACAAACAACAATTTTTCCAAGGATAGAATTGATAAATCCACTGAGTTTGAATTTGAACCAACACATTACATTTTTTCCAAGAGAGGAATTGATATATCCATTGAGTATGGATCTGAAACAACACACCACCATTTTTCCAAGAGGGTGGAACTGATAAAGAGAGCTTGAATTTTATTCTTTATTGAATTTTTATAACAACTCTGTAAATATTTTTTGGGAGATCAAGTTGTTGAGAAAGAAAAAGTTGTTTGTAAATGTAAAAATTTTGAAATCAAGTTCAAAAATGTGACAACATACATGTACTATTTTTTTATTCATTTGAATAATAAAAAAGTATCATTTTAGGGTGGAAAAAAAAAACATCTTCATTCAAATGACTGAATTTCACAAAGAATAATAGTATGAATATATCAACCTAGAGATGAAAAGAATTAGGAGATCAACACTGCTTAAGTATCAAACCTTTATACATTCATCATTTATTTAGAATTATAGCAGACAATTTGTCTTTTACATTGATGGAGCTAGATCCAACTTGCATTGGTTAACTAAAATGGCCTAAGTTGTATTGAAATATGGGAACTATATTCATCAAATGTTCAAAAGGATTAAGGAAGATTCATGTGGATGAACAACTTTTCCACCCTTAGACAAAAAAATCAACAGTGGGAAGCTTCAATCCGAAATGGTAACTACAAAATAACATCCTAAAATAAATAGACTACTTGCTTGTTAGATATATTCAAAGAGGTCTACAAGAAGTGTTTAAGGTGACATTACTGAGTTTCCCTGCATGGGAATATGATCAAAATTCCATATTACTAGAATATTTAATTTTCAGGAAAATGAATTCCATTGACATCAACACATCCAATTGATTGATGAGTCTCGCATTCAAAATATGAAGATTGAATTAATTGATAGCCACTAGACATAAGTGTGCCATTAATGTTTAAGATATACTTATGCTTAGACCTCAAGATAGAGTTGAAAGTGTTTCTTCTATGATCTAATCTAAGTTGCAATCATGGTAATGTTCTATTGTATTTGCTATATTACAATTGTTTTGGAAGCAATTGAGCGTTGCCACTATTTTGGATTTTGCAAAATTGTCCGTGATACGTTGTTGATGGTCTGAAATTACTGCATCAACATTGGGGAAACCACTCGACCAGGACCTTAGATCATATCATTTTCTGTTTGGGACGATGGCTCTGACTGGAATTATGGGACCATTTTCCCTTTATATAGAATTATATGGAATGTGTTGAATAAAATATAATGCTCTAATATAGCTATAAACTGAAATAAAGACTAATATACTATTATCTATCCTGGGTATGTTGTTGGTATATGTGATTATACAGATTTCATAATTGTCAAAACAATGTAGATCATCTTGTGTCTATCAAGTAAATGCAGATAAATATAACTCATTAAATTAAATTGTTAAATAAATTAGTTCATTAACTTGCCACATATAATGGGATCTCGTTATTCATATATAATTTATAATTCCAATCACACACATCAATAGTGATAGTGAACGATTGCTTCAACACATATATTATGAACAAAATCATAATTCCATTCTACTCTAAGCAAAAGAACAACATAAGGATAATAGTAACTGATATATCATTGATTTGATCATGATAGAAAGGTAGTGGTCCAGTTTTATATTGAAAAAACTTTAGTTACAATAGTGCAGCTTAAGTTTTCTCTTTCAAAAATTTAGAACCCCCTCTCTTATCTCCGAGAGGAGATTCATAGTCTAATAATAAAAGGCAAAGGTAGAAAATACAATAACATCCTCAAGAGGTTTCAAACAAAGTAACTAAAAGGAACCAAAAGGAACATATTTAGAATAAGTTACAACACATTATCTAAGTTTGGGAGGAAGACTATCCTCCCATTCGTTGTTGAAGCTCATAAATGTCAATCATATTCTGTAATTCAGGTGGAGACTCGGGCTGTATCCACATTTGGCTAGTGAAGATCACACCCCTCAGCGCTGAAAACATTTGTGAGGTGGTGCATGATAAGCATTGGAGCATAAGTCACTGGCTATGCCATTTCACTAAAAATTTCCAATGACTCTCCAAGTTGGTTTTGATCAGTTGATCGATAATCTCGACCCGTTTCTTGGAGGATTCTTGCCACATCATAGTCAGCAGTTTGATATCGGGTAATTCTCCCTTGGGACAACTTGAGATGGGATTAGCTTAGAACAAATAGTCACTAACTGCTTAGTTGGTCTACCAGGGATCTAGCTATCTTGCATTGATCATGAATAATGGCCAAATTTTGACAAATGACAATCTGTTGTTGGGCTAGAGGAGTATTCAATTCTTTAGCCTCCTTCTTAAATTCGACCAATTCTGGATTGACACTCAGATGTTCAATCCTTCTCTGTAGCTCTATCAGGTCTCTATAATACTATTGTATACTCCTTATTATTATTATTGTGCCCCAAAGAAGCCCACTATTGTCATTGTTGTTCCCTTACATTATTATTGTTATGTAGGCTCTAATTATATTGTGACCCCTTAGACCTTATATATACAAACAATCTATTGTCATTTGTATCATCCAAGAATTTTTCATTTATGTAATGTAAATGATTTTTCCCCCTCAAAGAGGATAATTTTTAAGCCATTGATCTATCTATTTGTGAGCTCGTTGCACAACATTTGGTATCAGAGCTTTGGATTCTAGGTTCATCTTTGCATTTTAGCTATAACATTTCTTCTACAAGGCTTCAAAAGCTGAATTTTTACCACATGGAAATGAAATATCATAGGACGTTGTGTAAACATTTCAAATCTTGGTTCGTGATATTTTCAGAGATATGTTCTGAGGAAGTTAGGGTTTTTGCAGGCTCCAGAAATTTGTCTCAAATAGGTGACCTAGGGAAAATCGTCATAACCTTCGTTTCAAGCATCAGATTTGAATTCTATAAAATGTGGCTGAAAGTGCACATACTGTAGTTTTTCGTGTAACAATTTCAGGGAAGAAGTCTGAAATAGTGATACGTGGCATCGCATACAACTTCGATCTACTGAACTAGTCCCTAATTAGGTCATTGTGTGAGATTTGGCATAACTCTTTCTTGAAGAATCCAATCTCAATTAGACTTGTTTGGTTGGAAAGAGGAATCAAAGAGATATCACAAGAAGAAATTTTAGAAATTGGAGATTCGAAATTACAAAGTTACAATCATTTCAAGAGAGATATCCTAAAAAGAAGAAAAATGTGTGTATTTTTAAACATTTTTGCATAATTTTTGTTTGAAAAATTAGTTTGAAGTGATTCAAGGGGCATATTGAAGCATAGATATAATTGTTTGATTCCAAAATTACTTGAAATAAAAAAATGGACACACCTAGTAAGCAACCATAAATATCTTCTATGACGCATGAAGAAGAGGAATAAATGTAGCATGATATATCAAATTTACGAGACCAAGTGCAACAAATTTTTCTCTCACAAAAAGTAACAAAAAATGAAATGGAAGCCATGATGAATGTTAATATCAATGGTATAAAAAGGGACGTGGGAGTTTTGAATGATGGTTTAAAAGTAGACATAGAAGCAATGATGAATGTTAAGATAGAGGGGTCGGAGGAAGGTTTGGTAACATTGGTAGAAGAAAGGCGTCCTAGTGGTGACAAGGCAATCCATGAAATTCATGATGAAGGAAAAAGGAATATCATTTATGATTTTAAAGACTCCAGTGTGGGGTTTAAGCACCACCACATTCCAAATATATATATGAAGAAGTTTTATGGCAAGGATCTAGTAACTTGGATATTATAGATGGACCAATATTTTGATCTACATGATGTGCAACCCTCACAAAAGGTACATATTGCATCTTTATAGTTAGAACCCAGTTCGTTTGTATCGTATAGATGGATTTATTCTCATAAACCACTTGTCACATGGTCAATGTTTACGGAGGAAATGATAATACATTATGAAGATACAAAGAGCAACACTTTCTTTAGCCAATTGATAAATCTGAAACAAAAGAGTTCAATCGTAGAGCACATTTAAGACTTCCAAAAATTGAATATTAGGGTAACTGATATTCCACAGGAGCATAGGATTGGCATCTTCATAGGGACTTTAAAAGATAACATCCAACATGAGGTTCTCCTTTGGGAACCTGATTCATTGGAGAAGGCATTCAAGGTGGCAAGAAAAGTTGAAATAAAAATTATGGCAACAAGGAAGTCTACCACTCATAACTATAAAGATGGAAGTGTTGTTGCTCCTAGTATTCCACAACCTACAAGGTTGACACCAAAAAAATTGGAGGAAAAAAGAGAAAAAGGGCTTTGTTATAGTTGTGATAGCAAATACACTAAAGGTCATAAGTGTGCTCAGAAGAAATTATTTTACATAGATTGCGAAGAGGAGGAAGAAAAGGAACAAGAAACATCAAAAGAGGAGGATATACACCAGGAACCAACCCTAGAGAAACAAAAAATGAATCTGATGATATCTATGTATTGCATTGGCGGGAATTATCACTCCTCAAAATCTCAAGATATAAGGACATATCAATAAGAAAAAGGTAATAGTGTTGATTGATTCAGGTAGTACCCATAATTTTATTCATTGTAAGATAGCCAAGGAATTGAATTGCTTCATATATCCAACACCAGAGTGTCAAGTGATGGTTGCAAATGGAGGAACTATAAATTTCTTTGGAAAGTGCCATAATATCAAGCTAACCATGGGGGAATATGTATTGAATAGTCCAGTTATTTCCATTCCAATGGGTGGTGCTAATGTTGTACTAGTGGTCCAATGGTTACAATCTTTGGGGATGATAGCTTTCAATTTTCAAGAACTTTTCTTGATTTTTTTTTGGGGAAGAAAATGAAGTTTAATTAATGGGTATCACAGGGAAACCAAGAAATATAATCAACTCTAATGGCATGGAAAAGCTTCTGAAGAAATAATAATGGGGCGTAATTGCACAATTATGCTCACTAGGGGTTCAAACATCGAAATCATCTATTTCTCCATATCTCCCAAAATGTCTTGGAAAATCATTCCAAGGTGTTTGAGACTCCCAAAGGCATCCCACCTATTGGTGATCATGATCATATGATTCACTTGAATCTAGGAAGTGTTCCTCCAAACACCAGACCTTACATATATCCTTATGCCCAAAAGAGTGAAATTGAACGTATGGTTGCATAAATGCTAGAGGTTGGTATAATTCAATCTAGTCAAAGTTCTTTCTTTGCTCCAAAACTATTGGTGCACAAGAAGGATGGTTCATGGCGTATGTGTCCAGATTATAGGGAGCTAAACAAGCTCACTATTAAAGATAAATTTCTCATTCCTTTCATTGATCAATTGTTGGATGATTTACATGGAGCAATTTAATTCACTAATCGAGATCTTCGTTCATGATATCATCAAGTTAGAATGAAGAATAAAGACATTCCGAAAGAAACATTCATAACTCATGAGGGTCATTATGAATTTTTGGTCATGCCTTTTGGCCTCACTAATGCACCTTCCACATTTCAAGGTTTGATGAATTCCATTTTCAAACGCTTCCTTAGAAAATTTGTGTTGGTATTTTATGATGATATACTAATCTACAACAAGTCTTGGAAGGATCATGTTCAACATGTTGACATGGTTCTCAAACTATTGGTGGAGAAACAATTATATGCAAAAACCTCCAAATGCTTATTTGGAGTATAGGAGGTGGAATATTTGGGTCATATTATATCTCATGAGGGTGTTAAGGTAGACCCTAACAAAATTACAACCATTAAGGAATGGAAAATCACCACAAACATAAAGCATCTTCAAGGATTTCGCGGTTTGACAGGGTATTATCGCAAGTTTGTTAAGAATTATGGGAGAATAGCAGAAACTCTAACATCATTACTAAAGAAATATGAATTTTCTTGGACTCCAAAAACAACGAAGGCCTTTGAAAATATTAAAGAGGAAATGTGCCAAGCACGGTCTTAGCTACGCTAGAATTCACAAAAAAAATTATTGTGGAATGTGATGCTTCAGGAAATGGAATTGGTGTTGTTTAAATGCAAGAAGGAAGACCCATTGCTTTTGAAAGTCATCCAATCAAAGGGAAGTATTTACACAGACGTATTTATGAGAAGGAAATGTTGGCAATACTACATGCACTAAAGCAATGGCAACCTTACTTAATGGGAAGACACTTCAAGGTAAACACAGATCATGATAGTCTTAAATACTTTTTGGAACAAAGATTATCTTCAAAAGAGCATAAAAAATGGGTGACAAAGATGTTGGGTTATGACTTTGAAATCATCTAGAAAAAAGGGAAGCAAGATGTTGTTGCGGATGCACTCTGAAGAAAGGATGAGGATGTGGAAGCATTGCTTTGTGCCATTTATATTATCCAACCTGAGTGGATAACCGAAGCAAGGGATGAATGGAAGAATGATAAAGAGGTGTGGTCACTCATTCAAAAGTTGCGGCAAGATCTGAGTACATATGATGCATTTAACTGTAAAAATGATTCATTATGGTATAAAGATCACGTTATCTTTGTAAGAATTCCCAACTCAAATAAAAGATTATTTTGAAGTTGCACACGTTTCCCTTAGGAGGGCACTCATGATTTTTAAAAACTTACCATAGGGTCAAGAAGGAATTTTTGGGATGGCCTTAAATCTGATATTCAAAAATTTGTGGCAGAATGTTGGTTTTCTAACAAAATAAAGTTGAGAGAGTTAAGACCCCGAGTCTGCTACAAATTTTAGCCATCCCAAGTTAGCAAGAGGTATCAATGGATTTTATCACAAGTTTACCCAAGTCTTAAGGAAACAGTGTCATCATGGTGGTAGTTTATAGACTTACCAAGTATGCACACTTTTGTGCATTATTCCATCCTTTTAAAGTCAGCACAATTGCTACTTCATTTATGGAAACAATTCAAAAGCTTCATGGAAGTCCAAAGATTAGAGTAAGTGATAAAGATCCCATTTTCACTGGAAATTTTTTGATGGAATTATTTTTGTGTCTTGGTACTCAATTAGCTCATAACTCATCTTATCATCCTCAATCTGATGGGAAAATTGAGATAGTGAACAAATGTGTGGAAGGATATCTTCGTTGCTTTGTATCTAACAAAAAACACAATGGGTCAAGTGGTTACCTCTAGCTAAATGGTGGTATAACACTTCATTCCATATTGTAGCAAAAATGACCCCCATTTATGGCACTTTATGGATATCATCCACCATCCATCACATCATCTTTAAGAGAAAATTCTAAGGTTCAAGCAGTAGAATATCACATCGAGCATCAATAGAAAATTATCCAACTCTTAAATGATAACGTCACTCTGGCGCATAATGGAATGAAACAACAGGAAGATCAACATCACAGTGAAATAAGTTTTGATATAGGTGACAGGGTAATTTTACGGCTACAACCATACAAACAAATGTCTCTCAAGCTAGCTAAGAAGGATAATAAACTATCACCACTGTGGTCCTTACAAGGTTTTACAAAAGATGGGTACTATGGCATACAAATTGGAGCTGCATGCATCTTCCCAAGTACACCCAATTTTCCATGTTTCATGCTTAAAGAAGGTTATAGGTGAAAAGCTTCTAGTTTAAATAGTGTTTCTAGAACTTGACGAAGAAGGAAAAATCATATTTGAGCCATAAGCAGTCACAGAAACAAGAACCTGACAACTACAAAATCAATCAATTTCAGAGTATCTCATTAAGTGGAAGAACTTACCCGCTGAAGATTCCACATGGGAGGATGAGAATTTTATACAAAAGCATCCAGAACTACTCAAGCGTTGAGGACAATTTTTTTTTGAATGAGAGGAGCATGTTAGGTCCCTATAATACTAGTGTATCCCCATTATTGTTATTGTTGTGCCCATTTAGCCCCCATATTTTTATTGTTGTGCCCCATATAAGCCCACTATTAGTATTGTTGTGCCCTTACATTATTATTTTTATGTAGGCTCTTATTACATTGTGACCCCTTAGACCCCCATATATACAAGGAGGTCTTGTCATTTGTATCATCCAAGGATTGTTCATTTATGTAATGTTAAGGAGGTTTCCCCCTTGAAGAGGATAATTTTTAAGTCATTGATCTATCTATTTGTGAGCTGGTTGCATAACAAGCTCTTGAATTTGTGAGTCTCGAGCCTATGTATCAACATCGTACTGAACTCTGAGAGAGTTGAACCTGTTATGAAGCTCTGTGACTTGCCCCTGCCCATGTTCTGTGATCTTTTTCTTTACAATTTCAATGCACCATTATAAGAGAGAAATTCTTCCTTCCTTCTCCTTAAGAAATTGTTGCAACTCCGTGGCTTTGTCAAATGTAGTAGCTAAAGCATAGACACCTGTAAATTGGGTAAGCCTACCTAATTCCTATGTAGGAGTTTCTAAACAGCCTCTCCATAACACTTCAAAATATGCATTGCCAGGAAATAGTGCTTGGGATTGGTCAAGTTTTATTTTCTTTCTCTCCCTCTTTATCATAACTTTGTTTTGAGGGCTATAAAAGATTTCCAATGGAGGAATCTCCTCGATTCTTAAAACAACCTCGGAAGAAGGGAACTCCGGTATGATCTCTACATATTTATCATCTGAAGGCTTCTCAGAAACCATTTTTGTTATCAGAGTTTGTTCAAGGTTCTTGAAAGTGTCCTGAACCTTCATTTGTGGAGGATTCTTGGCAACCTGATATTCATCAACCTTAGAATTAAGAGATTGATTATATTCTTCCTAGATTTCTTCTAACCTAGCATTAGGCACAAAACACTCTGCCTGAGAAGAAGAAGAGGCAATTGTTTCTCTTGGTTGAGAAGTATCAACAGATTGTGTAGAACCAATAATCATAACATCATCAGGAACAATATTCTCCTAAGGAATCTGTAATGAATCCATAGGAAGCTTTTCCAGCTTAGAGACCCTGTACTGAGTGAACTGATTTATTTCCTTTGGAGTTAATTTTATCTCTTCTTTGTGTGTAACCATTGAATAATAAGAAGCTCCCTCAAAAAAATCATCAAAATTATAAGGTTCATGGGCAAATTGTCTGATACTCGATGCAACTGTAATCTTTTTAACCACTTGGTGAGGATCATACTGCTTTTTGGGTATAGTATGAAAACAAAGATCCTGAATGGACTTTATTTCAATCAATTCATGCTTATAGTTATCTAATTCATATATACCAAGCTGGGTTGGAAAGACAAGCAACATCATTTTATTAGATTCCTTCAACACTTTAGAAATAACATTTCCCACAGTCTGATAAGCTATCTCTCTAGTAAGAATTTTATCGGGAATGAACAGAGGTAACACATGACGATTGTCTAGACTCCCATAAACTCTTATATAGGTGAATGAATCTTCACCAAACCAATTTCCTACTCGGATTAGGTCAATTCCAGCCTCTGGAGACATCTAGGGAGCCCTTTTATCAAAGATAATTTGATATGTTGGTAACATGACACCATGACAGATTTTATAGAAATGTGGTTGATATTTGGAATCCCAAAGAATATCATGATAGATATGAATAAGGGTTAGGTCTTTCAAAGTCCACTTCCAACCCATAGATGAAAATTCTATGGAAGAACGCAAGGCATCCATGATATAAGCACTCATATAGAAAGGTGGGATTATGTTCTCAGAAACTTTGAGTTTACTCCTAAAAGAAAATATATGGGTAGCTAAGTTATCTGAAAGTATAGTGGCTCAATAAAAAATATAACCCTATGAAGCCACATCTATAAGTGGTACCCATTGGTCAATAAATTTCAATGCATTAGGCTGTGCATAAAGCCTACACATCATAGCAGCTATTTAAGAATAGGGACCAACAATGGAATCTACAACATACTTACCACTTTGATCCTACTTGTGTTTGTTTAGATCCTTTCTCCATCCTTTAATTGACTCTGATGCATGTTCGTGTTCTTTAAGAAATGCCTCAATGTATTTCTTAACGTATTTGCACTGTACCTCAGGTAGATGGTACATCCTCCTCAAGTACTCAGTGGCAAAAGATCTGATGACTGTTTGCTGATTTGTAACAATTATCCTATTGGAAATACTCAGATTATCTATGACCCACCAAACCATATGTGTATAGGGAATAATTTTAGGTCTGGCTACAATTCTATGTAAGAAATAATTTGCAACATCGCTATGGTCGTATTAGAAACTAGAGTATATTCATCAGTTTTATTGTCCTTTGGGTAACCCTGGGTCCTTCATCTTCAAAGAGTTTGTATATCACCTCCCATGAAGATTGCCTAGAGTCTTTAGAAAAAACTGTATCGAAGAACAACCCTGGAATAACGTTTATTTTTTTCAATTCTTTCAATTGAAGGAGTGGCAGATTGTTGTTGTGTTGCAGTTTTCTTCTTTCCCTTCCTTGCTTTCAACATCTCTTCAATGTTACGATGATCAGGGCTAGCCTATAGTAGAAAATAAAGGGTTGAGTGAAACACTTCTCTTTAGAGAGTACTTAACACAAATAATGGAATTTCACAATACCAATCTTCACTTTAAAGTGAATCTTCATAAAATTGAGGTAAAATGAGTGAAATAATTTAAAATATTGAAAACAATAAATCTCCACTATCAAACATTAAGTCCGTGAATGTGAAATCATGTGGTTCTTCTAAGTCAACACATCAGAGGAATCATATCGCAGAAATATATTGGAGGAGAGCATTAGAATGTTATGATAATCCAAACTTTTGATGTGTAAGGATTCTGATATAATAACAGTCATGATAGATATCAGACAAAAATATATGATAAAAGAGGTGCAAAGCATATTGGGGAAGTCATATCGAGGGTTTTAGTGAAATACATCTGATAAAAGAGTTTTGATAAATATTTTTTATGGAAATATTGAAGATGTTGGATATCGGAGGTGAGGGATATGGGATATCAGAGGTGCCACATGATAAAAATTACTATAACAAATGTGCCAATATAATAAATAACAGTTGTTGTGCCAACAAATAATTATAATACTCATCTATATAAAAGCACAAAAGTCTTGTTATAAACTTTGGCAAAAGCCCTTTATGTGATTCTTTTAATAAAGCAGGCATCGGGAAAAAAGACATTGGGGAGGAGTTTTATCGTAACATTCTTAAAAGGAATTTATGATATAATGGAGTTCCTATGGGAGACTTCTGATAAAGCTTTGACTTTGTGAGTGGGGCCTATCGGATTTTACGTTTATAGTAACTTTTTTAAGGTACAACTCCAATATGTGAAGTTCTGATAAAGGAGAGACCTCAAGCCTATTAAACCTTACAACTAATTCAAATAAGTTCCAACTTTATTAAAAATCAACAATTTCATTAAAAGAAATTAAAACATATAAAATGAAGGGTCCCCATTATTTATTGATAACTAAGTATAAAAATGGGGGGTTGTTGAATGCTACAACATACGTATAGGTAGAAATCCTGTAGAAATTTGGAAAAGTATCTTGTACAAGAACTCTTAAAATAATATGGATAGTCTGATGTCACTTGGATCAACCCCCTACACTTAAAACATACTTGATGTGTTGCACCTTCCTCAGAATTATCAGCTGCATAGAATCTTTAGTTTAGGAATGATTCCATAATTATATTTAATATTGAGAATATTCACCCAAACGATATAAAATTGGCTTGCATGAAGACATGGATGCTCTCTCATTGATCAGTTAGATTACTCATCATAGAGAATTATTGTCTAATAATTTCCTTAGTAGCATAGGAATTCATGACTTTTGAGATCATCCCTACAATCCCTACAAGGAGACAAGTCTTGGAGAATAAGTTAAAGACAACCTTCAATGAGGTCTATGGACCCTACAATATCTAAGAAAATGCAGTTGATGTGGTTGATGCCTTAGACATTTTGAACAAAATAATACTACATGAGATCTTCCATAAATATTATTTAGAAAATAAATGAGGCAGTAAGGTTGTTACTCAAACATAGTTCCCTCCCACAAATGAAGAGTACAATCTCATACTGTTGGATCAAAGGACTTTTTGGTGGTGAATTTTCAATGGTACCCACATTCAACTACATCTCAACGGGAACAAGAGCTCCTCACCCACTACATAATCAATCCAAATATATCTTAACTTCATTATAACTAGTTGAAAAGTACTTTCTAAAATAAAACAACTTGGCTTTCAAATCTGAGATATCTATTTTCACGTAGCATTCTATTTATGTTGCCCGAATAGTTGGAATATTAGTTCCATTTTGGGTTCAAAAAATTGCATCAAAAGAGAAAGTGCTACCGCATAGCTATCAAAGTTTTCAAAGGGAGACCCACAACAACCATCAATGCCTCTCACACTAGCAAGACAATGAAATCCATAAATTGAGCTAACAAAGATTAATTAAAAATAGAGATATGGGTTGTTGTCATTGAAGCGGTATTTCTTCCCATTGACAAGCTACTACTCAAGGCATAGAGCCTTTGGATATTTAGTCATTAGTCATGTAAATTGGGATGTGTTGTGGAATCCTTGGAAAGTTTCTTTGGTTTCCTTGGTCAATGAAGATTTTTCCATGGCTAGTACAGGCATAGGCTCTGCCAGGGTTGTGCCCCCATCCTATACTAATACAAAAAGAGTTTGAATTAACAATAAATTAACTTAGAATTTGTGCCCACCAAGTTGGTGATTTTCAACTCATGAGAATTGAGTTAGTTTAAAATTGAAATACTGAATGTTTAAAAGAATGTGCAAACATTCTAGAAGAATAAAAGGCTTATAGGAAACATTCAAGCATCTATATTTAGCTAACGGTGAATAGTAAAAGCTAAAACAGTTTGGTTTTGTCTTGTTTAAGACACAAAAAAGTGATGTAAATAACACCAAAATTGAGGTAGATCTAGGGCCAAAGTTTGCCTATATGTTTTTCAATGTTTGACTTAATAAATCAACTCTCAAATTTGTTTCGGTACTCTGATTTATTGTAGGTTTTCGGCCCATTTGTGGAATCCCCCAATAGTACATTTTAAATCAAGTTGTTTTATCCCAATAGTAAGATTTCTTCATCCTTTTTGGACATTTGAATTGAAAGTGCATAACTTGCTTCGTTGCTCTTTGTTTTATCATAAACTAATATTCATGTGGAATTTTACTTACTTTTGAATTTATTTATGTACAAAAATAGATAGAGCCAAGTAATAGTTTGGTTTATAAAATTGCTACCGGTGAAGACAAACATGTCATTGGCATGGTTAGGTGTCGATAAGGTTGTACATTTGCTGAAATCCGTCATGAAAATTTGGATGATGAAATCATTGGATACCCTTTTGATTTTATATAAGATGGATTAACTTTAAATCTAAAGCAAGAGAAAAAATGGAAAGCTGATATAACCGTTTTAGGCATCAAAAGGAAACTAAACATATTTGATGTGGAAACTGAGGGTTCAAATGCAATGGAAAGAATGCTAATATTTGAAAACGTGCAAGAGAATGTGGAGGGAACTATGCATGAATAACCAAGAGTTGAAGATATGTCTTTGTTAGTGGAACAAGTCATAGTTGTTGCTCTTAATGTATTGGCATCTTGGAAACAAAAAGGGAAAAGTTTAATGGAAGAGTTTTCCAATGAGAAACATAATCTCAAAGTATATTTAGAAAAGGGGAAACCTAAAATAAAGATCCATTGCGAGGTTTATGGAATTTATTATGGAACAAATGATGTATCCTTGGCAGTGCAAACAACTCACAACTTCAAAAACAATCATATGATAACAGGGGCCCATCAACAATGATTTTCAATGCCAAGAAGTAGCGAAATTCCTTCATGTG
Organism: Pinus tabuliformis; assembly: GCA_031772625.1. Taxonomy (NCBI): domain Eukaryota; kingdom Viridiplantae; phylum Streptophyta; class Pinopsida; order Pinales; family Pinaceae; genus Pinus; species Pinus tabuliformis. The sequence goes on from CM062812.1 coordinate 293,959,384, forward strand.
ACAAATTACAACAGACAATAGTGGTTGGAGATCAACTTCATATTGATCAAGAAATCAAACTTCTAGATGCTTTCAACAAGACACAAGAGTCTAATTTGTTTAAGGTGGTGAACGCAACACTTGCAGACTATAAGGACATGCAAAAAGTGAGAGTGGAGTGTACACGATGCAATAAATGGTTTTGTTTAGTGTCGTATGTGGTAATATTGTCATTTCTCTAAATGAACACATGAAATAAAATAAGAACACTACTAGTACTAAAAATGAGGCTTCACATGAGGGGATTGGGTTGAGGAGTGACATGGTTGAGAGACCGAAGAAGCCTACCAATGATAAGTCCCAACAAAGTTTGACTATGTTCTTGGTCCCATCATCACCATTAATATTACATAGGTGTTCTACAAGTCTAAATCCTTCTACTTCAGGTGTGTTAGTTACAATAGTTTAAACTAAACTTGGATATTAATTTGTATATTATTTTATTTTTATTACCTCAAATTTATTTGTTTTTAATTGTGTTGTCATCTTATTAAAGCTCAAATATCTCCCTTATTACTACAATTTTGGGGTATTGGTATTCTTACATTGATAGATATGGGGATATATTAAAAATAAAGGTCCTAATGGATGATCAAAGGGGTGGAAAATTATGTACCATACAGAAGCATACCAAGATCATGATATATTATGAGGGTATTGAATGTTGTAATGATGGTACATATAGGCATATTCATTCCCAGAGGGATTTTGAAATAGGATCCCATTTGACTCATTAACATACAATTTTTGAAAGAAGGTTATAGAATGTGATGAATTCAGGATGGGATTATATCGTGAATCAAGTTAAACCGATAAAGGACATGAATGCAGTATAGGAAAAGGGAGAAGACTAGATTATTTGACTCAAAGCGAACTAAAAAATGCTTGAAGGGTTACAAATGCTAGCCATAGATCAACAATGCGAGCTCTTTGGTGAGAGAGGACAAAGGTTGCTACACTCTCTATTAGAATGATGTCTTTAGGTTTTGCAAGGATATGTGAGAGGAACATAAGTAAGGAAAATTACATGGTAAAGATGAATTTTGGGAATTTGTCAAGGATATATTTCATAAGTTGTTGCATGCGAAAGCAGGGAGAAGATATAGTACATCCACAAAATCCATTTATGAGATGATCAATTTATGGGGAGGACCTAGATTAGATATCTTTATTAGCTTGAATCTGGATGGTCTTTCAATATCTATGACTCTAAGGGAAGTTAGATAGTCATTGGCATATATCCCAGGGGTGCATGAGCACATTTTTAAGGCAGTGAGAAAACTTTATGCTTCTTATAAAGCTAAACATGGTATAAATGGACCAATTCCTATATTCTTTTCCGAAGATGAAACAATTGTGAAAAAACATGTTAGGTGGATAGGAGAACTAATGCACTGGAGGGGTTTTGTGGTATGAAATAAGAAAATCAATGGCAATCACATTTCTTGGTGAGAGTTGGTGAGGGAGATATAGGCTATGAGATTATAACAAATTCTTTTAAGAAAAACGTTATTGAACATTATGCACGTGTTATTATTGCAAACCCTTTAAATGAAAATCTTCCTCGTTTGGTTGCAGTTTTTCATCCAACATGCAACATGTTTAATGCAAATTTTGCTTACCAACAATGAGAATGGGTAGAATATATGTGGATGAAACAAATGGAAAATAATTTGGGACCTATTTTTGGTCATTCCTCAAATGGGGATAGCAGAAGAAGACAACTTATGTTGAAGGATTATTCTTCAAGATCAGGTATTCAATATCAAATTCCTTGGGAAGGGTGGAAGATAACTGGGTTGTACAATGATTGCAATGTAACATGATTGCATGAACAATATTACATCCAGAAAGGAAAAATGGTAGGGAATCATTTGTTTAGTAGTCAACGAGAATTAGATTTAGGAAACGATTACATAACTTTGGTCATGTTAGAATGGTTTATCACACTTTTAAAGTAGATTACCTCAAGCTTAACGGTGAAGATATAGAAAGGATGTATCGACAAAATTGGGGTTCTACACAACCCATTTCTTCAAGGCATGTTCAAAGGTGTTTGAAAGAGTTTAGATGTACACCAAGTGGAAAGTTAGAGAGGACACTAGCTATTAAGACTTCTTTAATGATCGTTGCTAACTGCATTGACATATTTATGTGTTGTTGTTTGAGTCTTTGGGAAAGAGCTCAAAATTATTCACGAGTTCATCATTCCTTCACATTATGGTTATGTTGGGTACAAAAACAATCTCACACTAATGTCAACATAAATTTAATTAGAAGGGAGGCATATCAAGATGTGAAAATTTCTTGCCATTTATCATTTTTGTTGATGAGATTGTTTCGATATCAATACTTTAATTAGCCATGTGTTTTCCACTTCATTGGCTCAGATGGATGTGAGAACTTCTTTTAGAAAAGTTGGTTGGGATGGTTGGTGTGGAGAGGGAATATGATTTCATTGAATTTATTCATCTAGTTGGCACCCTTAATAGAGTTATTGAATAAGAATCAAATCCCCAAGGGCTTTATTTTATTAAGTCTCACAAGAAGCAAGAAAGTATTTGGAATACATTTCACCAAGAAACAATGTAGAACATTGGCATATTGTCGTAGTATGATTCAATATCCATAGACACTAAAACAATAGAAGCCCTTAAGATTGGATTGAAGGATGCACAAGACATTTTATTAACTCTTGGAATGCAACCAAAAAGTTACACTCAATCTTCTTGGTGGGTTAAACCATGGACAGAGGATCAAATTATCCAACATTCCAAGTTGTGGATGAAGTAGTTGATTATTCTCCATGAAGTTGTTCCAACTCTATATTCCAATATTCGTCTTCATTGGTACAAAATGAAAGTGAATTGAAAATAATGGAAAGTGAGTGGAGGCATGAGTTGGATGAAATTTTAGATTCTATTGATGAAAATGTAAGAAAAAATATAAAACCAATGGTGGATCTTTATGATAAGGATATGTTCAAAGAATGGTTGATTAGTCGGTTGAATGGAAATCCAATATTATCCAAAGATAGGATGATGAAAGTGAGAAATGGGGTCTACTTTAGACAATATGAGAAGGTTCCACAAAAAGGTGTTTTAATTGGCTTTGGAATTGGATAAGATTGTGTGGTGTTGTTTCAGAGTAACTCAATCCCCCCCATTAAACATACTACAAGAAAAAGTGTTTTTGAAGTACAAAACAAGGTGTTTCTTGTGGAATGTGGTACTTTGGAAGGGTTTAGAGAATAGGGAATAAGGATGGTAATAGGGTGTTTAATTACAATAATGACATCGAACTTTTGGATAGATTAGAAGAAACCAATGTTGGTATATTAGAATAAAGGGGAAACACATGTATAAGTATAATTTGATAGATCATGCCTTTGTACAACTTGAATGTATTATAGAAATCGCCAACTTATCATATAATTCTAGGAATGTGTTGACGGTGCTGGACCCGCCAACATGTCAAGGGGATCTCCCTGGTAAGAAGTCCCAATTAGACCTCAGATCATTTAAAGTAGGAGTCCCAATAGTGGGTCGTAAGGTAATGCCTTGACCGCGATGTCACACAGAGGCAAGTAAGATAACTCTATCAGTAGCAAGGGTGTGATCGCTACAGTGAGTCAAGGAAGGTGAATGAGAGGTTCTAACACATGGGGGGTGAGATGAGTGTGCCTCTTGGAAAATTGTAGCAGAACTTAGCTGAGAAGGGAACACATGAGTGAAGATACATCACAAGCTAGAAAGTAGGTGAGTCGGGAATCCAAAGTGATGGTTAAACCAACAACACATCTGCAGCAAGATTCATATAATTGCATACAAAATAGTTCATACACAAATACATAAGTTAAACAACATACATTACTAAGCAACTAGAACAATCCAACTACAATAACAACATATGCATGAAAATGTGCTGGCTCTTATTATATAAATAATTGTAAGTCCCAATCACACAATACATCCATGTAAACCTACTAGCCCTAACAGTGGAATGTTATAGCCACATCCATCTGCTCCTCCAAAGAGATGAACTAGCTTCGTGTAGTGGAGAAGCCAAGGTGTGTTACAATACTATCCAAGCTTTCTCCAAGATAGTCTTATCAGAAGCTTGGCTGACCAAAAGCCTATACAATGAGTTATGAGGGACTATTTATAGTAAAGGGTGGGGTGGCCCTTGACATTCCCCTTTGTGACTGTTCAACTACCCTCATGACTCTTCACCTACTCTATGACTGTTACATCCACTATTGACACTTGAATTACACTTGACATGACTCAACATTACAATGCACATGTACCCATGTGAACACATTGGCTTGAGCAAGCCAAACTATACAACTATGACTTAGACAACTATAGAAGTCCAAATGCTCAACATCCTCATGCTAATCAATAGTAACATATTGATGCCAAGCTCTATAGTCTCTGATAGTGTCCGTGTGTTCCGCGGTGACATCCGTCTAAAACCTGACCTTCACCTCCATAGAATCCGGGTACACTGCTCGGGCTCCTCTGTCCAACTCGTCTAAAAGCATGCGCATCATTGTCTTCAATGTGTCCAGACCAGCAACATACTTGTGCATGATGTCTGCACTAATAGGAAAGTCTAGGCTGGTGGCGATGCACATCAACTCATGGAAGTACGAGTTAAGCTCTAGTCGGACCTGCTTCTTTGTCTTCACCTGTGTGAGAGTCTTGATTGATGGGATTGCATGCTTGCACAACAAAACATCCATACGTTTGAATACTCATGCATGAGAAGCTTGTATGCTAGTGATGAACTACGAGAGTTCTTTGTAATTCCTTATCTGACTCGGATACATCCTTTTAGCTTGAATGCATTGACCCTCATCATCTTAGGCAAGTGAAGTGGGGATCCCTTGTACTTCATCATCCATGTTTTCATGTCATCAACAGCAGCATGCACGTTCGTCAAGATGCGTGCTCTTCTCGCACATCGCTGCTGCCATCCGTTGAGATGGACAACTGCCTTGTGAATGGTACCAAACTTGGAGTACAATGTTCGCATAACTATGTCAAGGGACAATACTTCATCTAGTATTTCCTTCTTCAGTTCATCTTGGGTGGACATTGTCACGAAGTCTCCTCCTTGCTTGGTCGTTCGTAGTTCCTTTGCCATTCGCTCATTTTCAGCTATTAGGAAATGAACACTTGAGATAGTGGCTTCGACATGCACTTTGGTTGCATCGGCCAAGGCCACTGGATGTTTGTGCACATCAGTCACGATCACTCATTCTTCAACTTGCGCAAAAGATATTTAATCCTCAGAGTTGACACTCTATGAGACTGCAAACCTCTATGTTGGGATTCATCAAACGAGATGTTGTGCATCTATTCTTTCACTTGATCAGCAAGGATCTCAGTGCCTCCTTGGTCATTCAAGACTTTCTCATCATCTTGATGCATTGAAGTGGGTGAGTCGACCTCTTTGTGGTGAGGCATGAGGTCGGTGTCATGTTCCAACTCCTAATGTTCCATGTTTGTATCCAACTGTTGAAGTGCCTATTCTATCTCATGAGAAAATTCTTTCCCCTCTGATGGTTCACCCTGTTTATGTGATGCTAGTTGTTCAGATGAATCAACTACTTGTACAGGCGCTCCTTCGTATGTTTGCACATGTTGTTCCCCCTACTGTATCTGTTGTTGTTGCGCTTCCCTATCATATTTTCACAACTCTTGTTCCTTATGGAGTCACTCTCTCAACTCATGCAACTCCTTCTCTGCTTCTTCCATTCTCTTCTTATCCTTCTGCCTTTGCATGATTCGCTTGCCCCATTGCTCCCTATTTTCCTCTATAGCCATAGCTACTTTCTGTACAAGTGGATCTGCTCGAAACTTGTAGCTTTGCTCCTCCTCTATGCGATCGACGATCTTCCTCTTCCCTTTGTCGCGCACTGGTATGATTGGCGCTGCTGCCACTACTGCTACTGCTACTACTGCTGGTGCTCTCCATGATGCTGCTTCATGCTGCTTCACTAACCACTCCATAGCGAATCCGACTGGTTTATTGGGTTTAGAGAAACTATAGCAATATCTCCATGGGTCCTCCTCGGGCCAATGAAATGCCCCGTAGATCCAGTTGAACTGAACTCTCGTGTAGTGGTCCTTCACAATGCAATGTGGGTCATACGGATTGTAGCTATGGAGATCGAATGGATACTTCTTGATCAGTTCTTCTTCAACATCTACTTGCTTGATACTTTGAATCTCATTTAACCCAATCCACAATGGAAGAGTGGGCCAAGGTGCCTTCTTCTTCTGCTGCAGTCTAGCTGTCAATCCTACTGAGATGTGATAGGCTACTTCCTACATGACAAGTACGTCCAAGGAAAACTTTGGCAGAACATGCAGAGGCTTCTCCGCACTGAACATTCGGATGAAAGTGTCGGACAGTGAGGCATACCAATTTGCAATGCCTATCAATGCCTCCATTGCTTCCTTTGACATGCAGGGTGGATCCTGTTCGAATATCATCTTGTACACAGGGGCGAAAAAATGATCGGACAACCATGTGATTACTCCTTTGAAGCTGCATTCAGACAACAACATGAAATATGTGTTTGCAGCAGTCTCTGCCGGTGACCATGCCCACTCCAAGCCTAAGAACTCGTGTCAGGCAAAGAATACATCTAGGATGTAGACGGATATGTAAATGTCTGCATGCATACCTCTGGGTGACTGTCGAGCCTCCGTTACTTGTTCCTTCAGCTGATGAGCCAGTATGCCGGACCAGTTACATGGTTTTCCTTCTCTAGCCAATTGGTCAAGTGTAACCACCCAACTCTGTGGGAATGTTTTCGTGCAATCTTAGCCATGTAGTCGACAAGAAAATATGATCAAGTATTGATACGCCTTTCTCAGTATCTTTGTCTTGTATACCTAGTTGGGTGTCATCCTGAAACGAGCTGGTTCCTTTACCTAATCCTTCAGAATGTCTCTGGAGTTAGTACTGTTGTTGGGTAAGATGAATGGAGTCTCCATGACAGTCACGGGCTTTGACATCTGATACATCTCATCATAATCTCATTCCCAGAAGGTTGTAAGCTTCGTCCCACTAACACTGCTCAAGGTCATCATTTCGGGATCAGTGTGAGAGACGATCCAGTGTATCATGTTCGCACATGGGAACACAGGATATTTGCATCCAATCTGGTATAAGCTAGAATTTTGAAAGTTCACGTACACCTGATGGTCTTCGAGGTGTTCCCCAAAAGTGCCTCCAAATGTTTCATTGAACTCTTGTCATTTCAGTTTGATGTCCTTGTCTAGATACATCTTTGTATCTTCATTGATCGACAGTCTAGATGACACTTTCTCAATTGCTGCTCCAGTTACATTTCCATCAGTGTTCTGAGATCTTTTTCTCTTGGAATCCATTGAGACAGATGAACACCTGAAATATATAGAGACAAGAAACATGCATGGCAAGAAATCTATCAGTGAGAACAAAGCAAATTCCTGGGAATGACACAACACATACTTGGGAAATGGATGAGCAAGCTTGCACAATTTCTTCTGGGAGGCTGGGTGACTGGCTGCCAGAACTACGCAAAAGGCAGTCTGGGCTGTCTGGGAGGCAAGACTGGCTACTGGATCTGCACAATGCGCAATCCAGACTGGTTGTTGGCTATTGCGATTGCACAATGTGCAATTCCAGCTAGGAAGGACTATAGGCCCAAGGATTGCATTGCGTAATTTCCTAGGCCAGCAGTCACTATCCTCCGGAAATGCAAAAAATAATATTGGAGGCCAGTGCTGGGAAAAAATGCGCATTTCTGGAGAGGAAGGAAGAGCCTTCCTTCCCCAGATTACGCAACACATTCTTAGTGAGGCCAAGTCTAGGCCAAGGTTGGCCCGACTCGCCGACAGGAAACTGAAAGAAAATAAGATAGTGAATGCATGGTGACGCTAAGTGATAACAAAAGTGATTGACAGTGCATGAAAAAATTGAATGAAATATTCAAAAAAGAGATCAACATGCATGTGGGTGAAGCGATTTGTCAGTGGGGTGAACGTTGGTGCAAAAAAATTTATGCATGCAACAACAGTGAAATGGCAAAAAAGCCTGAAACAGAGCTAGGAGAATCTAGTATACATGTAAACAACAGCAAGCGTTCAAAGAAATCAAGAAAATAACACTCACACAAGCGAATACACAAAAAGGGACAGAAATGCTGAAAAAGACAAGTTGAGGCCACTTACCCATGAATAGTTGAGCCGGATGTGTCAAAGAGTCTTGGATGTGTTATGGGATGTCAGAGCTCCAAGATAGATGTGAAAGAATGAGCTTTGATGGGTTGAATAAACAATTTTGGGCTTATGACACGCATGCCACAAATCTAGGAAAAAGCGACACTTGGAGGGAAGTTTCTAAAGCAACTTTGCATGTAACCCCTGATAGCTAAAAATAGCTCCCTGAATCATGTGATGCTTTTTTCATGTTGCCTTATTGCTATTCTAGGAAGAATAAGTCATGCATGCATGCAAGTCAAGTTTCCTTGGTCTCGGGTGGAACTAGTCAACCAGACTGCACATGCATGTAGCTACCCAACTACTTGAGAAAAATGCACATTTTTGGCTGGGAGTTGGGTTGATTTCCTAGGAGGTTTGCACAATTTCTGGGTAGAGTAGCTGACTGCTGCCTAGATTTGCGCAAATTCTGGGCTGAGCAGCCCTGCTGGGGAAATTTGTGCAATTTCTACTGGGAGTGTTGGCTAGAAGAATTGTGCAATTTTGGAGCCCAGTAGGCTGCCAGACATAATTGCAAAATTTATGGAGGGAAGGCTGGTTTCCCTCCAGAAATGCGTAATCTTCTTGGGGAAGCTTCTCAGCCTGCAGCTGGACCAAGTCCGGGTAAACAACCTATGAGGGGAATACATCAAGCTGTGCTCGACAGGCTACCTTTGTGCATGAAAAACACTAAAGCTTGTGTACTTGAAGAAACAAGACAAGGTTCTATGAAAGGTTGGTAGGGAGGCTCTAAAATGGGCTAAGGAAAAAATTTGGAGGGTGGTTGTAGTGTTGTTGGGAAAAGTATCCAATTCGGAATGCCCCTATCCCACTCTAAGAGGTGATAGTGCCTTAGCAACAAACAAGGAAAACTATCTGAGTATTCTTCTTTATGAGATGTAAATAGAGAAAGAAGGATGTAACTAACCGGTGTCTTCCGCTAGTTTGTCGATCCAATCACTCTCTCTTTTGTTCGCTTCCCGCTGCCTGCTCTTTCACTGGTCCAGATTCACCCAGTTCTTGCAAGATCACAAGAGAGGAAAACTACACAAAAGACATAAATTCACATTCATAACTAGTTTAGGATCAGATATAAACTAAATATGAAAATATAACAAAACATCATTGAAATACAAGCATATAGGAGAAACTCAAATAGCTTTATTGATATGATAACAAAGTTCAAGAGGAGATACAACCAAGTGAGTCCCGATCCAGCATCTACCTCCCAGCAAAGGAATCCCTTCCTCTCCTCCAACAAAGCATAAATCACCCAATGTACTAATCTCAATCTCAGACCAACAACAATTCTCTGCAAAGTACAAAATTCCAGCCTCCTGAACCTCTGGGTGAGAGATCCATATATAGATGTAAGCAGAGAGGATGAGTCAGCTTATGTTTTGACTTGTGGCTTCTCTCTGTCAGTTCTTGCTTCCACTTGGAGGTTGAGAACCTCTTACTCATCACTTGGTCGAATTCATTGAGGCAAGTGTCATTGAGGAAGATTCTGGAAGCTTCCAGGGTCTTTCCACCTCGTTGAATGAACTTGCCATTTGTCATTTCCCGCTCAGCGCACCCTGGTAGTGCTTCTACCTGCGTTGCAGTGCACCTAGCCAGTGTACCTTCTGCATTTCAACGCAGGCAGCTAGTGGAGCCATTGAATTGATCCTGATTTGACCATTTCTGAGTTGTTTTTGGTGGAGAACTTCTGGGAGAAGCTGTCTTTTGTTGACCTTGTTCCTTTAGGGGTAGGAACAACTCATTTAGGGACTTTGGATCCCTTGGATTATGGACATTTCATGCTCAATGCTGTAAGGCACAAAAATGTCTATAACATGTAGTCACTACAACACTTGGCAACACACTAGTAGAACTCCAGCTCTCTGAATTGACCTTGTTCGTGAAAAACAAGTCTAAAACCTCCGAAAGTATTGTTCAGTTCTCAGCTCATCTTGGTTTCACACTATCTTGATTGTAAGATGTAGCATCTGCCAAGCTCTTGGTTGATTGACACACATTCGAAGCCAAGGAAACATAGTTGTTTCGATTGGGGTTGAGGGGTATATTGATGCACAAGCAGTATAGTTGTCAAAGTCTTAGTTTCATCTATAGTGTTGCTCCACTGCCAGTAGGCTTGGACAGTACCCCAGTGGAGTCACATAGGAACACAAGTATGGCTCCTCTTCTAGTGAGCCTGGTCAGTATCCCGGCAGAGTTACTTGCATCACCTACCTATGTAGGAAGCCTTTCTCTTCTTTTGCCTTATTCATCTTTTTCATTTTGAAATTTTTTGACTTTTCATTTTTCATTTATTCAACTATGCATAACACTTATTCATTTCAAAGGCGGAAGAGGGATCCCGACTTATTGAGAGCATAAGAGGTTGTTCTAGTAGAGAAGTATTTTATTGTATCTATGACGTGCCTGTTAAGGTTTTCCCCCTCACCTTACTCTACTTGACTGAGCTAACAAGGGTTAACCCAAAACAACTGACTAGAGAAGGTGACACTAGTTAGTGCGCAAGCGTTGTGTTTTCACCAAGGTTCACTTCGAACAATACATATTTTCCTTCCATGTATCATGGACTAAAAGTAACAAGCTCTTCATACAAAGGCAAGATGACAGATAACCAACTAGTGATAGTTTTACAAGCCCTCTTGTTCTTCACCCAGCTCATTTCAAGAGTCATACATAGCTTCATGCAAAACTAACCTACAAATGAAACATACGAACTATACGAAATAAGCGAACTAACAAACTACAAAGAAAAGCAAGAGCATAAGAAAATGTGAAAGCAAAGAAAGTAAGAAAACAAGCAAGCAGAAAAACAAGCAAACAAAGTGAATAAGCAAACAAGCATGCAAGCAAACTGACTGAAGCAAACATTACTCATACACTAACAGTGCATGGGCCTGATCACGTGAAGTGATATTTCCAATGCAGCCATTGGTGCATTGGTTGACACATGTTGGTGAAAGCTTGGTCCGTGAGCAACCCAGTTATGTGAACCAGCAAGCAAGAAAGATATAACAATGAAGACAACCACACTTCATGCTTGACAGTGCCCACAAGACATAAGTGAGTACAAGTGCATGATGAGTAGTCCACGGACTTATCATAGTGTTGTGTGACACCGCGTGCAACTTTGAAGCATAAGCACACTCCTGACTGAGACATGCAAGAAAACAAAAGAAACAAAGATAACTTGCGTCGTACACATGTGCTTGCAATGTAATATTCCTCCAATGCATGAGCAATGGGATCGTGCAGTTCGAGTGGAGGAGATGTGATCTATGTGTGAGATGGATCTTCAATGTATATATATGAGTGATGAGGAGCCTTGGGTGATTGAATAGTTTCATGATCGGAAGTGAGACTAACCCGAAGAGAGCGAGGGCCTGACATAACCATCAGCTTGGGCTGAAGTGCCTCGACAGTCTTGGGTGTTTCAACTTCATCATTAGGTAGATCATCATAAATTGGTGGTTTCGAAGGATGAACTGTGATAGAGTCATGATCGTGATAAAATATGGAAATAAATGGATCACGACCACCACGATCAAAAAAATCAATGTTTTCATCGGCATCCTCATGATTAGATGAATCAAACAGAGTGGTAGATGAAAAGCGAACAAACTCATCCTCTGTGTTTCTGGAAAATACAAATGAAAGATCAAGTGGATTTTCAACGAATAACTTATCCTCTTCGTTGTCAAATGATGGGCCAACATCTAGTGAGTGATGTGAGTGATAAACAATGGGTGCATCCGTGGATGAAGACACACATGCGAAATCATGGATGACAGGTTCACAAAAGGTTATTGGAAAGAATGAAGGGGGCTCAGATGGAAGGGAGTCATCCTTCACCGAGTGTTGATGCTCAAGCTCCCACTCATACTCTTCATGAATGATAGTGCATGTTGGTTGTGCAACACCAACTCCGTCAATGGGTTGTTCCTCGTTCACAACAAGTGAAGAGTCTGGAATGGATGAACACAAGACAACATCATCTGGAGGAACACCCGAGTGCAAAGACGGAGGTCATAGAACATAATGCATATGAGAACTCAAAGGACTCACAACCAAATTTGTGCAAAAATTAAGTGACGTGATGTTGGGAGAATGTGAAAGATGAACAGGTGTGTGATCATGATCTTCAACATCACTCAACAGTGGTGGAGTTGTTGAAAAAGAGGCAGGCGGACAATCAGTCGACACAGTGACCGAACACATGAGATTGCATAGCTCCATTAATGAAGAATGTTGAGCGAGGCTTGATCTCAAGCTTATTCTTGGGACAGGCATATTTCTTAAGGAAATACTCGAACTAGTCCCAAAGATAAGCAAATTTCATTTGGATCCTCAGAGCTTGAAACTGCAAGTCATGGAAGCGCTGCCAAAAATCAATAACCGATTCATGCGAAGCCTTCCGTTTCTATAACAGTTTTTGGTCAAGATGGTCTAGATCAAAATGATAGAAAGTGTCTTCAATAAGATCACATAAGTGCTCAAGTGAGTGCACATTGTGAGCCAGTAGGTTGAGCAACCATCTACGTGGAGATTCGCGAAGTGTGTGTGAAAGCTGCAAGCTAGCCTATTCATTAGAACACCCATCTTCCTCATGAAGCATGGAAAGAAAGGCATGTAAGTACTCAGGCCAGGCCACTTCACCTTCACCATCATACGTGAAAGTGGACAAGAGATCAAAAAAATCCCCTGTGATGGAGACATCTTCACGATTCGAAAACATCACGGAGGGAGAAGAGTGCAAGAATCCATGAAAGGTATGAAAAGGTTCAAAACTGGATGAGAGGACACAACTTGTCATCTGGCCCTCCTTCTAGCACCAGAAATGTTGACGGTGTTGGACCCGCCAACATGTCAAGGGGATCTCCCCAGTAAGAAGTCCCAATTAGACCTCAGACCGTTTGGTGTAGGAGTCCCAATAGTGGGTCGTAAGGTAATGCCTTGACCGCAATGTCGTATAGAGGCAAGTAAGATAACTCTGTCAGTAGCAAGGGTGTGACCACTGCAGTGAGTCAAGGAAGGTGAATGAGAAGTTCTAACACATGGGGGGTGAGATGAGTGCACCCCTTGGAAACCTGTAGCAGTACTCAGCTGAGAAGGGAACACACAAGCGAAGATGCATCACAAGCTAGAAAGAAGATCAGATGGCAATCCAAAGTGATGGTTAAACCAACAACACATCTGCAACAAGATTCATATAATTGCATACAAAGCAGTTCATACACAAATACGTAAGTTAAACAACATACATTGCTAAGCCACCGGAACAATCTAACTACAATAACAACATATGCATGAAAATGTGCTGGCTCTTATCATATAAATAAGTGTAAGTCCCAATCACACAATACATCCATGTAAACCTGCTAGCCCCAATAGTGGAACGTTACAGCCACATTCGCCTACTCCTCCAAAGAGATGAACTAGCTCCGTGCGGTGGAGAAGCCAAGGTGTGTTACAATACTGTCCAAGTTTTCTCCAAGATAGTATTATTAGAAGCTTAGCTGACCAAAAGCCTGTACAATGAGTTATGAGGGAATATTTATAGCAAAGGGTGGGGTGGCCCTTGATATTCCCCTTTATGACCGTTCAAAAACCCTCATGACTCTTCACGTACTCTATGATGGTTACATCCACTATTGACACTTGAATTACACTTGACATGACTCAACATTATAATTCACATGTACCCATGTGAACACAATGGCTTGAGTAAGCCAAACTAGACATCACTATGACCTAGACAACTATAGAAGTCCAACTGCTCAACATCCTCATGCTGATCAATAGTAACATATTGATGCCAAGCTCTATAGTCTCTGATAGTGTTCACGTGTTTCGCGGTGACATTCGTCTGAAACCTGACCTTCGCCTCCATAGGATCCGAGTAAACTTCTCAAGCTCCTTTGTCCTACTCATCTAAAAGCATGCACATCATTGTCTTCAATGTGGCCAGACCAACAAAATACTTGTGCATGATGTCTGCACTGATAGGAAAGTCTGGGATGGTGGCAATGCGCATCAACCTGTGGAAGTATGAGTCAAGCTCTAGTTGGACCTGCTTCTTTGCTTCACCTGGGTGAGAGTCTTGATTGATGGGATCGCATGCGTGTGCACCACAACATACATACTTTTTAATACTCGTGCATGGGAAGCCTGTATGCTAGTGATGAACTACGGGAGTTCTTTTTAATTCTGGATCTAACTTTGGATACGTGCTTTCAGCTTGACCGCATTGATCCTCATCATCTTAGGCAAGTGAAGTGGGGCTCCCTTGTACTTCATCGTCCATGTTTGCATGTCATCAACAGCAGCATGCATGTTCATTAAGATGCGTGCTGCTCTGGCACATCCTTGCTGCCATCCGTTGAGATGGATGATTTCCTTGTGAATGGTACCAAACTTGGAGTACAATGCTTGCGTAACTGTGGCAATGGACAATACTTCATCTAGTACAGCCTTCTTCAGTTCAGCTTGGGCGGACATTGTCACCAAGTCTCCTCCTTTCTTGGTCATTTGTAGTTCCTTTTCCATTCGCTCATTTTCATTTATTAGGAAATGAACACTTGAGCTAGTGGCTTTGGCATACACTCTAGTTGCATCGGCCAAGGCAGCTGGATGTTTGCGCACATTATTCACGATCACTCATTCTTCAACTTGCACAATAGATGTTTGATCATCCAGAGTTGACACTCTGCAAGACTGCACAACTCTATGTTGGGATTCATCAAACGAGATGTTGTGCATCTCTTCTTCCGGCTGATCACCAAGGATCTCAGTGCCTCCTTGGTCATCCGAGACTTGCTCATCATCTGGATGCATTGAAGTGGGTGAGTCAACCTATTTGTGGTGAGGCATGACGTCGGTGTCCTATTCCAATTCTTACTACTACATGTTTTCATCCAACTGTTGAAGTGTCTATTCTATCTTATGAAAAAAGTCTTGCCCCTGCGATGGTTCACCCTGTTCACCTGATGCTCGCTGTTCAGATGAATCAACTACTTGTATAGGCATTGCTTTGTCTATTTGCACATATTGCACCCCCTGCTGTATCTTTTGTTTCAACACTTCCCTCTCCTGTTTGCGTAGCTCTTGTTCCTTTCGGAGTTGCTCTCTCAACTCATGCAACTCCTTCTCTACTTCTTCCATTCTCTTCTATCCTTCTACCTTCGCGCGATTCGCTTGTTGTGCTGCTGCCTCTTTGCCTGTATAGGCATAGCTACTTTCTCTACAAGTGGATCTACTTGAAACTTGCATCTTTTCTTCTCCACCATGCAATCGACAATCTTCCTCTTCCCTTTGTCGCACACTGGTATGCTTGGCTCCACTTCCACTACTGCCACTGCTGCTACTGCTAGTGCTCTCCATGATGCTGCTTCACACTGCTTCTCTTACCACTCCATAGTGAATCCAACCAGTTCATTGGGTCTGGAGAAACTATAGCAATATCTCCATGGGTCCTCCTCGGTCCAATGAAATTCCTCATAGATCCAATTGAACTAAATTCTCGTTCAATTATCCTTCACAATGCAATGTGGGTCATACGGATTGTAGCTACAGAGATCAAATGGATACTTCTTCATTAGTTCTACTTCAACATTCACTTGCTTGATACTTCGGATCTCATATAACCCAATCCACAACGGAAGAGTGGGCCAAGGTGCTTTCTTCTTCCACTGCATTCTGGCTGTCAATCTTGTTGATATGTGATAGGTTACTTCTTGCATGACAAGTACATCTAGGGAAAAATTTGGTAGAAAATGTGGAGGCTTCTCCGCACTGAACATTTAGATGAAAGTGGCAAATGGTGAGACATACCAATTTGCAATGCCTATCAATGCCTCCATTACTTCCTTTGACATGCAGGGTGGATCCTATTTGAAAATCATCTTGTACGCAGGGGCGAAAAAATGATCGGACAACCGTGTGATTACTCCTTTGAAGCTGGATTCGGACAAGAACTTGAAATATGTGTTCACAATAGTATCTACCGGTGACCATGCCCACTCCGAGCCTGGGAACTTGTGTCAGGCACACACTGCATCTAGGATGTAGGCGGACATGTAAATCTTTGCATACATACCTCTGGGTGACTGTCGAGCCTTCATTACTTGTTCCTTTAGCTGATGAGCTAGTATGCCGGACGAGTTACATGGTTTTCCTTCTCTAGCCAATTGGTCCAATGCAACCACCCAACTCTGTGTGAAGGTTTCCGTACTTGCTTGGCCATACATTTGACAAGAAAATATGATCAAGTATTGGTACGCCTTACTTAGTATCTTTTTCTTGTAGAATTGGTTGGGTGTCATCCTGAAACGAGTTGGCTCCTTTACCCAATCCTTCAGAATGTCTCTGTAGTTAGAACTGCTATTGGGTAAGCTGAATGGATTCTACATGATAGTCATGGGCTCTGACATCTAATACATCTCATAATTATCTCTTTCCCAGAAGGTCGCAAGCTTTGTCCCACTGACACTGCTCAAGGTCATCGTCTCGGGACCAGTGTGAGAGACGATCGTGTATCATGTCTGCACATGGGAACACGAGATATCTACATGAAATCCGGTATAAGACGAACTTGTGAATGTTCACGTACACCTGACGGTCTTCGAGGTGTTCCCCAAAAGTGCCTGCAAATTTTTCATTGACCTCTTTCCACTTGAGTTTGATGTCCTTGTCTAGATACAACTTTATATCTTCGTAGATCGGCATATTAGATGACGCTTTCTCAACTGCTGCTCTAGCTGCATTTCCATGAGTGTCCTGAGATCATGTTCTCTTGGAAGCCATTGAGATAGATGAACACTTGAAATATTTGGAGACAAGCAACATGCATGGCAAGAAATCTGTCAGCGAAAACAAAGAAAATTCTGGGGAATGACACAGCACATACTTGGGAAACTGATGAGCAAGATTGCACAATTTCTTCTGGGAGGCTGGGTGACTGGCTGCCAGAACTGTGCAAAAGGTAGTTTGGGTTGTCTGGGAGGCATGATTGGTTGTTGGATCTACACAATGCGTAATCTAGATTGGCTTCTGGATGTTGGGATTGCGTAATGCGCAATTATAACTGGGAAGGATTGCAGTCCCAAGGACTGCATTGTGCAATTTCCTGGGCCAACAGTCACTGTCCTCCAGAAATGCGCAAAACAGTCTAGGAGGCCAGTGCTAGGAAACAATGCACATTTCTAGAGAGGAAGGTAGAGCCTTCCTTCCCCAGATTGCGCAATGCAGTCTAAGTGAGGCCAAGTCTGGGCCAAGGTTGGCCCAACTCACCGATGGGAAACTGAAAGAAAATAAGATAGTGAATGCATGGCGATACTATGTGATAGTAGAAGTGATTGGTAGTGCATGCAAAACATGAATGAAATATTTAGCAAAGAGATCAACATGCACGTGGGTGAAGCGATTCGCCAGTTGGGCGAACGTTTGTGCAAAACTGTTTCATGCATGCGACAAAAATGAGATAGCAACAAAAACTGAAACATAGCTAGGAAAAGCTAGTATACATGCAAAAGACAACAAGCATTCAAAGAAATCAAGCAAACAACACTCACATAAGTGAATACACAAAAAGGGACAAAAATGCTGAAAAAGACAAGTTGAGGCCACTTACCCTTGAATAGCTGAGTCGAATGTGTCGAAGAGTCCTGGATGTGCTGTGGGATATCAGAGCTCCAAGGCCGATGTGAAATAATGAGCTTTGATGTGTCGAATAAATAAGTTTGGACTCATGATGCGCATGCCACAAATCTAGGAAAAAGTGACACTTGGAGGGAATTTTCTAAAACAATTTTGCATGTAACTCCCAACTACTAAAAATAGCTCCCTGAATCATGGGATGCCTTTTTCATGTTGCCTTATTTCTATTCTGGGAAGAACAAGTCATGCAGGCATGCAAGTGAAGTTTCCTTGGTCCCATGTGGAATTGGTCAACTAGATTGCACATGCATGCAACTACCCAACTGCTTGAGAAAAATGCGCATTTTTGGCTGGGAGCTGGGCTGACTTCCCAAAAGGTTTACACAATTTCTAGGCAGAGCAGCTAACTATTGCCCATATTTTCGCAAATTCTAGGCTGAGCAGCCCTGTTGGGGAAATTTGTGCAATTTCTGCTGGGAGTGTTTGTTGGAAGAATTGCGCAATTCTGGATCCTAGCAGGTTGCCAGACAGAATTGTGCAAATTTTGAAGGGAAGGTTGGTTGCCCTCCAAAAATGTGCAATTTTCTTGGTGAAGCTACTCAGCTTGTAGCTGGACCAAGCTCCGGTGAATAACCTGTGAGGGGAATGCATCAATCTGTGCTCGACAAGCTGCCTTTGCACATGAAAAACACTAAAGCTTGTGTACTTGACGAAACAAGACAAGGTGCCGCG
The DNA here is from genome assembly GCA_031772625.1 of Pinus tabuliformis. NCBI lineage: Eukaryota > Viridiplantae > Streptophyta > Pinopsida > Pinales > Pinaceae > Pinus > Pinus tabuliformis. The sequence goes on from CM062812.1 coordinate 293,978,085, forward strand.
AAAGGTTGGTAGGGAGGCTCAAAAATGGGCTAAGGAAAAATTTTGGAGGGTGGTTGTAGCTGCTACAAAAGAATGATACATATAAATTAGAAGAAATTGATTACAAGGTTTTTTTAGATTTTGTTAAGAATTTGAATAAGGTTAATTTTCAAAAAATTGTACTTTCACTTTCCTTATGTATTTCCATATGTTATATCATTTATAAAATGTTATTGGTTGTATTTTTGTTAGATTTGTTTGTATGAATCTAATGTTAATTTTTTACTTTTTAGCTTCACATCTAGTGAATAGTTCGAATGGTGAATGTTCAAGATAACTTAACCTTTTTTTGTTACATGCTTTTTGGTGTAGGTTTCTTTCACTAGCCATTCATCTTTTTGTAGCTGTGTTTCATTCAAACCTTAATTTTGTATTTTCCTCTATAAAGATAATATTTACATAGCTATATAACTATATGTAACCCTTACCTCAACACATATATATAATTTGGAGATAAGGGTATCCCTTACCTAAACACTCATGTTGGATGCCTTCCACTATGTTTCCTCTGAAGTTGGTCCATTTAACCATGAAAATAAAGTACAATTGTTTCTTTTTTCATGAATATTATTTGCAGATATGTATGTGGTTCTTTTCACTAAATTTTAGTGTTTTCCTTGAATTTCTAGATTAATGGTTCACTTGCTAAAAAGGATATCAAATATCTGATGGAACGAGGTTCAATCAGGATGGTTTTTGCTCACTCAAGTCAACATATTTACACCAAAGCAGCTAACACATGAAGTGCATTTTATTTTGAATGTTTATGTGGTGGTTGGCTTGTCAGATATTTGGAATTGTATGGATGGTTGGTGGCTGTAAGTGTGTTGGTATTGATGTCAACAACCATGTTGGGAGATCAAGTTGGGTAGTTGGGATTGCCTAATAGTTAGCAAGTGTGTTGTAATTGATGTCAACCATACCAACATGGAGGTTTGTGGCAGCAAATGCTAGCGTTGATGTCCACTAGGCTAGCTATAATGGCAACATATGTGATAGGATCAGGGGGAGTGCCATAGTTGTTGCAGTCTCTAGTAGAGAATCACCATAGTAGCAGGCTTATTAGAGAAGCCATATAATGATGACTATGGTGGTTGGCAGTCGCAAAATTTGGAGGAGGTTCTGCCTCAAGAGATCATCTAATATACTCTTGGAAATGGCATAGTTGGTTACTGCTATGAAATATCTCTCCAATGGTATGTGGAAAATTCCTTCGAAGAGCAGGTTCTAAGAAGAATAAGAAGATCCAAGGTGGAAAGAATGGAAGAGAGATTGTAGCCATTTTTTAGGTAGAAAATAGGCTCAAAACTTACATCGAACGTTCTCCACTAGAAAGTACTCTGGAAGATATTTCCAACAGTATGTGGAAGTCTGCAAACGACCTCCTGGATTAGGATTTCTTCCCAGTCAAAGTTTGGTGACTTAAGCCATGATATGAGAGTTAAATGGTGATCGGAGGAAGGAATATTGGGAGCTCAGAACTTCATAACCTTAATGAAATTCCTTTTTAAGAAAATTTTTGATTTGAGAATAAGGAAGGAACAGGTGAGGACCTCGATGGTTTATTTCCATAGCGTCTTATTTAAAAGAGACTCGAAAGGAGCAGGCTAACCATCGAAGCCAATTCTTAGACCATTGGATATCGGAGAAAGCCAAAAACATTGAAACCCAATATCAGAAGGACTGGTAGGAAGCATATCAGAGCAAGCTAGCATTTCAAGACCTCGGGAGGACAAAATTTCAGAGGCTTGGAGTTTCGAGAGTCGATTCTCGGAACCTGATATCAGAAAGGATGCAATATCAAACCTCGATGGTTTATTCGAAGAGAAAATGATATCAGAAGGGCTGAGTTGGCAAAACATTGAATGGATGAATTCTTTGAAAGCATTGAGGTTGCGAGGAAATAAGAATTATAAACGAATTCATTGAAAAACCAAGGATCGATGGACCCCTTTCTCTCTACTCCAATAGGAGACATTGAAGCAGATGATTGGCCCTGAGACGCTGGCGAGGTAGATGATGTCAGCATGATGTGGTAGTATGGAGGACACGTGGGAGTCAGATTTGGCATGTTGGTTATCCTAATGGGGCAAATTTGTGTGGCATGTGTCACCACTAAGGAGATACCACATGGAGATGATGATATCAGCATGACATCATCTTGGACATAAGTATATTAGAGGTTGGAGATCTCGTAACTCCTATGAAAGTGTTATTTAAAAAGTTATGATGAAAGGGGCTTGGATGAGTTGGAGTTTCATCATAGAAGAGCCCGAAAACCAAGGGCACAGAGAAGACTAAGAATCTAATTGCTATGGAGCATATCGAAGGATGTAAATATCATAGAACCTTTATAAATTCCTTGGGAAGAGGTTATGATGAAAGGGGCTTCGATGCTAGTTGGTGCTTGGTCATGAGGACCCAAAGAACCAAAGGTGTATAAAATGCCTAGCACCTAAGTGCTATGGAAATATATCAAATGAAAAATATTTCAGAAATCCTTTGAAAATGTGTTTTAGAGAAAAGTTACGAAATGTGGGAGCTTCTGATGTGTTTGCATTTGGTTGTGAAAGACCAAAAAAAAACCAAGGTCATAGAGAAAATACACAAGTAGATAGGCCCTCGACAGGAGCCTGAAGGCCTTAGAACCTAAGTGTTATGTCCCTGGTCATAGGACCCAGCCATATGGTTAAAATAAGAAGGGGATAAACACGAAGGGGCTTGGAATCTCACAACCTCACAGTTTTGTAACATCTGTTTTAATAAAAGTTACGATAGATGAAGGTAGCACCTAAGTGCTATACTGATGGTAATAGAGAGCGGTCCTATTATTTGAAAATTGATAAGGGCTAAGCATAAGAGGGGCTAAAGGAACTTCATAATATTGTGATTTCATAACATCTCTTTAATAAACATTATGATAGGAAAGGCTCTGATACAACTACACAGAGGTAATAAAAGATGAATGGGTCGGAAACTAAGTAAATGCGTGTAGAAGGTTGGTGTTGCAAGAGTAATGGCAACTGTAGAGATCATTGGGTCAAGGAAACAAGGACCACGATGTGCAGAGAAGCCATCCTGAAGTACAGTCCAGCTCTGTGAGCCATGAATAAGCATGGAGAGTCTAGTTGGAGTCTGCAGGTGGAACGAGAATTAATTATCAGTATGGAGATCACTCAGATGCCCATCCTCAGTGGTTAATGAGGCAGAAGTGGCTAGGTTAGACACAAAAAAACGATGTAGAGGCTTGCAACAGTACACACTTAGGCAGCGTGAATGGTAGAGTGATGGGAAGCAGAGACAACATCGACCAGTGTGTAGCAGAGGAACATAATAGAGGAGCATAGTTGAGAAATGTGGGGGAAATGCAACATTTTTGAGTGAGTTGTGAGGAGAGATTTGTGTGAGTGTGTGCTTGTTTGAGGCCAAGTGAGCTTGTTCTGTAGAGAGAGGCCAAGATTACCTATGCAAAGGAAAGACCCTGACATATGAATGTATTTTGTGAGAGAAGAGGGCCGAGAGCAGTGTGGTGTTGTGGCATGAGAGGCTAAGAGAGCTTGAGGAATAGAAGGTTGAGAGCTAAATGTATGCTATGAGAGTAGAGGGATGAGAGAAGTGTGGTGCTATGGTGTGAGATGCTGAGATATTTTAATGAATATAAGGCTGAGATCGAGTGTATGTTGTTGAAGAGAAAAGAATAGAGTGCTGCATGGGCTGTGATGAGTGATTGTTGTTGAGCAGAACAATAGGTTGTTGCAGAGTGAGTAGAGTTAATATAGAACATAGTTGATATCAGGAAGGGTGGATACCATTGACAGAGGAAATTAGTTCCCTATTGAGTGTGGGTTGGAGCTTGCATACATGAAGTTTGTGTTTCCATCTCTAATATGTGTCTGAAGAGGGCTTGGAGGTGGTGTATCCTACAAGTTGGTGCTTGCATAAATCCAACGAGCTGCAAGTTGGTGCTTGCAACAAATCCTTGGAGTTGGTGCTTCACATGGTGGTTTTGTTAAGCTGGACAAGTGTATACAAATGGAGGCAGTTGGTGCTTCCTGCTAGTGGGTGCTATAAAACAATCAAAGGGAGTTGGTGCTTCCTGTGACTAGTGGCCCACAAATAGATTGATGTAATAGAGTAGGTGATCTTATTCTACATTTGATCCGAATTGGATCAATAAAGAACTGTCAAAGAACCATCACTGTATCAGGTCAGGACAAACTTATAAAAACTCCAAAATAGCGATCAAAAACACCCTGAACTAGTGGCAATGGCAGCTAGCATGGAACGACGAGGACCTCGGTCAAAGTGCACTGACCGAGGGCCATGGAGACTGCGTGGGAGGCCGAATTAGCCCTTGGGAGCCCCGGATCGGGAAACAGAGGTGGATTTTGATGCACGATTGGCAAAAAGGGCCAAAATGGAGTAGCCCTGAGCACTCGGTCGCATGGGGAGCTGGAGAACCACTGGCGAAAAGCGAAAAAGAGCTAAAGGACAAGGTGAGACCTGCACTCCAAAAAACCGGTGGTATTGATTAGGGCGCCCTCAAACGGTAAGCAATTTTGGGTGAAAGCGGAGCGATCCCATTCAACAATCGACATGTGGCAAGCAGAGGAGAGAGAAAACCACCGTTGATTGCGCACTAATGGTCGAGCAAGTCAACCGTGCAAAACGTGCGTATGGCATCAGATTTGGAGGCCCCAAATCTAACGGCTGAGATCACGCCGCGATTTTGAAGGATTTGAAGTCCGCTTTAACCACCACGGTGGACGAAGACTTCATCCACGACGTAATTGAAGAATCGAACCAACAAAGCAACTTGGTACCGTTTACAGGAGGACATGTGGTCACTCCCTATAAGCCCGATGATGACGCTGAACAGGGAACTCCAAGCGCAGCTGCAGAAGGCGATTTGACAGAGGAACTGAACAGTCTTGGGCACGAATGGCTTCAAAGCCATGGATAGAGACAGAATACATAGTCACAGAGAGAGAGGGATAGAGAACCCTGAGAGACAGAGAGACCAGAATCCCGAGAGGAGGACGGAACACAAAGAAGAAGACAGTGAAGCAAAAGCAGAAGAAGACAGAGGGCCAAGCTAACTAAAGGCAACATCAAGCACCAGAGAGCTTGAGAGATTCAAGCCATGCCAAAGAGGATCTGTCCGGACTGAGCACCACATTGAGCTCTCTCCATTGTAGACCAAAAGGTCACAGAGCTGGTATGCAACAGAGTCTGTGCACTCTAGTGGCTTGGGGAATCCAAGAACCACCCTGCCAAGCAAATCTGCTTCAGGTGACTCCTAGTGAGCTCTTGTATTGTAATTCTATGCTTAAAAACACAATAAGATAAGGCCACCACTGAAATCTGGACCGGAGATGTAGCCTTGGAGGATAGGGTGAACTCCTGTTGTGGTCACCAACAACACCCCTCTTTATTTGGTATTAGCAATAACACCAAGCAAAGGGGGACCCTTAACAAAAATTCCAAAAAATATTTTTACCAAAATTTTTGTATTTTTACTCCCTAAAGCTATATCGCATCGCGAAGAGAGAGTGAAGCATTTCCTATGCGCGTAAATAAGCTGCGAAGAAGCGACGCGAAATTCATCGCATCGCATGTATTGAAAGCGCCCTTAAATGAGAAACTTAAGGAATCGCCGACGGCCAATATGCGACGTCGCATATTGCAACATCGCATAAGCAGCACACAGTGATTGAATGATAAAACGCGATCTTGCGATCTGCGATCTTGCGATCTGCGATCTTGCGATCTGCGATCTTGCAATCTGCGATCCTGCAATTTGCAATCTGCGATGAATGAGACTATCAATTCCTGTGATGACACTTCTTGACATCGCAATCCTCGATACTGCGATGCGAATCGCAGAAACCACTCATCGCAAAATTTTCTCGACATAGTCTGTAAACCCAAAATTGAGCGCGCACCTTAAGGGAAATTAATGATTGTACGCCAAAATATCCAAGAATGATTGTGTTACGTTTTTCGAAGAGTCAAGTCATTATGCGTGTCATGACTATGCATTCATTAGAACTTAAAGCTTTCATGTCAATCTTTTCGTCGTTTCTCTTTTCCTTTGCGTAAACTGTAAGGCAGCAACTAATATAAATCAATATGCAGGAAACATCTAAGGAAAAGGGGAAAGCGCCAATACTCGGAGAACAGAGAGGAGATGCCTTCACAAATGGATGCCGCATGCAGCAGGACCGCGGATTCCAGAGTATCACTCAACAGACACGGATGAAAATAGACTATCCAAGACTTAGAGTCAAAGGCGCACAAAAGCGGCATGTTTACAAAAGATCCTGTAGCTCAGACTGGGTAAAGCAAAAAGAAAGACGCTAAGGAAGGAAGACGCTTCAGAAAAGCCTGGAACAAAGAACGGAAGCAATCTGCAATACAGAAAATTGTTCAGGCAACGAAATCCCTAACTCATTGAGTCATTCGCACGGCCGGAGACCGAAATAGCAACAGCATAATCAGTTTGAAAGAAATCTGGGTTATACCAAGTATACACACAGCGAATACACCAAGCCAGAGGAAGATTTTCGAAAATATCTTCTAGTTTGTCAGAAAGAGGTGCCAGCTCTTGTTATTTCTACTTTTATCGCTCGAACGAAAGGAGAAGACAACCAGCCGACTCTTCTCAGGCGAACATTGCATTGCTTACAACACTAAAGAGCAGATACAAAAATAGTTAGAAATTAGATTCAATTTTTAGAAATAAATCTGTTTTAGTAGAAGGGCGGTCATTTGAAGCTGTTTCCTAAATTTGTGTAATTAATATTAATTAGTTAGTAGTATTTAACCCTTCTCATGGCATTTGGAGAAGGGTCCGAAAATCTGTCAAAAAACTTGTCCTCAGAACATGCACTTTTGCACCCTCGGAGGGGGCTTTTGATGAATGGATGGATCAAGATTTATCAACGTTTGCATTTAATGTCTGCTACTGATGTTGCACTTCTGTACTCTTAGTAGATATTAGAACAAGTAGAGATAAATCGTTATTGCTTGAAGTTTATGAGTGAAATCAGTCATAAATGTTACTTTTATCTCTTGACCAATTTCTGCTTATATTCTTAGAGTGATATGCAGTTTTAGTTGTTTATATGTTAATGTATGAATGTGTGGGTTACCATTTGGCACTTTTGTACGGTGGAGTCATTTATTTGTGCTTGACATATGAATAACTTATTATGCGATATGCTGTTCACAACTGTTTTGCCTAACTTTTTATGCAGAATGGTTTATCTTAATTGATTTCTATTCTTATGATAGCTGAATGATCTTTATTACCAGTTATTGTTCGAAATCTCTTTAGATCGCATAATAGAAGAAATACACCTCGGGTTAGCGTAGATTAGATGTGTTGTTTTTATTAGATTACAATAGCATAGAGTCAGTTTAGAAGTTCGAATTAAATTAGCTTAAAATACTTCTAGATCAGCATCATCCAACTCTACACACACACACACCCCCTAGATTTGGAAACTGGTCCCATCATCCCCAGTCGGACCCGCTATACCAAACGGACAAGGAGCTGCGAACCAAGTTCCGGACCGGGTGGGTATCCCCCTTATTGTCGACCCGATTTTCGGGGCTTCAACATATTTGGCGCTAGAAGGAGGGCACGAACTATGAATGGCACCTAAATCAAAATCTAAATACCATTCTGAGAGTAAATCACCCTCATCAACTCCCCCGACTTCTCCAGTACGATTAAACTCGGAGTTTGAAGTCGCTCGAGTATCCACCGGTGCTACATACCCTAATATTTCAGACCAACTTATCATTTAACCCCCTGAAATTCAAACTCTGATTCGTAAACTCCAGGGATTCTCTATTTTTAATCAGAGGTCTGATAAATCTCAAAGCAGCGTGACTTCGCAGTACAATCCTGCTCATCCCCTGACCAGATTGAAAAGTGAAAAGTTTGGCATCCAGCCAACTGAACTTCCTCTCCCCACCAGGAAAAGAGCAAGGAAAACACCACCAGAGTCTGACAGTGAGACTCTTTCATCTACTTCGTCCATTTCAACTCCCTCACCACGAAGTCAGCCACCCACATCTTCATTCCAAATCACTCATCCATCTTCCACGGTCCCTCCTCTTCAATAATCAAAGATCATAATATCTTCATCTTCTCAGCATCAGGGATCATCCTCTGCACTTTCATTCACTAGCAACTCAACGATGGCCCAGTCTCCACGGAACAATCCTGGGGCAGTTTTAATGCCTCCACCCCTGAGTCCAATACCAGCCCATCCTGAGAAATGGCTACCCAAATTCAATCCAGAAACAGGCATGCTAGTTGAAGAGCATATTAATAATTTCATGCTTTCTGTTAATCTCAACGGAGTTACCAACGAGGATGCTGTCGTCCGGCTTTTTCCCTATACAATGCAAGGAATAGCCGGGTCATGGTACTTTTCGTTACCTTCCGGGTCTATCACAAGTTGGGACACTTTTCAAAGTCAACTCCTTACCAAGTTCGGTGATGACAGATCAACGACGACGTTGATCAATGACCTATCCAATCTCAAAGCTGAGGCCAAAGAACCCATTAAATATTTCAATTTAAGGTTCAATAAGATCCTCAACAAAATTCCTGCTGCTTCCCAACCCAGCGAGGAAGTAAGATGTGAATGGTATATCACGGCCTTACCATCAAACTTGGCTATCTTCGTAGATAGGGCAAACAAGACGACCTTAGTTGAAAACTTGACAGAGGCGATAGCAGTAGAAAAATGTGTAGTAGCCCTAGAAAAGAAATCTGCGATAGAAGAACGCAAATCTAAGAAAATCTCTTTCAAAGAAGACACCAAGAAGAAACAAATGAAAGATCCTTTCGATTTGGAAGGATTAAAAAAAGTATTAAAGGCCATGTCCAATGAGATGATTGACATAAAAAAACAAGTAGCAGAAACTTCTTCAAAAAAGCCCTATAGAGCTTTTAAAAGAAATCCTCCCATGGATGTGAAACCACCCAATGCTGTCTCAAACGTTGAATCCGAAGAACAAGAAGAAGAAGAGAACATCACTGAAGGGCAGACCGATGATGAAGAAGTTGTGGAACTACAAGGAATGTGGGATTTCATGGTCCTACAAGAAGAAGATCAAGAAGCATTTCCGGTTAGCACACGAAGCAAAAATCAACTTGATCCTCCCCAAACTACCCCTAAACAGAAGGGCGCAAGCCCTGCAACAAAAGATAAGGTCGCAACAAAGAAAACAACCGCTAGAGCGACCCAATCTAGCCCAGTCCAATCAGATCAAGCACCTCCATCAAGAACACTGATAGTGTCGGATGAAATGGAGTATAACATTATCGATGACATGAAAAAGACTAGGGCTAATATCACTCTTTACGAGTTGAGCAAATTGAAACATCAACAGAAAATAATGATGAAAGAATTACATGTCGTGCCTACTACATCTTTACCTACAGCTGTAGCTTCCCACAACATGGGAAGACCTCCAACCAACACGATCAATCAGATTGACCCAAATGACATCGCCTTGATTGGAGGAAGATCGAGATCTCATACTCCCCCTTTTCTTCTCACTTATGAAATTTTCAATAAAAACGTGCACAATTTCTTGGTTGATTCTGGTGCTTCAACAAATATTTTACCCAGATCAATATGTGCCAAATTGAATGTTCAACCACAAAAATCCGCAGTGCGCATAGTTCAGCTTGATCGATCTCAAGTCGAAGTGATTGGTGAACTTAATCAAGTGACCATAAGATTGTCGTCTAACCCGAAGGTATGTCAGGTTATCGACATTCTAGTAGCTGATATCCCTGAATTCTATGGTTTAATTCTTAGCAAGGATTGGTCCGAAAAACTCCACGGATACTTCTCAACCGACTGGTCGCACATGTGGTTACCCTACAATGGTAAACCGAATCAAATAAAGGTTGAACGAGAGTTACACCAAAAGTACATAGTGACGGAATTGGAGGGAGAAAATGAAGCAATAGCATACAACAACAGTATCATAGGCAATTACTCGGTAGATTCTTTCCTCGGCAATTTCAATGATCATATTTCACCTTACTTAGAAAATTCAATTTTGTCCCAAGTTGAAATTTTTTCCCAAACTGATAATTCAAAATGTGTTAATTTTTTAGATAACCCTGTAAATACATCTTTGTTTTTGAAATTATATTTTGATGGCTCCAAATCTAACGAGGGAGCAGGAGCAGGATGCGTTCTGATTAGCCCAGACGGAAATAAGACCATGCTTACGTGCAGACTTGAATTCGATTGCACAAACAATACAGCGGAATACGAGGCCTTAGTACAAGGCCTATACAAAGCAATCGGGTTGAACGTTAAGTACCTTCAAGTCTTTGGAGACTCTGAGATCGTCGTCAAACAGGTACGTAACACCATACATTGCCTATCAGGTCATTTGAAGCACTATCAATCTTTAGTACAAGATCTAACTGCACATTTCATAGCATTCAATATTTCGTCAATCCCAAGACTCCAAAATGCGAGCGCAGACCTGTTAGCTAACGTAGCCTCTAGACTTATTCCCTCCGAATATTTTAGTCCAGATAGATTCTCAATAGAATTAATCTTTAGACCATCCATCCCTGACAACATCACCAACTGGAGAGTATTCAACGACGATCCTGACATTGTAAATTTCCTCACTTCTGAAGGATCCTACTCAAACCAAATAATTGACGAAGACCATCATGATCACTAAATACAACAAAATAGCACTGATAATGCTATACCTAAATCGGTGGTTAAGTTAGAAGACTTATACAATTTGAAAAGTCGGTTTAAAAAGTCTACCAATTCTAAAATTTACAGTTCGACTCTGAACTATAAATTAGTGAACCTAGGAACCAATGAGAAGCCAAAAAACGTTAATCTAGGCCACGACCTAGCTGCTGAAGAAAAATTAGCATATATCTGTCTTCTGGGACAATACAAAAACGTTTTTTCCTGGAATTACGATGAGCTGAAGACATACGACACCTCTATCATTCAACACACTATCCCTATGATTGACAATGAAAAACCTGTCCAGCAGAAACTCAGAAAAATCCACCCCAATTTAGAAAATCAGATAAAAACTGAGCTAAATAAGTTGTTGAGAGCCAGAATAATTTTCCCCGTCAGACATTCCAAATGGGTATCCAATATGGTGCCCGTTAGAAAGAAAAACGGAGATATTAGAATCTGTATCGATTTCCGGAATCTCAACAAAGCCTGTCAAAAAGACAATTTTCCCCTCCCACCTATGGAGAAAATATTACAGGCAGTAGCAGGCTCAGAATTAATGTCTTTTCTGGATGGATTTTCACGATACAATCAAGTGATGGTACACCCCGATGATCAGTTAAAAACCACATTCTGAACTAAATGGGGCACATACGCATATCGGAAGATGCCATTTGGTCTGATCAATGCCGGCGCTACCTTTCAGACAGCCATGGACATCGCATTTAAAGGTTTAGTCAATAAATCTATAGTGATTTACCTGGATGATATAACAGTGTACTCCAAGAAGCGAAGGGACCATCTCAAAGACTTGAAACAAATCTTTCAACGATGTTTAAGGTATGGGATTTCACTTAACCCAAAGAAATCTTTTTTCGCATTAAGTGAAGGGAAATTGCTAGGATTCATAGTGTCAAAATCTGGTATTCACATTGAACCTGACAGAATCAAAGAAATTTCCAAAATATCCATGCCTCATAACAAAAAAGCCATGCAATCTTTCCTTGGTCAAATCAATTTTGTAAAGAGATTTGTCCCAGATTTTTCACGTATTGTTTCTCCTTTGCCAAATATGATAAAAAAGAATTCAAATTTTAAATGGGGTCAAGACGAGCATGAAGCATTCAAATTGATCAAACAAGCCATCATTAACGCTCCATCTTTAGCGACCCCAAATTTTTCAGAATCTTTTATCTTATACACATTTGCCTCAGAGAAATCTTATGCCGCGATTCTAACTCAAGCAAATCAAGAGAAGGCGGAAGCTCCAATCGCATTTTTTAGCTCGAACTTACAAGGTGCTGAACTCAATTATTCAGACGTGGAGAAACAGGCATATGCTGTTTTCAAAGCGATCAAGTATTTCAGACCTTTCTTACTTAAAGCCCATACCAAAGTCGTAGTACCGTTTCCGGCGGTAAGAAACCTCATGATACAGAAGGATGTGGGCGAAAAGAGAGCAAATTGGATTACCGCTTTACAAGAATACGATTTTGAGATCAAGCCAGCAAACATCGTAAGAGGTCAAGGCTTCTGCAAGATGTTAGCTGGAGCATCGCAAATTCTTGAGAACTCATCTGAAGAGGTACATACGTATGAGGTAAGCCTAAACGACGCAGAATCATTATATGTTGACACCATTTATTATCTTAAGAACGGGTATGCTCCATCACACCTGGATCACGCCAAGAAAAGAGCTCTGAGATTGAAAGCTAAACAATACCAGCTCATAAATGATGTTCTGTTTAAAAGGAATTACGATTCCGTGCTTCTTAGGTGTCTTGAGAAAACTGAAGCCGAAAAGGTTTTGCAGGAACTCCACGACAGACCACCAGGCGGACACTATGCTGGAGACGCTACTGCACATAAACTATTACGTGCAGGATATTATTGGCCCACGCTATTCAAAGACTCATACAATTACGCAAGGAAATGCCAAGTCTGCCAGACTGCTGCAGGGAAACAAAAGAAATCGTCCATGCCACTACAGTCGGTTAACATCAAGCAACCATTCAGTCAATGGGGCTTGGACATAATAGGTGAGATCGTTCCTCACTCTTCTAAGCAGCATAGGTATATCCTCACGGCGACTGATTATTTTACTAAATGGGTAGAAGTAGTTCCTCTCAAGACAGCTAATTCTGAAAACATTATTGAATTCATAGATCAATTTATAATCACTAGGTTTGGATTGCCAACGACCTTAATGTTTGATAATGCCTCATACTTTTCTGGAAATACAATGACTGAGTTTGCAATTAAAAGAGGATTTAAACTGAAATATTCTGCCAACTACTATCCACAAGGTAATGGACTGGCTGAATCAACAAATAAGAACCTAATCAGGATTATTAAAAGAATAGTCGACCAAAACCAAAATAATTGGCACAAAGCACTGGTAAATGCTTTATGGGCAGATAGAATTACGAAGAAAGCTTCAATCTGCACTTCTCCCTTTAATTTAGTTTATGGGAAAGAAGTGGTTCTTCCAACTCACTTAGTCATTCCCTCTTTGTCTTTGGTACAATACATCGATGAAGTATCTACTTCCTCCTTACAACTGAGACAAATGGAAATAATCAAATTAGAAGAACAACGAGAACAAGCTAAGAAAATCCATGCTCATCACCAGGCGCTAATAAAATCCTCTTTTGACTCAAGCATAATGACCAGAAAAAACTTTCAGATGGGAGATTTAGTTTTGAAATGGGATAAGGCTCATGAAGAAAAGGGCAAACATATGAAATTTCAGAAGCTGTGGCTTGGTCCTTTTCAGATTGTAGAAGTCATAGGCCCATCGCCGTTTGTGTTGCAAGATTTGGCAGGTAGAAGAGATTCTTTGCCTGTTAATGGACAGATTCTTAAAATATATTTTCCATAGAAGATCATTCTTCTATTTTTGTAAGATAGTTTTAGTTTTTATTTGTTTTTCTCTTTCTTATAAATAAAACCAGTTGTAGATGGTCACTAAAAGGATTTATGAAAGAGCACACCAATCCTCTATTAGATTTTGATTTCGCTTGTACAAGTAGCAAAACTTTTCGAAAAATCTGATTTTTATTATTGAAAAATAGAGTTAACTTTAGCCTAAATATGATGTTAGTTTCAACCTCAAAAACTTTGATGAAAGCAACCTTTGGTAAAAAATTGTTTTATATCAGCACAATGAAAGGTATCAATAATAAAATAAATATTCTCTGTAAAGCTGCTGTTTTCAAACTCTATTATTGTCGTCCAGAGCTTTCTTAAGGAAAAACAATGACTTCCTCCCTGCTAAAGGAAATCGCAGCATTCAGAGGAACAATCCGAGAAAACACTATATCTCAAAGAATAAGAGGTCTCATCACGATCCGGCTTATCATGATCACAGATATTATAACTTGCTGACTTTGCCAAATACTGTCTACCAAAACAGGGCAACGACTCAAGATTATTGCAATCAAAAGACAAGGGGTCTCATCACGAGCCAGCTTGTTCAGCAAAAGTGTAAATCAAGTGAATGACTGTGTCATAATTTGGCCACCAAACCAAGACATTGTTCTTTAGAGAATAAAAAAGGAAAAAGTGTCAAAAAGGTTTTTCTCTGAAATGTTGTAAATAACCTCAAGCAGGATAAATGATCATTGCTGGATAACAGGTAACCCTGTCGAGGCTATGGACGCTTACGGGCAGCAGAGGCTCTACCTACGACAAATGAGCATATTTTAAAAGCCAGTACGTAGAGAAGACCTTATTTTATCTTTAAAAGACCAAGTAATGTCTGGTGCGAATACAGGAACTAAGCCTGAGGAAGCAAACAATTGGAATATGAAAAGGTTGAAACAAAGTATCATTGACAGGATAAGGGGTAATGTACTCTATCTGTCCATAACAAAATTTAGACATACGAAAATTTTTCTGTTTCGGAAATGGAAATTCAATAGAAAAGCAGAGATAACTAGTTCTTCACAGTGAATCGCCATTGTTGTGGTCACAAACAACCCCCATCTTTATTTGGTATTAGCAATAACACCAAGCAAAGGGGCACCCTTAACAAAAAATCCAAAAAATATTTTTATCAAATTTTTTGTATTTTTACTCCCTAAAGCTATATCGCATTGCGAAGAGAGAGTGAAGCATTTCCTATGCGCGTAAATAAGCTGCGAAGAAGCGACGTGAAATTCATCGCATCGCATATATTGAAAGCGCCCTTAAATGAGAAACTTAAGGAATCGCCGACGGCCGATATGCGACGTCGCATATCGAAACATTACATAAGCAGCACACAATGATTGAATGATAAAACGCGATCTTGTGATCTGCGATCTTGCGATCTGCGATCTTGCGATCTGCGATCTTGCGATCTGCGATCTTGCGATCTGCGATCTTGCGATCTGCGATCTTGCGATCTGCGATCTTGCGATCTGCGATCTTGCAATCTGCGATCCTGCGATTTGCGATCTGCGATGAATGAGACTATCAATTCCTGCGATGACACTTCTTGACATCGCAATCCTCGATACTACGATGCGAATCGCAGAAACCACTCATCGCAAAATTTCCTCGACATAGTCTGTAAACCCAAAATTGAGCGCGCACCTTAAGGGAAATTAATGATTGTACGCCAAAATATCCAAGAATGATTGTGTTGCGTTTTTCGAAGAGTCAAGTCATTATGAGTGTCATGACTATGCATTCATTAGAACTTAAAGCTTTCATGTCAATCTTTTCGTTGTTTCTCTTTTCCTTTGCGTAAACTGTAAGGCAGAAACTAATATAAATCAATATGCAGGAAACATCTAAGGAAAAGGGGAAAGCGCCAATACTCAGAGAACAGAGAGGAGATGCCTTCGCAAATGGATGCCGCATGCAGCAGGACTGCGGATTCCAGAGTATCACTCAACAGAAACTGATCAAAATAGACTATCCAAGACTCAGAGTCAAAGGCGCACAAAAGCGGCATGTTTACAAAAGATCCTGAAGCTCAGACTGGGTAAAGCGAAAAGAAAGATGCTAAGGAAGGAAGACGCTTCAGAAAAGCCTGGAACAAAGAACAGAAGCAATCTGCAATACAGAAAATTGTTCAGGCAACGAAATCCCTAACTCATTGAGTCATTCGCACGGCCGAAGACCGAAATAGCAACAACATAATCAGTTTGAAAGAAATCTGGGTTATACCAAGTATACACACAGCGAATACACCAAGCCAGAGGAAGATTTTCGAAAATATCTTCTAGTTTGTTAGAAAGTGGTGCCAGCTCTTGTTATTTCTACTTTTATCGCTCGAATGAAAGGAGAAGACAACCAGCCGACTCTTCTCAGGCGAACATTGCATTGCTTACAGCACTAAGGAGCAGATACAGAAACGGTTACAAATTAGATTCAATTTTTAGAAATAAATCTGTTTTAGTAGAAGGGCGGTCATTTGAAGCCGTTTCCTAAATTTGTGTAATTAAGATTAATTAGTTAGTAGTATTTAACCCTTCTCATGGCATTTGGAGAAGGGTCCGAAAATCTGTCAAAAAACTTGTCCTCAGAACATGCACTTTTGCACCCTCGAAGGGGGTTTTTGATGAATGGATGGATCAAGATTTATCAACGTTTGCATTTAATGTCTGCTACTGATATTGCACTTCTGTACTCTTAGTAGATATTAGAACAAGTAGAGGTAAATCATTATTGCTTGAAGTTTATGAGTGAAATCAGTCATAAATGGTACTTTTATCTCTTGACCAATTTCTGCTTATATTGTTAGAGTGATATGCAGTTTTAGTTGTTTATATGTTAATGTATGAATGTGTGGGTTACCATTTGGCACTTCTGTACAGTGGAGTCATTTATTTGTGCTTGACATATGAATAACTTATTATGCGATACGCTTTTCACAACTGTTTTGCCTAACTTTTTATGCAGAATGGTTTATCTTAATTGATTTCTATTCTTATGATAGCTGAATGATCTTTATTACCAGTTATTGTTCGAAATCTCTTTAGATCGCATAATAGAAGAAATACACCCCGGGTTAGCGTAGATTAGATGTGTTGTTTTTATTAGATTACAATAGCATAGAGTCAGTTTAGAAGTTCGAATTAAATTAGCTTAAAATACTTCTAGATCAGCATCATCCAACTCTACACACACACACACCCCCTAGATTGGGAAACTGGTCCCATCATCCCCAGTCGGACCCGCTATACCAAACGGACAAGGAGCTGCCAACCAAGTTCCGGACCGGGTGGGTATCCCCCTTGTTGTCGACCCGATTTTCGGGGCTTCAACAACTCCTTATTAATTTCTTATGTTCTTGTATTTTCTTATTGTATTTCTCTACCGTCTTTCCATTTCAAATGTCTGTGTATTGGAAATATTATCGATCCGTTGCTTAAATAACACAGAACACACACCAACACGTGAGTCTGTAATACCTTTATTCAATAAATATTTAACTGAGGTCACTCATAGGGTGATTATCAGATCAAGTGGTATGAGAGCTTTAGGCTGTAAGGTTAGACAAGCTTGTGTTGGTTTAGCTGTGAATGCTCACTAGATCAAAGCTCAAATTAGGAGAAGGAGAGTTGGCAAAAACTAATCCTGAAATTGAGTGAGTCTATCCTCAGAAGACAATGTTAGAGGAAGGTTCTGTGGGGCCAGACACTCAATTCTTAGAAAGTTTCCTAGCTATAAAGTCTACGGTAGAAGAAATGTATAGGGACTTTAGAAAGCATAAGATTGAAGATTCATCAGGTTCTAAACAAGATAAAGAAGAAGATGAGTCTCACTTCCATGACCACTGCAAAGGAAAAGGGAAAGAGGAAAGCTTTCTCACACCTCCTAATAGCCCTGTGCATAATAAGAAAGCATCTTTGATCAAGCTAGATGTTAAATTTTATTTTCCTATATATGATGGAGAGCTAAAGGCTGAAAAGTTGGACAATTGGATTAGACAAATTGATTTGTATTGCAGGGTATAGAACATAGACTCAAACAAGAGTAAGATTCAGCTGGCAAGCTTACGCCTAGGAGGCACTGCCTTGGTTTGGTGGGAAGGTAGAACCCAAGCTGATATGAAAAGACATGGTAAGACTATCTCTGTCTGGAGTGAATTTGTTGCTGCAATCAAAAAGCAGCTCTATCCATTGCCCTACATGCAACAATCCATGATGAGTTGACAAACTCTTCGACAGTTGAAAGGTCAAAGTGTGCAAGGGTATACTCAAGAATTTAGAAAGAGAGCATTGATGTTAGGTATCTCATTAGACTCACCAGAGACTCTTTTGAAGTACATTGATGGTCTACACAGCTACATGAGGCATACCATCCTCATGTTTAATCCCACTAGTATAGATGAGGTATCTGTACAAGCTACTCATCTAGAAGCTAGAGGAAAGAATGGAAATCCAGAAGTTGGGGGACCATCCCAACCCACTATAAGCAAGAGAAAGGAGAAAAGAAAGCAGAAGTGAAAAGCAAGGAAGGCTAACACTGCACAGAAAAGCAAAGCTTCATGCATTCAATGTAAAAAGGATGGGCATGATGATGAGCATTGTTGGATTCTGCATCTAGAGCTGAGACCTAAGAAGTCCGAGGGCAAGAAGAAGAAGACTGCTGCAAATATTCAGAAAGATTTGGGGTCAGACTTAGGAGATGAAACAACTATAGCAGCCATAGGTAGAAAAGGTAAGTATTCTGAAGCATCTACTTGTAATTCTGCTCAATCTGTTGTTGATGAAGAAAATCAGAGAAAAAGACATGAGCTTTTCCATATTCTAGTTATTTCCAAAAATCAAAAGATTGATAATTTGTTTGATAGTGGCTCACAAGTAAATTTGATTTCTGAAGCAATTGTAAAGAAATTGGGATTAACAACTACACCTCACAAGAAACCATACCCATTAGGATGGTTGAATGATAAAGCACAACTACAAGTGACTAGACAGTGCAAACTCAAGTTTTCTTTTGGGTCAGCATTTGTAGATGAGGTTGAGTTAGACATAATGCCTCTGGATATATGTGGAATTGTTTTAGGAAGCCCTTACTTGTATGATAGAAAGGCTATCTTTTATAGAGCCGAGAACAAGTATCTACTTGTTAAAGATGGAATCGAATACTTTGTAAGAGCTCACAAGCTCAAGAATAATTATACTCTCATAAACTCAGGGTAGATGAAAAGAATGATAAATTCATGCAAACAATTCTTACTGATGGTTATAAAGGAAAATGAACCTGATAAAAGCAATGCATTTGAGGGTTGTAATATTGAACAACAAGCTGACATAGAAAAGGTCGTTTCAGAGTATGATGTCTTGTTTCAAGAACCTAAAGGTCTGCCACCCAAAAAGGGAATAGTACATGATATTATTTTGTAGCAAGATGTTCCATTGCCTAACATTGGGATTTACAGGTTGTCTACTTTACAGAATGCTGAAATCAAGAAGCAGGTGCAGGAGTTGCTCGAGAAGGGCTTCATCAGGCCTAGCACATCACCATGTGGGTCACCAATTGTTTTGGTGAGAAAGAAAGAATGGCTCGTGGAGAATGTGCATTGATTATCGAGCACTGAATAAGATAACAATAAAAAATTATTATCCCCTTCCTCGCATAGATGATCTCTTAGATCAACTGAAGGAAGCTGTTTATTTCACCAAGTTGGATTTGCACAGTGGATACCATCAGGTCAGGGTTGCAGAGCAAGATGCATGGAAGACTGCTTTCAAAACAAAGCAGGGATTGTATGAATGGCTGGTTATGCCTTTTGGCTTGACCAATTCTCCTGCTACTTTCATGAGATTAATGAATGATGTACTCAGACCTTTTCTTGATGATTTTGTTATAGTGTACCTGGATGACATTCTAATTTTTAGTAAAACGTGGGAAGAACATTGAAAGCATGTTAAGCAGACATTACATGTTTTGAAAAGAGAAAAAATTTATGTTAAACTCTCAAAATGTGAATTTGGTAAAACATCTCTAAACTACTTGGGTCATATAGTAGGGGGAGGTGAATTGAAAATAGATCCCTCTAAAGTGGTAGTCATTGTGAACTGGCCTAAACCCAGGTCTGCTACAGAAGTGAGAAGCTTCTTAGGAGCAACACAACATTGGAGGAAGTTCATTTCTAACTTTTCCTCAATTGTAGCTCCCTTACATGCTTTAAGAGGATTGAATAAGGTGTTTCAGTGGGGAGGAAAACATCAGAAAGCCTTCGACACCTTGAAAGAAAAGATTAGTACATAACCTGTACTAGCATTGCTAGATCTACAAAGACCATTTGAGATCCAAATTGATGCTAGTGACTATGCCATGGGAGCAGTGTTGACACAACACAGTAAACCCATATGTTATCATTCCGAGACTTTTAATCCTGCAGTAGTTAACTATCCTACATATGATAAAGAATTGTATGCATTAGTTCAGAGTGTGAAAAAGTGGAAACATTACTTAATGGGCAAAGAGACAATAATACATACTGATCATCAACCACTTCAATATCTACACTCCCAAACTAAGTTGCAGCAATCAATACATTACAGATGGATGGGGTTTCTACAATAGTTTGATTTAGTCATCAGATATAAAAAGGGCATACATAACAAGGTTGCAGACATGTTATCTAGACCCATTATAAATGCATCTACCATACTTAAGCATAATTCTGTACTACATGAAAGCTACATTGAACAATGTGCTCGGGATATGGACTTTAAAGATGTATATGCAACTTTGAGTCAAGGCAAAAGAGTAGAAGAATTGGACTATCACATGAAGGACCGACTCTTATATCATTGTGGGAAAATCTGCATTCCACAAACTGAGAGGATAAAGATAATTAGGGAAGCACACACTTCTCTGATATCAGGTCACTTTGGGGTAAGTAAAACAGTTGCACAGCTGCAAAGGTTTTGTTATTGGCTGAAAATGAATGAGATAATTTCTAGATATGTAAGAGGGTGTGCTATGTGTGCTAAAAGCAAGCCCAGTAATAGAAAACTAGGCTTGTACACTCCCTTACCAGTACCTTCTCACCCTTGGGAAAGTGTTTCCATGGATTTTGTTGGAGAACTGCCTAAATATAGGAAAGGTCATGATTATCTATATGTTGTTGTGGATAGATTCAGCAAAATGTGTATTTTGATATCTTGTAATAAACAGATTACAGCTGAACAGACTGAAAAATTGTTCTTTGAACATGTATGGGATCATTCTGGATTACCGACTTCCATTGTATCTGATCGAGACACCCGATTTGTGGGGCAGTTTTGGTCTAGTTTGTGGGAACTAATGGACACCAAACTAAAGAAAAGCACAACTTTTCATCCACAAAAAGATGGCTAGATAGAAGTAGTAAACATGACAGTGATCCAGTTACTGAGAGGATATTGTAGCAAACATCCTAAGCTTGGGATGAACACTTGTGTTATGTGCAGTATGCTTACAAAAGAGCAAACCACTCTTCTACACAGAGATCTCCTTTCGAGACCTATTTTGGTTTCACACCAAGGTCTCCTTTGGATTTTGTCTTTGGTAAAGATACCATGGTTAATGGACACAGTGATGTGGACAGGGCAACTAGGTTCATTGAATAGATCCAGGAGATCCACCAGGTAGTGTTGGCATTTTGGCACAGGTGTGGCGCTTTGATACAGGTGTTGTCCTTGATGGCAACTCTCTTTGATGACAGATCTCCGTTCAGACTACAGAATAAAGAGAAATCTCATATACGCCGGTTTATCAAGTCCAAGTTGCGTATACACGCAGTCTATATGCATACTAAGTCGCGTATACGCAGGTTATATATATACGGAGGCGCGTATGCACACAGATATATGAACAGAAAAGGGCGTATATGTCGGGAAGCTTCCCTTTGGTCCATGGTAGTTAGTCCTCGGTACTTGAGCCTATGTATTTGGACCAAAATATCTCGACAGACGTGTTGATCCCTAGTTTCTAAGTTGATGGTATTGGATTTCTATGGTTTGGCCCTTGGTATTGAGCAAGGCCTAAGGCTATATAAGGAGGAGAAGATCATTAGGCAAATCATCTTTGAAAAGGCTTGAATATCTGAAAAAGAAAGAGATCTGGTATGCAGGTTCTGGGTTGCTTGATCTAAGCTAAGGAGAGATCACTTCGGTTGATGGAAGACTAGATCTAAGGATAGATCGGGATCTAATGATTTGAAATGCACTATTATGATATGGTTGATTATGCGTATTTCTAGATCTACATACTGACGCAATGCTATGTTCTGGGTCTAACTGATGTCTGGTACAGCTGCAAGTTGAGAGAATTTATTTTTAGATCTGTACGCAGGTTGGCTTCGGTAAAAGCGCGTGTATACGCGGGATTCTCTCATTGAAGTAGCGTATATATTTTGGAGCTTGATTTTTTTGAGTTACAGTTGGGTCTGACTGTTATTGCAGAGTTCTGTAGTCTGCTCTGTGTTCTGGTAACTGGTGTTTGACAGGGTTTCAGTGGTTCAGTGATTGATGATGCTATTGGATGTTTTGTGCTTCAATGATTTGTTGTGAAAGTTGAATGAATTGTGGTATTCAGTTTTGTAACGTTGTGCTTCAGGAATATCCAGTCTGAAAATGTATGAAAGGTGGTACCTGAAAGAAAGAAGATTGTAGGCCAGCACCTACGTACTAGTATCTTGGCTAGTACAAGAGCAAAGGGGGTTGGAGCTCCCTTCCAAGGAAGTTTGGAGAACGAGAGAAGGTTGTAGCCTTCTGCAGGTTGTAGCCTGCGTACTGGTATAAGGCTGCACCAGTACAAAATGATTGTAAACTGAAGTTTCATATTAAAGAAAGATAGAGATGACTTGCAGCAGGTGGTTTTCACCCACATTGGGTTTCCACCTTATATCATGGTGTTCATGTGTGTGGTTTTTGTGTGATCTGTTCTACTGCATCTGTTTACTCTTAATATGGTGAATAATGTCCTTATGCACTTAACTGAAGATAAATTGACTGAATTATAAGATTTCTGGTTATACGCTGTTTTCCTTAGACACAGTTGCGTGTACACGCTGGTTCACTTAACAAAAGTAGCGTATATGTTTCTGAACATTGAAAAAGTTTTATAGTTCTGATAATACTGATTCACCCCCCCTCTCAGTATTATTTCCAACAATTGGTATCGGAGCAGGTCCTTCAGAGAAGCTTGACCGCTTGAAGGTAGATCGATCATCATGAGTAACTACGAGAAAGAAGCATCAATCAGGCCACCGGTTTTTGATGGGACAAACTTCAATTATTGGAAGGTAAGAGTTACTGCATATCTTCAATCTCTTGGTACAGAAGTTTGGAACATCGTAGAAACAGGCTACACTTTTCCTTCAGCTACTCCTACAGATCCAGCCGAGAAAAAGAAATATGAAACAAATGCGAAAGCAGTCAATACTCTATTGGGATGCATCTCTCATTCAGAATTCATGAAGGTAATGCACTATAAATCTGCAAAAGAAATATGGGACAAAATGGTCACGAGCTATGAAGGAGACGATCAGGTAAAGCGTGCTAAACTTCAAACTCTCAGGATTAAGTATGAGACTCTCAAAATGTATAATGATGAAAGTGTGGCTAACTACTTCCTTAGGGTAGATGAGATTGTCAATTGCATGCAAAACTTGGGTGAATAAATAAAAGAGGCTATTGTGGTTGTAAAGATTCTAAGATCTTTGTCCCCCAAGTTTGAATCTAAAGTATCTGCCATAGAAGAAAAGGAAAATTTGCAAATTCTTACTATGTCTCAGCTTCACGGAATTCTAACCGCTTATGAAATGAGAAAGGGAGGTCCATCAGACAGAAGAGAAGTTGCCTTCAAGGCTTCAGGCAAAGAAGATTATTATGAAGCAAGTCACCCGCCAGAAGATGAAGAAGAGGAATCAAATTTCGTCAGAAATCTTCAAAGGGGTTCTGGAAGGTTCAGAGGTAAGTTACCTTTTAAATGCTTTGCTTGTGGAAGAGTAGGTCATTATGCTGCCAAATGTCCTCACAAAGATAAGAATGACAAGGGAAAGGAACCTGTTAAATGGAACAAGAAACAATATGAAAAGAAGAAAAGCTACTACACTCATGAAGATAGTGATGGATTTTCAAATAGTGATGAAGATGAACAAGGTAATAGATATAAACTTTTAATGGCTTTTGAAGATGATGACTACATGGATGCTATAGATGTAGAAGGCTTTTATGACGAAATGAAAGATCTCAAAGTTTGTTTAGAAGAGAAGAGTGCTATTATTGATTCTCTACAATGTCAACTAGCTGAAAAGGAAAAACATCTTGAAAAATTGGAATGTGAGATTGTCTGTCTTAGAAAGGAGATTGAGAAAACCAAAGCAATTAATCTTAAGTTTGTTAAAGGATCTGAAACCTTGGATGAGATTATCAATGTGCAGCGATCTCCTCTGATCAAGACAGGTCTTGGATATAATGGAGAAACATCTCAAGCCTCTACCTCTAAAAGTTGTCTTGATGCAGCAAGGAAAAGAGAGCAAAGGCCAAATAAAAGTCATCAGGTGAATCAGAGACAGTTTACCTCAAGAACAAATAAAGACCATCAAGAAATTCGGGGACAAACTGCCTTAAACAGAAGCTACAATCAGCCACAGGTAAAATCTTCCCAATTTGCTCCAAGAATGAACAGAAGCTACAATCGGTTGGATGATAGATCTGATTATCGCAGAAGTTTCTTTAATGGCCAATGCTTTTCTTGCCATAACTTCGGTCACAAAGCAGCTCAATGTGTTGCCTACAAAACGATCATGACTAGAGAAGCTCAAAAGCAAGGGAGAATGACTGAAACCATGAAAAGGACTTATAACAACTTTTCGGTTCTTGAAAATGAAGTTGAATGCTCTATTTGTAATAACTTTGGTCATGAAGACTCTGAATGCAGGAGCAGGTTCCGGGAGACAACTCAGAAGGAACAAACCTCAAATGTTAGAACATGGAGAATAAAAGAATCACAACCAGAAAGATGTGGGATAGCCTTTTATGCAGAAGGTCAAGAAAGTCTATGGTACATTGACAGCGGATGTTCGAAGCATATGACAGGGGACAAAGAAAAGCTTGAGTCATATACCGCATTAGAAAAGGGGAAGAAAGTTTCTTTCGGGAACGATATCTCTGCAGCCATAAAAGGAAAAGGTGTTGCTCCGTTGAAAGAGGAGGTCAAAGCAGGAAATGTTTTATATGTTGATGGATTGAAGCATAATCTTCTCAGTGTCAGTCAGATGTGCGATCAAGGAACGGAGGTAATATTTAGATCAAATGGATGTTGTGTTCGTGATCTTGATACAGGTAAAACAGTGATCAAAGGAAGAAGGACTCCAAATAATCTATATATCTTTGAGGAAAGACAACAATGCTACTTAAGCAAGGATGATGAACATTGGCTATGGCATCGGAGGTTGGGGCATCTAAGCTTTTCACAAATAAGGAAAGCATGCAAATATCAGGCAGTTCGTGGTCTTCCAGATATCAAAATTCCAGACAATACCATATGCAAATCTTGTCAATTTGGAAAGCAAACCAGAACTAACTTTCCAGAGAAGGAAGGATCAGCTAGCATGCCTCTCGAGCTAGTCCATACAGATGTATGTGGTCCATTTAGGAAGAGGACACCTCGAGGAGAAGAATATCTGATATTATTCATTGATGATTTCTCCAGATTTGTTTGGTTAGGGCTCATGAAGCACAAAGATGAAGCATTCGAAAAATTCAAATCCTTCAAAGCCTTGGTTGAAAATGAATCAGGACACAAAATTAAGTGCCTCAGATCTGACAGAGGTGGGGAGTTTACCTCAAACGAATTTTTCGATTTCTGTGAAGAACATGGGATAAGAAGAGAATTCTCTACAGCTACAACTCCTCAGCAAAATGGGGTTGTGGAAAGAATGAACAGAACAATCCAACAAATGGCTCGTGCTATGCTTGATGAATCAGGTACTCCCGAAACCTTCTGGGGTGAAGCTGCACATGCTGCGGTTATTATTCTTAACAAAACAAATGTTCGAGTAAACAGCACTCAAACACCTCATGAGCTCTGGAGTGGTGAGACTCCTTCGGTGAAGCACTTCAAAATCTTTGGGAGCAAATGTTATATTAAAAATACTAATGAGAAACTTGGCAAACTTGAACCAAGAGCAGATGAGGGCATTCTTCTTGGTTATTCTCCACATAGCAAAGCATACAAGTGCTACAATAAAAGACTTGGCAAAATTGTTGACAGCATTGATGTAGTGGTTGATGAGAAGGGATATATTCCTAGGCAAGTTCATCATGAAGACATTGAAGAAGATGAAGGCTACCCTCAAAGACGAAATGATGAAGAAGAAGAACCTCAAGAAGAAGAAGAACCTCAAGAAGAACCAGAGGAGCAGACAAGAATAGAAGAGAAGACTCCATCCAGATATGTTCAAAAGAATCATCCGAAATCTCAGATTGTGGGGCAGAAAGAAGCAGGAGTACAAACAAGAAGGACACTTGCAGAAGCTTCAAGCTATTTGGCATTACTCTCCTCCACTGAACCACAAAATGTGAAAGAGGCATGCAAAGATGAATGTTGGGTCAAAGCAATGGATGAAGAACTTGAGCAGATCGAAAAGAACAACACTTGGGAATTAGTTCCTAGACCAAAAGATAAAAATGTAATAGGAACAAAATGGGTCTTCAAGAATAAATTGAATGAAAATGGAGAAGTAATTAGGAACAAGGCCAGACTTGTTTGTAAAGGGTATGCACAGCAAGAAGGAATAGATTTTGAAGAGACCTTTGCTCCTGTGGCAAGACTTGAGGCTATCCGAATGTTCCTTGCTCTCTCAAGCTTTCAAAACTTCAAGGTATTTCAAATGGATGTGAAATCAGCCTTTCTGAATGGAGACTTAGAAGAAGAAGTATATATTGAGCAGCCAGATGGTTTCATTCTTGGGAATGATCCAAACCTTGTATGCAGATTGAAAAAGGCTCTCTATGGACTCAAACAAGCTCCAAGGGCTTGGTACTATCGGTTGGACAAATATCTTCACCAACAAGGCTTTTCAAAAGGATCAGCAGATAGCAATCTCTATATAAAAGTTGAAAATAACAAATTGCTAATTCTTGTTGTTTATGTAGATGATATTATCTTTGGCAGCAATGAAGAGACTATGAGTCAAAACTTTGCCTCGGTTATGCAGAAAGAATTCGAAATGTCACTACTTGGAGAATTGACATATTTTCTTGGATTGCAAATTCAACAAAATAAAGGAGGTATCTTCTTGTCTCAAACCAAATACCTCAAGCAGATCTTGAAGAAGTATGGCATGGAAGAGTCAAAGCCAGTATGTACACCCATTGTTACAGGATGCAGCCTCAGTGCAAATGATGAATCAGCAGCAGTTCACCAACCCACTTATAGATCCATGATTGGGAGTTTGCTCTATTTGACAGGTACCCGACCAGATATTACACATGCAGTAGGAATTGTTGGAAGATTTCAAGCCAACCCAAAGGAAACTCATCTTCAGGCAGTCAAAAGAATCTTCAAGTATCTTCAAGGGACCCAAAACTATGGCTTATGGTATCCTAGAAATACAGATCTCACTCTTCATGCTTACACAGATGCAGATTGGGCTGGAAGTGTGGATGATAGGAAAAGCACAAGTGGTGGTGCTTTCTTCATGGGTTCCAGATTAGTATCTTGGTTCAGCAAGAAACAGAGTTCGATTGCCTTATCTACAGCTGAAGCAGAATATGTGGCTGCGGCATCTTGTTGCACACAACTTCTTTGGATGATGCAGACCTTGCAGGACTTTCAAATCACTTGCACTCCGCCAGTCTCTATCTTATGTGATAATACAAGTGCAATCAGCATTTCAAAGAATCCAGTCATGCACTCAAAGACCAAGCACATACCCAATCAAGTACCATTTTCTTCGGGAACAAGTGCTTGAGCAGAAGGTCAAGTTGGAGTATGTTCCTTCTAAGGAACAAGTTGCTGATATTCTCACAAAACCACTGCCCAGGGAAACTTTTGAATATCTCAGACAAAAGCTGGGAGTAGTTGATGCTTCATCTTGCTGTTGAAGCTTGTCTGTTCTACAGAAAAATTGGTATACACAAGTTACGTAAGGGATATACGCGTATATACGCCGATTTCTGCTGGGAAAGTCGCGTGTGTTGTGTACGCTTGTTTCAGAGAGTATATCCGCGTACATACGCTGGTTTGTGCAGGATAAATCGCGTATATGGAGTTCTGAACAACAAGGGCAAACTCTGGTTTGAAAAGGTCTGAGATGGGTATGTCAGAATCCTTCAGACACAGTTTCAGGGGGTGCAGCAGGCACAGGTTCAGGGGGAGCAGCTTAAAAGTCTCATAAAGCATTGTTGGCATTTAGATGTTTTGGTTGTTGGTTTCAGGAGAAGGAGCTCAGAAAGAAATCCTGGTTGCTGATCTAAAAGATGTTTATCAGATGCTGCTGGTGACTTTCATAAGTCTTGGTCTAGATCTGTTGTCTCTATGTCATGTATCTCTTTTGTGATATCTCTTTTATGGTGTCAAGGTCATGTAACGGCCTATGTTGGTTTCCCCACTATGCCTGGGATGAATGATGTAATATAATTGGTTGTTTCTGATGTGTCCCCTCTTGGTAGGGAGTATGGATGTACGTATTGAGTCTTTTGGTGATAGGAAGGTTCCTTATGGTGTATAAGTCTTGGTTCTTGTTGAAGACCATCTTTTGCAGATCTGGCCTACAGTCAGGGGGAGCATGATTCAGCACAGCCAAGCAGAGGTATCAGCATGTACTCAGGGGGAGCACAGCCCTTTGCCCTTGATGACAAAGGGGGAGAATGATTCTAAGGATCTTGAGGTTGCCATCAAGTCCAAAGGGGGAGATTGTTGGCATTTTGGCACAGGTGTGGCGCTTTGATACAGGTGTTGTCCTTGATGGCAACTCTCTTTGATGACAGATCTCCGTTCAGACTACAGAATAAAGAGAAATCTCATATACGCCGGTTTATCAAGTCCAAGTTGCGTTTACACGCAGTCTATATGCATACTAAGTCGCGTATACGCAGGTTATATATATACGGAGGCGCGTATGCACGCAGATATATGAACAGAAAAGGGCGTATATGTCGGGAAGCTTCCCTTTGGTCCATGGTAGTTAGTCCTCGGTACTTGAGCCTATGTATTTGGACCAAAATATCTCGACAGACGTGTTGATCCCTAGTTTCTAAGTTGATGGTATTGGATTTCTATGGTTTGGCCCTTGGTATTGAGCAAGGCCTAAGGCTATATAAGGAGGAGAAGATCATTAGGCAAATCATCTTTGAAAAGGCTTGAATATCTGAAAAAGAAAGAGATCTGGTATGCAGGTTCTGGGTTGCTTGATCTAAGCTAAGGAGAGATCACTTCGGTTGATGGAAGACTAGATCTAAGGATAGATCGGGATCTAATGATTTGAAATGCACTATTATGATATGGTTGATTATGCGTATTTCTAGATCTGCATACTGACGCAATGCTATGTTCTGGGTCTAACTGATGTCTGGTACAGCTGCAAGTTGAGAGAATTTATTTTTAGATCTGTACGCAGGTTGGCTTCGGTAAAAGCGCGTGTATACGCGGGTTTCTCTCATTGAAGTAGCGTATATATTTTGGAGCTTGATTTTTTTGAGTTACAGTTGGGTCTGACTGTTATTGCAGAGTTCTGTAGTCTGCTCTGTGTTCTGGTAACTGGTGTTTGACAGGGTTTTAGTGGTTCAGTGATTGATGATGCTATTGGATGTTTTGTGCTTCAATGATTTGTTGTGAAAGTTGAATGAATTGTGGTCTTCAGTTTTGTAACGTTGTGCTTCAGGAATATCCAGTCTGAAAATGTATGAAAGGTGGTACCTGAAAGAAAGAAGATTGTAGGCCAGCACCTACGTACTAGTATCTTGGCTAGTACAAGAGCAAAGGGGGTTGGAGCTCCCTTCCAAGGAAGTTTGGAGAATGAGAGAAGGTTGTAGCCTTCTGCAGGTTGTAGCCTGCGTACTGGTATAAGGCTGCACCAGTACAAAATGATTGTAAACTGAAGTTTCATATTAAAGAAAGATAGAGACGACTTGCAGCAGGTGGTTTTCACCCACATTGGGTTTCCACCTTATATCATGGTGTTCATGTGTGTGGTTTTTGTGTGATTTGTTCTACTGCATCTGTTTACTCTTAATATGGTGAATAATGTCCTTATGCACTTAACTGAAGATAAACTGACTGAATTATAAGATTTCTGGTTATACGCTGTTTTCCTTAGACACAGTTGCGTGTACACGCTGGTTCACTTAACAAAAGTAGCGTATATGTTTCTGAACATTGAAAAAGTTTTATAGTTCTGATAATACTGATTCACCCCCCCTCTCAGTATTATTTCCAACAGGCAGTACAGGAATAGCTGGAAAAGAGCCAAGCCAGATACAAGGCCAGGCATGATAAGCATCAGATGGAGCATAGTTTTCAAGTTGGTGACCAAGTCTGGCTGTATATCAGCAAGGACAGGATGCAAGGTAAAGATAAAAATATAAAGCCTATCAGGTATGGACCCTTTAGGATACTTGAGAAGATTGGTGAAAATGCTTTTCACCTTGATCTACCAGCTTACATGCACATCTACTTAGTCATAAATGCAGATTGCTTGAGATTGTTTGAACCTTCAATGATTGAGGACCCTGAAGAGAAAAGTCAATTGCCTTCTATTGATGACCTACTACCTAAATATCTTAATGAGTTGCAGGAAGACACAGTTCTAGATAGGAAGGTGAGGACGACGTGCAGGGGAAATGTTGAGTACCTCAGGATTGGGCTTAAAGGTTCAAAGCCGAGTAGTACAAAGTGGATTGAGATTGGACAAGTGAGAAAGCAATACCCTCACTTAGTCGATGCTTAAAAACCAACTTTTGGTGGTCCAAAATCTTTTTCAGTGGGAAGGCTGTGATCTGAATTGGATCCATAAAGAACTGTCAAAGAACCATGACTGTATCAGGTCGGGACAAACTTCTAAAGATCCCAAAACAGCAATCAAAAACACCCTGAACCAGAGGTAATGGAAGCCAGCGTGGAACGACGAGGACCTCGATCAAAGCACGCTGACTAAGGCCCATGGAGACTGAGCGGGAGGCTAAATTAGCCCCTGGGAGCCCCAGATCGGGAAACAGAGGTGGATTTTGATGCACGATTAGCGCTTCGCTGGGCGAAAAGGGCCGAAATGGTGTAGCCCCGAGCACTCGGTCGTGTGGGGAGCCAATGAACTGTGGGCGAAAAGCGAAAAAGAGCTAAAGGACAAGGCGGGACCCGTGCTCCGAAAAACCAACAGTATTGATCGGGGCGCCCTCAAACGGTAAGCAGTTTTGGGTGAAAGCGGAGCGATCCCATTCAACGATTAATGCGTGGCAAGTGAAGGAGAGAGAAAACCACCGTTGATCACGCACTAATGATCGAGCAAGTCAATCGAGCGAAACTTCCGTATGGTGTCGGATCTGGAGGCCCTAGATCTAACGGCTAAGATCACTCCCGATGGGGGAAGCGGAATCAATGAAGGAATAAGCCGCAATTTCGAAGGATTTGAAGTCTGCTTTGACCACCACGGTGGAGGAAGACTTCATCCACGACGTAACTGAAGAATCAAACCAACGAAGCAGGCTGGCGACGTTTATAGGAGGACATGTGGCCACTCCCTATAAGCTCGATGATGACGCAGAATAGGGAACTCCAAGTGCAGCTGCAGAAGGCGATTTGACAGAGGAACTGAACAGTCTTGGGCACGAATGGCTTCAAAGCCATGGATAGAGATAGAATACATAGTCACAAAGAGAGAGGGACAGAGAACCCCAAGAGATAGAGAGACCAGAATCCCGAGAGGAGGATGAAACATAGAGGAGAAGAGAGTGAAGAAAAAGCAGAAGAAGGCAGAGGTTGAGCTGACCAAAGGCAGCATCAAGCACCAGAGAGCTTGAGAGATTCAAGCCATCCCAGAGAGGATCTATCCAAACTGAGCACCACATTGGGATCTCTCCATTGTAGACCAGAAGGTCACAGAGCTGGTAGGAAACAGAGTCTGTGCACTCCAGTGGCTTGGGGAATCCAAGAACCACCTTGCCAAGCAAATCTGCTTCAGGTGACTCCTAGTGAGCTCCTGTATTGTAATTCTCTACTTAAAGACACAATAAGATAATGGCACCATTGAAAGCTAGACCAGAGATGTAGCCGTGGAGGATAGGGTGAACTCCTTATTAATTTCTTGTGTTCTTGTATTTTCTTACTGTATTTCTCTCCTATCTTTCCATTTCAAATGTCTGTGTATTGGCAATCTGATCGATCTGTTGTTTAAATAACATATAACACACACCATCACATGAGTCTGTAATACCTTTATTCAATAAATCTTTAACTGAGGTCACTCATAGGGTGATTATCAGATCAACATCAATAACAACAACAAGCTTTGGTTGGTTTTTCCAAAAAAAAATTCCACGTAAAACCTCTGTGTCTCATGTGTTTGTTTCTCATGATGTGTATTCTTGTGTTGGTTGATATGGATGTTGTTATGGTTGTTAATGGTTTCTCGCATATAATGGATTCTGAGTTTCAATGAGGAAATATAAATTGGCATAAAATTTAAAATTAGCCTTCATACTGATTCACCCTCCCTGTCAGTATTATCATTGTTTCCAAAAATTGGTATCAGAGCCAAGTTCCTTCAGGAACAACTTAATCGCTAAAAGGTAGATCAAAGGAAAACAATGGATAATCAGATTTTTCTAAGAGTAGAAGGAGTTCCATTTTTAAATGGATTAGACAATTATCTCTGGATATTACAATGGAAGCCTACTTGATGATAGCTAATGAATAGATTTGGTTGTCTATGATATATGGAGAGAGGAATGAGTTCAATACAGAAGCCAAGGAAATCATCATGAAAGGGTTTTGCAAGCTAGATGCTAATAAAGTGAGGCATTATGAGTCAACAAAGGAAATGATGGACATATTACAATGTCCGTATGGAAAATACTACAATGTGGCTCAAGAGAATGCCAAAGAACCTTGTTGCTCAAGCAGTGAACTAGAACATGTAGTTGTTTAGGATAAGAAAAAAAGAAAGAAAAAGGAGAAGGCATCTAAAAGGAAAGATGCTCAAATGATTGAAGATATTTCTTCCTATGAGAAAACTGTTGATATTCACTGCAAAGATGGTGAAGAAGTGGTCATGGATGAGAATCCCTACTACTCAGAAGGTAATCTATTGCTTTGTGATAAATATAAAGAAATAGGTAATCCATTATCTATATGTTCATGTGAATCACTTGAAGATCGAGATAACCATACATATAGTAGTAGTAATGAAGATAGACCCACTTTAGTAGCAATAGAAAATGAGGGATCCTCTAAAGAAGAAGAAATTATATCCCTTGAAGAGAATAGGGGTATCACTGGAAGTGATGAAGATGGCATACTCCTTAGACCAATGGAAGATTTCATGGACACAAAGATGGTTCCAAACCTTTGTGGTAGCTCAACTAGCACCTCTGATAGTGGAGAAAATGATCTAAATGAAATGATCTACTTTAGAAAGAAGTCAATCTTTTCTCTAAAGGATATCAAGGAACTATCAGAGGAAAATCTCAAGAAAGAGGAGAAATTAAAAATTTATGAGCTTGAGAAAGAAAAGTTGAGCAAAACGATAGTTGATCTAAATTCTCAAGAAGAAGAGGCTAGTATACTGAATGGTATGATTACTAATCAGCTAAGTGATAGAGAAGCTTACTGTGAGAGACTACAAAGTGAGGTAGTTTCATTGAGACATGACTTAGAAAAGTCAAATAAAGAGCTGTCTCAATATTAGAAGCTCGAGGAGAGTAGAAAGGCATTGGATGAGAATGTTATTGAGAAAAGATCCCCTCTCATCAAGGCTGGTTTGGGTTTCAAAGAAGAACCAAGATCCAAGAAGGAAAAGGTCGGAAGGTCAATCACCCATGTAAGGGGAGTTGGAAATTCCAACAAAAACAGAGGAAAAGAAGTTTTTGAACTTTAGCAGAAAAAAGGAAAGAAGTAGCGACAAGGGAAGATAACGCAACAACATTATGATAAGAATAAACAACGAGGAGAGCATCAAAAGAAAGATAATCAACAACAAGAAGGAATGGAGGGAAGTAATGAAAAATGCCAAGGAAGGCATATGAAGAACCAAAAATGGTCCTTTCCCCATCAAGGATAAATCCTTCAAGGTAAAGGTTTCTTCAACTCTCAAAATCCCTTTTATTTGTATTGTTTTTCTTGCAATAATTTTGGACATAAAGCCATGAACTGTAGATGACATGCAAGGAAACAAGTTGTGTTGGGTAGCAACAATCCAAGAATTAAACAAGAGGCCTAGAAAAGGTGTGTTTGCAGTATTAGAGGCAGTAACAAGAATTTTTCCAGATATGGTAATTCCTTTGCCCCACTAAGCCATATCGAATGCTACAATTGTGGAAATCTTGGGCATAAGAGAGAAAGCTGCAAATATGAGAAGAAAAAGCATGCTTCTCAGCATATGCATGTAAATTTTGTAGCTTGGGATTTGAAGATAAAAATGAACAAAATAGCAAAGGATTATGAGTTTGTCTTCAGTGCTCAACATCAAAAGGACTTGCAGAATAAAGGAAGGAGATAGTTCTTTGTAGTGTCTAGTTGCAAACAGCGCAAGCCTCAAGTGAAGAATGGAAGCGGAAACCCAATTACCATTCTCTTATAAACAAAGAGAAATGAAGCAATTGGATTTGGGTTAAGAAAGAAGACTTGAAGGAGAAGTTCCCTCTAGCTATGTGTAGCAAAAATAAAGCCTAAACATGGGAAAATAATAGGCTAGATGATAATTCCTCTATCAGGACTTGACCATTGAAGGCTTGGAAGAAGAAAGAGGATGATCAGCTCAGGGGGAGTAGACAATTTGTTTCTCTTTAGTAAAAGAAGAGAATGGCCTCAAGGGAGGCTGAATAAGTTAGATGTAGGAAGCTAGAAAGAATAGATAAAAAGGTGCATCTAATTGTTGAAGGTACTGTTAAGTCCCCTTACTGATTATAGTGATAAATTTGTTTGTTTTGAATGTATCAACATTGAAAGAGAGAGGAGAATTGCAACAACCATAATTTTATAGGGAGTACACAAAAAAAAAAATTTGTTGTGAAAAAATGAGTTTTAGTAGAAGTGTGGGATGACAAGAAGCTCACTATCAAGTTAGGTCCATAGGATTAGTCCCCACATAGAAGCAAGGAAGTGGTTGTAGGAGATCTGAGAGCATTGGATCATGGGGATATTGTTTAGTAAGTAGTATCATACAATGATCATCAGCCTCAAGAAGAAATATTGCTCAGGAAATGAAAGGTTTTCACCTTGGGTGAAATACCCTTATTTCATTTAATTTGTGAGTTTGATTATGCCTAGCAGTCTTGTGTTCATGAAACACAATTGGTACAAGATTTGCATGTCCCTTAACCTTTAATTGGTATCATTATGTCAATTGGAAGTATTGGGTTCAGGTGGAGAAACCTTTTTGTGCAAATGAGCATTTCTTTTGAGAAAGAGATATAAGAGTTTTCCTGGTACATTGTCCAATTTGTATCAAATGTTTGGTGCAATTGGTATTATTTAAGTAGCAGTCCATATTTGGAGTAGTATGATCTCAGGGGGAGAAGAAGTGATTGAGAAGATTAGGAGGAGTGAGCATAGATTATGAAGTAGTTGCAGTGAAGAGCAAGCTGAAATGCATTGCTAATGATTGGTATTTTCAAAAGAAAAAAAACCATGAGCAATTTAATTGGTATCAGTTTCCTTTTAAATAATACAAAAGATGCATTGGAAAGAGAGTATTCAGCCAACAACCATAAGGTGTAAAAAACCAGAGTTAGACAAATCATAGAATGTATATGTTCAGGGGGAGCATATCACATATTTCCATTTTATAGAGCAGCAACAATGATTAGTCCTCAAGAGAAGTATGCTGATTAGAAAGCACATCAGTAGCTAGGCCGTCGTCATTGACAATTGATGATTGCATGGGGAGAAAGAAGTAACTTGTAGGCCCTTTTCCATTGATTTCAAAGAGGGGTAGAATTATTGGAGAAGTTGTGATGGTCCGTGCAAAGGAGAGAAATCTATTGGTGGCTCATGCAAGAGAAGTGTGGAAGCAGCATGAGGATTGGCCATCAAAGTGAAGTGACAAGGTTGAGGTGTTGCCATTAATGGCAAAGGTATTGTTGGATAGTTGGCATCGATGTCAAAAGCCATGCTGGGAGGTCAAGTTGGGCGGTTGGAATTTCTTGACAGTTAGAAAGTGTGTTGGCATTGATGTAAACTAGACCAACATGGAGGTCTGTGACAACAGATTGTAGGTTTGATTTCCACTAGGCTAGATGTGATGGAAGGATATGTGTTAAGCTCAGGGGGAGTCCTATAGTTGCTGCAGCCTCTGGTACAGAATCACCATAGTAGCAACCTTATTGAAGAAGCCATAAAATGATGACTATGGTGGTTGGGAGTCCTAGAATTTGGAGGAGGTTCCACCCTAAGAGATTAGCTTAGATACTCTTGGAAATGACACAGTTGGTTAGTGCTCTGAAATATTTCTCCAATGGTATGTGGAAGCTTGAAAAATTCCTCCAAAGAGCAAGTTCTAGGCAGAAGAAGAAGAGCCAAGGTGGAAAGAATGGCAGAGAGTTTGTAGTCATTTTTTAGGTAGAAAATGGGATCAAATCCTAGATCATAACTTCTCCTCTAGAAAGTGCTCTGAAAGTGCTTTCCAATGGTATGTGGAAGTATGAAAATGGCCTCCTAGATCACGATTTATTCCTAGCCAAAGTTTGGTGACTTAAGCCATGATAACAATGTTAAAATGTGATCGGAGGAAGGAATATTGGAACCTCAGAACTTCGTAACCTCAATGAAATTATTTTTCATAAAAGTTTCGATCCAAGAAAAAGGAAGGAATATGTGAGGACCTCGACGATTTATTTCCTCTGTGACTTATTTAAAAGAGACCTAAAAGGAGCAGTAACCATCGAGAACCGATTCTCAGAATGTTGGATATCAGAGAAGGCTTAAAGCATTGGAACTTGATATTGGAAGGCTCAGAGCATCGAGACCGAATATAGGAAGGAATGGAATACATCATATAGGACATAATTTTGAAGGCTTGGAGTTTCGGGAGTCGATTCTCGGAACCCAATATCGAAAAGGATGGAATATCAGACCTTGACAGTTTATTTCCTCGATGGTTTATTCAAAAGGAACCCGATATAGAAAGGGTTGAGCTTGAAGAACATTGGATGAATGAATTCTTTAAAAGTGTCAAGGTTGTGAGGAAATAACAATAACAAAGGAATCCATTGAAAAACCAAGGACCGAGGAGCCCTATTAGTGTCGGTATCTTCACCCCTGCATCAGTGATCAAATTCTCTTGTTGCATTGCATGTCAGGTGTCTCACTCGATCAGCTGCATTTCATTAGGGTCATGGATCATCTGATGGTAGTGGCATATTATACATTTTCCCTCATGTTCTTTACCTACCGGTTAATTTTCATACATCTAGATCATCTGCATCATTTTTTGTCTTTAAATCTGCAAAAATCGTTTTTAGGGTTTTGGGTCTCATTAGGTCTAGCATTTCATCAAGAAGGTCTTCAAAACACTCAATAATGGTCAGCAGGCGCATGAGGAGGTCAAATAAAGTCTCAGCAACAATAATTTCCACAATCACATGCTTAGTGATTGATTTTTCCTCAAAACCCTGTTTTGAGGAAAAACAGAGTTTTTTGTGTTTCATGTACTAAAATCTTATGTAATTTCATTTTTCCATATGTAATAATTTCAGAGGCAGCCCTGGTCACCTTGCCAAGCCTCTACAACTCCACCACCTACAAAACAAACAAAAATTCAAAGCGTTCAATCCATCAAAGGCAAAAGTAAAGCAAACTGCCCAAAACAAAGTTTTAAAAAGCAAATGAAAGTCAAACATTAGCAAAGTGGGTTTTCTTGAGTGAAAAATTAAAAGCCATTGCTATATAAAGTATATTCATATCAAAGAGGTTCATTTGAATGCAAAAAGTGAAGGAGAGCAAGTCCATGTATGTTTTCAAGAGCCAATGGAGCGATTTTGAGTTTAAAGGGTGAAAATTGCAGGCGCGACGCACCTGGGCGTGGGCGCGGCGCACTCATCCAGCACGACGCACTAGGCAGTAGTTTCTAGTGTATTTTTACAAGGGGCGTGAC
Source organism: Pinus tabuliformis (assembly GCA_031772625.1). Lineage (NCBI taxonomy): Eukaryota > Viridiplantae > Streptophyta > Pinopsida > Pinales > Pinaceae > Pinus > Pinus tabuliformis. The sequence goes on from CM062812.1 coordinate 294,016,134, forward strand.
GCACCGAGGAAGCGCGGCACACTTGTGAGGTGGCGCGGCGCACAGGTCTACAAGGCCCGAATTCGCTCACAGCTTCCTCCAAAATAAAAAAATCGCTAACTCCTCAATTATCCAAGTAATTTAACACTCCTTCATGGCCAATGAATGAGTTTGTCTTAGGGTTTATGGTGATTCAATAGGGAAAAAATTGAAACCCTAGCTCCTTGTATTGCTTGTTAAAAAAAACACTGCCTAGGGTTTACAAATTTGTATTTTTGCTGCTAAATTCCACTCCTATCATTTTGACTCCCTCACTCCCTCACTTCATTTTTTCCCTCCCTTTTCATTCATATTTACCCACTCCCTATTCCTCATATCCCTAAGACTACTTACCCTAATAACTAATCTCATTACCCCAAACCCTAATTGCTATCCCTAAAACCTAGACATTATTCCCTAAACCCTTTCATTCCCCAAAAAGCCTACAAACAACATTCCCAAACCCCTCAATGCATTCCCTCCATAGTCCCTCATCAAATCATATCTTTGGCAGTAAAAGCCTATTTACATTATAAAATCTATTCATACTCATCTAAGAAAACTCAAACATTGGCAAACATGGAGTTAGATTCTTCCTATGACATAAATGAGGAAACAGTTAGTGACTCTTCTAGATAAATTCATGCACCAAGGAGACCTCATAAGAGTGGAAAACATAACCGGGAGGAGCCTACTTCACTTGCCGAGCTGTTGGCCTGTCCTCTTCCTGTCACTTACTTCCAGTATGAATATTGTTATCAATTTTGTGAGATGGTGGAAAGGGTCAAATACCACCATGAGCTGGCCAGACTATTTGTGCTTCATCTTCACAATGGTCAGGTCAATTTGGCAGGTGTGACATTCACCTTGACACCTGAGACTATAGCTCAAGCAACCGGTATTCCGAATGTAGGTGAACAATGGAATAAGGGGCAGCTGGTTGACAGAGATCATTATGAGCCTTATATCAAGGCTGGTTTTCAGAGACATGTCAGTAGAGTCTTCCCATTCAAGTACCTACAGGACACATATGCTCCCTTGATGAAACTCATAATTAAATATTTCAGCCGCGAGGGCAGATTTTCTTGTCTGTACAGATATCATATCAGATTGTTGATGCACTTTACTAGGGTGAGGATCATGAACCTCCTGTTAGTGTCGGTATCTTCATCCCTCCGTCAGAGATCAAATCCTCTTGTTACATTGCATATTAAGTGTCCCACCCAGTCAGCTGCATTCCATTAGGCGCATGGTTCATCTGATGGTAGTGGCTTCTCCTACAGTTTCCCTCATGTCATTTACCTGCTGGCTCATGTTTATTTATAAAAAATTGTATACAGTCACCTTTTTGTCTTAAAGATTGCAGAAGTATTTTCTAGGGTTTCATTGTCATTTAGGTCTAGGGTTTCATTAGGGTTTCATCAAAATGGGTTTTAAAAAGTCCAATAATAACCAGCAGGCACATGAGGAGGTCCCAGCATCAATAAATTTCATGATCAAGTGTTCAGATATGTGTTTCTTTTGAGGAAAAACAGGGTATCTTTAGATTTTATTGTACAAATTCATGTAATTTTTATTTCCTTCATATGTAAATTACTTCACCTGCAACCCTGGTCACTTTTCCTAGCCTCAATAGCTCCAATCCCTTGCAAAGCAAACAAGACATAGGTCATTCAGTTCATCACAAGCAAATAAAGTGAAAAAGCTCAAAAACAGAGTTATAAAAATAAAGTCATTTTCCAAACATTGTAAAGTGGGTTTTATGAACCAAAAAATTAAAAGCTCCTTGTATATAAGTTATTTCTTCCATTGAAAGGTTCATTTGCATTTCAAAGACAAAGTTGGGCAAAGCAAAGTCGTGTTGGTGAGCAAGCAAGAGAAATCGGTGAAAAATTTCCCCAAGACAGAGGTGTGGCACATTGGGCAGGTGGCGCGACGCACATAGCAGGCGCGGCGCATTGGGCTGCGATTTCCAGTGTTAAACTGAATGGACGTGACGCATACATAGGGTGAGGCACGTTGGGTTTGATGCGCGGCGCATAGATCCAGCAAGCTAGAAATCTTCAGCAACTTCTCTGAAACGCCAAAATCACCAAAATCTTCCAGTGTATAAGTAAGTACCATTCTCCTCTTGGCTAGAGAAAGATTTTACTACACAATTTATGGTGGTTGTCTTATGGTGATTGTTTAAAAAGAAATCAAACCCTATCTCTTGAAATCTCTCAAAGGAAATTGCTACCTAGGGTTTGTATTGACTATTTAGCCACTAAGTCCACCTTTCTACTCCCTCACTCCATTTTCCCTCATTTCCCTATTCCCTAAACTCACATATCCCTAAATTCACATATCCCATATCCCTGATTCCCATTTCCCAAAACCCCAAATACAAATTCCCAAACCCTAGTCCTATACCAAAAGCTCCCAAATTACTCTCTAATTCCCTGTTCGCTTAACTAAACCCTATCCCATTTGTCCATAAATCCCTCATTGTTTCCACCCTCCACAATCCATCATATCACTTTTCCCTTGGTGGCAAAAGTAAAAAAACATCACAATCACTTACTTCTCATCAAGGCAGCTCCAAGACAGCTCACCCGCTAGCAGAGATGGCATCTGATCCCTCATATGATTATGAAGAGGAGACACACAGTGACTAACCTACAGAGGTACATGCACCCAGGAGGCCTCATAGAGGTGGCAAACATATTCGAGAAGAACCAACCACTCTTGCTGAGTTACAGGCCTGACCTCTTGCCATCACTTGTTTTCAGCACTAGTCCTGCTATGAATTTTGTGAGAAGGTTGCTAGCATTTAGTTTCATCATGAGTTGGCTCGTTTGTTTGTATTGCATTTACATGATGGTCAAGCCACTCTAGCTAGTGTCATTTTCACATTAACACCAGAATCTATTTCACTAGCAACCGGTATTCCTAACATTGGAGAGCAATGGAACAAGAGGCAACAAATTGACCGGCAACATTATGAACCATACATCAAACCCGGTTATTTGAGACAACTCAGGAGAGTTTTTCCTTTTCGATACCTCAAAGATTAATATGCTCCTTTAATGAAACTGATCATGAAGTATTTCAGCTGTGAGGGCCGATTTTCCCATTTATATGCTTATCATATCAGACTGCTAATGCATTTTACCAGGGTGAGGATGATGAACCTCCCCTACTTCATGTGCCGAAACATTGAGAAGATGACCACCCTAGTACAACACAAGACTCCTCAGCAGCAGTTCAACAGTATATATCATTTTGCTCTCATTAAAATTGTGGTCATCCATCAGCTTGGCTTACAGGGCATCACTTGGGAGGACTTCATTTCTTGTGAGTTTTTCACAGCTCCTCAGGGACCTTCAGAGACTGTACATGAGACAGGTGGACCTTCATATCAGCATGAGGGCCATGAGACACAAACCGCTAGTATGCTGGTGTTTATCACTTATCAGAAGGGCACTAGATAGTTGTTCGCAGCAGCTAAGTGAGTATTATATCCACCCAGGGTGGAAGGGTTCTCACTTCCGCCATCAGCACAAAAAGTTCAGGACAAAGGCAAGAGGCCGCTACAGGATGAAGGACCATCAGGTGAGCGGGAGACTGATTTCATTCTCATTGAGGGTGATGATATGGATATGGGCCCGCAAAGCACAAATCTCAAAGAAGTCATTCAAGAGTAGTAGGCAGACATCAATACCTTATCCCTCAACTTGGAAAGGGATAAATGGACAATACAGTACTTGGAGCAAATAAATAACCGGTTTGAAGATCAGCAAGTGATTATGGAGTTGCAAAACGTTCAGGAGAATCGCCAAGCTGCACAAAGGAGGGGGGTGGAGCTCACTTCACTTGAGCAAGAAGTTAATGCCGATCGAGAGTCATGGCTTGAAAGAGCCAATATCCACTTGGAGAGGAGGTTATAAAATTCCATCAATGAAAAGAATATGCTGAGAAACATGGCATATCATTATTTGTCAAGGAATATAGTGTGCCAAGCTAGAATTAGGAGCTTGAAGGCAAAATTGAAGAGAGCATCAAGGAGGCAAAAGGAGCATGAAGGACTTCAGATATTGGCTAAGGCTTCCTTGGCCCAACACAATGTTTGATGAAGAAGACCTAGCCAAAATTTCAAAAAATTTGGGGCAATGTTTGCATTTTTGGAAATTTTGGCACAAAAAACAGGATTTTCTACTCTATGCGCCGCGCCACCCGGCGCTTGCTTTTGATAGCAGCCTCCAAATGATAAAAACTTAGAATTTTTGGATTTGGCATGAAAAAACATGCTTTCCCACCAATGCCAAGAAATTTGGACAGGTGTTGAGCCCTCAAAAAGGTCAAAAACACTCAAAAAATGACCTCACTGCCCCTATTTTGACACACAGGAAGCAGCGTTGGGAGAACTGAATTTTGGGAGGGGAAAATGGAGGCAAAATTGGAAAATTCTACCTGGGTTGGAAAGTAGACAGGTAGACCTTTCCAACAAGCACACTTGGAACGAATTTGGACACCGGGAAGGCCTTCCAAAGTGGCTCGAAACAGGCGCTACGCATAGAGAATCAGGCGCGACGCATAGAGGAAATTTGGCCTAGTTTGACCATGAATGCTCTGTTTTTCGCCCAGCTTTTGCCAGTTTGACTTTTTCACATGCTTAGTGTCAAATTTGTGATGTAATTTAATATCCATTGATGGATCATGATGTAAATATGTCAAATTTTCACTTATGGAGGTAGATTCATCTGTTAAAAAGTTATTTGAAACTAAATGAATCAGTTCCCTTGTTTCTAGAGGCATGCTGTTCTATTGCCTGATTTCTAGTTCTCAGTTTAGAATTAGTTGAAACAGCTCCTAAACATGTGAGCTCGACCCCTAGAGGCTAGGATGAGCTATGGTTTGTCTATATCATGTTGTTTTTCAGTCATTAGCATGGTTGGACTTTTGAGAAAGCCTTGAGCTTCATTGTACACTCATATCAGCATTTTGGCTAAGGAATTGAGACCAGGATTTGCAGCACTCTTTGGGATCCCTGTGGAATTTTGTTTTGGTACAATGATTTTCTTTGTAATTGTGAATTTACTTATGTGTTATGTATGACATTATCTATCTTGTTTCTTCCTAACTAAATAAAAAAAGAGTGTAAGTAGAATCCATTGAAATTGCAGTGCTCTACTTGAGGTTTGCTTTAGTTTCTTGATGTTTTCAGCTGTTTGGAGAGGATCCATGGTTTCTCTTGCCCTCTTCAACTCCTCACCTGTCTAATCCCTCCATCTCATTCGATTTGAAGTGCCAAAATCAATTGTCTACCTTGCCCCATTGAGATCTCTGCAAGACTGAGCCTCATTCCCCGCACCCAAAATCTGCCTTTCCATTAGAGCAAACAAAAACATCATTTTATCCAATCAAATTCTTTGCACATATACCTAGCCTAAGATCAGTAGTTAAATCAGTCATATCTCAAGCCCTTAGTGATCATAATTTGCTGAGATTGACCTAGAGAGAGCCCTCTCCCGACCTGGTAGGGCTAGCTACCAGGTTAAGCATGGTTTGATGTTGGTCCTGGATCCTACCTTTCTCAGCCTGAGGTAGATTTAGGCACTAACATAGTGGCGACCATACTGGGGAAGAGATTGTTTGTTTTTTAGTGTTATTCATTTTATAAACTACAGACAGAGTCTGAAGATTAGCCAGGTAGCCTTCGAAATGCTTTTGCTTTGCATTAGCGCAAGTAGATAAACGCTACTTCAGTCAATCTCCGGTCTAGTTTTATAAACGAAATATCTAACCTGCAAATCACCCCAGTACATCTCATAATTCTAAGCTTTTGGATGATAAGTTTAGGATTTGATAGGCTGAACAAGTTGTTAATGTCCATTTGATTTCTTGGAAATAATAGCACACTGGCTTCCAGAAGACATACCAGAGAAAATCCAGACCCTGATCCCCTTACTGTGTACGAAAATCCCAACCTTATTCTGAGAATCCTTCGCCCAGGAAGTTCTATGATTCCCGTGTTCAAATCTCATTCATGTCCTATTGCCTTTGAGTATCTCGAGGATCTTGAGTTTGATGAGCAGTTCGAGTTGTCTTTGTTTGAAACCAAATCTGAAAGCGTTGTTGCTTCAACTGCCTTAAATCCAGAATTTGTTAGAAATCTTGAAACTGAAAGGGCCAATAAATCTATTGACGATTATATCTTGAATCAGCTCTAGACTTTAATTGTGGCTTCTAATATTGCTGATTCCATAGAGACTGCATCTGCAACCCTTGCGTCATCTGCAATCTCGTCTAGCTCAAAAATTCCCACCGAATTGCCTTTCATTCCCACCATCCCTGTGCCGCCTACTGTCTTGGATAAAAAATCTGCAGTAGTGTCGCCTTCGTCCACTCCTTCTACTCGTCAAACATCCAAGATTGCTTCACCTCCACACACACCTCCTCATACACCCCATACATCAGCTCCACCCACTCCCCCAACATCCCTAAGACCGATTGCAAATCCACCAAGAGCAATGGCTGCTCGTTTTGCACCCCTCGTGCTGCCTCAAAATTTGGATGATATGCCCGTTGATTATCAAAGTAAAATTACATTGTTTGACGGCACCCCTCACAGTGTTACAGCTCAACAACATGTGGATAGGATGACATATTTCTTTAACCTCCATGAAATTGATGCAGAAAAGGTAACCATGAGACTGTTTGAACAAACCTTTGGTGGTGAAGTGAGGAAATGGTTCAGAGCTTTGCCGGCTGCAAGTATCACTACATTGGCTAATCTGCAGAGACAATTCGTGGATCACTAGGAAGTGAAGAAAAATCCTCTTCAAATCGTTTACAAATATGAGAACATCAAGCGTAATGTTGGTGAGTCTGTTCAAGATTACTGTATTAGATTCAATTCAGTTTACAATGCAATTCCTGATCATATAAAGCCACCTATGGGGCTGGCCTTGATTAAGTTTCTGGACGGTTTTGATACTGATATGGCCTATCAATTAAAAGAGAGAGATTTGGACACTTTGGAAGACATGCAGAAAATTGGAGTCAGCATTGAAGCTAATCTCCTTGCCAAGAGAGCTAGAGCAAAGGCTAAGAAGAAGGTAACAATAAAGGAAGAGGTTTTCACTTCAGATCAAGTGCTTCGGAAGATGGAGAAGATGTTCGACAGATTGAAAATTGAAAAATCTGAACCACAAGTCAGAAATCCTAACTTCGGTGGCCAACAGTAGCCATAATTTAGGATAAAACAAAGAGAGTAGCGAGCACAAGATCAAGCAGCGTAGCAGCAGGTGAAGACACCCTTGCAGCAGAATTTTGTACATGGCCCGGAATCAGATGAGGAGGAGAATGTAATTGGTGAAGAGGACCATTTCTTTACGCCCGATGATATGCCAATTTTCATCACTGAAGATGAGGAGTACTCCGAGAATTCAACTGAACAGAGGGATGAAAATTTCATTCTAGCAAATGAAACAGTTCTTGAGGAAGAGTCCGATGAATACCAAAGAGGATACATGAATGCTTTGTCAGCTCAGCAGCGACAATATTCACTCCAAAGTAGAGATGTGCCCATAAATCCAATTCAGAAAAGGAAGGAGGCAGCAGCGTCAAAGAATGATCCTCCCAATGTGTAGAAAAAGGGAAAAGAGACAACTGATCCTAACACCAACAAAATGCCATCAGCAAGTGAAAGACCCAATCAACCAAATGTGTCAAAGGAGAAAATGGAAAAGAAGGATGTTTCAATGAAAGAGGTAGAAAAAGTCTCAATTTTTAACTTGGAAAATGAAATTGCTAAGTTAAAAATATCCATTCCTTTGACTGAGTTGATGAAGAACAACAATTATAAAGGTCAGGTGTCTAAAATTTTCAATTTAGATCCATCATCTGACATGGTAAACGTGGAGGACGATAGTCTCGAGCTGATCTTTGGGCTAGCATTGGAAGGTCAGTCTCAAGATAGTGATGTCGCTCCTTTTTATATCAGTCTCAGGGTGCATGACTTTGTGTTACATAATGCTATGTTTGATTCCGGAGCCTCTTATAATCTTATGCCTAGGGCTATCATGGAGAAATTGGGATTGGATATCACTAGAAAATATCATGACCTTTACTCTTTCGATTCCGGTAGAGTAAGGTGCATTGGTCTTATCAAGGATTGGTGGTCAGTTTGGATCAGATTCTGGCTAAAAATGTTTTGATGGATGTGGTGGTCACGGATATACCTCCTAGATTTGGCATGCTTCTTTCCAGATCTTAAGGAGCAAAGATTAAAGGGACAATGCAACTTGATTTCTCCTATGCTACCATTCCCATCTTCGGTTAGATGAGGAAACTATACCGGGAACAAAAAATGAAGTACATGATCTCTAGCAAGGAGAAGATGGTAAATCATCCAATCAACTATGTACATACTGATTTAGAATCATTTGTTTTGTATTCAGATAGCTTTAATGATGTAAATAGCCAAGTAGTTGAAGTACAAGACATTCTCGAGATCATTGAAAATTTCAGAGAAGTCTTAAGGCAAGAAAGGCAAAGATTTGATAGTACCGCTAAGAAATCAACCTCCCAACAATAGCAACATATGGATGGACAACAAGGAAAAGAAATAGAATTTCAACATTTGGAAGAGGATGAAGCAGGCCTATGGAGCATGGATTTTGATGGCGCGGTAGGAAGGGAAGGTGCTGGAATTGGTATTTGGATACACAGCCCTGTTTTCGCCCCAAACAATGTGCCAAGCAATGTAAGGGTCTGTTCTTATAAACTAGCTTTTGATTGTTCAAATAATGAGGCTGAATATGAAGCTTTAATTGCTGGTTTGAAAGTTCTTAGTAAATTGAATGCTAAGAGGATTTCAGTGTATGGAAACTCCGAGTTATTTATCAAGCAGGTGAAAGGGGAATACCAAGCTAAGAATCCTTGAATGCGGGCCTACCACAATACGGTGTTGGATATCCTGAAAGTATTTTCTGATTATACTTTAACATGTGTTCCCTGTGCTCAGAATGTCATTGCAGATTCACTTGCAACAACAGCAAGTAATTTGAAAATTCTGATGAATTCAAACAACAAGTTTGAGATTCACGTGAAGCATCACCCAGCTGTCCCTGACAATCAAAGGTATTGGCAAGTGTTTCAAGATGATGATGAGATCGATGAATTTCTGCAAAATAAAGGTAAGTTCAAAGACACTTCTATTGATGTGGAGTACGATGATGGTGAAGCGGATATAGAAGTCAATCAAATGGAATTTTTGCAGCTCAAAGACAACATCATTCCTAAAGGTCTAATACCTTTAGAGGAGCTGTTCGATCAGGATGATGTGGCCCGGAAACTGAGCTTGCTGCCAACCGAGAAAGGAGTTGAGGATGTGAACATTGGATCAACTGAAAATCCTAAGATGGTGAAATTGTCAAAGGCATTGCCTCCACAGGTAAAAGCAAAGTATATCAGTTTGTTATCCTCTTTTACTGATGTATTTGCTTGGGATTATTCAGATTTGAAGGCATATGACACAAGCATAATTCAACATGTCATCCCAATCAAGCCAAATCAAAAGCCTTTTCGTCAGAAGCTAAGAAGAATAAATCCAAAGTTGTTGCCCTCAATCAAGAAGGAAGTGAATCGGTTGTATAAAGCTGGTATCATAGTCCCCATAAGATTTTCAGATTGGATTTCAAACTTGGTGCCCGTCCGCAAGAAAACAGGTGAGATCCGGTTATGCATTGATTTTGAAATTTGAACAAAGTATCCTTGAAAGACAACTATCCATTGCCTAAGATGCATCACATACTTTAGAGAGTACTTGGAGCATCCGACAAGTCGCTACTCGATGGTTATTTGGGTTATAACCAAATTCTAGTCCATGAGGATGATAGAGACAAAACAACATTCACCACTCCATGGGGAACTTTTCATTATGTGAAGATGCCTTTTGGATTGAAAAATGCTTGTGCAACCTTTCAGCGGGTGATGGATATCACATTTGCTAATGAAAAAGATGTCTTTCTAGTTGTTTATCTTGATGACTTGACCATTTTCTCTAATTCAGATGAAGAGCACCTCTATCATTTGAATATTGTGTTTCAGTGGTGTAGAAAGTATGGCATCTCTCTCAATCCAAAGAAATGTTTGTTCGCCATGGATGAAGGCAAGCTTCTCGGGCATATTATCTCAAAGGAGGACATTTGCATTGATCCAGCTTGGGTGGAGGCCATACAAAATATTGATTTCCCACGAAGTAAGAAAGAAATCCAATCCTTCAATGGTAAGATAAATTTCTTACGTCGCTTTGTGCCCAATCTTGCAGAACATTTAAGAGAAATCACAAACATGCTCAAAAAATATAGTGTGGTAAGGTGGACTAAGGAAGCAGTTAAGTCTTTCAATTTGGTGAAATTAGCTCTTTCTTCAGCTCTGGTTTTGATCAGCCTGGACTATACTCAGGATTTTATTTTGTTTTCATTTGCCTCGGGTCATACTATGGTAGTGGTCTTGATGCATAAAAGAGACCGGCTTGAGAAACCAATTGCCTTTTTAGCAGAACCATAAGGGATGCAGCATCAAAATACAATATAATTGAAAAACAGGCCCTTGCTTTGGTAAAAGCATTGAAAGATTTTTGGGTTTATATTTTGCATTCTCACATCCTCGCTTATGTCCCTAACACTGATGTTAAGGATGTCCTAGTGCAAATATATCCGGAAGGGAGAAGAGGTAAATGGATTGCTGCCTTGCTGGAGTATGACGTGGAAATCAAACCGACAAAGCTCATTAAAGGACAGGGCCTGGCTAAACTAATGGCTGAGTCAAATTTGCATGCCTTGGACATTAATCTAATTGCTGCTATGTCCGAGGAAGATGAAGAGAATTTGCCCTCTCCGGTATCAGAAATTTTCCTTCTTTCTCCTTGGTATTCGGACATTGTTTATGTACTCCAAAATTTGTCATCACCACTAGGAATGGCTAAGAACAAAAGTAGGACACTGAAATTTGTTGGCATTATGAGACAAGTGTTGTCCTTGATGGCAAACTACACTGATGACAAATCAGAATGCAGAAGGTCAGCAGCAAGGAATTGATGATCAGACTATAAGAAGAAGAGAAAATTCATATACGCAGGGTCATCAAGCCCAAGTCGCGTGTACACGCAGGTTGGCTTCATTAAAAGCGCGTGTATGTGGAAAACTCATTTTGGTCCGTGGCGGTTATTCCTTGGAAGTTGTGCCTATGGTTTTGGACCTTGGTGTCTCGACGGACGTGTTGATCCCTAGTTTTGAAGCTGTTGGTATTGGATTTCTATGGTTTTGGCTCTTGGTATTGAACAAGGCCTAAGGCTATATAAGGAGAAGAAGATCATTAGGCAAAAGTATCTGAAAAAGCCTTGAATATCTGATGAAGTATTAGATCCAGTATGCAGGTTATTGGTTGATGATGTATTGCTTGATCTGAGCTAAGGAGAGATCTCATCTGTTGACGGAGAACAAGATCTAAGGAGAGATCGGGATCAAATGGTTTGAAATGAACTATCTTTATATGGTTGATTATGCGTATTTCTAGATCTACATACTGACGCAATGTTATGTTCTGGGTATAACTGAAATCTGGTATAGCTGCAAGTTATGAAAAATTATTTTTAGATCTGTACGCAGGTTGTCTTCGGTAAAACCGCGTGTATACGCGGGTTTCCTTCATTGTAGTAGCATATATCTTTTGGAGCTTGATTTTTGGGTTGCAGCTGGATCTGACTGTTATTGCAGAGTTCTGTAGTCTGCTCTGTGTTCTGGTGACTGGGTTTGACAGGGTATCAGTGGTTCAGTGATTCAGAGATTGTTGATGCAAGTATTGGTTGTTTTGTAATCTGCTATGAAAGTTGAATGAATTGTGGTCTTCAGATTATAATGTTGTGCTTCAGGAATATCCAGTCTGAAAATGTATGAAAAGTGGTACCTGAAGGAAAGAAGATTGTAGGCCTGCACCTACGTACTAGTATCTTAGCTAGTACAAGAGCAAAGGGGGTTGGAGCTCCCTTCCAAGGAAGTTTGGAGAACGAGAGAGGGTTGTAGCCCTCTGCAGGTTGTAGCCTGCGTACTGGTATAAGGCTGCACCAGTACAAAAGATTGTAAACTGAAGCTCTTATTAAAGAAAGATAGAGACAACTTGCAGCAGGTGGTTTTCACCCACATTGGGTTTCCACCTTATATCATGCTGTTCATGTGTGTGGCTTTTGTGTGATAATCTGTTATACTACATCTGTTTACTTTTAATATGGTTAATAATGTCCTGATGCATTTACTGAAGATAAACTAACTGAATCATAAGTTTTCTGGTTATACGCTGGTTTCCTTAGACACAGTAGCGTGTACACGCTGGTTCACTTAACTGAAGTCGCGTATATGTTTCAGAGTATTTGAAAAGTTTTATTGATCTAATAATACTGATTCACCCCCCCTCTCAGTATTATTTCCAACAATTGGTATCAGAGCAGGTCCTTCAGAGAAGCTTGATCGCTTGAAGGAAGATCATTCATCATGAGCAACTACGAGAAAGAAGCATCAATCAGGCCACCGGTTTTTGATGGGACAAACTTCAATTATTGGAAGGTAAGAGTTACTGCCTATCTTCAATCTCTTGGTACAGAAGTTTGGGACATCGTAGAGACAGGCTACACTTTTCCTTCAGCTACTCCTACAGATCCAGCCGAGAAAAAGAAGTATGAAACAAATGCGAAAGCAGTCAGTACTCTATTAGGATGTATATCCCAATCGGAATTCATAAAGGTAATGCACTATAAATCCGCAAAAGAAATATGGGACAAAATTATCATGAGCTATGAAGGAGACGAACAGGTAAAGCGTGCTAAACTTCAAACTCTTAGGATTAAGTATGAGACTCTCAGAATGTATAATGATGAAAGTGTGGCTAACTATTTCCTTAGGGTAGATGAGATTGTTAATTGCATGAAAAATTTGGGTGAAGAAATAAGAGAGGCGATTGTGGTTGAAAAGGTTCTAAGATCATTGTCCCCCAAATTTGAATCTAAAGTGTCTGCAATAGAAGAAAAGGAAAATCTACAAATTCTTACTATGTCTCAGCTTCACGGAATTCTAACTGCTTATGAAATGAGAAAAGGAGGTCCATCAGACAGAAGAGAGGCTGCTTTCAAGGCTTCAGGCAAAGAAGATTATTATGAGACAAGTCACATGCCAGAAGATGAAGAAGAAGAATCAAATTTCGTCAGAAATCTTCAAAGGGGTTCTGGAAGGTTCAGAGGTAAGTTACCTTTTAAATGTTTTGCTTGTGGAAGAGTAGGTCATTATGCTGCCAAATGTCCTCACAAAGATAAGAATGACAAGGGAAAGGAACCTGCTAGATGGAACAAGAAACAGAGTGCAAATAAGAAAAGCTACTACACTCATGAAGATAGTGATGGTCTATCAAACAGTGATGAAGATGAACGAGGTAATGAATATAAGTTGTTAATGGCATTTGAAGATGATGATTATATGGATGCTGTAAATGTGGATGACCTTTATGATGAAATTACTGGACTCAAGAGATGTATAGAAGAAAAGAATACGATTATTGATACTCTACAATTTCAAATTGATGAAAAGGAAAAACATCTTGAAAAATTGGAATGTGAGATTGTTTGTCTTAGAAAGGAGATTGAGAAAACAAAAGCGATTAATCTTAAATTTGTTAAAGGATCTGAAACCTTGGATGAGATTATCAATGTGCAGCGATCTCCTCTGATCAAGACAGGTCTTGGATATAATGGAGAAACATCTCAAGCATCTACCTCTAAAAGCTATCTTGATGCAGCAAGGAGAAGCGAGCAAAGGCCAAATAAAAGTCATCAGGTGAATCAGGGACAGTTTACCTCAAATAAAGACCATCAAGAAACTCGGGGACAAACTGCCTTAACGACAAACAAAAGCCACAATCAGCCTCAGGTAAAATCTTCCCAATTTGCTCCAAGAATGAATGTGAATAGAAGCTACAATCGGTTGGATGATAGATCTGATTATCGCAGAAGTTTCTTCAATGGCCAATGCTTTTCTTGCCATAACTTCGGTCACAAAGCAGCTCAATGTGTTGCCTACAAGACAATCATGACTAGAGAAGCTCAAAAGAAAGGGAGAATGACTGGAATCATGAAAAGGACTTATAACAACTTTTCAGTTCTTGAAAATGAAGTTGAATGCTCTATTTGTAATAACTTTGGTCATGAAGACTCTGAATGCAGGAGCAGGTTCCGGAAGACAACTCAGAAGGAACAAACCTCAAATGTCAGAACATGGAGAATAAAGGAACCACAACCAGAAAGATGTGGGATAGCCTTTTATGCAGAAGGTCAAGAAAGTCTATGGTACATTGACAGCAGATGTTCGAAGCATATGACAGGGGACAAAGAAAAACTTGAGTCATATACCGCATTAGAAAAGGGGAAGAAAGTTTCTTTTGGAAACGACATCTCTGCAGCCATAAAAGGAAAAGGTGTTGCTCCATTAAAAGAGAAGGTCAAAGCTGGAAATGTTTTGTATGTTGATGGATTGAAGCATAATCTTTTGAGTGTCAGTCAGATGTGTGATCAAAGAACAGAGGTAATATTCAGATCAAATGGATGTTGTGTTCGTGACCTTGATACAGGTAAAACAGTGATCAAAGGAAGAAGGACTCCAAATAATCTATACATATTTGAAGAAGGACCACAACAATGCTATTTGAGCAAGGATGATGAACACTGGCTATGGCATCAGAGGTTGGGGCATCTAAGCTTTTCACAAATAAGGAAAGCATGCAAATATCAGGCAGTTCGTGGTCTTCCAAATATCAAAATTCCAGACAACACTATATGCAAATCTTGTCAGTTTAGAAAGCAAACCAGAACTAATTTTCCAGAGAAGGAAGGATCAGCTAGCATGCCTCTTGAGTTAGTACATACAGATACATGTGGTCCATTCAGAAAAAGAACACCTCGAGGAGAAGAATACTTGATATTATTCATTGACGATTTCTCCAGGTTTGTCTGGTTAGGGCTTATGAAGCACAAAGATGAAGCATTCGAAAAATTCAAATCCTTCAAAGCTTTGGTTGAAAATGAATCAGGACACAAAATTAAGTGCCTCAGATTTGACAGAGGTTTTGAGTTTACCTCAAACGAATTCTTCGATTTCTGTGAAGAACATGGGATAAGAAGAGAATTCTCTACAGCTAGAACTCCTCAGCAAAATGGGGTTGTGGAAAGAATGAACAGAACAATTCAACAAATGGCTCGTGCTATGCTTGATGAATCAGGTACTCCCGCAACTTTCTGGGGTGAGGCTGCACATGCTGCGGTTATTATTCTTAACAAAACAAATGTCCGAGTAAACAGCACTCAAACACCTCATGAGCTCTGGAGTGGTGAGACTCCTTCGGTGAAGCATTTCAAAATCTTTGGGAGCAAATGTTATATTAAGAATACTGATGAGCAACTTGGAAAACTTGAACCAAGAGCAGATGAAGGCATTCTTCTTGGTTATTCTCCACATAGCAAAGCATACAAGTGCTACAACAAAAGACTTGGCAGAATTGTTGACAGCATTGATGTAGTGGTCGATGAGAAGGGATATATTCCTAGGCAAGTTCATCATGAAGACATTGAAGAAGATGAAGGCTACCCTCAAAGGCAGAATGATGAAGAAGAAGAACCTCAAGAAGAACCTCAAGAAGAAGAAGAGCATCAAGAAGAACCAGAGGAGCAGACAAGAATAGAAGAGAAGACTCCATCTAGATATGTTCAAAAGAATCATCCAGAATCTCAGATTGTGGGGCAGAAAGAAGCAGGAATACAAACAAGAAGAAGAATTGCAGAAGCTTCAAGCTATTTGGCATTACTCTCTTCCACTGAACCACAAAATGTGAAAGAGGCATGCAAAGATGAATGTTGGGTCAAAGCAATGGATGAAGAACTTGAGCAGATCGAAAAGAACAATACTTGGAATTGGTTCCTAGACCAAAAGATAAAAATGTCATAGGGACTAAATGGGTCTTCAAAAATAAATTGAATGAAAATGGAGAAGTAATTAGAAACAAGGCCAGACTTGTTTGTAAAGGATATGCGCAGCAAGAAGGAATAGATTTTGAAGAGACCTTTGCTCCCGTTGCAAGACTTGAGGCCATCCGAATGTTCCTTGCTCTCTCAAGCTTTCAAAACTTCAAGGTTTTTCAAATGGACGTGAAATCAGCCTTTCTGAATGGAGACTTAGAAGAAGAAGTATATATTGAGCAGCCAGATGGTTTCATTCTTGGGAATGATCCAAACCTTGTATGCAGATTGAAAAAGGCTCTCTATGGTCTCAAACAAGCTCCAAGGGCTTGGTACTATCGGTTGGACAAATATCTTCACCAACAAGGTTTTTCAAAAGGATCAGCAGATAGCAATCTCTATATGAAAGTTGAAAATAACAAATTGCTAATACTTGTTGTGTATGTAGATGATATTATCTTTGGCAGCAATGAAGAGGCTATGAGTCAAAACTTTGCCTCTGTTATGCAGAAAGAATTTGAAATGTCATTACTTGGAGAATTGACATACTTTCTTGGATTGCAAATCCAACAAAATGAAGGAGGTATTTTCTTGTCTCAAACCAAGTACCTCAAGCAGATCTTGAAGAAGTATGGCATGGAAGATTCAAAGCCAGTTTGTACCCCCATGGTTACAGGATGCAGTCTCAGTGCAAATGATGAATCAGCAGCAGTTCACCAACCAACTTATAGATCCATGATTGGGAGTTTGCTTTATTTGACAGGTACCCGACCAGATATTATGCATGCAGTAGGAATTGTTGGAAGATTTCAAGCCAACCCAAAGGAAACTCATCTTCAGGCAGTCAAAAGAATCTTCAAGTATCTTCAAGGGACCCAAAACTATGGCTTATGGTATCCTAGAGATACAGATCTCACTCTTCATGCTTACACAGATGTAGATTGGGCCGGAAGTGTGGATGATAGGAAAAGCACAAGTGGTGGTGCTTTCTTCATGGGTTCCAGATTAGTATCTTGGTTCAGCAAGAAACAGAGTTCGATTGCCTTATCTACAGCTGAAGTAGAATATGTGGCTGCGGCATCTTGTTGCACACAACTTCTTTGGATGATGCAGACCTTGCAGGATTTTCAAATCACTTGCACTCCACCAGTCTCTATCTTATGTGATAATACAAGTGCAATCAGCATTTCAAAGAATCCAGTCATGCACTCAAAGACCAAGCACATACCAATCAAGTACCATTTTCTTCGGGAACAAGTGCTTGAGCAAAAGGTCAAGTTGGAGTATGTTCCTTCTAAGGAACAAGTTGCTGATATTCTCACAAAACCACTGCCCAGGGAAACTTTTGAATATCTCAGACAAAAGCTGGGAGTTGTTGATGCTTCATCCTGCTGTTGAAGCTTGTCTGTTCTACAGAAAATTTGGTATACGCCAGTTATGTAAGGGATATCCGCGTATATACGCCGATTTATACTGGGAAAGTCGCGTGTATGGTGTACGCGTGTTGCAGAAAGCATATCCGCGTGCATACGCTGTTTTATGCAGGAGAAGTCGCGTATATGGAGTTCTGAGCAGCAAGGGCAGACTCCGGTTGGAGAAGGTCTGAGATGGGTATGCCAGAATTCTTCAGGCACAGTTTCAGGGGGTGCAGTAGGCACAGGTTCAGGGGGAGCAGCTTAAAGTCTCATAAAGCATTGTTGGCTTTTAGACGCTTTTGGTTCTAGTACACAACTGTTGTTGGTTTCAGGAGAAGGAGCTCAGAAAGAAATCTTGGTTGCTGATCTAAAAGATGTGTATCAGATGCTGCTTGTGACTTTCATAAGTCTTGGTCTAGATTTGTTGTCTCTATGTCATGTATCTCTTCTGTGATATCTCTTTTATGGTGTCAAGGTCATGTAATGGCCTATGTTGGTTTCCCCACTATGCCTGGGATGAATGATGTAATATAATTGGTTGTTTCTGATGTATCCCCTCTTGGTTGGGAGTATGGATGAGTCTTTTGGTGATAGGAAGGTCCTTTATGATGTATAAGTCTTGGTTCATTTGAAGAACATCTTTTGCAGATCTTGCCTACAATCAGGGGGAGCATGTTCAGCACAGCAGAGTAGAGAGATCAGCATGTACTCAGGGGGAGCACAGCCCTTTGCCCTTGATGACAAAGGGGGAGAATGATTCTAAGGATCTTGGAGTTGCCATCAAGTCCAAAGGGGGAGATTGTTGGCATTATGAGACAAGTGTTGTCCTTGATGGCAAACTACACTGATGACAAATCAGAATGCAGAAGGTCAGCAGCAAGGAATTGATGATTAGACTATAAGAAGAAGAGAAAATTCATATACGCAGGGTCATCAAGCCCAAGTCGCGTGTACACGCAGGTTGGCTTCATTAAAAGCGCGTGTATGTGGAAAACTCATTTTGGTCCGTGGCGGTTATTCCTTGGAATTGTGCCTATGGTTTTGGACCTTGGTGTCTCGACGGACGTGTTGATCCCTAGTTTTGAAGCTGTTGGTATTGGATTTCTATGGTTTTGGCTCTTGGTATTGAACAAGGCCTAAGGCTATATAAGGAGAAGAAGATCATTAGGCAAAAGTATCTGAAAAAGCCTTGAATATCTGATGAAGTATTAGATCCAGTATGCAGGTTATTGGTTGATGATGTATTGCTTGATCTGAGCTAAGGAGAGATCTCATCTGTTGACGGAGAACAAGATCTAAGGAGAGATCGGGATCAAATGGTTTGAAATGAACTATCTTTATATGGTTGATTATGCGTATTTCTAGATCTACATACTGACGCAATGTTATGTTCTGGGTATAACTGAAATCTGGTACAGCTGCAAGTTATGAAAAATTATTTTTAGATCTGTACGCAGGTTGTCTTCGGTAAAACCGCGTGTATACGCGGGTTTCCTTCATTGTAGTAGCGTATATCTTTTGGAGCTTGATTTTTGGGTTGCAGCTGGATCTGACTGTTATTGCAGAGTTCTGTAGTCTGCTCTGTGTTCTGGTGACTGGGTTTGACAGGGTATCAGTGATTCAGAGATTGTTGATGCAAGTATTGGTTGTTTTGTAATCTGCTATGAAAGTTGAATGAATTGTGGTCTTCAGATTGTAATGTTGTGCTTCAGGAATATCCAGTCTGAAAATGTATGAAAAGTGGTACCTGAAGGAAAGAAGATTGTAGGCCTGCACCTACGTACTAGTATCTTAGCTAGTACAAGAGCAAAGGGGGTTGGAGCTCCCTTCCAAGGAAGTTTGGAGAACGAGAGAGGGTTGTAGCCCTCTGCAGGTTGTAGCCTGCGTACTGGTATAAGGCTGCACCAGTACAAAAGATTGTAAACTGAAGCTCTTATTAAAGAAAGATAGAGACAACTTGCAGCAGGTGGTTTTCACCCACATTGGGTTTCCACCAAGGAAAATTTTAAGGATGGAAAATTTCTTGAAGTTTAAAAACATTGGCGAATCTCACTAGTCCCTAATATGCAAACTATAAAATGTTTATTGATATATTTGTAAAATTATTCAAATTTATAATGATTTTTTATATAGTCTCTATATAATGTTGGCTATTTTTAAGGTAAAATAATCTTATATTCTAAAATTTGGGCGAATCGTCTTTTATAAAATTGGAAATTGGCGAATATTTTTTGGGGAAAAATCATGGAAAATTAGCCCACTGAGCGAACATTAGCCCCTAAAATTTTCCATGGTTTCCACCTTATATCATGGTGTTCATGTGTGTGGCTTTTGTGTGATAATCTGTTATACTGCATCTGTTTACTTTTAATATGGTTAATAATGTCCTGATGCATTTACTGAAGATAAACTAACTGAATCATAAGTTTTCTGGTTATACGCTGGTTTCCTTAGACACAGTAGCGTGTACACGCTGGTTCACTTAACTGAAGTCGCGTATATGTTTCAGAGTATTTGAAAAGTTTTATTGATCTGATAATACTGATTCACCCCCCCTCTCAGTATTATTTCCAACAAAATTGAAGGCTGCAAAATTTTGTATTATGAATGGTGCACTCTATTGGAAAGACCCCGGTGGTGTCTTGCTGAATTGTTTAGTAGAAGACGCAAAACAGGTTATGGAAGACTTTCACAAGGGAGATTGCGGAGGCCATCTTTTTTGGAAGACAACAGCCAATAAAATCTTGAGAGTGGGGTATTATTGGCCAACTCTTTTTGCTGATATGTACAAAACAGTGGCCAGCTGCCATGAATGTCAGATTTTTCAAGGTAAGAGGAAGTTGCAGCCTTTACCACTCAAGCCCATTGAAGTAAGTGCTCCATTTCAGCAGTGGGGTTTGGATTTCATTGGTGAGATTCATCCTTCTTCTTCAGCGCAGCATAAATGGATCCTCACAGCCACGGATTATTTCACCAAATGGATTGAGGCGATTCCTACGAGGTAGGCTACTGATTTGGTAATTATCTCATTTCTTGAAAACAACATTTTGTCTCGTTTTGGCTGTCCAAATAAGCTGATCACTAACAATGCAGCTGCCTTTAAATCGAAAAGAATGATTGACTTTTGTCATAAGTATCAAATCACTTTGGGGCACTTGAATGCCTATCACCCTCAAGGTAATGGATTGGCGGAATCCTCAAATAAATCTCTTGTCAACATTATCAAAAAGCTGCTAGAAACTAACAAGAAAAGTTGGCACAAAAAGCTGGTCAATGCACTTTGGGCAGACACGGTAAGTCAAAAGAAATCTATAAGCATGTCTCCTTTTGAGCTTGTGTACGATGTGGACACATTCTTCCCGACTTCTTTGGCAGTCCAGGTGGTCAAACTTCTACAAGAAGCCGATAGTGAAGATGATAGTTTGCAACAGAGGATCAATCAAATGATTCATTTGCAGCAAACTAGAGAGGAGGTATTTCAGAACACTTTCAAGCTGCAGGAGAGAATCAAGAGGATATATGACTGAAAAGCAAAGGCGGACAGATTTGAAATAGGAGACATAGTGCTGAAATGAGATGCAAGGAACG
This sequence comes from Pinus tabuliformis, assembly GCA_031772625.1. Classification (NCBI taxonomy): domain Eukaryota; kingdom Viridiplantae; phylum Streptophyta; class Pinopsida; order Pinales; family Pinaceae; genus Pinus; species Pinus tabuliformis. The sequence goes on from CM062812.1 coordinate 294,037,194, forward strand.
AGGAGAAAGGTAAACATGGAAAATTTGAAAATCTTTGGAAAGGACCGTACAATATTGCTGCACATCGGGGCTTGAATTCTTTCCTTTTGCAAGAGCTGAATGGTGAAGACTATGCTGGTGGGCCGATCAATGGTCGACTCCTCAAACGGTGTTATTTGTGAAATGTTTTCTGTTGTCCTACTCATCATTGTATATACCGGTTTGTTTAAATTCCATTGCAAGTGTGTACTATTTTCATTCTTCAATTTGGGGCCCAAGGTGAAGGCTATAAAGCTGAGGTTTGAGTTCAGTTTTGGTTTGGTTTGATAGAGTCAGGTCTTTAGTCAATTTCAATCTTCAAAATGAGTCAATTTTGAGTCATATTTAGTCTTGAAATTGAGTCTTTAAGTCAAGAGTTCAGTTTTAGTTTGTCGAAGTTATTGACTCCATATCCCAATGGACGAAGGCACTGCCTGCTTTCCCAGAGATCTGTAATTCTTGGCACCGCCAAGGAGCTACCATCCCCATTGGAGCCAATGTTAGTGTTGGTATCTTCATCCCTCCGTCAGAGATCAAATCCTCTTGTTGCATTGCATATTAAGTGTCCCACCCAGTAAGTTGCATTCCATTAGGCGCATGGACCATTTGACGGTAGTGGCTTCTCCTACAGTTTCCCTCATGTCATTTACGAACTTGTGAATGTTCACGTACACCTGACGGTCTTCGAGGTGTTCCCCAAAAGTTCCTGCAAATTTTTCATTGACCTCTTTCCACTTTAGTTTGATGTCCTTGTCTAGATACAACTTTATATCTTCGTAGATCGGCATACTAGAGGACACTTTCTCAACTGCTGCTCTAGCTGCATTTCCATCAGTGTCCTGAGATCTTGTTCTCTTGGAAGCCATTGAGACAGATGAACACTTGAAATATTTGGAGACAAGCAACATGCATGGCAAGAAATCTGTCAGCGAAAACAAAGAAAATTCTGGGGAATGACACAGCACATACTTGGGAAACTGATGAGCAAGATTGCACAATTTCTTCTGGGAGGCTGGGTGACTGGCTGCCAGAACTGTGCAAAAGGTAGTTTGGGTTGTCTGGGAGGCATGATTGGTTGTTGGATCTACACAATGCGCAATCTAGACTGGCTTCTGGATGTTGGGATTGCGTAATGCGCAATCATAACTGGGAAGGATTGCAGTCCCAAGGACTGCATTGTGCAATTTCCTGGGCCAACAGTCACTGTCCTCCAGAAATGTGCAAAACAGTCTAGGAGGCCAGTGCTAGGAAACAATGCACATTTCTAGAGAGGAAGGTAGAGCCTTCCTTCCCCAGATTACGCAATGCAGTCTAAGTGAGGCCAAGTCTGGGCCAAGGTTGGCCCAACTCACCGATGGGAAACTGAAAGCAAATAAGATAGTGAATGCATGGTGATACTATGTGATAGTAGAAGTGATTGGTAGTGCATGCAAAACATGAATGAAATATTTAGCAAAGAGATCAAAATGCACGTGGGTGAAGCGATTCGCCAGTTGGGCGAACGTTTGTGCAAAACTGTTTCATGCATGCGACAAAAATGAGATAGCAACAAAAACTGAAACATAGCTAGGAAAAGCTAGTATACATGCAAAAGACAACAAGCATTCAAAGAAATCAAGCAAACAACACTCACATAAGTGAATACACAAAAAGGGACAGAAATGCTGAAAAAGACAAGTTGAGGCCACTTACCCTTGAATAGCTGAGTCGAATGTGTCGAAGAGTCCTGGATGTGCTGTGGGATATCAGAGCTCCAAGGCTGATGTGAAATAATGAGCTTTGATGTGTCGAATAAATAAGTTTGGACTCATGATGCGCATGCCACAAATCTAGGAAAAAGTGACACTTGGAGGGAATTTTCTAAAACAATTTTGCATGTAACTCCCAACTACTAAAAATAGCTCCCTGAATCATGGGATGCCTTTTTCATGTTGCCTTATTGCTATTCTGGGAAGAAGAAGTCATGCAGGCATGCAAGTGAAGTTTCCTTGGTCCCATGTGGAATTGGTCAACTAGACTGCACATGCATGCAACTGCCCAACTCCTTGAGAAAAATGCGCATTTTTGGCTGGGAGCTGGGCTGACTTCCCAAAAGGTTTACACAATTTCTAGGCAGAGCAGCTAACTATTGCCCATATTTTCGCAAATTCTGGGCTGAGCAGCCCTTTTGGGGAAATTTGTGCAATTTCTGCTGGGAGTGTTTGTTGGAAGAATTGCGCAATTCTGGATCCTAGCAGGTTGCCAGACAGAATTGTGCAAATTTTGAAGGGAAGGTTGGTTGCCCTCCAAAAATGTGCAATTTTCTTGGGGAAGCTACTCAGCTTGTAGCTGGACCAAGCTCCGGTGAATAACCTGTGAGGGGAATGCATCAAGCTGTGCTCGACAAGCTGCCTTTGCGCATGAAAAACACTAAAGCTTGTGTACTTGACGAAACAAGACAAGGTGCCGCGAAAGGTTGGTAGGGAGGCTCAAAAATGGGCTAAGGAAAAATTTTGGAGGGTGGTTGTAGCTGCTACAAAAGAATGATACATATAAATTAGAAGAAATTGATTACAAGGTTTTTTTAGATTTTGTTAAGAATTTGAATAAGGTTAATTTTCAAAAAATTGTACTTTCACTTTCCTTATGTATTTCCATATGTTATATCATTTATAAAATGTTATTGGTTGTATTTTTGTTAGATTTGTTTGTATGAATCTAATGTTAATTTTTTACTTTTTAGCTTCACATCTAGTGAATAGTTCGAATGGTGAATGTTCAAGATAACTTAACCTTTTTTTGTTACATGCTTTTTGGTGTAGGTTTCTTTCACTAGCCATTCATCTTTTTGTAGCTGTGTTTCATTCAAACCTTAATTTTGTATTTTCCTCTATAAAGATAATATTTACATAGCTATATAACTATATGTAACCCTTACCTCAACACATATATATAATTTGGAGATAAGGGTATCCCTTACCTCAACACTCATGTTGGATGCCTTCCACTATGTTTCCTCTGAAGTTGGTCCATTTAACCATGAAAATAAAGTACAATTGTTTCTTTTTTCATGAATATTATTTGCAGATATGTATGTGGTTCTTTTCACTAAATTTTAGTGTTTTCCTTGAATTTCTAGATTAATGGTTCACTTGCTAAAAAGGATATCAAATATCTGATGGAATGAGGTTCAATCAGGATGGTTTTTGCTGACTCAAGTCAACATAAATACACCAGAGCAGCTAACACATGAAGTGCATTTTCTTTTGAATGTTTATGTGGTGGTTGGCTTGTCAGATATTTGGAATTGTATGGATGGTTGGTGGCTGTAAGTGTGTTGGCATTGATGTCAACAACCATGCTGGGAGATTAAGTTGGGTAGTTGGGATTGCCTAATAGTTAGCAAGTGTGTTGTAATTGATGTCAACCATACCAACATGGAGGTTTGTGGCAGCAAATGCTAGCGTTGATGTCCACTAGGCTAGCTATAATGGCAACATATGTGATAGGATCAGGGGGAGTGCCATAGTTGTTGCAGTCTCTAGTAGAGAATCACCATAGTAGCAGGCTTATTAGAGAAGCCATATAATTATGACTATGGTGGTTGGCAGTCGCAAAATTTGGAGGAGGTTCTACCTCAAGAGATCATCTAATATACTCTTGGAAATGGCATAGTTGGTTACTGCTATGAAATATCTCTCCAATGGTATGTGGAAAATTCCTTCGAAGAGCAGGTTCTAAGAAGAATAAGAAGATCCAAGGTGGAAAGAATGGAAGAGAGATTGTAGCCATTTTTTAGGTAGAAAATAGGCTCAAAACTTACATCGAACGTTGTCCACTAGAAAGTACTCTGGAAGATATTTCCAACAGTATGTGGAAGTCTGCAAAAGACCTCCTAGATTAGGATTTCTTCCCAGTCAAAGTTTGGTGACTTAAGCCATGATATGAGAGTTAAATGGTGATCGGAGGAAGGAATATTGGGACCTCAGAACTTCATAACCTTAATGAAATTCCTTTTTAAGAAAAGTTTTGATTTGAGAAAAAGGAAGGAACAGGTGAGGACCTCGATGGTTTATTTCCATAGCGTCTTATTTAAAAGATACTCGAAAGGAGCAGGCTAACCATCGAAGCCAATTCTTAGAACGTTGGATATCGGAGAAAGCCCAAAACATTGAAACCCAATATCAAAAGGACTGGTAGGAAGCATATCAGAGCAAGCTAGCATTTCAAGACCTCGGAAGGACAAAATTTCAGAGGCTTGGAGTTTCGAGAGTCGATTCTCGGAACCTGATATCAGAAAGGATGCAATATCAAACCTCGATGGTTTATTCGAAGAGAAAATGATATCAGAAGGGCTGAGTTGGCAAAACATTGAATGGATGAATTCTTTGAAAGCATTGAGGTTGCGAGGAAATAAGAATTATAAACGAATTCATGGAAAAACCAAGGATCGATAGACCCCTTTCTCTCTACTCCAATAGGAGACATTGAAGCAGATGATTGGCCCTGAGAAGCTGGCGAGGTAGATGATGTCAGCATGATGTGGTAGTATGGAGGACACGTGGGAGTCAGATTTGGCATGTTGGTTATCCTAGTGGGGCAAATTTGTGTGGCATGTGTCACCACTAAGGAGATACCACATGGAGATGATGATATCAGCATGACATCATCTTGGACATAAGTATATTAGAGGTTGGAGATCTCGTAACTCCTATGAAATTGCTATTTAAAAAGTTATGATGAAAGGGGCTCGGATGAGTTGGAGTTTCATCATAGAAGAGCCCGAAAACCAAGGGCACAGAGAAGACTAAGAATCTAATTGCTATGGAGCATATCGAAGGATGTAAATATCATAGAACCTTTATAAATTCCTTGGGAAGAGGTTATGATGAAAGGGGCTTCGATGCTAGTTGGTGCTTGGTCATGAGGACCCAAAGAACCAAAGGTGTATAAAATGCCTAGCACCTAAGTGCTATGGAAATATATCAAAGGAAAAATATTTCAGAAATCCTTTGAAAATGTGTTTTAGAGAAAAGTTACGAAATGTGGGAGCTTCTGATGTGTTTGCATTTGGTTGTGAAAGACCAAAAAAAACCCAAGGTCATAGAGAAAATACACAAGTAGATAGGCCCTCGATAGGAGCCTGAAGGCCTTAGAACCTAAGTGTTATGTCCCTGGTCATAGGACCTAGCCATATGGTTAAAATAAGAAGGGGATAAACACGAAGGGGCTTGGAATCTCACAACCTCACAGTTTTGTAACATCTGTTTTAATAAAAGTTATGATAGATGAAGGTAGCACCTAAGTGCTATACTGATGGTAATAGAGAGCGGTCCTATTATTTGAAAATTGATAAGGGCTAAGCATAAGAGGGGCTAAAGGAACTTCATAATATTGTGATTTCATAACATCTCTTTAATAAATGTTATGATAGGAAAGGCTCTGATACAACTACACAGAGGTAATAAAAGATGAATGGGTCGGAAACTAAGTAAATGTGTGTAGAAGGTTGGTGTTGCAAGAGTAATGGCAACTGTAGAGATCATTGGGTCAAGGAAACAAGGACCACGATGTGCAGCGAAGCCATCCTGAAGTACAGTCCAGCTCTGTGAGCCATGAATAAGCATGGAGAGTCTAGTTGGAGTCTGCAGGTGGAATGAGAATTAATTATCAGTATGGAGATCACTCAGATGCCCATCCTCAGTGGTTAATGAGGCAGAAGTGGCTAGGTTAGACACAAAAAAACGATGTAGAGGCTTGCAGCAGTACACACTTAGGCAGCGTGAATGGTAGAGTGATGGGAAGCAGAGACAACATCGACCAGTGTGTAGCAGAGGAACATAATAGAGGAGCATAGTTAAGAAATGTGGGGGAAATGCAACATTTTTGAGTGAGTTGTGAGGAGAGATCTGTGTGAGTGTGTGCTTGTTTGAGGCCAAGTGAGCTTGTTCTGCAGAGAGAGGCCAAGATTACCTATGCAAAGGAAAGACCCTGACATATGAATGTATTTTGTGAGAGAAGAGGGCCGAGAGCAGTGTGGTGTTGTGGCATGAGAGGCTAAGAGAGCTTGAGGAATAGAAGGTTGAGAGCTAAATGTATGCTATGAGAGTAGAGGGATGAGAGAAGTGTGGTGCTATGGTGTGAGATGCTGAGAGATTTTAATGAATATAAGGCTGAGATCGAGTGTATGTTGTTGAAGAAAAAAGAATAGAGTGCTGCATGGGCTGTGATGAGTGATTGTTGTTGAGCAGAACAATGGGATGTTGCAGAGTGAGTAGAGTTAATATAGAACATAGTTGATATCAGGAAGGGTGGATACCATTGACAGAGGAAATTAGTTCCCTATTGAGTGTGGGTTGGAGCTTGCATACATGAAGTTTGTGTTTCCATCTCTAATATGTGTCTGAAGAGGGCTTGGAGGTGGTGTATCCTACAAGTTGGTGCTTGCATAAATCCAACGAGCTGCAAGTTGGTGCTTGCAACAAATCCTTGGAGTTGGTGCTTCACATGGTGGTTTTGTTAAGCTGGACAAGTGTATACAAATGGAGGCAGTTGGTGCTTCCTGCTAGTGGGTGCTATAAAACAATCAAAGGGAGTTTGTGCTTCCTGTGACTAGTGGCCCACAAATAGATTGATGTAATAGAGTAGGTGATCTTATTCTACATTTGATCCGAATTGGATCAATAAAGAACTGTCAAAGAACCATCACTGTATCAGGTCAGGACAAACTTATAAAAACTCCAAAACAATGATCAAAAACACCCTGAACCAGTGGCAATGGCAGCTAGCGTGGAACGACGAGGACCTCGGTCAAAGTGCACTGACCGAGGCCCATGGAGACTGCGCGGGAGGCCGAATTAGCCCCTGGGAGCCCCGGATCGGGAAACAGAGGTGGATTTTGATGCACGATTGGCAAAAAGGGCCAAAATGGAGTAGCCCTGAGCACTCGGTCGCATGGGGAGCTGGAGAACCACTGGCGAAAAGCGAAAAAGAGCCAAAGGACAAGGCGAGACCTGCACTCCAAAAAACCGGTGGTATTGATTAGGGCGCCCTCAAATGGTAAGCAGTTTTGGGTGAAAGCGGAGCAATCCCATTCAACAATCGACATGTGGCAAGCAGAGGAGAGAGAAAACCACTGTTGATTGCACACTAATGGTCGAGAAAGTCAACCGTGCAAAACGTGCGTATGGCATCAGATTTGGAGGCCCCAGATCTAACGGCTGAGATCACGCCCGATGGGGGAAGTGGAATCGACGAAGCAATAAGCCGCGATTTTGAAGGATTTGAAGTCCGCTTTAACCACCACGGTGGAGGAAGACTTCATCCACGATGTAATTGAAGAATCGAACCAACGAAGTAGGTTGGTACCATTTACAGGAGGACATGTGGTCACTCCCTATAAGCTCGATGATGATGCTGAACAGGGAACTCCAAGCGCAGCTGCAGAAGGCGATTCGACAGAGGAACTGAACAGTCTTGGGCACGAATGGCTTCAAAGCCATGGATAGAGACAGAATACATAGTCACAGAGAGAGAGGGATAGAGAACCTTGAGAGACAGAGAGACCAGAATCCCGAGCGGAGGACGGAACACAGAGAAGAAGACAGTGAAGCAAAAGTAGAAGAAGACAGATGGCCAAGCTAACTAAAGGCAACATCGAGCACCAGAGAGCTTGAGAGATTCAAGCCATGCCAAAGAGGATCTGTCCGGACTGAGCACCACATTGAGCTCTCTCCATTGTAGACCAAAAGGTCACAGAGCTGGTATGCAACAGAGTCTGTGCACTCTAGTGGCTTGGGGAATCCAAGAACCACCCTGCCAAGCAAATCTGCTTCAGGTGACTCCTAGTGAGCTCTTGTATTGTAATTCTATGCTTAAAGACACAACAAGATAAGGCCATCACTGAAATCTAGACCGGAGATGTAGCCTTGGAGGATAGGGTGAACTCCTGTTGTGGTCACCAACAACCCCCCTCTTTATTTGGTATTAGCAATAACACCAAGCAAAGGGGGACCCTTAACAAAAAATACAAAAAATATTTTTATCAAAATTTTTGTATTTTTACTCCCTAAAGCTATATCGCATCGCGAAGAGAGAGTGAAGCATTTCCTATGCGCGTAAATAAGCTGTGAAGAAGCGACGCGAAATTCATCGCATCTCATATATTGAAAGCGCCCTTAAATGAGAAACTTAAGGAATCGCCGACGGCCGATATGCGACGTCGCATATCGCAACATCGCACAAGCAGCACACAGTGATTGAATGATAAAACGCGATCTTGCGATTTGCGATCTTGCGATCTGCGATCTTGCGATCTGCGATCTTGCAATCTGCGATCCTGCGATTTGCGATCTGCGATGAATGAGACTATCAATTCCTGCGATGACACTTCTTGACATCGCAATCCTCGATACTGCGATGCGAATCGCAGAAACCACTCATCGCAAAATTTCCTCGACGTAGTCTGTAAACCCAAAATTGAGCGCGCACCTTAAGGGAAATTAATGATTGTACGCCAAAATATCCAAGAATGATTTTGTTGCGTTTTTCGAAGAGTCAAGTCATTATGAGTGTCATGACTATGCATTCATTAGAACTTAAAGCTTTCATGTCAATCTTTTCGTCGTTTCTCTTTTCCTTTGCGTAAACTGTAAGGCAGCAACTAATATAAATCAATATGCAGGAAACATCTAAGGAAAAGGGGAAAGCGCCAATACTCGGAGAACATAGAGGAGATGCCTTCACAAATGGATGCCGCATGCAGCAGGACCGTGGATTCCAGAGTATCACTCAACAGACACTGATGAAAATAGACTATCCAAGACTCAGAGTCAAAGGCGCACAAAAGCGGCATGTTTACAAAAGATCCTGAAGCTCAGACTGGGTAAAGCGAAAAGAAAGACGCTAAGGAAGGAAGACGCTTCAGAAAAGCCTAGAACAAAGAACAGAAGCAATCTGCAATACATAAAATTTTTCAGGCAACGGAATCCCTAACTCATTGAGTCATTTGCACTGCCGGAGACCGAAATAGCAACAGCATAATCAGTTTGAAAGAAATCTGGGTTATACCAAGTATACACACAGCGAATACACCAAGCCAGAGGAAGATTTTCGAAAATATCTTCTAGTTTGTCAGAAAGCAGTGCCAGCTCTTGTTATTTCTACTTTTATCGCTCGAACGAAAGGAGAAGACAACCAGCCGACTCTTCTCAGGCGAACATTGCATTGCTTACAGCACTAAGGAGCAGATACAGAAACGGTTAGAAATTAGATTCAATTTTTAGAAATAAATCTGTTTTAGTAGAAGGGCGGTCATTTGAAGCTGTTTCCTAAATTTGTGTAATTAAGATTAATTAGTTAGTAGTATTTAACCCTTCTCATGGCATTTGGAGAAGGGTCCGGAAATCTGTCAAAAAACTTGTCCTCAGAACATGCACTTTTGCACCCTCGGAGGGGGTTTTTGATGAATGGATGGATCAAGATTTATCAACGTTTGCATTTAATGTCTGCTACTGATGTTGCACTTCTGTACTCTTAGTAGATATTAGAACAAGTAGAGATAAATCGTTATTTCTTGAAGTTTATGAGTGAAATCAGTCATAAATGGTACTTTTATCTCTTGACCAATTTCTGCTTATATTCTTAGAGTGATATGCAGTTTTAGTTGTTTATATGTTAATGTATGAATGTGTGGGTTACCATTTGGCACTTCTGTACGGTGGAGTCATTTATTTGTGCTTGACATATGAATAACTTATTATGTGATATGCTGTTCACAACTGTTTTGCCTAACTTTTTATGTAGAATGGTTTATCTTAATTGATTTCTATTCTTATGATAGCTGAATGATCTTTATTACCAGTTATTGTTCGAAATCTCTTTAGATTGCATAATAGAAGAAATACACCCCGGGTTAGCGTAGATTAGATGTGTTGTTTTTATTAGATTACAATAGCATAGAGTCAGTTTAGAAGTTCGAATTAAATTAGCTTAAAATACTTCTAGATCAGCATCATCCAACTCTACACACACACACACACCCTAGATTGGGAAACTGGTCCCATCATCCCCAGTTGGACCCGCTATACCAAATGGACAAGGAGCTGCCAACCAAGTTCCGGACCGGGTGGGTATCCCCTTTGTTGTCGTCCCGATTTTCGGGGCTTCAACATATTTGGCGCTAGAAGGAGGGCATGAACTATGAATGGCACCTAAATCAAAATCTAAATACCATTCTGAGAGTAAATCACCCTCATCAACTCCCCCAACTTCTCCAGTACGATTAAACTCGGAGTTTGAAGTCGCTCGAGTATCCACCGCTGCTACATACCCTATCAGACCAACTTATCATTGAACCCCCTGAAATTCAAACTCTGATTCGTAAACTCCAGGGATTCTCTATTTTTAATCAGAGGTCTGATAAATCTCAAAGCAGCGTGACTTCGCAGTACAATCCTGCTCATCCCCTGACCAGATTGAAAAGTGAAAAATTTGGCATCCAGCCAACTGAACTTCCTCTCCCCACCAGGAAAAGAGTAAGGAAAACACCACCAGAGTCTGACAGTGAGACTCTTTCATCTACTTCATCCATTTCAACTCCCTCACCGCGAAGTCAGCCACCCACATCTTCATTCCAAATCACTCATCCATCTTCCACAGTCCCTCCTCTTCAATCATCAAAGATCATAATATCTTCATCTTCTCAGCATCAGGGATCATCCTCTGCACTTTCATTCACTAGCAACTCAACGATGGCCCAGTCTCCATGGAACAATCCTGGGGTGGTTTTAATGCCTCCACCCCTGAGTCCAATACCAGCCCATCCTAAGAAATGGCTACCCAACTTCAATCCAGAAACAGGCATGCTAGCTGAAGAGCATATTAATAATTTCATGCTTTCTGTTAATCTCAACGGAGTTACCAACGAGGATGCTGTCGTTCGGCTTTTTCCCTATACAATGCAAGGAACAGCCGGGTCATGGTACTTTTCGTTACCTTCCGGGTCTATCACAAGTTGGGACATTTTTCAAAGTCAATTCCTTACCAAGTTCGGTGATGACAGATCAACGACGACGTTGATCAATGACCTATCCAATCTCAAAGCTGAGGCCAGAGAACCCATTAAAGATTTCAATTTACGGTTCAATAAGATCCTCAACAAAATTCCCGCTGCTTCCCAACCCAGCGAGGAAGTAAGATGTGAATGGTATATCACGGCCTTACCATCAAACTTGGCTATCTTCATAGATAGGGCAAACAAGATGACCTTAGTTGAAAACTTGACAAAGGCGATAGCAGTAGAAAAACACGCAGTAGCCCTAGAAAAGAAATCTGCGATAGAAGAACGCAAATCTAAGAAAATCTCTTTCAAAGAAGACACCAAGAAGAAACAAACGAAAGATCCTTTCGATTTGGAAGGATTATAAAAAGTATTAAAGGCCATGTCCAATGAGATGATTGACATAAAAAAACAAGTAGCAGAAACTTCTTCAAAAAAGCCCTACAGAGCTTTTAAAAGAAATCCTCCCATGGATGTGAAACCACCCAATGCTGTCTCAAACGTTGAATTCGAAGAACAAGAAGAAGAAGAGAACATCACTGAAGGGCCGACTGATGATGAAGAAGTTGTGGAACTACAAGGAATGTGGGATTTCATCCTCCCACAAGAAGAAGATCAAGAAGCATTTCCGGTTAGCACACGAAGCAAAAATCAACTTGATCCTCCCCAAACTACCCCTAAACAGAAGGGCGCAAGCCCTGCAACAAAAGATAAGGTCGCAACAAAGAAAACAACCGCTAGAGCGACCCAATCTAGCCCAGTCCAATCAGATCAAGCACCTCCATCAAGAACACTGATAGTGTCAGATGAAATGGAGTATAACATTATCGATGACATGAAAAAGACTAGGGCTAATATCACTCTTTACGAGTTGAGCAAATTGAAACATCAACAGAAAATAATGATGAAAGAATTACATGCCGTGCCTACTACATATTTACCTACAGCTGTAGCTTCCCACAACATGGGAAGACCTCCAACCAACACGATCAATCAGATTGACCCAAATGACATCGCCTTGATTGGAGGAAGATCGAGATCTCATACTCCCCCTTTTCTTCTCACTTATGAAATTTTCAATAAAAACGTGCACAATTGCTTGGTTGATTCTGGTGCTTCAACGAATATTTTACCCAGATCAATATGTGCCAAATTGAATGTTCAACCACAAAAATCCACAGTGCGCATAGTTCAGCTTGATCGATCTCAAGTCGAAGTGATTGGTGAACTTAATCAAGTGACCATAAGATTGTCATCTAACCCGAAGGTATGTCAGGTTATCGACATTCTAGTAGCTGATATCCCTGAATTCTATGGTTTAATTCTTAGCAGGGATTGGTCCGAAAAACTCCACGGATACTTCTCAACCGACTGGCCACACATGTGGTTACCCTACAATGGTAAACCAAATCAAATAAAGGTTGAACGAGAGTTACACCAAAAGTACATAGTGACGGAATTGGAGGGAGAAAATGAAGCAATAGCATACAACAACAGTATAATAGGCAATTACTCGGTAGATTCTTTCCTCGACAATTTCAATGCTCATATTTCACCTTACTTAGAAAATTCAGTTTTGTCCCAAGTTGAAAATTTTTCCCAAACTGATAATTCAAAATGTGTTAATTTTTTAGATAACGCAGGAGCAGGATGCGTTCTGAATAGCCCAGACGGAAATAAGACCATGCTTATGTCCAGACTTGAATTCGATTGCACAAACAATACAGCGGAATACGCGGCCTTAGTACAAGGCCTATACAAAGCAATCGGGTTGAACGTTAAGTACGTTCAAGTCTTTGGAGACTCTGAGATCGTCGTCAAACAGGTACGTAACACCATACATTGCCTATCAGGTCATTTGAAGCACTATCAATCTTTAGTACAAGATCTGACTGCACATTTCATAGCATTCAATATTTCGTCAATCCCAAGACTCCAAAATGCGAGCGCAGACCTGTTAGCTAACGTAGCCTCTAGACTTATTCCCTCCGAAGATTTTAGTCCAGATAGATTCTCAATAGAATTAATCTTTAGACCAACCATCCCTGACAACGTCACCAACTGAGAGTATTCAACGACGATCCCGACATTGTAAATTTCCTCGCTTCTGAAGGATCCTACTCAAACCAAATAATTGACGAAGACCATCATGATCACCAAATACAACAAAATAGCACTGATAATGCTATACCTAAATCGGTGGTTAAGTTAGAAGACTTATACGATTTGAAAAGTCGGTTTAAAAAGTCTACCAATTCTAAACTTTACAGTTCGACTCTGAACTATGAATTAGTGAACCTAGGAACCGATGAGAAGCCACAAAACGTTAATCTAGGCCACGGCCTAGCTCCTGAAGAAAAATTAGCATATATCCGTCTTCTGGGACAATACAAAAACGTTTTTTCCTGGAATTACGATGAGCTGAAGACATACAACACCTCTATCATTCAACACACTATCCCTATGATTGACAACGAAAAACCTGTCTAGCAGAAACTCAGAAAAATCCACCCCAATTTAGAAAATCAGATAAAAACTGAGCTAAATAAGTTGTTGAGAGCCAGAATAATTTTCCCTGTCAGACATTCCAAATGGGTATCCAATATGGTGCCCGTTAGAAAGAAAAACAGAGATATTAGAATCTGTATTGATTTCCGGAATCTCAACAAAGCCTGTCAAAAAGACAATTTTCCCCTCCCAACTATGGAGCAAATATTACAGGCAGTAGCAGGCTCAGAATTAATGTCTTTTCTGGATGAATTTTCAGGATACAATCAAGTGCTAGTACACCCCGATGATCAGTTAAAAACCACATTCCGAACTAAATGGGGCACATACGCATATCGGAAGATGCCATTTGGTCTGATCAATGCCGGCGCTACCTTTCAGACAGCCATGGACATCGCATTTAAAGGTTTAGTCAATAAATCTGTAGTGATTTACCTGGATGATATAACAGTGTACTCCAAGAAGCGAAGGGACCATCTCAAAGACTTGAAACAAATCTTTCAACGATGTTTAAGGTATGGGATTTCACTTAACCCAAAGAAATCTTTTTTCGCATTAAGTGAAGGGAAATTGCTAGGATTCATAGTGTCAAAATCTGGTATTCACATTGAACCTGACAGAATCAAAGAAATTTCCGAAATATCCATGCCTCATAACAAAAAAGCCATGCAATCTTTCCTTGGTCAAATCAATTTTGTAAAGAGATTTGTCCCAGATTTTTCACGTATTGTTTCTCCTTTGCAAAATATGATAAAAAAGAATTCAAATTTTAAATGGGGTCAAGACGAGCATGAAGCATTCAACTTGATCAAACAAGCCATCATTAACGCTCCATCTTTAGCGACCCCAAATTTTTCAGAATCTTTTATCTTATACACATTTGCCTCAGAGAAATCTTATGCCGCGATTCTAACTCAAGCAAATCAAGAGAAGGCGGAAGCTCCAATCACATTTTTTAGCTCGAACTTACAAGGTGCTGAACTCAATTATTCAGACGTGGAGAAACATGCATATGCTGTTTTCAAAGCGATCAAGTATTTCAGACCTTTCTTACTTAAAGCCCATACCAAAGTCGTAGTACCGTTTCCGGCGGTAAGAAACCTCATGATACAGAAGGATGTGGGCGAAAAGAGAGAAAATTGGATTACCGCTTTACAAGAATACGATTTTGAGATCAAGCCAGCAAACATCGTAAGAGGTCAAGGCTTCTGCAAGATGTTAGCTGGAGCATCGCAAATTCCTGAGAACTCATCTGAAGAGGTACATACATATGAGGTAAGCCTAAACGACGCAGAATCATTATATGTTGACACCATTTATTATCTTAAGAACGGGTATGCTCCATCACACCTGGATCATGCCAAGAAAAGAGCTCTGAGATTGAAAGCTAAACAATACCAGCTCATAAATGATGTTCTGTTTAAAAGGAATTACGATTCCGTGCTTCTTAGGTGTCTTGAGAAAACTGAAGCCAAAAAGGTTTTGCAGGAACTCCACGACGGACCAGCAGGCAGACACTATGCTGGAGACGCTACTGCACATAAACTATTACGTGCAAGATATTATTGGCCCACACTGTTCAAAGACTCATACAATTACGCAAGGAAATGCCAAGTCTGCTAGACTGCTGCAGGGAAACAAAAGAAATCGTCCATGCCACTACAGCCGGTTAACATCAAGCAACCATTCAGTCAATGGGGCTTGGACATAATAGGTGAGATCGTTCCTCACTCTTCTAAGCAGCATAGGTATATCCTCACGGCGACTGATTATTTTACTAAATGGGTAGAAGCAGTTCCTCTCAAGACAACTAATTCTGAAAACATTATTGAATTCATAGATCAATTTATAATCACTAGGTTTGGATTGCCAACGACCTTAATGTTTGATAATGCCTCATACTTTTCTGGAAATACAATGACTGAGTTTGCACTTAAAAGAGGATTTAAACTGAAATATTCTGCCAACTACTATCCACAAGGTAATGGACTGGCTGAATCAACAAATAAGAACCTAATCAGGATTATTAAAAGAACAGTTGACCAAAACCAAAAGAATTGGCACAAAGCACTGGTAAATGCTTTATGGGCAGATAGAATTACGAAGAAAGCTTCAATCGGCACTTCTCCCTTTAATTTAGTTTATGGGAAAGAAGTGGTTCTTCCAACTCACTTAGTCATTCCCTCTTTGTCTTTAGTACAATACATCGATGAAGTATCTACTTCCTCCTTACAACTGAGACAAATGGAAATAATCAAATTAGAAGAACAACGAGAACAAGCTAAGAAAATCCATGCTCATCACCAGGCGCTAATAAAATCCTCTTTTGACTCAAGCATAATGACCAGAAAAAACTTTCAGATGGGAGATTTAGTTTTGAAATGGGATAAGGCTCATGAAGAAAAGGGCAAACATACGAAATTTCAGACGCTGTGGCTTGGTCCTTTTCAGATTGTAGAAGTCATAGGCCCATCGCCGTTTGTGTTGCAAGATTTGGCAGGTAGAAGAGATTCTTTGCCTGTTAATGGACAGATTCTTAAAATATATTTTCCATAGAAGATCATTCTTCTATTTTTGTAAGATAGTTTTAGTTTTTATTTGTTTTTCTCTTTCTTATAAATAAAACCAGTTGTAGATGGTCACTAAAAGGATTTATGAAAGAGCACACCAATCCTCTATCAGATTTTGATTTCGCTTGTACAAGTAGCAAAACTTTTCGAAAAATCTGATTTTTATTATTGAAAAATAGAGTTAACTTTAGCCTAAATATGATGTTAGTTTCAACCTCAAAAACTTTGATGAAAGCAACCTTTGGTAAAAAATTGTTTTATATCAGCACAATGAAAGGTATCAATAATAAAATAAATATTCTCTGTAAAGCTGCTGTTTTCAAACTCTATTATTGTCGTCCAGAGCTTTCTTAAGGAAAAACAATGACTTCCTCCCTGCTAAAGGAAATCGCAGCATTCAGAGGAACAATCCGAGAAAACACTATATCTCAAAGAATAAGAGGTCTCATCACGAGCCGGCTTATCATGATCACAGATATTATAACTTGCTGACTTTGCCAAATACTGTCTACCAAAACAGGGCAACGACTCAAGATTATTGCAATCAAAAGACAAGGGGTCTCATCACGAGCCAGCTTGTTCAGCAAAAGTGTAAATCAAGTGAATGACTCTGTCATAATTTGGCCACCAAACCAAGACATTGTTCTTTAGAGAATAAAAAAGGAAAAAGTGTCAAAAAGGTTTTTCTCTGAAATGTTGTAAATAACCTCAAGCAGGATAAATGATCATTGCTGGATAACAGGTAACCCTATCGAGGCTATGGACGCTTACGGGCAGCAGAGGCTCTACCTATGACAAATGAGCATATTTTAAAAGCCAGTACGTAGAGAAGACCTTATTTTATCTTTAAAAGACCAAGTAATGTCTGGTGCGAATACAGGAACTAAGCCCGAGGAAGCAAACAATTGGAATATGAAAAGGTTGAAACAAAGTATCATTGACAGGATAAGGGGTAATGTACTCTATCTGTCCATAACAAAATTTAGACATACGAAAATTTTTCTGTTTCGGAAATGGAAATTCAATAGAAAAGCAGAGATAACTAGTTCTTCACAGTGAATCGCCATTGTTGTGGTCACCAACAACCCCCCTCTTTATTTGGTATTAGCAATAACACCAAGCAAAGGGGCACCCTTAACAAAAAATCCAAAAAATATTTTTATCAAATTTTTTGTATTTTTACTCCCTAAAGCTATATCGCATCGCGAAGAGAGAGTGAAGCATTTCCTATGCGCGTAAATAAGCTGCGAAGAAGCGACGTGAAATTCATCGCATCGCATATATTGAAAGCACCCTTAAATGAGAAACTTAAGGAATCGCCGACGGCTGATATGCGACGTCGCATATCGCAACATCGCATAAGCAGCACACAGTGATTGAATGATAAAACGTGATCTTGCGATCTGCGATCTTGCGATCTGCGATCTTGCGATCTGCGATCTTGCGATCTGCGATCTTGCAATCTGCGATCCTGCGATTTGCGATCTGCGATGAATGAGACTATCAATTCCTGCGATGACACTTCTTGACATCGTAATCCTCAATACTGCGATGCGAATCATAGAAACCACTCATCGCAAAATTTCCTCGACATAGTCTATAAACCCAAAATTGAGCGCGCACCTTAAGGGAAATTAATGATTGTACGCCAAAATATCCAAGAATGATTGTGTTGCGTTTTTCGAAGAGTCAAGTCATTATGAGTGTCATGACTATGCATTCATTAGAACTTAAAGCTTTCATGTCAATCTTTTCGTCGTTTCTCTTTTCCTTTGCGTAAACTGTAAGGCAACAACTAATATAAATCAATATGCAGGAAACATCTAAGGAAAAGGGGAAAGCGCCAATACTCGGAGAACAGAGAGGAGATGCCTTCGCAAATGGATGCCGCATGCAGCAGGACCGCGGATTCCAGAGTATCACTCAATAGACACTGATGAAAATAGACTATCCAAGACTTAGAGTCAAAGGCGCACAAAAGCGGCATGTTTACAAAAGATCCTGAAGCTCAGACTGGGTAAAGCAAAAAGAAAGACGCTAAGGAAGGAAGACGCTTCAGAAAAGCCTAGAACAAAGAACGGAAGCAATCTGCAATATAGAAAATTGTTCAGGCAACGAAATCCCTAACTCATTGAGTCATTCGCACGGCCGAAGACCGAAATAGCAACAGCATAATCAGTTTGAAAGAAATCTGGGTTATACCAAGTATACACACAGGGAATACACCAAGCCAGAGGAAGATTTTCGAAAATATCTTCTAGTTTGTCAGAAAGCGGTGCCAGCTCTTGTTATTTCTACTTTTATCGCTCGAACGAAAGGAGAAGACAACCAGCCGACTCTTCCCAGGCGAACATTGCATTGCTTACAGCACTAAGGAGCAGATACAGAAACGGTTAGAAATTAGATTCACTTTTTATAAATAAATCTGTTTTAGTAGAAGGGCGGTCATTTGATGCCGTTTCCTAAATTTGTGTAATTAAGATTAATTAGTTAGTAGTATTTAACCCTTCTCATGGCATTTGGAGAAGGGTCCGGAAATCTGTCAAAAAACTTGTCCTCAGAACATGCACTTTTGCACCCTCGGAGGGGGTTTTTGATGAATGGATGGATCAAGATTTATCAACGTTTGCATTTAATGTCTGCTACTGATGTTGCACTTCTGTACTCTTAGTAGATATTAGAAAAAGTAGAGATAAATCGTTATTGCTTGAAGTTTATGAGTAAAATCAGTCATAAATGGTACTTTTATCTCTTGACCAATTTCTGCTTATATTCTTAGAGTGATATGCAGTTTTAGTTGTTTATATGTTAATGTATGAATGTGTGGGTTACCATTTGGCACTTCTGTATGGTGGAGTCATTTATTTGTGCTTGACATATGAATAACTTATTATGCGATATGCTGTTCACAACTGTTTTGCCTAACTTTTTATGCAGAATGGTTTATCTTAATTGATTTCTATTCTTATGATAGCTGAATGATCTTTATTACCAGTTATTGTTCGAAATCTCTTTAGATCGCATAATAGAAGAAATACACCCCGGGTTAGCGTAGATTAGATGTGTTGTTTTTATTAGATTACAATAGCATAAAGTCAGTTTAGAAGTTCGAATTAAATTAGCTTAAAATACTTCTAGATCAGCATCATCCAACTCTACACACACACACACCCACTAGATTGGGAAACTGGTCCCATCATCCCCAGTCGGACCCGCTATACCAAACGGACAAGGAGCTGCCAACCAAGTTCTGGACCGGGTGGGTATCCCCCTTGTTGTCGACCTGATTTTCGGGGCTTCAACAACTCCTTATTAATTTCTTATGTTCTTGTATTTTCTTACTGTATTTCTCTACCGTCTTTCCATTTCAAATGTCTGTGTATTGGAAATATTATCGATCCGTTGCTTAAATAACACAGAACACACACCAACACGTGAGTCTGTAATACCTTTATTCAATAAATATTTAACTGAGGTCACTCATAGGGTGATTATCAGATCAAGTGGTATGAGAGCTTTAGGCTGTAAGGTTAGACAAGCTTTTGTTGGTTTAGCTGTGAATGCTCACTAGATGAAAGCTCAAATTAGGAGAAGGAGAGTTGGCAAAAACTAATCCTGAAATTGGGAGAGTCTATCCTCGGAAGACAATGTTAGAGGAAGGTTCTGTGGGGCCAGACACTCAATTCTTAGAAAGTTTCCTAGCTATAAAGTCTACAGTAGAAGAAATGTATAGGGACTTTAGAAAGCATAAGATTGAAGATTCATCAGGTTCTAAACAAGATAAAGAAGAAGATGAGTCTCACTTCCATGACCACTACAAAGGAAAAGGGAAAGAGGAAAGCTTTCTCACACCTCCTAATAGCCCTGTGCATAATAAGAAAGCATCTTTGATCAAGCTAGATGTTAAATTTTATTTGCCTATATATGATGGAGAGCTAAAGGCTGAAAAGTTGGACAATTGGATTAGACAAATTGATTTGTATTGCACGGTATAGAACATAGACTCAAACAAGAGTATGATTTAGCTGGCAAGCTTACGCCTAGGAGGCACTGCCTTGGTTTGGTGGGAAGGTAGAACCCAAGCTGATATGAAAAGACATGGTAAGACTATCTCTGTCTGGAGTGAATTTGTTGCTGCAATCAAAAAGCAGCTCTATCCATTGCCCTACATGCAACAAGCCATGATGAGTTGACAAACTCTTCGACAGTTGAAAGGTCAAAGTGTGCAAGGGTATACTCAAGAATTTAGAAAGAGAGCATTGATGTTAGGTATCTCATTAGACTCACCAGAGACTCTTTTGAAGTACATTGATGGTCTACACAGCTACATGAGGCATACCATCCTCATGTTTAATCCCACTAGTATAGATGAGGTATCTGTACAAGCTACTCATCTAGAAGCTAGAGGAAAGAATGGAAATCCAGAAGTTGGGGGACCATCCCAACCCACTATAAGCAAGAGCAAGGAGAAAAGAAAGCAGAAGTGAAAAGCGAGGAAGGCTAACACTGCACAGAAAAGCAAAGCTTCATGCATTCAATGTAAAAAGGATGGGCATGATGATGAGCATTGTTGGATTCTGCATCTAGAGCTGAGACCTAAGAAGTCCAAGGGCAAGAAGAAGAAGACTGCTGCAAATATTCAGAAAGATTTGGGGTCAGACGTAGGAGATGAAACAACTATAGCAGCCATAGGTAGAAAAGGTAAGAATTCTGAAGCATCTACTTGTAATTCTGCTCAATCTGTTGTTGATGAAGAAAATGAGAGAAAAAGACATGAGCTTTTCCATATTCTAGTTATTTCCAAAAATCAAAAGATTGATAATTTGTTTGATAGTGGCTCACAAGTAAATTTGATTTCTGAAGCAATTGTAAAGAAATTGGGATTAACAACTACACCTCACAAGAAACCATACCCATTAGGATGGTTGAATGATAAAGCACAACTACAAGTGACTAGACAGTGTAAACTCAAGTTTTCTTTTGGGTCAGCATTTGTAGATGAGGTTGAGTTAGACATAATGCCTCTAGATATATGTGGAATTGTTTTAGGAAGCCCTTACTTGTATGATAGAAAGGCTATCTTTTATAGAGCCGAGAACAATTATCTACTTGTTAAAGATGGAATCGAATACTTTGTAAGAGCTCACAAGCTCAAGAATAATTATACTCTCATAAACTCAGGGTAGATGAAAAGAATGATAAATTCATGCAAACAATTCTTACTGATGGTTGTAAAGGAAAAGGAACCTTATAAAACCAATGCATTTGAGGGTTGTAATACTGAACAACAAGCTGATATAGAAAAGGTCGTTTCAGAGTATGATGTCTTGTTTCAAGAACCTAAAGGTCTGCCACCCAAAAAGGGAATAGTACATGATATTATTTTGTAGCAAGATGTTCCATTGCCTAACATTGGGATTTACAGGTTGTTTACTTTAGAGAATGATGAAATCAAGAAGCAGGTGCAAGAGTTGCTCGAGAAGGGCTTCATTAGGCCTAGCACATCACCATGTGGGTCACCAATTGTTTTGGTGAGAAAGAAATAATGGCTCATGGAGAATGTGCATTGATTATCGAGCACTGAATAAGATAACAATAAAAAATTATTATCCCCTTCCTCGCATAGATGATCTTTTAGATCAACTGAAGGAAGTTGTTTATTTCACCAAGTTGGATTTGCACAGTGGATACCATCAGGTCAGGGTTGCAGAGCAAGATGCATGGAAGACTGCTTTCAAAACAAAGTAGGGATTGTATGAATGGTTGGTTATGCCTTTTGGCTTGACCAATTCTCCTGCTACTTTCATGAGATTAATGAATGATGTACTCAGACCTTTTCTTGATGATTTTGTTATAGTGTACCTAGATGACATTCTAATTTTTAGTAAAACGTGGGAAGAACATTTAAAGCATGTTAAGCAGACATTAGATGTTTTGAAAAGAGAAAAAATTTATGTTAAACTCTCAAAATGTGAATTTGGTAAAACATCTCTAAACTACTTGGGTCATATAGTTGGGGGAGGTGAATTGAAAATAGATCCCTCTAAAGTGGTAGTCATTGTGAACTGGCCTAAACCCAGGTCTGCTACAGAAGTGAGAAGCTTCTTAGGAGCAGCACAACATTGGAGGAAGTTCATTTCTAACTTTTCCTCAATTGTAGCTCCCTTACATGCTTTAACAGGATTGAATAAGGTGTTTCAGTGGGGAGGAAAACATCAGAAAGCCTTCGACACCTTGAAAGAAAAGATTAGTACATAACCTGTACTAGCATTGCCAGATCTACAAAGACCATTTGAGATCCAAATTGATGCTAGTGACTATGCCATGGGAGCAGTGTTGACACAGCACGGTAAACCCATATGTTATCATTCCAAGACTTTTAATCCTGCAGTAGTTAACTATCCTACATATGATAAAGAATTGTATGCATTAGTTCAGAGTGTGAAAAAGTGGAAAAATTACTTAATGGGCAAAGAGACAATAATACATACTGATCATCAACCACTTCAATATCTACACTCCCAAACTAAGTTGCAGCAATCAATACATTACAGATGGATGGGGTTTCTACAACAGTTTGATTTAGTCATCAGATATAAAAAGGGCATACATAACAAGGTTGCAGACATGTTATCTAGACCCATTATAAATGCATCTACCATACTTAACCATAATTCTGTACTACATGAAAGCTACATTGAACAATATGCTCGGGATATGGACTTTAAAGATGTATATGCAACTTTGAGTCAAGGCAAAAGAGTAGAAGAATTGGACTATCACATGAAGGACCGACTCTTATATCATTGTGGGAAAATCTGCATTCCACAAACTGAGAGGATAAAGATAATTAGGGAAGCACACACTTCTCTGATATCAGGTCACTTTGGGGTAAGCAAAATAGTTGCACAGCTGCAAAGGTTTTGTTATTGGCTGAAAATGAATGAGATAGTTTCTAGATATGTAAGAGGGTGTGCTATGTGTGCTAAAAGCAAGCCCAGTAATAGAAAACTAGGCTTGTACACTCCCTTACCAGTACCTTCTCACCCTTGGGAAAGTGTTTCCATGGATTTTGTTGGAGCACTGCCTAAATATAGGAAATGTCATGATTATCTATATGTTGTTGTGGATAGATTCAGCAAAATATGTATTTTGATATCTTGTAATAAACAGATTACAACTGAACAGACTGAAAAATTGTTCTTTGAACATGTATGGGATCATTCTGGATTACCCACTTCCATTGTATCTGATCGAGACACCCGATTTGTGGGGTAGTTTTGGTCTAGTTTGTGGGAACTAATGGACACCAAACTAAAGAAAAGCACAACTTTTCATCCACAAAAAGATGGCTCCATAGAAGTAGTAAACATGACAGTGATCCAGTTACTGAGAGGATATTGTAGCAAACATCCTAAGCTTGGGATGAACACTTGTGTTATGTGCAGTATGCTTACAAAAGAGCAAAACACTCTTCTACACAGAGATCTCCTTTCGAGACCTATTTTGGTTTCACACCAAGGTCTCCTTTGGATTTTGTCTTTGGTAAAGATACCATGGTTAATGGACACAGTGATGTGGACAGGGCAACTAGGTTCATTGAATAGATCCAGGAGATCCACCAGGCAGTACAGGAATAGCTGGAAAAGAGCCAAGCCAGATACAAGGCCAGGCATGATAAGCATCAGATGGAGCATAGTTTTCAAGTTGGTGACCAAGTCTGGCTGTATATCAGCAAGGACAGGATGCAAGGTAAAGATAAAAATATAAAGCCTATCAGGTATGGACCCTTTAGGATACTTGAGAAGATTGGTGAAAATGCTTTTCACCTTGATCTACCAGCTTACATGCACATCTACTTAGTCATAAATACAGATTGCTTGAGATTGTTTGAACCTTCAATGATTGAGGACCCTGAAGAGAAAAGTCAATTGCCTTCTATTGATGACCTACTACCTAAATATCTTAATGAGTTGCAGGAAGACACAGTTCTAGATAGGAAGGTGAGGACGACGTGCAGGGGAAATGTTGAGTACCTCAGGATTGGGCTTAAAGGTTCAAAGCCGAGTAGTACAAAGTGGATTGAGATTGGACAAGTGAGAAAGCAATACCCTCACTTAGTCGATGCTTAAAAACCAACTTTTGGTGGTCCAAAAGCTTTTTCAGTGGGAAGGCTGTGATCTGAATTGGATCCATAAAGAACTGTCAAAGAACCATGACTGTATCAGGTCGGGACAAACTTCTAAAGATCCCAAAACAGCAATCAAAAACACCCTGAACCAGAGGTAATGGCAGCCAGCGTGGAACGACGAGGACCTCGATCAAAGCACGCTGACTAAGGCCCATGGAGACTGAGCGGGAGGCTAAATTAGCCCCTGGGAGCCCCAGATCGGGAAACAGAGGTGGATTTTGATGCACGATTAGCGCTTCGCTGGGCAAAAAGGGCCGAAATGGTGTAGCCCCGAGCACTCGGTCGTGTGGGGAGCCAATGAACTGTGGGCGAAAAGCGAAAAAGAGCTAAAGGACAAGGCGGGACCCGTGCTCCGAAAAACCAACAGTATTGATCGGGGCGCCCTCAAACGGTAAGCAGTTTTGGGTGAAAGCGGAGCGATCCCATTCAACGATTAATGCGTGGCAAGTGAAGGAGAGAGAAAACCATCGTTGATCACGCACTAATGATCGAGCAAGTCAATCGAGCGAAACTTCCGTATGGTGTCGGATCTGGAGGCCCTAGATCTAACGGCTAAGATCACTCCCGATGGGGGAAGCGGAATCAATGAAGGAATAAGCCGCAATTTCGAAGGATTTGAAGTCTGCTTTGACCACCACGGTGGAGGAAGACTTCATCCACGACGTAACTGAAGAATCAAACCAACGAAGCAGGCTGGCGACGTTTATAGGAGGACATGTGGCGACTCCCTATAAGCTCGATGATGACGCAGAATAGGGAACTCCAAGTGCAGCTGCAGAAGGCGATTTGACAGAGGAACTGAACAGTCTTGGGCACGAATGGCTTCAAAGCCATGGATAGAGATAGAATACATAGTCACAAAGAGAGAGGGACAGAGAACCCCAAGAGATAGAGAGACCAGAATCCCGAGAGGAGGATGAAACATAGAGGAGAAGAGAGTGAAGAAAAAGCAGAAGAAGGCAGAGCTTGAGCTGACCAAAGGCAGCATCAAGCACCAGAGAGCTTGAGAGATTCAAGCCATCCCAGAGAGGATCTATCCAAACTGAGCACCACATTGGGATCTCTCCATTGTAGACCAGAAGGTCACAGAGCTGGTAGGAAACAGAGTCTGTGCACTCCAGTGGCTTGGGGAATCCAAGAACCACCTTGCCAAGCAAATATGCTTCAGGTGACTCCTAGTGAGCTCCTGTATTGTAATTCTCTACTTAAAGACACAATAAGATAATGGCACCATTGAAATCTAGACCAGAGATGTAGCCGTGGAGGATAGGGTGAACTCCTTATTAATTTCTTGTGTTCTTGTATTTTCTTACTGTATTTCTCTCCTATCTTTCCATTTCAAATGTCTGTGTATTGGCAATCTGATCGATCTGTTGTTTAAATAACATATAACACACACCATCACATGAGTCTGTAATACCTTTATTCAATAAATCTTTAACTGAGGTCACTCATAGGGTGATTATCAGATCAACATCAATAACAACAACAAGCTTTGGTTGGTTTTTCCAAAAAAAAATTCCACGTAAAACCTCTGTGTCTCATGTGTTTGTTTCTCATGATGTGTATTCTTGTGTTGGTTGATATGGATGTTGTTATGGTTGTTAATGGTTTCTCGCATATAATGGATTCTGAGTTTCAATGAGGAAATATAAATTGGCATAAAATTTAAAATTAGCCTTCATACTGATTCACCCTCCCTGTCAGTATTATCATTGTTTCCAAAAATTGGTATCAGAGCCAAGTTCCTTCAGGAACAACTTAATCGCTAAAAGGTAGATCAAAGGAAAACAATGGATAATCAGATTTTTCTAAGAGTAGAAGGAGTTCCATTTTTAAATGGATTAGACAATTATCTCTGGATATTACAATGGAAGCCTACTTGATGATAGCTAATGAATAGATTTGGTTGTCTATGATATATGGAGAGAGGAATGAGTTCAATACAGAAGCCAAGGAAATCATCATGAAAGGGTTTTGCAAGCTAGATGCTAATAAAGTGAGGCATTATGAGTCAACAAAGGAAATGATGGACATATTACAATGTCCGTATGGAAAATACTACAATGTGGCTCAAGAGAATGCCAAAGAACCTTGTTGCTCAAGCAGTGAACTAGAACATGTAGTTGTTTAGGATAAGAAAAAAAGAAAGAAAAAGGAGAAGGCATCTAAAAGGAAAGATGCTCAAATGATTGAAGATATTTCTTCCTATGAGAAAACTGTTGATATTCACTGCAAAGATGGTGAAGAAGTGGTCATGGATGAGAATCCCTACTACTCAGAAGGTAATCTATTGCTTTGTGATAAATATAAAGAAATAGGTAATCCATTATCTATATGTTCATGTGAATCACTTGAAGATCGAGATAACCATACATATAGTAGTAGTAATGAAGATAGACCCACTTTAGTAGCAATAGAAAATGAGGGATCCTCTAAAGAAGAAGAAATTATATCCCTTGAAGAGAATAGGGGTATCACTGGAAGTGATGAAGATGGAATACTCCTTAGACCAATGGAAGATTCCATGGACACAAAGATGGTTCCAAACCTTTGTGCTAACTCAACTATCACCTCTGATAGTGAATACAAGGATATGAATGAAATGATCTACTTTATAAAGAAGTTGATCTCCTCTCTAAAGGATATCAAGGAACTATCAGAGGAAAATCTCAAGAAAGAGGAGAAATTAAAAATTTATGAGCTTGAGAATGAAAAGTTGAGCAAAACAATAGTTGATCTAAATTCTCAAGAAGAAGAGGCTAGTAGACTGAATGGTATGATTACTAATAAGCTAAGTGATAGAGAAGCTTACTGTGAGAGACTACAAAGTGAGGTAGTCTCATTGAGACATGACTTAGAAAAGTCAAATAAAGACCTGTCTCAATATTAGAAGCTCGAGGAGAGTAGAAAGGCATTGGATGAGAATGTTATTGAGAAAAGATCCCCTCTCATCAAGGCTGGTTTGGGTTTCAAAGAAGAACCAAGATCCAAGAAGGAAAAGGTTGGAAGGTCAATCACCCATGTAAGGGGAGTTGGAAATTCCAACAAAAACAAAGGAAAAGAAGTTTTTGAACTTTAGCAGAAAAAAGGAAAGAAGTAGCGACAAGGGAAGATAACGCAACAACATTATGATAAGAATAAACAACGAGGAGAGCATCAAAAGAAAGATAATCAACAACAAGAAGGAATGGAGGGAAGTAATGAAAAATGCCAAGGAAGGCATATGAAGAACCAAAAATGGTCCTTTCCCCATCAAGGATAAATCCTTCAAGGTAAAGGTTTCTTCAACTCTCAAAATCCCTTTTATTTGTATTGTTTTTCTTGCAATAATTTTGGACATAAAGCCATGAACTGTAGATGACATGCAAGGAAACAAGTTGTGTTGGGTAGCAACAATCCAAGAATTAAACAAGAGGCCTAGAAAAGGTGTGTTTGCAGTATTAGAGGCAGTGACAAGAATTTTTCCAGATATGGTAATTCCTTTGCCCCACTAAGCCATATCGAATGCTACAATTGTGGAAATCTTGGGCATAAGAGAGAAAGCTGCAAATATGAGAAGAAAAAGCATGCTTCTCAGCATATGCATGTAAATTTTGTAGCTTGGGATTTGAAGATAAAAATGAACAAAATAGCAAAGGATTATGAGTTTGTCTTCAGTGCTCAACATCAAAAGGACTTGCAGAATAAAGGAAGGAGATAGTTCTTTGTAGTGTCTAGTTGCAAACAGCGCAAGCCTCAAGTGAAGAATGGAAGCGGAAACCCAATTACCATTCTCTTATAAACAAAGAGAAATGAAGCAATTGGATTTGGGTTAAGAAAGAAGACTTGAAGGAGAAGTTCCCTCTAGCTATGTGTAGCAAAAATAAAGCCTAAACATGGGAAAATAATAGGCTAGATGATAATTCCTCTATCAGGACTTGACCATTGAAGGCTTGGAAGAAGAAAGAGGATGATCAGCTCAGGGGGAGTAGACAATTTGTTTCTCTTTAGTAAAAGAAGAGAATGGCCTCAAGGGAGGCTGAATAAGTTAGATGTAGGAAGCTAGAAAGAATAGATAAAAAGGTGCATCTAATTGTTGAAGGTACTGTTAAGTCCCCTTACTGATTATAGTGATAAATTTGTTTGTTTTGAATGTATCAACATTGAAAGAGAGAGGAGAATTGCAACAACCATAATTTTATAGGGAGTACACAAAAAAAAAAATTTGTTGTGAAAAAATGAGTTTTAGTAGAAGTGTGGGATGACAAGAAGCTCACTATCAAGTTAGGTCCATAGGATTAGTCCCCACATAGAAGCAAGGAAGTGGTTGTAGGAGATCTGAGAGAATTGGATCATGGGGATATTGTTTAGTAAGTAGTATCATACAATGATCATCAGCCTCAAAAAGAAATATTGCTCAGGAAATGAAAGGTTTTCACCTTGGGTGAAATACCATTATTCCATTTAATTTGTGAGTTTGATTATGCCTAGCAGTCTTGTGTTCATGAAACACAATTGGTACAAGATTTACATGTCGCTTAACATTTGATTGGTATCATTATGTCAATTAGAGGTATTGGGTTCAGGTGGAGAAACCTTTTTGTGCAAATGAACATTTCTTTTGAGAAAGAGATATAAGAGTTTTCCTGGTACATTTTCCAATTTGTATCAAATGTTTGATGTAATTGGTATTATTTAAATAGCAGTCCATATTTGGAGTAGTATGATCTCCGGGGGAGAAGAAGTGATTGAGAAGATTAGGAGGAGTGAGCATAGATTATGAAGTAGTTGCAGTGAAGAGCAAGCTGAAATGCATTGCTAATGATTGGTATTTTCAAAAGAAAAAATACCATGAGCAATTTAATTGGTATCAGTTTCCTTTTAAATAATACAAAAGATGCATTGGAAAGAGAGTATTCAGCCAACAACCATAAGGTGTAAAAAACCAGAGTCAGACAAATCATAGAATGTATATGTTCAGGGGGAGCATATCACATATTTCCATTTTATAGAGCAGCAACAATGATTAGTCCTCAAGAGAAGTATGCTGATTAGAAAGCACATCAGCAGCCAGGCCGTCGTCATTGACAATTGATGATTGCATGGGGAGAAAGAAGTAACTTGTAGGCCCTTTTCCATTGATTTCAAAGGGGGGTAGAATTATTGGAGAAGTTGTGATGGTCCGTGCAAAGGAGAGAAATCTATTGGTGGCTCATGCAAGAGAAGTGTGGAAGTAGCATGAGGATTGGCCATCAAAGTGAAGTGACAAGGTTGAGGTGTTGCCATTAATGGCAAAGGGATTGCTGGATAGTTGGCATCGATGTCAAAAACCATGCTGGGAGGTCAAGTTGGGCGGTTGGAATTGCTTGACAGTTAGAAAGTGTGTTGGCATTGATGTAAACTAGACCAACATGGAGGTCTGTGACAACAGATTGTAGGTTTGATATCCACTAGGCTAGATGTGATGGAAGGATATGTGTTAAGCTCAGGGGGAGTCCTATAGTTGCTGCAGCCTCTGGTATAGAATCACCATAGTAGCAACCTTATTGAAGAAGCCATAAAATGATGACTATGGTGGTTGGGAGTCCTAGAATTTGGAGGAGGTTCCACCCTAAGAGATTAGCTTAGATACTCTTGGAAATGACACAGTTGGTTAGTGCTCTGAAATATTTCTCCAATGGTATGTGGAAGCTTGAAAAATTCCTCCAAAGAGCAAGTTCTAGGCAGAAGAAGAAGAGCCAAGGTGGAAAGAATGGCAGAGAGTTTGTAGTCATTTTTTAGGTAGAAAATGGGATCAAATCCTAGATCATAACTTCTCCTTTGGAAAGTGCTCTGAAAGTGCTTTCAAATGGTATGTGGAAGTATG
The DNA here is from genome assembly GCA_031772625.1 of Pinus tabuliformis. Taxonomy (NCBI): domain Eukaryota; kingdom Viridiplantae; phylum Streptophyta; class Pinopsida; order Pinales; family Pinaceae; genus Pinus; species Pinus tabuliformis. Next base: position 294,067,367 of record CM062812.1, read on the forward strand.
AAAATGGCCTCCTATATCACGATTTATTCCTAGCCAAAGTTTGGTGACTTAAGCCATGATAACAATGTTAAAATGTGATCGGAGGAAGGAATATTGGAACCTCAGAACTTCGTAACCTCAATGAAATTATTTTTCATAAAAGTTTCGATCCAAGAAAAAGGAAGGAATATGTGAGGACCTCGACGATTTATTTCCTCTATGACTTATTTAAAAGAGACCTAAAAGGAGCAGTAACCATCGAGAACCGATTCTCAGAATGTTGGATATCAGAGAAGGCTTAAAGCATTGGAACTTGATATTGGAAGGCTCAGAGCATCGAGACCGAATATAGGAAGGAATGGCATACATCATATAGGAAATAATTTTGAAGGCTTGGAGTTTCGGGAGTCGATTCTCGGAACCCAATATCGAAAAGGATGGAATATCGGACCTTGACAGTTTATTTCCTCGATGGTTTATTCAAAAGGAACTCGATATCGAAAGGCTTGAGCTTGAAGAACATTGGATGAATGAATTCTTTAAAAGTGTCAAGGTTGCGAGGAAATAAGAATAACAAAGGAATCCATTGAAAAACCAAGGACCGAGGAGCCCTGTTAGTGTCGGTATCTTCATCGCTGCATTAGTGATCAAATTCTCTTGTTGCATTGCATGTCAGGTGTCTCACTCGATCAGCTGCATTTCATTAGGGTCATGGATCATCTGATGGTAGTGGCATATTATACATTTTCCCTCATTTTCTTTACCTACCGGCCAATTTTCATACATCTAGATCATCTACATCATTTTTTGTCTTTAAATCTGCAAAAATCGTTTTTAGGGTTTTGGGTCTCATTAGGTCTAGCGTTTCATCAATAAGGTCTTCAAAACACTCAATAATGGTCATTAGGCGCATGAGGAGGTCAAATAAAGTCTCAACAACAATAATTTCCACAATCACATGCTTAGTGATTGATTTTTCCTCAAAACCCTGTTTTGAGGAAAAACAGAGTTTTTTATGTTTCATGTACTAAAATCTTATGTAATTTCATTTTTCCATATGTAATAATTTCAGAGGCAGCCCTGGTCACCTTGCCAAGCCTCTACAACTCCACCACCTACAAAACAAACAAAAATTCAAAGCATTCAGTCCATCAAAGGCAAAAGTAAAGAAAACTGCCCAAAACAAAGTTTTAAAAAGCAAATGAAAGTCAAACATTAGCAAAGTGGGTTTTCTTGAGTGAAAAATTAAAAGCCATTGCTATATAAAGTATATTCATATCAAAGAGGTTCATTTGAATGCAAAAAGTGAAGGAGAGCAAGTCCATGTATGTTTTCAAGAGCCAATGGAGCGATTTTGAGTTTAAAGGGTGAAAATTGTAGGCGCGACGCACCTGGGCGTGGGTGCGGCGCACTCATCCAGCACGACGCACCAGGCAGTAGTTTCTAGTGTATTTTTACAAGGGGCGTGACACACCGAGGAAGCGCGGCACACTTGTGAGGTGGCGCGGCGCACAGGTCTACAAGGCCCGAATTCGCTCACAGCTTCCTCCAAAATAAAAAAATCGCTAACTCCTCAATTATCCAAGTAAGTTAACACTCCTTCATGGCCAATGAATGAGTTTGTCTTAGGGTTTATGGTGATTCAATAGGGAAAAAATTGAAACCCTAGCTCCTTGTATTGCTTGTTAAAAAAAACACTGCCTAGGGTTTACAAATTTGTATTTTTGCTGCTAAATTCCACTCCTATCATTTTGACTCCCTCACTCCCTCACTTCATTTTTTCCCTCCCTTTTCATTCATATTTACCCACTCACTATTCCTCATATCCCTAAGACTACTTACCCTAATCCCTAATCTCATTACCCCAAACCCTAATTGCTATCCCTAAAACCTAGACATTATTCCCTAAACCCTTTCATTCCCCAAAAAGCCTACAAACAACATTCCCAAACCCCTCAACGCATTCCCTCCATAGTCCCTCATCAAATCATATCTTTGGCAGTAAAAGCCTATTTACATTATAAAATCTATTCATACTCATCTAAGAAAACTCAAACATTGGCAAACATGGAGTTAGATTCTTCCTATGACAGAAATGAGGAAACAGTTAGTGACTCTTCTAGATAAATTCATGCACCAAGGAGACCTCATAAGAGTGGAAAACATAACCGGGAGGAGCCTACTTCACTTGCCGAGCTGTTGGCCTGTCCTCTTGCTGTCACTTACTTCCAGTATGAATATTGTTATCAATTTTGTGAGATGGTGGAAAGGGTCAAATACCACCATGAGCTGGCCAGACTATTTGTGCTTCATCTTCACAATGGCCAGGTCAATTTGGCAGGTGTGACATTCACCTTGACACCTGAGACTATAGCTCAAGCAACCGGTATTCCGAATGTAGGTGAACAATGGAATAAGGGGCAGCTGGTTGACAGAGATCATTATGAGCCTTATATCAAGGCTGGTTTTCAGAGACATGTCAGTAGAGTCTTCCCATTCAAGTACCTACAGGACACATATGCTCCCTTGATGAAACTCATAATTAAATATTTCAGTCGTGAGGGCAGATTTTCTTGTCTGTACACATATCATATAAGATTGTTGATGCACTTTACTAGGGTGAGGATCATGAACCTCCTGTTAGTGTCGGTATCTTCATCCCTCCGTCAGAGATCAAATCCTCTTGTTACATTGCATATTAAGTGTCCCGCCCAGTCAGCTGCATTCCATTAGGCACATGGTTCATCTGATGGTAGTGGCTTCTCCTACAGTTTCCCTCATGTCATTTACCTGCTGGCTCATGTTTATTTATAAAAAATTGTATACAGTCACCTTTTTGTCTTAAAGATTGCAGAAGTATTTTCTAGGGTTTCATTGTCATTTAGGTCTAGGGTTTCATTAGGGTTTCATCAAAATGGGTTTTAAAAAGTCCAATAATAACCAGCAGGCACATGAGGAGGTCCCAACATCAATAAATTTCATGATCAAGTGTTCAGAGATGTGTTTCTTTTGAGGAAAAACAGGGTATCTTTAGATTTTATTGTACAAATTCATGTAATTTTTATTTCCTTCATATGTAAATTACTTCACCTGCAACCTTGGTAACTTTTCCTAGCCTCAATAGCTCCAATCCCTTACAAAGCAAACAAGACATAGGTCATTCAGTTCATCACAAGCAAATAAAGTGAAAAAGCTCAAAAACAGAGTTATAAAAATAAAGTCATTTTCCAAACATTGTAAAGTGGGTTTTATGAACCAAAAAATTAAAATCTCCTTGTATATAAGTTATTTATTCCATTGAAAGGTTCATTTGCATTTCAAAGACACAGTTGGGCAAAGCAAAGTCGTGTTGGTGAGCAAGCAAGAGAAATCGGTGAAAAATTTCCCCAAGACAGAGGTGTGGCACACTGGGCAGGTGGCGCAGCGCACATAGCAGGCGCGGCGCATTGGGCTGCGATTTCCAGTGTTAAACTGAATGGACGTGACGCATACATAGGGTGCGGCATGTTGGGTTTGATGCGCGGCGCATAGATCCAGCAAGCTAGAAATCTTTAGCAACTTCTCTGAAACGCCAAAATCACCAAAATCTTCCAGTGTATAAGTAAGTACCATTCTCCTCTTGGCTAGAGAAAGATTTTACTACACAATTTATGGTGGTTGTCTTATGGTGATTGTTTAAAAAGAAATCAAACCCTATCTCTTGAAATCTCTCAAAGGAAATTGCTGCCTAGGGTTTGTATTGACTATTTAGCCACCAAGTCCACCTTTCTACTCCCTCACTCCATTTTCCCTCATTTCCCTATTCCCTAAACTCACATATCCCTAAATTCACATATCCCATATCCCTGATTCCCATTTCCCAAAACCCCAAATACAAATTCCCAAACCCTAGTCCTATACCAAAAGCTCCCAAATTACTCTCTAATTCCCTGTTCGCTTAACTAAACCCTATCCCATTTGTCCATAAATCCCTCATTGTTTCCACCCTCCACAATCCATCATATCACTTTTCCCTTGGTGGCAAAAGTAAAAAAACATCACAATCACTTACTTCTCATCAAGGCAGCTCCAAGACAGTTCACCCACTAGCAGAGATGGCATCTGATCCCTCATATGATTATGAAGAGGAGACACACAGTGACTCACCTACAGAGGTACATGCACCCAGGAGGCCTCATAGAGGTGGCAAACATATTCGAGAAGAACCAACCACTCTTGCTGAGTTACAGGCCTGCCCTCTTGCCATCACTTGTTTTCAGCACTAGTCCTGCTATGAATTTTGTGAGAAGGTTGCTAGCATTTAGTTTCATCATGAGTTGGCTCGTTTGTTTGTATTGCATTTACATGATGGTCAAGCCACTCTAGCTAGTGTCATTTTCACATTAACACCAGAACCTATTTCACTAGCAACCGATATTCCTAACATTGGAGAGCAATGGAACAAGAGGCAACAAATTGACCGGCAACATTATGAACCATACGTCAAACCCAGTTATTTGAGACAACTCAGGAGAGTTTTTCCTTTTCGATACCTCAAAGATTAATATGCTCCTTTAATGAAACTGATCATGAAGTATTTCAGCTGTGAGGGCCGATTTTCCCATTTATATGCTTATCATATCAGACTGCTAATGCATTTTACCAGGGTGAGGATGATAAACCTCCCCTATTTCATGTGCCGCAACATTGAGAAGATGACCACCCTAGTACAACACAAGACTCCTCAACAGCAGTTCAACAATATATATCATTTTGCTCTCATTAAAATTGTGGTCATCCATCAGCTTGGCTTACAGGGCATCACTTGGGAGGACTTCATTTCTTGTGAGTTTTTCACAGCTCCTCAGGGACCTTCAGAGACTGTACATGAGACAGGTGGACCTTCATATCAGCATGAGGGCCATGAGACACAAACCGCTAGTATGCCGGTGTTTATCACTTATCAGAAGGGCACTAGACAGTTGTTCGCAGCAGCTAAGTGAGTATTATATCCACCCAGGGTGGAAGGGTTCTCGCTTTCGCCATCAGCACAACAAGTTCAGCACAAAGGCAAGAGGCCGCTACAGGATGAAGGACCATAAGGTGAGCGGGAGACTGATTTCATTCTCATTGAGGGTGATGATATGGATATGGGCCCGCAAAGCACAAATCTCAAAGAAGTCATTCAAGAGTAGTAGGCAGACATCAATACCTTATCCCTCAACTTGGAAAGGGCTAAATGGACAATACAATACTTGGAGCAAAGAAATAAGAGGTTTGAAGATCAGCAAGTGATTATGGAGTTGCAAAACATTCAGGAGAAACGCCAAGCTGCCCAAAGGAGGGGGGTGGAGCTCACTTCACTTGAGCAAGAAGTTAATGCCGATCGAGAGTCATGGCTTGAAAAAGCCAATATCCACTTGGAGAGGAGGTTATAAAATGCCATCAATGAAAAGAATATGCTGAGAAACATGTCATATCATTATTTGTCAAGGAATATGGCGTGCCAAGCTAGAATCAGGAGCTTGAAGGCAAAATTGAAGAGAGAATCAAGGAGGCAAAAGGAGCATGAAGGACTTCAGCTATTTGCTAAGGCTTCCTTGGCCCAACACAATGTTTGATGAAGAAGACCCAGCCAAAATTTCAAAAAATTTGGGGCAATGTTTGCATTTTTTGAAATTTTGGCACAAAAAACAGGATTTTCTACTCTATGCGCCGCGCCACCTGGCGCTTGCTTTTGATAGCAGCCTCCAAATGATAAAACTTAGAATTTTTGGATTTGGCATGAAAAAACATGCTTTCCCACCAATGGCCAAGAAATTTGGACAGGTGTTGAGCCCTCAAAAATGTCAAAAACACTCAAAAAATGACCTCACTGCCCCTATTTTGACACACAGGAAGTAGCGTTGGGAGAACTGAATTTTGGGAGGGAAAAGTGGAGGCAAAATTGGAAAATTCTACCTGGGTTGGAAAGTAGACAGGTAGACCTTTCCAACAAGCACACTTGGAACAAATTTGGACATCAGGAAGGCCTTCCAAAGCAGCTCCAAACAGGCGCTATGCATAGAGAATCAGGCGCGACGCATAGAGGAAATTTGGCCCAGTTTGACCATTTATGCTCTGTTTTTCGCCCAGCTTTTGCCAGTTTGACTTTTTCACATCCTTAGTGTCAAATTTGTGATGTAATTTAATATCCATTGATGGATCATGATGTAAATATGTCAAATTTTCACTTATTGAGGTAGATTCATCTGTTAAAAAGTTATTTGAAACTAAATGAATCAGTTCCCTTGTTTCTAGAGGCATGCTGTTCTATTGCCTGATTTCTAGTTCTCAGTTTAGAATTAGTTGAAACAGCTCCTAAACATGTGAGCTCGACCCCTAGAGGCTAGGATGAGCTATGGTTTGTCTATATCATGTTGTTTTTCAGTCATTAGCATGGTTGGACTTTTGAGAAAGCCTTGAGCTTCATTGTACACTCATATCAGCATTTTGGCTAAGGAATTGAGACCAAGATTTGTAGCACTCTTTGGGATCCCTGTGGAATTTTGTTTTGGTACAATGATTTTCTTTTTAATTGTGAATTTACTTATGTGTTATGTATGACATTATCTATCTTGTTTCTTCCTAACTAAATAAAAAAATAGTGTAAGTAGAATCCATTGAAATTGCAGTGCTCTACTTGAGGTTTGCTTTAGTTTCTTGATGTTTTCAGCTGTTTGGAGAGGATCCATGGTTTCTCTTGCCCTCTTCAACTCCTCACCTGTCTAATCCCTCCATCTCATTCGATTTGAAGTGCCAAAATCAGTTGTCTACCTTGCCCCATTGAGATCTCTGCAAGACTGAGCCTCATTCCCCGCACCCAAAATATGCCTTTCCATTAGAGCAAACAAAAACATAATTTTATCCAATCAAATTCTTTGCACATATACCTAGCCTAAGATCAGTAGTTAAATCAGTCATATCTCAAGCCCTTAGTGATCATAATTTGCTGAGATTGACCTAGAGAGAGCCCTCTCCCGACCTGGTAGGGCTAGCTACCAGGTTAAGCATGGTTTGATGTTGGTCCTGGATCCTACCTTTCTCAGCCTGAGGTAGATTTAGGCACTAACATAGTGGCGACCATACTGGGGAAGAGATTGTTTGTTTTTTAGTGTTATTCATTTTATAAACTACAGACAGATTCTGAAGATTAGCCAGGTAGCCTTCGAAATGCTTTTGCTTTGCATTAGCGCAAGTAGATAAACGCTACTTCAGTCAATCCCCGGTCTAGTTTTATAAACGAAATATCTAACCTGCAAATCACCCCAGTACATCTCATAATTCTAAGCTTTTGGATGATAAGTTTAGGATTTGATAGGCTGAACAAGTTGTTAATGTCCATTTGATTTCTTGGAAGTAATAGCACACTGGCTTCCAGAAGACATACCAGAGAAAATCCAGACCCTGATCCCCTTACTGTGTACGAAAATCCCAACCTTATTCTGAGAATCCTTCGCCCAGGAAGTTCTATGATTCCCGTGTTCAAATCTCATCCATGTCCTATTGCCTTTGAGTATCTCGAGGATCTTGAGTTTGATGAGCAGTTCGAGTTGTCTTTGTTTGAAACCAAATCTGAAAGCGTTGTTGCTTCAACTGCCTTAAATCCAGAATTTGTTAGAAATCTTGAAACTGAAAGGGCCAATAAATCTATTGACGATTATATCTTGAATCAGCTCTAGACTTTAATTGTGGCTTCTAATATTGCTGATTCCATAGAGACTGCATCTGCAACCCTTGCGTCATCTGCAATCTCGTCTAGCTCAAAAATTCCCACCGAATTTCCTTTCATTCCCACCATCCCTGTGCCGCCTACTGTCTTGGATAAAAAATCTGTAGTAGTGTCGCCTTCGTCCACTCCTTCTACTCCTCAAACATCCAAGATTGCTTCGCCTCCACACACACCTCCTCATACACCCCATACATCAGCTCCACCCACTCCCCCAACATCCCTAAGACCGATTACAAATCCACCAAGAGCAATGGCTGCTCGTTTTGCACCCCTTGTGCTGCCTCAAAATTTGGATGATATGCCCGTTGATTATCAAAGTAAAATTACATTGTTTGATGGCACCCCTCACAGTGTTACAACTCAGCAACATGTGGATAGGATGACATATTTCTTTAACCTCCATGAAGTTGATGCAGAAAAGGTAACCATGAGACTGTTTGAACAAATCTTTGGTGGTGAAGTGAGGAAATGGTTCAGAGCTTTGCGGACTGCAAGTATCACTACATTGGCTAATCTGCAGAGACAATTCGTGGATCACTAGGAAGTGAAGAAAAATCCTCTTCAAATCCTTTACAAATATGAGAACATCAAGCGTAATGTTGGTGAGTCTGTTCATGATTACTGTATTAGATTCAATTCAGTTTACAATGCAATTCCTGATCATATAAAGCCACCTATGGGGCTGGCCTTGATTAAGCTTCTGGACGGTTTTGATACTGATATGGCCTATCAATTAAAAGAGAGAGATTTGGCCACTTTGGAAGACATGCAGAAAATTGGAGTCAGCATTGAAGCTAATCTCCTTGCCAAGAGAGCTAGAGCAAAGGCTAAGAAGAAGGTAACAATAAAGGAAGAGGTTTTCACTTCAGATCAAGTGCTTCGGAAGATGGAGAAGATGTTCGACAGATTGAAAATTGAAAAATCTGAACCACAAGTCAGAAATCCTAACTTCAGTGGCCAGCAGTAGCCATAATTTAGGATAAAACAAAGAGAGTAGCGAGCACAAGATCAAGCAGCGCAGCAGCAGGTGAAGACACCCTTGCAACAGAATTTTGTACATGGCCCGGAATCAGATGAGGAGGAGAATGTAATTGGTGAAGAGAACCATTTCTTTACGCCCGATGATATGCCAATTTTCATCACTGAAGATGAGGAGTACTCCGAGAATTCAACTGAACAGAGGGATGAAAATTTCATTCTAGCAAATGAAACAGTTCTTGAGAAAGAGTCCGATGAATACCAAAGAAGATACATGAATGCTTTGTCAGCTCAACAGCGACAATATTCACTCCAAAGTAGAGATGTGCCCGTAAATCCAATTCAGAAAAGGAAGGAGGCAGCAGCGTCAAAGAATGATCCTCCCAATGTGTAGAAAAAGGGAAAAGAGACAGCTGATCCTAACACCAACAAAATGCCATCAGCAAGTGAAAGACCCAATCAGCCAAATGTGTCAAAGGAGAAAATGGAAAAGAAGGATGTTTCAGTGAAAGAGGTAGAAAAAGTCTCAGTTTTTAACTTAGAAAATGAAATTGCTAAGTTAAAAATATCCATTCCTTTGACTGAGTTGATGAAGAACAACAATTATAAAGGTCAGGTGTCTAAAATTTTGAATTTAGATCCATCATCTGACATGGTAAACGTGGAGGATGATAGTCTCGAGCTGATCTTTGGGCTAGCATTGGAAGGTCAGTCTCAAGATAGTGATGTCGCTCCTTTTTATATCAGTCTCAGGGTGCATGACTTTGTGTTACATAATGCTATGTTTGATTCCGGAGCCTCTCATAATCTCATGCCTAAGGCTATCATGGAGAAATTGGGATTGGATATCACTAGAAAATATCATGACCTTTACTCTTTCGATTCCGGTAGAGTAAGGTGCATTGGTCTTATCAAGGATTTGGTGGTCAGTTTGGATCAGATTCTGGCTAAAAATGTTTTGATGGATGTGGTGGTCACGGATATACCTCCTAGATTTGGCATGCTTCTTTCCAAATCTTAGGGAGCAAAGATTAAAGGGACAATGCAGCTTGATTTCTCCTATGCTACCATTCCCATCTTCGGTTAGATGAGGAAACTATACCGGGAACAAAAAATGAAGTACATGATCTCTAGCAAGGAGAAGATGGTAAATCATCCAATCAACTATGTACATACTGATTTAGAATCATTTGTTTTGTATTCAGATAGCTTTAATGATGTAAATAGCCAAGTAGTTGAAGTACAAGACATTCTCGAGATCACTGAAAATTTCAGAGAAGTCTTAAGGCAAGAAAGGCAAAGATTTGATAGTACCGCTAAGCAATCAACCTCCCAACAACAGCAACATATGGATGGACAACAAGGAAAAGAAACAGAATTTTAGCATTTGGAAGAGGATGAAGCAGGCCTATGGAGCATGGATTTTGATGGCGCGGTAGGAAGGGAAGGTGCTGGAATTGGTATTTGGATACGCAGCCCTGTTTTTGCCCCAAACAAAGTGCCAAGCAATGTAAGGGTCTGTTCTTATAAACTAGCTTTTGATTGTTCAAATAATGAGGCTGAATATGAAGCTTTAATTGCTGGTTTGAAAGTTCTTAGAAAATTGAATGCTAAGAGGATTTCAGTGTATGGCAACTCCGAGTTAGTTATCAAGCAGGTGAAAGGGGAATACCAAGCTAAGAATCCTCGAATGCGGGCCTACCACAATGCGGTGTTGGATATCTTGAAAGTATTTTCTGATTATACTTTAACATGTGTTCCCTGTGCTCAGAATGTCATTGCAGATTCACTTGCAACAGCAGCAAGTAATTTGAAAATTCTGATGAATTCAAACAACAAGTTTGAGATTCACGTGAAGCATCACCCAGCTGTCCCTAACAATCAAAGGTATTGGCAAGTGTTTCAAGATGATGATGAGATCGATGAATTTCTGCAAAATAAAGGTAAGTTCAAAGACACTTCTATTGATGTGGAGTACGATGATGGTGAAGCGGATATAGAAGTCAATCAAATGGAAGTTTTGTAGCTCAAAGACAACATCATTCCTAAAGGTCTAATACCTTTAGAGGAGCTATTCGATCAGGATGATGTGGCCCGGAAACCGAGCTTGCTGCCAACCGAGAAAGGAGTTGAGGATGTGAACATTGGATCAGCTGAAAATCCTAAGATGGTGAAATTATCAAAGGCATTGCCTCCACAGGTAAAAGAAAAGTATATCAGTTTGTTATCCTCTTTTACTAATGTATTTTCTTGGGATTATTCAGATTTGAAGGCATATGACACAAACATAATTCAACATGTCATCCCAATCAAGCCAAATCAAAAGCCTTTTCGTCAGAAGCTAAGAAGAATAAATCCGAAGTTGTTGCCCTCAATCGAGAAGGAAGTGAATCGGTTGTATAAAGCTGGTATCATAGTCCCCATAAGATTTTCAGATTGGATTTCAAACTTGGTGCCCGTCCGCAAGAAAACAGGTGAGATCCGGTTATGCATTGATTTTAGAAATTTGAACAAAGTATCCTTGAAAGACAACTATCCATTGCCTAAGATGGATCACATACTTTAGAGAGTAGTTGGAGCATCCCGCATGTCGCTACTCGATGGTTATTTGGGTTATAACCAAATTCTAGTCCATGAGGATGATAGAGACAAAACAACATTCACCACTCCATGGGGAACTTTTCATTATGTGAAGATGCCTTTTGGATTGAAAAATGCTGGTGCAACCTTTCAGCGGGCGATGGATATCACATTTGCTAATGAAAAAGATGTCTTTCTAGTTGTTTATCTTGATGACTTGACCATTTTCTCTAATTCAGATGAAGAGCACCTCTATCATTTGAATATTGTGTTTCAGTGGTGTAGAAAGTATGGCATCTCTCTCAATCCAAAGAAAAGTTTGTTCGCCATGGATGAAGGCAAGCTTCTCGGGCATATTATCTCAAAGGAGGGCATCTGCATTGATCCAGCTTAGGTGGAGGCCATACAAAATATTGATTTCCCACGAAGTAAGAAAGAAATACAATCCTTCAATGGTAAGATAAATTTCTTACGTCGCTTTGTGCCCAATCTTGTAGAACATTTAAGAGAAATCGCAAACATGCTCAAAAAATATAATGTGGTAAGGTGGACTAAGGAAGCAGTTAAGTCTTTCAATCTGGTGAAATTGGCTCTTTCTTCAGCTCTGGTTTTGATCAGCCTGGACTATACTCAGGATTTTATTTTGTTTTCATTTGCCTCAGGTCATACTATGGTAGTGGTCTTGATGCATAAAAGAGACCGGCTTGAGAAACCAATTGCCTTTTTAGCAGAACCATAAGGGATGCAGCATCTAAATACAATATAATTGAAAAACAGGCCCTTGCTTTGGTAAAAGCATTGAAAGATTTTTGGGTTTATATTTTGAATTCTCACATCCTCGCTTATGTCCCTAACACTGATGTTAAGGATGTCCTAGTGCAAATATATCCGGAAGGGAGAAGAGGCAAATGGATTGCTGCCTTGCTGGAGTATGACGTGGAAATCAAACCGACAAAGCTCATTAAAGGACAGGGCCTGGCTAAACTAATGGCCGTGTCAAATTTGCATGCCTTGGACATTAATCTAATTGCTTCTATGTCCGAGGAAGATGAAGAGAATTTGCCCTCTCAGGTATCAGAAATTTTCCTTCTTTCTCCTTGGTATTCGGACATTGTTTATGTACTCCAAAATCTGTCATCACCACCTGGAATGGCTAAGAACAAAAGTAGGACACTGAAATTGAAGGCTGCAAAATTTTGTATTATGAATGGTGCACTCTATTAGAAAGACCCCGGTGGTGTCTTGCTAAATTGTTTAGTAGAAGAGGCAAAACAGGTTATGGAAGACTTTCACAAGGGAGATTGCGGAGGCCATCTTTTCTGGAAGACAACAGCCAATAAAATCTTGAGAGCGGGGTATTATTGGCCAACTCTTTTTGCTGATGTGTACAAAACAGTGGCCAGCTGCCATGAATGTCAGATTTTTCAAGGTAAGAGGAAGTTGCAGCCTTTACCACTCAAGCCCATTGAAGTAAGTGCTCCATTTCAGCAGTGGGGTTTGGATTTCATTGGTGAGATTCATCCTTCTTCTTCAGCGCAGCATAAATGGATCCTCACAGCGACGGATTATTTCACCAAATGGATTGAGGCGATTCCTACAAGGTAGGCTACTGATTCGGTAATTATCTCATTTCTTGAAAACAACATTTTGTCTCGTTTTGGCTGTCCAAATAAGCTGATCACTAACAATGCAGCTGCCTTTAAATCAAAAAGAATGATTGACTTTTGTCATAAGTATCAAATCACTTTGGGGCACTTGAATGCCTATTACCCTCAAGGTAATGGATTGGCGGAATCCTCAAATAAATCTCTTGTCAACATTATCAAAAAGCTGCTAGAAACTAACAAGAAAAGTTGGCACAAAAAGCTGGTCAATGCACTTTGGGCAGACACGGTAAGTCAAAAGAAATCTATAAGCATGTCTCCTTTTGAGCTTGTGTACGATGTGGACACATTCTTCCCGACTTCTTTGGCAGTCCAGGTGGTCAAACTTCTGCAAGAAGCCGGTAGTGAAGATGATAGTTTGCAACAGAGGATCAATCAAATGATTCATTTGCAGCAAACTAGAGAGGAGGTATTTCAGAACACTTTCAAGCTGCAGGAGAGAATCAAGAGGATATATGACTGAAAAGCAAAGGCGGACAGATTTGAAATAGGAGACATATTGCTGAAATGGGATGCAAGGAACGAGGAGAAAGGTAAACATGGAAAATTTGAAAATCTTTGGAAAGGACCGTACAAGATTGCTACACATCGGGGCTTGAATTCTTTCCTTTTGCAAGAGCTGAATGGTGAAGACTAAGCTGGTGGGCCGATCAATGGTCGACTCCTCAAACGGTGTTATTTGTGAAATGTTTTCTGTTGTCCTACTCATCATTGTATATACCGGTTTGTTTAAATTCCATTGCAAGTGTGTACTATTTTCATTCTTCAGTTTGGGGCCCAAGGTGAAGGCTATAAAGCTGAGGTTTGATTTCAGTTTTGGTTTGGTTTGATAGAGTCAGGTCTTTCAGTCAATTTCAGTCTTGAAAATGAGTCAATTTTGAGTCAGATTTAGTCTTGAAATTGAGTCTTTAAGTCAAGAGTTCAGTTTTAGTTTGTCGAAGTTATTGACTCCATAGCCCAATGGACGAAGGCACTGCCTGCTTTCCCAGAGATCTGTAGTTCTTGGCACCTCCAAGGAGCTACCATCCCCATTGGAGCCAATGTTAGTGTCGGTATCTTCATCCCTCCGTCAGAGATCAAATCCTCTTGTTGCATTGCATATTAAGTGTCCCACCCAGTAAGTTGCATTCCATTAGGTGCATGGACCATTTGACGGGAGTGGCTTCTCCTACAGTTTCCCTCTTGTCATTTACCTGTTGGCTCATGTTTATTTATAAAAAATTGTATATAGTCACCTTTTTGTCTTAAAGATTGCAGAAGTCTTTTCTAGAGTTTCATTGTCATTTAGGTCTAGGGTTTCATCAAAAAGAGTTTTAAAAAGTCCAATAACAACCAGCAGGCACATGAGGAGGTCCTAGCATCAATAAATTTCATGATCAAGTGTTCAAAGATGTGTTTTTTTTGAGGAAAAACAAGGTATATTTAGATTTTATTGAAAAATTCATGTAATTTTTATTTCCTTCATATGTTAATTACTTCACTTGCAACCCTGGTCACTTTTCCTAGCCTCAATAGTTCCAACCCTCTGCAAAGCAAACAAGACACATGTCATTCAGTTCATCACAAGCAAATAAAGTGAAAAAGCTCAAAAACAGAGTTATAAAAATAAAGTCATTTTCCAAACATTGTAAAGTGGGTTTTATGAACCAAAAAATTAAAAGCTCCTTGTATATAAGTTATTTCTTCCATTGAAAGGTTCATTTGCATTTCAAAGACAAAGTTGGGCAAAGCAAAGTTGTGTTGGTGAGCAAGCAAGAGAAATAGGTGAAAAATTGCCCCAAGACAGAGGCGCGGTGCACTGGGCAGGTGGCACGACGCACATAGCAGGTGCGGCGCATTGGTCCATGATTTCCAGTGTTAAACTGAACGGGCACGGCGCATACATAGGGTGCGACATGTTGGGTTTGATGCGCGACACATAGAGCCGGCAAGCCCGAAATCTTCAAAAACTTCTCCAAAATGCCAAAATCACCAAAATCTTCCAGTGTATAAGTAAGTACCGTTCTCCTCTTGGCTAGTGAAAGATTTTACTACACAATTTATGGTGGTTGTCTTATGGTGATTGTTTAAAAAGAAATCAAACCTTATCTCTTGAAATCTCTCAAAGGAAACTGCTGCCTAGGGTTTGTATTGACTATTTAGCCACCAAGTCCACCTTTCTACTCCCTCACTCCTTTTTCCCTCATTTCCCTATTCCCTAAACTCACATATCCCTAAATTCACATATCCCATATCCCTGCTTTCCATTTCCCAAAACCCCAAATACAAATTCCCAAACCCTAGTCCTATAACAAAAGCTCCCAAATTACTCTCTAATTCCCTATTCCCTTAACTAAATCCTGTCCCATCTGTCCCTAAATCCCTCATTGTTTCCACCCTCCATAGTCCCTCATATCACTTTTTCCTTGGTGGCAAAAGTAAAAAAGTATCACAATCACTTACTTCTCATCAAGGCAGCTCCAAGACAGTTCACCCACTAGCAGAGATGGCATTTGATCCTTCATATGATTATGAAGAGGAGACACACAGTAACTCACCTAGAGAGGTACATGCACCCAGGAGGCCTCATAGAGGTGGCAAACATATTCGAGAAGAACCAACCACTCTTGCTGAGTTACAGGCCTGCCGTCTTGCCATCACTTGTTTTCAGCACCAGTCCTGCTAATAATTTTGTGAGAAGGTTTCTAGCATTCAGTTTCATCATGAGTTGGCTCATTTTTTTGTATTGCATTTACATGATGGTCAAGCCACTCTAGCTGGTGTCAATTTCACATTAACACCAGAATCTATTTCACTAGCAACCTGTATTCCTAACATTGGAGAGCAATGGAACAAGAGGCGGCAAATTGACTGCCAACATTATGAACCATACATCAAACCTGGTTATTTGAGATAGCTCAGGAGAGTTTTTCCTTTTCGGTACCTCAAAGATTCAAGTGATCCTTTAATGAAACTGATCATGAAGTATTTCAACTATGAGGGCCAATTTTCCCATTTATATGCTTATCATATCAGACTGCTGATGCATTTTACCAGGGTGAGGATGATGAACCTCCCCTACTTCATGTGCTGAAACATTGAGAAGATGACCACCCTAGTACAACACATGACTCCTTAGCAGTAGTTCAACAATATATATCATTTTGCTCTCATTAAAATTGTGGTCATCCATCAACTTGGCTTACAGGGCATCACTTGGGATGACTTCATTTCTCGTGAGTTTTTCACAACTCCTCAGGGACCTTCAGAGACTATACATGAGACAGGTGGACCTTCATATTAGCATGAGGGCAATGAGACACAGATTGCTAGTATGCCAGTGTTTATCACTTATCAGAAGGGAACTCGACGGTTGTTCGCAACAGCTAAGCGAGTATTATCTCCACCGAGGGTGGAAGGGGTCTCGCTTCCGCCATCAGCACAAAAGGTTCAGGACAAAGGCAAGAGGTCGCAACAGGATGAAGGACCATCAGGTGAGTGGGAGACTAATTTCATTCTCATTGAGGGTGATGATACAGATATGGGCCTGCAGAGCACAAATCTCAAAGAAGTCATTCAAGAGAAGCAGGCGGACATCAATGCCTTGTCCCTCAACTTGGAAAGGATGAAATGGAAAATACAGTACTTGGAGCAAAAAAATAAGTAGCTTGAAGATTAGCAAGTGAGTATGGAATTGCAAACATTCAGGAGAATCGCCGAGCTGCCCAAAGGAGGGGGGTGGAGCTCACTTCACTTGAGCAAGAAGTTAATGCCGATCAGGAGTCATGGCTTGAAAGAGCCAATATCCACTTGGATGGGAGGTTAGAAAATGAAATCAATGAAAATAATATGCTGAGAAACATGGCATATCATTATTTGTCAAGGAATATGGTGTGCCAAGCTAGAATCAGGAGCTTGAAGGCAAAATTGAAGAGAGCATCAAGGAGGAAAAAGGAGCTAGAAGGACTTTAGATATTGGCTGAGGCTTTTTTGGCCCAACACAATGCTTAATGAAGAAGACCCAGCCCAAATTTCAAAAAATTTGGGGCAATTTTTTCATTTTTGGAAATTTTGGCACAAAAAACAGGATTTTCTGCTCTATGCGCCGCACCACCTGGCGCTCTCTTTTGATAGGAACCTCCAAATGACAAAACATCAGCATTTTTGGATTTGGCATGAAAAAATATGCTTTCCCACCAATTTCCAAGAAATTTGGATAGGTTTTGAGCCCTCAAAAAGGTCAAAAACACTCAAATAATGACCTCACTGCCCCTATTTTGACACACAGGAAGCAGTGTTGGGAGAACTGAATTTTGCAGGGTCAAATGGAGGTAAAATTGGAAAATTCCACTTGGGTTGGAAAGTAGATAGGTAGAAATTTCCAAAAAGCACACTTGGAGTGAATTTGGACAGAGGGAAGGCCTTCAAAAGTGGCTCCAAACAGGCACTACGCATAGAGAATCAGGCACGACGCATAGAGGAAATTTGGCCCAGTTTGACCAGGAATGCTCTGTTTTTCGCCCAACTTTTGCCAGTTTGACTTTTCACATTCTTAGTGTAAAATTTGTGATGTAATTTAATATACATTGATGGATCATGATGTAAATATGTCAAATTTTCACTTATGGAGGTATATTCATCTGTTAAAAAGTTGTTTGAAACTGAATGAATCAGTTCCCTTGTTTCTAGAGGCATGCTGTTCTATTGCCTGATTTCTAGTTCTCAATTTAGAATTAGTTGAAACATCTCCTAAACATGTGAGCTTGACCCGTAGAGGCTAGGATGAGCTATGGTTTGTCTATATCATGTTGTTTTTCAATCATTAGCATGGTTGGACTTTTGAGAAAGCCTTGAGCTTCATTGTACACTCATATTAGCATTTTGGCTAAGGAATTGAGACCAGGATTTGCAGCACTCTTTGGGATCCCTGTGGCATTTTGTTTTGGTACAGTGCTTTTCTTTGTAATTGTGAATTTACTTATGTGTTATGTATGACATTATCTATCTTGTTTCTTCCTAACTAAATCAAACAAGAGTGTAAGTAGAATCCATTGAAATTGCAGTGCTCTACTTGAGGTTTGCTTTAGTTTCTTGATGTTTTCAGCTGTTTGGAGAGGATCCATGGTTTCTCTTGCCCTCTTCAACTCCTCACCTATCTAATCCCTCCATCTCATTCGATTTGAAGTGCCAAAATCAGTTGCCTACCTTGCCCCATTGAGACCTCTGCAAGACTGAGCCTCATTCCCTACACCCAAAATCTGCCTTTCCATTAGAGCCAACAAAAACATCATTTTATCCAATCAAATTCTTTGCACATATACCTAGCCTAAGATCAGTAGTTAAATCAGTCATATCTCAAGCCCTTAGTGATCATAATTTGCTGAGATTGACCCGGAGAGAGCCCTCTCTCGACCTGGTAGGGCTAGCTACCAGGTTAAGCGTGGTTTGATGTTGGTCCTGGATCCTACCTTTCTTAGCATGAGGTATATTTAGGCACTAACACCTCCCCTATTTCATTTGCTGGAAACCTCCTCATCAGTAGTATAACAACATCTATCATTTTGCACTAATTAAAATTGTGGTTTTGCATCAGCTTGGTTTACTGAATATCTCATGGGAGGATTTTATTTCACATGAGGTCTTTATAGGTCCTCAAGTGCCCCCAGCATTTTTTCATGAGGTAGGAGAGCCTTCACATCAGTAGGAGGTTCATGAGACACAAACCACTAGTGTGCCAGTGTTTGTCACATACCAAAAGGACACTAGGAGGTTGTTTGCAGCAGCGAAACGAGTATTATCTCCACCCGGGCTGGAAGGGGTCTCGTTTCCCCCATCAGCAGAGCAGGTATAGGACAAGGGTAAGAAGCCCTTGCATGATGAAGGACGTTTAGGAGGTCAAGAGGCAGATTTCATCCTCATTCATGATGATGACACTGATTTCAGATCAAAGCTCAAAGAGATCATTCGGGAGCAACAAGATGACATTCATCATTTGTCTCTCAACCTGGAAAGAGCCAACTAGATAATCAACTATTTGGAGCAGAGGAAAAAGCAGCTAGAGGATCAACAAACCATCATGGAGCTCAAAAACATAAAGAAAAACCGGCAAGCTGCCAAGAAGAGAAAAACCAAGTTGACAACACTTGAAAAGGAAATTCAAGCTGATCGTGAATCTTGGCTCGAGATAACAAACATGCACTTAGAAAGGATGCTGGAGAAGGCCAACAGATATACAAAGATGTTGAGGCACATGGCCCACCACTACTTGGCCAAAAACAAGGTGTGCAAAGCGAGAATCTAGATTTTGAAGGCCAAGTTGAAAAAAGCCATGAGGAAGAGAAAAGAGAAAGATAGACTCCAGAACTTGGCTAAGAATTCCTTAGCCCAACACAGCACCTGATGAGGAAAAATCAGCCCAAATTTCAAGAAATTTGGGAAAATGTTTGCAAATTTTTAAATTTTGGCCTAAAAAACGGTTTTTTTGCTTAGTGCACTGCACCACTTGGTGCACGCTTTTGCTGGAGACCTCCTTTTGAGGAAAAATTATAATTTTTGGATTCCTCATTTAAAAAATATGAATTCCCTCACATGTCTTAGAAATTTTGACAGGTTTTGAGCTTCCAAAAAGGTCAAAAATACCTCAAAAATGACCTTTCTGCCCCTTTTTGGACACACAGGAAGCAGTGTTGGGAGAACTCATTTTTGGAGGGGCAAATGGAGACCAAATTCAGAAATTCCACTTGTTCTAGAAAGAAGACAGGTATACCTTTCCAACACGCCCACTTGGAGAAAATTTGGTGCATAGGAAGGCCTCCAAAATAAGCTCCAAAGTAGCGCGATGCACAGGGACAAGAGCGTGGAGCACATGATGAAATTTTCTCATTTTGGCCAAAAAATTCGCCTAGTTTCATCGAAGTTTGACTTTTCTCTTTCTAATAGTCAAATTCATGATGTAATTTAATGTGACTTGATGGATTTTGATGTAATTATGATAAATTTTCTCTCATAGAGGTAGATTCATCATGAAAAAGTATTTTGCAACTGAATGAATAAGTTTCCTAGGTTTTAGAGGCAAGCTGTTCCACTGCATACTTTTCAGTTCTTAGTTTAGATCTTGTTGAAATAGCTCCTAAACTCATGAATTCGACCCCTAAATCCTATCATTAGTTGTTTTTTGCCTATATCTAGTAGTTTTTTAGTCATTGGTAAAGGTTGGACTCTTGTGAATGCTTTGAGCATTATTGTACACTCATTTCAGCAGTTTGGCAAAGGAATAGACCAGGGTTTGCAGCACTTTATGGGATTCTTGTGGCAATTTGATTTTGGTATTGTGCTTCTTTCTATAATTGCAAGTTTACATGTGTTTTATTTATACCATCATCTCTCTGTTAGAAAATTATATATTACGAAGCAATGGAACACATAAAATATTGCAGAAATATAAACACAGAAAACACATAAAACAAGAGAGACACAGATATATGTGGTTCACCCAGTTTGGGCTATGTCCACCCTGAACAGCCAATCCTTCCTTTCTATTATCCGACAAAATGAAGAGACACAACCTACAACAGATCTGCTGTAATATCCTCTGTTTTCTCTCACAGTCTCACCTCTCTGTTTCTCGCTCACAGAATACACATCTATTACACAGCCTCAAATACAATGCCCTCATATGAAGAGAGGGGTCGCCTTCTATGGCAAAAAACCCTAAACTAAACATAAGTTCTACCGTCAGATCATCTACCTAATGAATGGCACAGGTTTACATGAAATTACTATACTTTTACAAGGCAATTTTACATCTATTTTTAGCTTCGAGGGCGCTGACCCGAGCCCCTGCCGGGGGACCGCTGGCCCCCGGACCCCCTAGCGGAGGGAGATTGGCCCCCTCAGACCCTCACAGGGGGGGGGGCGGACAAATCCCCCCCACACCCCCCACGTGGAGGGGTGTTTAAACTTCCTGGGGTATACATCCAGCTAAAACAAAGACCTCTGAACAATCATGCTCCACACACAACAATCTCCCACTTGGAGAATGATTGTAGCAACTCCATCGCTACTTCATTTGCTGGAAAATGACTCCTCTTTGGACCTGGCTATTTCTCACCTTCATTGTCATCCTTGAAGACCAATTGAAACTGAGCATATTCTCTGTTTCTCCCTGGTTACAAGTTTTGTTAGCATATCTGCAGGATTCTGGTTAGTGTGTATTTTTTCCAGCTTCAACTCTCCATCTTCCAACACTGATTGTATGAAATGGTACTTGAGCTGTATGTGTTTAGTCCTGGAATGAAATGTTGAGTTCTTTGCAAGATGAATGGAACTTTGGCTATCACTGTATAACGTGCCCATATCATGCTCCTCACCCAATTCACCCATAAACCTTTGTAACCAAATCATTTCTTTACTAGCCTCTGTAGCAGCAACATACTCTGCTTTTGTTGTTGAAAGTGCAACAACACTTTGGATTTTTGAAACCCAACTGACAGCTATTCCACCAACAATAAATACATATCCTGTAGTGATCCTCTTGTATCTCTGTCACCTGCCATATCTGCATCAACATATCCCTGTAGGGAAATTTTTGAACCACCAAAGCATAATGCTTGATTTGTGGTACCTTTCAAATATCTTAGAATCCATTTCACTGCCATCCAATGTTCCTTTCCTGGATTGTTCATGTACCTGCTTACAACTCCCACTGCATGTGTAATATCAAGCCTTGTGTAGACCATTGCATACATTAAGCTTCCAACTACTGATGCATATGGAACTTTAGACATATAATCCATGTCTTCTTGGGTCTTTGGGCACATTTCCTTACTAAGTTTGAAATGGCTAGCAAAAGGTGTACTAACTGGTTTTGCATTGTGCATATTAAATCTTTTCAACACCTTTTGTATGTACTCATTCAGAGATAACATTAATTTGCGATTTTTCCTGTCTCTAGTTATTCTCATACCAAGGATTGGTTTTGCAGCTTCCAAATCCTTCATTGCAAATGAATTTTCCAATTTTATTTTGAGCACTTTATTTCCTGCATGTTAGATCCTGCAACAAGCATGTCATCTACATACAATAACAATATAATATAGCTGCAATCATTTTCCTTTTCAGATAAACACAATGATCAGAGTGACATCTAGTATAACCTTGTCAAATTTTAGATACCACTGCCTTGGAGCCTGTTTTAAACCATACAAGCTCTTCTTCAACCTGCACACTAATTTCTCCTTCCCTTTTACCTCATATCCTTGTGGTTGCTGCATATATATTTCTTCCTCCAAATCCCCATGGAGAAAGGATGTCTTTACATCTAACTGCTCAAGATGCAAATCTTCAACTGCCACTAGACTTAAAATAGTTCTAATTAAAGTCATTTTAACAACAGGAGAAAATATTTCATTGAAATCAATACCTTTCTTTTGTGCAAACCCCTTCACCACAAGTCTAGCTTTGTACCTTTGTTTTCCTCCATCTTCTTCCGTCAGCCTGTAAACCCATTTATTCTGCAATGTAGTTTTACCTGCAGGCAACCTGACTAAGTCCCAAGTCTGGTTATGCATTAAGGAGTCCATCTCTTCTTCCATGGCTACCTCCCACTTCTTCCTGCTTTAAACTTGCATTGCTTCTTCATAACATTCGGGTTCAACAGAATCAGTCAACAATAAATAATATAATGAAGGAGAGTATCGTTCAGGGGGTCTACTTATCTTGGTAGATCTTCTAACACCACTTTCAGGTGTTTGGGGTGCCTGTTGCTGTTGTGGTGGTTGTTGTTGTTGTGGTTGTTGATTATTATTATTTTCAGGCACCTTTACTTTTTCAGTGATTTCATCAAGAACTGCATATTCCTTGTTTTCTTTTTCCTGTTTCTTTTCCTGCAATTGATTCTTATACAAGACCTTTTCATTGAATATTACATCTCTGCTCCTAATGATTTTGTGATTTTCGTAATCATATAAGCGATAACCAAAATCATCGACACCATATCCAATAAAGGTACATTTCTTTGACTTTGCCTCAAGCTTTGTTCTATTTTCTTTATCAATATGGACAAAGGCCTCACAACCAAAAGGCTTTAAAAAAGAGTAGTTTACCTTTTTACCTGTCCATGCTTCCTCTAGAACACCACCATCCAAGGAACTTGAAGGCCCTCTGTTTATTAGATAAACAACAGTATCTACAACATCTGCCCAAAACTGTAAAGGCAATCCTGCATGCAATCTCATGCACCTTGCACGCTCCATGATTGTTCTGTTCATCCTTTCTGACACACCATTTTCTTGTGGTGTTCTTGGAACTATCTTCTCTTTGCGAATTCCATGCTCTGAACAGTACCTATCAAACTCTTTGCTGCAATATTCACCTCCATTGTCTGATCTAAGACACTTCAATTTCTTTCCTGTCTCAATCTCAACCAAAGCTTTCCATTTCTTGAAAGTATCAAATACATCAGATTTATTCTTAATACAATAAATCCAAGTTTTTCTAGTTGCATCATCAATAAAAGTAACATAATAATGAGAGCCACCGAGAGATGATACCTGAGCAGGTCCCCATACATCTGTATGCACAAGCTCTAATTTTTCATTCTTCTTTTCTTTCCCAACTCTGAGAAATCTGACTCTCTTCTGTTTTCCATAAATGCAATTTTCACTGAAGTCTAAATCAACATTCTTCAAACCCGACAACAAATTCCTTGAGTGAAGAATCTTCATCCCCTTTTCACTCATGTGTCCGAGCCTATGATGCCATAATGCTGCATCTACTCCTTTGGAAGTTAAAGCATTGACAGATTTAGAAATACCATTGCATAAATACAATGTACCAACCTTTTCGCCTTTTGCTATTACCAGGGCTCCTTTGGTGACCTTCCAAGCTTTATTTGTGAAAGTTGTCACACAAACTTCACTGCCTAACTGCCCTGTTGAAATCAGATTTTTCTTTAGATGTGGAACATGCCTTACCTCCTTTAGTAGCCATTGGTTTTCTTTCTATTGTTTTACAAGAACCTTACCCATTCCAACAATTTTACAGGGTTTATCATCACGAAAACGAACTTGTCCAAAATCTCCTTGAACATAGTCATGAAAGTATTTCTTATCAGGTGTGGCATGGAATGAGGCCCCTGAATCTACCACCCAGGAATAATTAATATTTTCGAAAGAAAGAATCAAAGCATCTTGTAACACATCACCTGCCACATTTGCTTCATGATTGTTTTCTTGCTGTGAATCTCCTTCTTTTCCCTTTCAAGATCTACAGTCTTTCTTTAGGTGTCCTTTCCTTCCGCATTTCCAGCACACTATCCCCGATCTGGACTTGGATCTACCTTTCCTTGATTTACTGCGATATCTTGAGCTCTTTCCTCTTTCCATTTTTCTTCCCCTAGACTCTGCAGTCAAAGCATTACCCGATGTCTCACCGGAGCTTTTCCGTCACATTTCCTCGCTAAGGATAGCAACGACAACATCATCAAACTTTAAAGTACTAGATCCAGACACAGAGTTACTAATGGCCATTACTAAACCATTCCAACTTTCTAGAAATGAGCACAAGAATAACAGAGCTCTAACTTCATCATCAAATTCTACCCCTACAGAACATAACTAACTTGTAATAGTATTAAAATCATTTAAATGATCTGCAACAGATCCACCTTCCGACATCTTCATATTAAATAATCGTTTCATAAGAAATACCTTGTTTGAGGCCGAGGGTTTTTCATATAATTTCTCCAATGTCTTAATCAAACCCTCTGTCATTGTTTCCTTCGAAATGTTGAAGGCGACTGACACTACAAGGCACAACCGTATTGTTCCGAGTGACTTTCTATCGAGAAGGTTCCATTCTTCATCTGTCATACCCGTCAACATCTTTGTTTTTCTGCCTAATGGTAGGTATAGATCTTTCTGATACAGATAATCTTCCATCTGCATCTTCCACAGCGAGAAGTTTTGGCCATTAAATTTCTCGACCCTAAACTTATCCTCTTCCGCCATTGCTCCCACTCGAACAAGGAACCCTTCTTTCCTACAAGTTTATCAGCCAAATAGACCTTCGGCTCTGATACCAGTTGTTAGAAAATTATATATTATGGAGCAATGGGACACATAAAATATTGCATAAATATAAACACAGCAAACTCATAAAACAAGAGAGACACAGATATACGTGGTTCACTGAGTTTGGGCTACGTCCACCCCGAACAACCAGTCCTTCCTTTCTATTATCCAACAAAATGAAGAGACACAACCTACAATAGATCCGCTGTAATATCCTTTGTTTTCTCTCACAGTCTCATCTCTTTGTTTCTCGCTCACAGAATACACATCTATTACACAGCCTCAAATACAATGCCCTCATATGAAGAGAGGGTTGCCTTCTAGGGCAAAAAAACCCTAAACTAAACATAAGTTCTACTGTCAGATCATTCGCCTAATGAATGACACAGATTGACTAGAAATTACTATACTTTTACAAGGTAATTTTACATCTATTTTTAGCTTCGAGGGTGCTGACCCGAGCCCCCGCCGGGGACCGCTGGCCCCTGAACCCCCCAGCCAGGGGGGATCGGCCCCCCCGGACCCCCGCAGGGGGGGGGTGACAAGTCCCCCCCGCACCCCCCCCCCTCGTGGAGGGGTGTACAAACTTCCTGGGGTATACATCTAGCTGAAACAAAGACGTCTAAAAAATCATGCTCCACACACAAAACTCTCTCTATTCATCTTAACTAAATGAAACAAGGATAAAGGTAGAATTCATTGAAGTTGCAGTGCTCTACTTAGGGTTTGTTTAGTTATTTATGTTTTCAGCTATTTGAAGAGGATCCTTGAGACTTTCATGCTCTCTCCAACTCCTCACCAGTCTAAAAGCTCTCCATCTCACTCAATTTGAAGTACTAAACCATTTTCCTACCTTGCCCATAGAGATCTCTACAAGACTGTGTCCATTCCTCGGACCCAAATTTGCCTTTCACATTTGAGCCAACAAACCATATTAAATTCAATCAAACTCCGCTGAACACATACCTAACCTAAAATCAATCTTAATATCAGCCATCTCAAGATTTATTGACCATCTTTTCTGAGATTGACAAGGAGAGAACCCTCTCCCGACTTGGTAGGGCTAGCTACCAGGTTAAGCGTGTTTTGATGCTACCCTAGATATTGCCGTTCTCAGCCTGAGGTAGATTTAGGCCCTAACAAGCCCTTTTCTCTCTCCTCCAGTAGGAAACATGGCAGCAGGTGATTGGCCCTGAAAAGCTGATGAGGCAGACGATGTTAGCATGACGTGGCAGTACAAAGGACACATGGAAGTTAGATTTGGCATGTTGGGTGGCCTACTGGGGAAAATTCGTGTGACACGTGTCACCACTAAGGAGGTGCCACGGTGGAGATGATGGCACCGGCATGATGTCATCTCAGAGGTAAGTGTATAAAAGGCCAGAGATCTCGTAACTCCTTTGCGATTGTTATTTAAAAAGTTATGATGAAAGGGGGTCCAATGTTTTTGCATTTGGTCATAGAAATGCTAAAGAACTAAGGGCGTAGATGAGGCTAAGCACCGAAGTGCTATAGAACATATTCGAGGATTGAAATCTTGTAACTCCTTTATAAATGCCTTGGGAAAATTTTATGATGAAAGTGGATCCAATGATGGTTGGTGCTTGGTCATGAGGACCCAAAGAACTAAGGGAGTACAGAAGGCCTAGCACCTAAGTGCTATGGAAATATATCAAAGGTAAAAGATTTCAGAACTCCTTTGAAAATGCATTTTGGAGAAAAGTTACGATATGTTGGAGCTTTTGATGTGTTGGTGTCTGGTTGTGAAATCCAAAAAAAAACTTAGGGTGTAGAGAAAATGCACAATGAAATAAGCCCCTGAAAGGACGCGTAAGGCCTTAACACCTAAGTGCTATGCCCCCGGTCACAAAACCTGGTCATATGGGAAAAATAGAAGGGGATAAACATGAAGGGGATAAACATGAAGGGGCTCAGAATCTTGCAACCTGGTAGTTTCATAACATTTGTTTTAATAAAATTTATGATAGATGAAGGCTTCGATATTGTAGCACCTAAGTGCTATATTGGAGGTCACATGCAATGTTCTTATGGTGTGAAAGGAAATAAGGGCTAAGCATAAGAGGGGCTAAGGGCACTTCAAAATATTGTGATTTCGTAACATCTCTTTAATAAAGGTTACTATAGGAAAGGCTCTGATACTACAACACAGAGGCAATAAATGATGCATGGGTCGACAGTTAAATTGACTCCATCCAGGGTGCAATTTTTAAGATAATATATTGCCAACTTTTGGTAAATTAAAAAGAATAAAACCTCTCAAATTTGTTTTATGTAAGGTAATCAATCTATCAATAATGTCAAACCCCATAACTTCAAAATTAATAAATCCACCTATATGCTTTATAAATGCATGGTTAAAACCCATAAATGAAAATTAATAAATCCCTCTATATGTTTTATAAATGCATGGCCATCCCATGGTACTTGGCTATTTTTTATTTTCTCATTTGGTTGTACAAGTCTAAGTATTTGAGTTGTTATTGATGGCATTGCATGGATCTTGTAAGTAGGAAGAAAATGAATAAATATCTCCCATGGATGATTATATTTCAGATAGAACTGGAGATGATTCTAGTTAGAATGATATTGTGAAGTATCGGACACTCGTTGTTTTCAAGAGGCTAAACAACTTAGTCTAGTTTCTGTTTTGGACTCCCCTTTTGAGTAAACTCTGGGCTTTGAAAATACATATGCTACTATTTAGAGTATGTTCTAAAGCCATCCTCAAAATCTTTTGTCTCATTTTATTTTCCATGCACATTTTGTTAATTGTTTTTATGGGTGTTGTTTTTAGTTCCTTTATATATATATATATATATATATATATATATATATATATATATATATATATATTTTTTTTTTTCCAGTTTTGAGCATGATAGTTTTGTTTTGATGGAAGACAAAAATATTTCGATTTTACTTATCATATTATAAATACAGAATTTTCTTCAGCTAGTTGGTAGGTTTCTCTCGACTCTTCAATGAAACCTTCAAGTTTCTGGTGTGAAAGAAAGAGCAACAAGATCAGTAATGGTTGTGTTGTAGCGCTACAACCACCCTCCAAAATTTTGCCTATGCTTCATTTTGGAGCCTCCCTTCTAAACTTCAACAACTCATCTTGCAATAATCCAGGTACTTGTGCTTTGATTGAGCTTCATTCTTTTCATCTTGGATTGTGTTTGCATACTTGTTTTAAATTATAACCCATAAGCTAGTCTCTTGTCTTGGTTTTCATCCAATTCTAGGCTTGCCTGAGAGAACTGTGCAATCCTTAAGTGCAACCAGCCTTGCTCTCGGGAATTACGTAGTCCAAGCTGACAATTAGCCTTGAGCTCAAGAATTGTGTAGTGCTAGTTGACATCGAGCCTTGAGCTGGGAAATTGCACAAAGCCTGAGAGGAAACCTAGAGCCACTCCACATAGAAATTGTGCAGAATCCTTTCTGCCCATAATCTTCTCAGTGCATGAGCCAGAGAGTTGCCCAGTCCTTCCCAAAACTATGCAATCTCTTCGGGAAATGCATGGCAGTTTTTCCCGAAAAAGGAAAAAGCAGAAAATTCAAAAATTATCCCTAAAAAATAGACATCTATTATTAGTAGTCCAAAGGAGGCACTTGAGTTATTTTGGAAACTATCGCCAAGTGTTGCCTTTTCCTTTATTTTTGGCCTTGCATCATAAACACTAAATTAACCAAATCTATTTAATCGACACTACCACAACTCATTTTCACATTCGATCTTGGATCTTTGGCATTCCCGAGGAGATCAAGGACCTTTGGTGTTATCGTCATCACTTTTCTGGGTAAGCTTTTCTTTTATAGTATTTTGTAGCTTTTTGTGTCACTTTTTCTTGTTTAGCTTGTGAGAGTGTTGTTTCACTTGTTTTTTTGAACGAATGTTGGTGTTTTAACTTTTTTTATCTTGTAGAAGCGTTGTTTCAAGTTTTAGATTTCCTTTCCCAAGTTTCGCATGCATTTTCCCATTTTTGCACCAACGGTTGTCGTTGCAACCACTCCCTTCACATGCTTCATTTTCCTTCAGTTTGATTGATTCCTACACTTTTTTAACTTGCATGTATCATCAATCAATCAGGTATGCACTCAAAATCACACCATCCTTCAGATCTGTTCGATTTCACACTCCCCTTGGGAAGATCTAGGCTTCCCTTGCTTGGATCTTGCACTCCCTTACATGCACTATGCATTCTAGGAGCTCAAGGCCTCAGCCTTGGCTTCTGGATATGTGTAGAGGTTGTCCTAGCTTGTCTCCAACTGTGCACTATGTAGTTCCAGGAGCCAGCCTCCCAGTCTGGCCATTGAGACTGTACAATGTGCAATCTCTCTTTGCCTTGGCCCATGACTGAACTGTGCATTGTACAGTTCTATTAAACAAGCTTCCCCCTTTAACTACTGGGACTACACAATACACAATTCCCATATTCAGCCTGTGACCCATGCCAACTAGAATTGTGCAGTCCTTCCCATCTTGAGCCCATTTTTTTGCTTTATCTTGTCTTGAAGTTTCTTTGGTTTTTGAGTTGCCATTTGCTTGCTATGAGTGTCCTCTCTGTCCCACAGGTACAACAGTTGTTGAGCATCTCTCAAGAATTTATAGTGAACATGGCCTCCAAGAGAGCTGCATCAAAGGAAACCACCGAGAGCAGTACCACAGAAGCAATTGAGCAGATATCCATTGATCTACTTGTTGATGCTGACACCTAGTTGTTCATTGAGAAGGGTACAAAGTTAACATGGTAGAAAATCAAGGATACTTTTGCAGATGACTTCAAGGAATACTTAGAGGAATGACAGGTATATGTTAGTATCCAGTGGTCAAGCTTATACACGGTTGCATGCAGGTACCCCGCCTTCCCATGTGTAGACATTATCAGCTAGATTGTCTCACACACAAATCCAAAGACTATGACATTGAGAAGTGGCAATGGGATAGAGCTTGCCATCTTCAGGGTGGATAAATTTGAGCAGATGTATCATTTACCTCAGCTGTTGAAGCACATGGACACACTTTTCTATGCCACCCATAGCTTTGTGAACACTATAGATATCATCAAGGGTTGGGTGAAAGAGCCATCAAAGTTCAGACAGACACACCATCATGTTTACAAGAAAAAGTCTCTCAAGAAGGCTTATCAATTCTTGATCATCTTTTCATGTCGAATATACAGTCAAGAGAGAACAGAAACCTTTCCTGAAGGTTGGGTAGTTATCTTGTCTTTGAGGTTTCTGCAAGTTTCATTATTGTTTAGATTCTCTTCCGGATCCATCGCATAAGGATTATTTTCCATCGACGTTTCGAACCAGCAACGATGGGAAGCCATTCAACTAGTCAGATTTGTTGGCTCATCAATTGTACTGGACTAGTTGGTGAATGATGGGAAGCCATTCAACTAGTCAGATTTGTTGGCTCATCAATTGAAGATCCATGTGACTAATGACCAGAACCCACCTAAGAATGAGTGAGAAATATTCTACATGCCTGCATACTTACTTGATGCAATTTGTGCCTAGCAGCATTTCCCCGGCATGAGCTAGAAATGGAAACCAAAGGATACTGTTGTCAACATTTATTACAAGTTTCTTTCCGACTGCAGCTAGCAATGAGTAATGGCAAAGCTAACTGACCATTTCATAATCCTGTTGTACAATATTTTCTTTGAGAAGGATCCACCTTGCATGTCCTGAGAAGAAATGGAGGTGATACTAAACATTGCAGATTGGTATGCCTCACCTGGTGTCACCTTCATCATAGTGTTTGGCAGAGATAAGCCTCTTCATGTTCTATGAAGGTATGCCACAGACAAGCTGGTCATGTAAGAGGCCTCATATCACCTTTCCATAGGGTTATCAATAGGACTACATAGGAAGAAGAAAGTGCCATATGAGATTAAGAGCTTGAAAGATGCAGATGTTGAAGCTAAGAAGATAATGAAATTCTAGTTCGACACCAAAGACTTCAATCCATACGAGCTCCACGGTATTATCAATAACCAATGTGCGAAGGTGTACTATCCATGTATCCACAAGACATTTCATTGGCTCGAGGAGGACCCTTGGAAGTACTGTTACAATGCCTCCAAACTCCACGAGTCGGTCAGTATAGCAACAAGTTGGAAGGCTGCTTTGCAGGCAACAACAACATAGGAATCAACAACAAAGACAACAAGAAGAAATAACCCAACACAAGAAAAGGGAAAGAGGAAGGTTATTGAAGATGTAGAGGTAGAGAGAAGTTACAAGATGAAGGAATACCCTCTCTTGGAGAAATAAGCTTTGGCAGTGAAAGCAAAGAGGGAGTAGCATATAAAGAGAGAAAAGAGAAGGAAGAGAGAAAATAAAAGGCTGCAAGAAGTAGAACAAAAGTTATAGGAGACGAAGAAGAAGTTGAAGGAAGAGTAGGAGATGAGGAGGAGAGAAAGAGAAGAGAAGAAGAAATAGGAGGAAGAAGAAAGGTAAGGCATAATGACGGAGAAAACATTGCCCATACAGGTTGAGGAGTCGAAACAACCAAAAGCTGAGGAAGACGGTGAAAAAATGCGAGATCAGGAGCTTGCTCAGTAGATTGGGAAACTGATTGAAGTGATAGACATGGAGTTGGAACAAGAACTAAAAAATGAAGACACTAACCTTATGCTGAGAGCGCCAGAGGTCATCTCTCAGTCTCCACAACCTCCAGTATTAGAACTAGTCCTGAGCTTCTCCTTGATGATGATTTGATCATGTATGTGTACAATCTATAATTTGATGAGTTACAGAAGGGGATTTTATAGGTGTAGAGGAAGCACTTTCTTGATGATCATGCATTTCTTTAATTCATGAAGGAAAGGGTTATAGTGTCTAACATCAGAAAGCATCCAACTGCCCTCGCTGATTCTAGCTTTGCCTATGCAAGAGCCACAAGCTAAAATGTTAAGTTCTTGTTGGCCAAGGATGTGAAACTTGCAAAGAACTTGTAGGATTCTAGGAAAGAGGTAGAACAACAGAGAGAGAAGAGTGTAGTTTCCGCAATGGGGGAGATGAGGAAAGTGATAATTTTTGAAGTATCAACACTTGAGACTACCATGTGGAAGCTCTATGACAGATTTGTCACCATGCATAAAGCAGTTGTCCATGTGCATGGCCTATAGCAGCGGATTGAAGAGTTTGTTCAAAATATAAAGAATGTACATGCTACCATCGCCCATGTGAAAGAGTGGATAATGCAGTAAAAGGGGGCCCCACTTCACTTAGCCAAGAAGATGAAGCCACATGAATGTTGATCCAAAACTATGAGTAACTCACCCCATTCATTAGCAGAATATAGGCCTCATATGCCTGATTATACAACAATCTGGATGTCATGTTGAGAATTCACAAGATCCCATTAATCAGTTCCCTCACCAAGGATAAACCAAAGAACCAATTCTGGCTAGAGATCAATGAGTACATGGAGCAGCTAAGACGAGAGGTAACCAGGGAAGACTTGGAGCTGAGCGCACATAACATGCATAAGTACATTGGTGGTCCCGTCATGGTCAACACCATGCTGCACATGCTTCAGAACAAGTTGGACACAGGTTCCAAGACCATATACCAGAGTTTATGGAGGCAAGATTCTGTTATGCAAAAGACACCATCAAGTTGTTTGGCGAAATCATCATGCAGTACCAAGATTGGCATCAATATGTGACCAAGAAGCACCAAGTGGAGGTTGTCGAGTTGGTCTTTCCCCAAACTTCGGAGTCACAATGTTTGGTCTTTTTAGGCTACCTCTAGCCTATTTTGTCTCACATGGGTACATGTGGAAAATGTAATATTATTTGTAAATATGTTGTAAGTGAAATTCCAAGTGTCAATAGTGGAATGTGAAAGGTCATCATGTGATCTAATGAGTTATTTTTAAAGAAGTTGAAGAGTCATGAGGGTAGTCAAACAATCACAAAGGGGAATGTCAATGGTCACCCCACCCTTTGTTATAAATAGAACCTCATAACTCATAGAACAGGGTTTTGGGAGCCAACGTTTTGGCTAGGATTAGGCTTAGAAAAGGCTTGGGAGTATTATTATGAGCCTTGGCTTCTCCACAATGTAAAGAGAGTATACTTCTTTGGAGGAGCAGGTTTTCTTGAATGTAATGTCCCACTATTGGGGCTAGTGGTCATCAATGGTGTATGTATGGATGGAACTTTCACTTATAATAATAATATCAAAGCCAACATGCCTTCATGCATATGTTTTTAATGTAGTTGGACTATTTTGGTTTCTTTAGAAATGTATGTTGTTTAACTTACACATTTTCTTATGAACTACTTTGTATGCAATTGCACGAATCTTGTTTAATGTGTGTTGTTGGATCAACTCACCACTTTAATTTGTGGACTATTCTGCATTTTAGCTTATGATCTCATTCCGCTCGTGTGTTCCTTTCAAGCCACGTACATTACTGCTTCTATGGGGTGCACTTACTTTTCCCCTCCATGTGTTAGAAACTTCATGCATCACACTTACTCTCTGTAGGGTCACACACTTGATTTTGCCCAAAGTTATCATACTTACCTCTGCGCACTACCGCGGTCAAGGCATTACACTACCACCCACTACTGGGACTCCTACTCCAAACAGTTTGAGGTCTAGTTGGGACTTCATATCGGGGAGACCCCCTTAATGTTGGCGGGTCCAGCACTGTCAACAAGTTGGTAAGGGAGTTGGTTCTCAACTTAGTGCTCTTTTCCTTCTTGTGATGCTCGTTATAAGAATTGGTAAATATTTTTCTCCTTTATCATTGGAATTGAGTTGTATCTATCTATCTATATATATATCTATATCTATATCTATATCTATATATATATATATATATCTATCTATCTATCTATCTATCTATATATATATATATATATATATATATATATATAGATATATATATATATATATATCTAGATATATATATATATATATATATCTATATATATATATACATATATATATATATATAACAATTGAAATTCATGTTATGTAATTGTAGTATTTTTTTAATGTTTTAGTTTCTAATTAAACATTTTTTTACTATTGAAATTCCAATAAGAAATACACAAGCAATAAGAAAGTTACCTTTTCTATTAACCATCATCGTTGGATCTCCATGCACAACGCTGAAAAAAAGAACACATGTAAAGAAAAACAAGCATAGTGACATTGCCACCATGTGGCTCTTTTTTCCCAAAGAAAACAACCTAATCATCTTATTTATGGAGGGAGTACCTATATATGGCTTTTTATCTCATACGAGTGTAAAATAGTAACTTTTCATTGGCCCCATATTTTCCAGAGTTTAGTTCATAATAGATGTTCATTACATGAAGTATTTCATCCATAATTTTTCAAAAGAACACTGCCTACGCTGAAAGAGTCAATAACATACCATGTTAATACATGTATTTTGGAGGGGTTGATTAAATAAATAGGTTCACTTCTATTTGTAGATTCAAAATAGGACTATGGTACATGGAAGGGAGAGACCCTCCAATGTGATCTTGATCTGTAACCTGGTGGAACTATCACAACATGAACTGTTAGTTGTTATGCTTCATTGTTAAGCTCCATATATATATGACTAAGATATTATGATGGAATTTGGAAACAATATCGCATGCAATTATTACTCTTTCTTGATAGAAAATATCAATAAATGTGGAGTCACACAAAATCTAACCTAGAACCACTTGTGAGTGCCCATATATCACCAAATATCTAATGTGATCGACCAAGTAATATTGAAATGTGTGCACACTGCAATGACCTATGCTTTATTGTTGGTGGAACTTTCAAGTCCATGTTTGAAAGATAATGTCTCACAAGAGGGTATTAAGAGCCATCCTCTAGTGTTTTTGAGTCTCATGTTCCCTTGAGAGGCAATAACAAAATATCCTCTAGAAATTTTAGAATTATATTTCGAAGGTATGATAGTGCAAGGAATCCTTGTCTTTGGTGAGGTTCACAATAAGTTAATGCTTTCCTTCAACATGTACAAAATCTTATAGACGTTTCAAGGTTTGTTTTTCAATACAACATCGTTCTGAGGTAGCCAAATGGAGCAGATCACCTCTAGAACCAAAATGTTGTCCTCTTTTGTTCTAGCTATAGTCCATTTTTTTAATTCCTCAATGTTATCTCCAATCCATTTCTATTGCATTTTACATAATCTATGAGTGATACTCCATACCTCATTGGTGAGATGAAAGTGTATCAAAAGGTGATTTCATGCTTTCATGATATTCCCTTAAGAGTGCATGTGTTGGGACTTTTCCATTCTCTTCTTCTAAGCATGTTTAGGTTTGGATTGCACCCTTAATTTGAGATTTGGGGCCCCAACATTGGTTATATATGGTGGTATTGCATCTAGAGGGTCAAGACTTGTGCTTGAACACCTTATTTGGTGCAAACCTAATCATAAAGATTCATCAGTTGATTTTTCATCATCTATAGATCAATTTATATGTTATTTTATATACATGGACATAATAAATATTCCCAAAGCATGTTTGATCTTTGTGTGCCTGTTGAGGGCCCCGAAATCGGGTCAACAACAAGGGGGATACCCACCCGGTCGGGAACCTGGTTGGCGGCTCCGTGCCCGTTTGGTGTAGCGGGTCCGACTGGGGATGACGGGACCAGCTTCCCGTTCTAAGGGGTGTGTGTGTGTGTAGAAAATGGAGATGTGTGTGTGTAGAAAATGATAGTAGAAAATCTGTAATTATTCCTGAACTAATCTATTTCTAAATTCTGAAATGACTTTATACTACTTTAATCTAACAAAAACAATACATCTAATCTACACTAACCCGGGACAGAATTTTTCCATTATGCAATCTAGAAAGATTTCACAGAATAACTGGTAATGAAGATTATTCAGCTATCATGAGAATATAAATCAATAAAGATGAACCATCTTGCGTAAGAAGTTAAGCAAAACGGTTGTGAACAACATATTGCATAATCAGCTATTCATGTATTAAGCACAAATCAATGACTCCACCGTACAAAAGTGCCAAATGGTAGTCCACTCATTCATACGTTAACATATAAATAACATTAGCTGTATATTACTCTAAGAATGCAAGCAGAAACTAGTCAAGAGATAAAAGTACCATTTATGACTGATTTTAAACTTACAGACCTTAAGCAATAATGATCTATTTCTACTTGCTTCTAATGCCTACTAAGAGTACAAAAGTGCAACATCAGTAGCAGGTATTAAAATGCAAACATAAATAAATCTTGATCCGTCCATTCATCAAAAACCCCCTCCGAGGGTGCAAAAGTGCATGTTCTGAGGACAAGTTTTTTGACAAAATTTCGGACCCTTCTCCAATGCAACGAGAAGGGTTAAATACTAGTAACCGACTAATTTTACTTTACACAAATTCAGGGAACGGCTTCAAATGACCGCCCTTTTACTAAAAACAAATTTATTTCTAAAAACTGAATCTAATTTCTAACCGTTTCTGTATCTGTTCCTTAGTGCTGTAAGCAATGCGCTGTTCGCCCTGAAAGAGTCGGCTGGTTGTCCTTTCCTTTTGTTCGAGCTTGAAAATTAGAAACAACAAGCGTTGGCACCTCTTTCTGTTAGATTAGAAGATATTTTCGAAAACCTTTCTCTAGCTGGGTGTATTCGCTGTGCGTACACTTAGTATAACCCAGTTTCTTTTCGAACTGATTTTGCTGTTGCTATTTCAGTTTCCGGTTGTGCGAATGACTCAATGAGTTAGAAGTCGCGCTGTATGGACAATCCCCTGTTTCAAGAACTGTTTCCGTTCTTTGTTCCAGGCTTTTCTGGAGCATCTTTCTTCTCTTGCGCTTCTTTCTCTGCTTTACCAAGTCTGAGCTTCAGGATCTTTTGTAAACACGCTACTTTTGTGTGCCTTTGACTCTGAGT
Organism: Pinus tabuliformis; assembly: GCA_031772625.1. Lineage (NCBI taxonomy): Eukaryota > Viridiplantae > Streptophyta > Pinopsida > Pinales > Pinaceae > Pinus > Pinus tabuliformis. The sequence goes on from CM062812.1 coordinate 294,104,315, forward strand.
CTTGGACAGTCTATTTTCATCAGTGCCTATTGGGCGATATTCTGGAATCCGCGGTTCTGCTGCATGCGGCATCCAATTGCGGAGGCATCTTCTCTCTGTTGTCTTATTGGCGCTCTTCCCTTCTCCTTAGATGTTTCCTGCATATAGATTTATATCAGTTGCATGTCTTGCAGTTTACGCAAAGAAGAAGGGAAATGACGAAAAGATTGACATGAAAGCATTAAATTCTAATGAATGCGAAATTAATGACATTCATCATTTCTTGACTCTTCGATAAATGAGATGCAATCATTTCTGGATATTCGAGCATGCGATCATTAATTTCCCTTAAGGCGCGCTTTCAAATCTGGATCTACCGTGTATGTCGGAGAATTCTTGCGATGAGTTTTTTCTGCGATTGGTATCACAGTATCGATGGCTGCGACGCTTTTAAGTGTTATCGCAGATCGTAGATCGCAGATTTGCATGGTCGCAGATCGCAGATTTGCATGGTCGCAGATCGCAGATCGCAACTTTGCATGGTCGCAGATCGCAGATCGCAACATCGCAAGGTTTTCACTTTGTCATTTTGTGCTGCTCGTGTGGCATTGCGACGTGCGACGTCGCATATCGGTCGTCGGCGTTTCTTTAGGTTCTCCTTTTTCAAACGCTCTTAATGCGCGCGATGCGATGGGTTCTCGCGTCGCTCCTTTTTAGTGTATTTATGCGCTTTGGGCAAGCGCTCCTTTTTCCGTTGCGACGCGGTATAGCTTTTAGGGAGCTGATACAAAAGAAATTTTTAAACAAAAATATTTTTGGATTTTTGGCTAAGGGTCCCCCTTTGCTTGATGTTATTACTAATATCAAATGAAGAGGGGGGTTGTTGGTGACCACAACAATGGCGATTCACTGTGAAGAACCAGTTATCTCTACATTTCTATTGACCGTTCACTTCCAAAACAGCAAAATTCTTATATGTCTAAATTTTTTTATGAACAGATAGAGTAGACTACCCCTCACCTTGTCAACGATACTTTGTCTCAACCTTTTTTAATCTCAATTGCTTGCTTCCTCAGGCTTTTTCTTGCATTCGCACTAGACATTACTTGGTCTTGATTAAAGATAAAATAAGGTCTTCTCTGCGTACTGCCTTAAAAGTATACTCATTTGTCGTAGGTAGAGCCTCTGCTACCCGCAAGCGTCCATAGCCTCGACAGGGTTACCATGTTATCCAGCAATGATCCTTTTTTGCTTGAGGTTACTCGCAACATTCCAGAGAAAAATCCTTTTTGACACACTTTTCCTTTTTTAATTCTCTAAAGAACAATGTCTTGGTTTGGTGGCCAAATTATGACACAGTCATTCACTTGATTTACACTTTTGCTGAACAAGCCGGCTCGTGATGAGACCTCTTGTCTTTTGATTGCAACAATCTTAAGTCGTTGCCCTGTTTTGATAGACAGTATGGCAAACTCAGCAAGTTATAATATCTGTGATCATGATAAGCCGGCTCGTGATGAGACCTCTTATTCTTTGAGATATAGTGTTTTGCTTGGATTATTTCTCTGAATGCTGCAATTCCCTTTTAGCAGGGAGGAAGTCATTTTTTTTCCTTAAGAAAGCTCTGGACGACAATAATAGAGTTTTTTGAAAACAACAGCTTTGCAGAGAGTACTTATTTTATTATTGATGATACCTTTCATGGTGCTGATACAAAACAATTTTTTCACCAAAGGTTGCCTTCGTCAAAGTTCTTTGAGGTTGAAACTAATATCGTAATCAAGGTGAAGTTAACTCTATTTGTTAATAATAAAATTCAGATTTTTCAAAAATTTTGCTATTTGTACAAGCGAAATCAAAATCTGATAGAGAATTGGCGTGCTCTTTTCATGAATCCTTTTCACATGATCATCTACAACGGGTTTTATTCATCAAAAAAGAGAAAAACAAAACAAAATGAAATATAAAAACTAAATCTATCCTACAAAAATTAGAAGACTTTCTCTTCTATGGAAAATATAATTTAAGAATCAATCCATTAACAGGTAAAGAATCTCTCCTACCTGCCAGATCCTGCAACACGAATGTGGATGGGCCTACGACTTCTACAATCTGAAAAGGGCCAAGCCACAACTTCTGGAATTTCGTATGTTTACCCTTTTCTTCATGTGCCTTATCCCATTTCAAAACTAAATAACCCATCTGAAAGTTTTTTCTGGTTATGATGCTTGAGTCAAAAGAAGATTTTATTAGCGCTTGGTGATGTGCATGGGTTTTCCTAGCTTGTTCTCTTTGTTCTTCTAGTTTGATTATTTCCATTTGTCTTAATTGTAATGAGGAAGTAGGTACTTCATCGATGTACTGCACTAAAGACAAAGAGGGAATGACTAAGTGAGTCGGAAGAACCACTTCCCACCCGTAAACTAAATTAAAGGGAGAAGTGCCGATCGAAGCTTTCTTCGTGATTCTATCAGCCCATAAAGCATTTACCAGCGCTTTGTGCCAATTCTTTTGGTTTTGATCGACTGTTCTTTTGATAATTTTGATTAGGTTCTTGTTTGTTGATTCAGCCAATCCATTACCTTGCGGATAGTAGTTGGCAGAATATTTCAGTTTGAACCCTCTTTTGAGTGCAAACTCAGTCATAGCATTTCCAGAAAAATATGAAGCGTTATCAAACATTAAGGCCGTTGGCAATCCAAACCTAGTTATGATAAATTGGTCTATGAATTCAATAATGTTTTCAGAATGAACTGTCTTGAGAGGAACTGCTTCTACCCATTTGGTAAAATAATCAGTTGTCGTAAGGATATACTTATGCTGCTTAGAAGAGTGAGGAACGATCTCACCTATTATGTCCAAGCCCCATTGACTAAATGGTTGGTCGATGTTGACCGGTTGTAGTGGCATGGACGCTTTCCTTTGTTTTCCTGCAGCAGTCTGGCAGACTTGGCATTTCCTTACGTGATTGTATGAGTCTTTGAACAGCGTGGGCCAATAATATCCTGCACGCAAGATTTTGTGTGCAGTCGCATCTTCGGCATAGTGTCCACCTGCTGGTCCATCATGAAGTTCCTGCAAAACCTTTTCGGCTTCAGTTTTCTCAAGACACCTAAGAAGTACAGAATCATAATTCCTTTTAAACAGGACATCATTTATGAGCTGGTATTGCTTAGCTTTTAATCTCAGAGCTCTTTTCTTGGTATGATCCAGATTTGATGGAGCATACCCGTTCTTAAGAAAATAAATGGTGTCAGCATATAATGATTCTGAGTCGTTTAGGCTTACCTCATACGCGTGTACCTCTTCAGACGAGTTCTCAGGGATTTGCGATGCTCCAGCTAACATCTTGCAGAAGCCTTGGCCTCTTACGATGTGTGCCGGTTTGATCTCAAGGTCGTATTCTTGTAAGGCGGTGATCCAATTCGCTCTCTTCTCGCCCACATCCTTCTGTATCAGGAGGTTTCTTACCGCTAGAAACGGTACTATGACTTTGGTATGGGCTTTTAGCAAGAAAGGTCTGAAATATTTGATTGCTTTGAAAACGGCATATGCCTGTTTCTCGACGTCAGAATAATTAAGTTCAACACCTTGTAAGTTCGACCTAAAGAATGCGATTGGGGCTTCTACCTTTTCGTGATTTGCTTGAATTAAAATCGCAGCATAAGATTTTTCTGAGGCAAACGTGTATAAGATGAAAGGTTCTGAAAAATTTGGGGTAGCCAAAGATGGAGCGTTGATGATGGCTTGTTTGATTAAGTTGAATGCTTCGTGCTCGTCTAGACCCCATTTGAAATTTGAATTCCTTTTTATCATTTTTTGTAAGGGTGAAATAATACGTGAAAAATCTGGGACAAATCTTTTGACAAAATTGATCTGTCCAAGGAAGGATTGCATGGCTTTCTTGTTATGAGGTATGGATATTTCGGAAATTTCCTTGATTCTGTCGGGTTCTATGTGAATACCAGATTTCGATACTATGAATCCGAGCAATTTCCCTTCGCTTAATGCAAAGAAAGATTTCTTTGGATTGAGCGAAATCCCATACCTTAAGCATATTTGAAAGATTTGCTTCAAATCTTGGAGATGGTTGTTTCGTTTTCTGGAGTACACTGTTATATCATCCAGATAAATCACTACTGATTTATTGACCAATCCTTTAAACGTGATGTCCATGGCTCTCTGAAAGGTAGCTCCGGCGTTGATCAGACCAAATTGCATCTTCCGATATGCATAAGTGCCCCACTTGGTTCGGAACGTAGTCTTTAACTGATCATCGGGATGCACCAGTACTTGATTGTATCTTGAAAATCCATCCAGGAATGACATTAATTCTGAGCCTGCTACTGCCTGTAGAATTTGCTCCATAGGTGGGAGGGGAAAGTTATCTTTCTGACAGGCTTTGTTGAGATTTCGGAAGTCGATACAGATTCTAATGTCTCCGTTTTTCTTCCTAACGGGCACCATATTGGATACCCATTTGGAATGCCTAACGGGGAAAATTATTCTGGCTCTCAACAACTTATTAAGCTCAGTTTTTATCTGGTTTTCTAGGTTAGGGTGTATTTTTCTGAGCTTCTGCTGGACAGGTTTCTCGTTGTCAGTCATAGGGATAACATGCTGAATGATGGAAGTGTTGTAAGTCTTCAGCTCATCGTAGTTCCAGGAAAAAACGTTTTTGTACTGTCTCAGAAGGCAGATATATGCTGATTTTTCTTCAGGGGCTAAGCCCTGGCCTAGATTAACGTTTTGGGGCTTTTCGTCGGTTCCTAGGTTGACTGATTCGTAGTTCAGAGTTGAACTATAAAGCTTGGCATTAGCCGACCTTTTGAACCGACTTTTCAAGTCATATAAGTCCTCTAATTTGACCACCGATTTGGGTATAGCATTATCAGTGCTACTTTGTTGTGTTTGGTGATCATGACAGTCTTCGTCGATTATCTGGTTTGTGTAGGATCCTTCAGAGGTGAGGAAACTTACGATGTCTGGGTCGTCGTTGAACACTCTCCAGTTGGTGATATTGTCAGGAATGGAAGGTTTAAAAATTAATTCTATTGAAAACCTATCAGGACTAAAATCTTCGGAAGGGATAAGTCGAGAAGCTACATTAGCTAACAGGTCTGCGTTTGCGTTTTGAATTCTTGGAATTGACGAGATGTTAAATGCTATGAAATGTGCAGTGAGATCTTGCACTAACGATTGATAATGCTTTAAATGACTAGACAGGCAATGTATGGTGTTACGTACCTGTTTTACGACGATCTCAGAATCTCCAAAGACTTGAAGATACTTAACATTCAATCCGATTGCTTTGTATAGGCCTTGAACCAAGGCTTCGTACTCCGCTGTGTTGTTCGTGCAATCGAACTCAAGTCTGCATGTGAGCATAATCTTGTTCCCGTCTGGGTTGATCAGAACGCATCCTGCTCCTGCCCCCTCGTTGGATTTAGATCCGTCAAAATATAATTTCCAAAATAAAGACGTATTTACAGAATTATCTAAAAAACTAAAACATTTTGAGTCATCAGTTTGGAAGAAATTTTCAACTTGGGATAAAACTGAATTCTCTAAGTATGGCGAAATATGAGCACTGAAATTGCCTAGGAAAGAATCTATTGTGTAATTGCCTACAATGTTGCTATTGTATGTGATGGCTTCATTTTCTCCTTCTAGTTCTGTCACTATGTATTTTTGGTGCAACTCTCGTTCAACCTTTATCTGATTTGGTTTACCATTGTATGGTAATCACATGTGCGACCAGTCGGTTGAGAAATATCCGTGGAGTTTCTCTGACCAATCCCTGCTAAGAATCAAGCCATAGAACTTAGGGATATCGGCTACTAGAATGTCGATAACCTGACACACTTTTGGGTTAGTCGACAATCTTATGGTCACCTGATTAAGTTCACCAATCACTTCGACCTGGGATCGATCAAGTTGAACTATACGTACTGCAGATTTTTGAGGTTGCACATTCAATTTGGCACATATTGACCTGGGTAAAATATTCGTTGAAGCACCAGAATCGACCAAGCAATTGTGCACGTTTTTGTTGAAGATTTCATATGTGAGAAGAAAAGGAGGAGTATGAGACCTTGATCTTCCTCCAATCAAGGCGATGTCATTTGGATCAATTTTATTTATCGTATTGGTTGGAGGTCTTCCCAGATTGTGGGAAGCCATAGCTGTAGGTAAAGATGTAGTAGGCACAGCATGTAATTCTTTCATCATGATTTTCTGCTGGTGTTTCAGTTTACTCAATTCATACAGAGTGATATTAGCCCTAGTCTTCTTCATGTCGTCAATGATGTTATAATCCATTTCATCCGACACTATTAGTGTTCTTGATGGAGGTGCTTGTTCAGATTGGACTAGGCTAAGCGGGGTCACTTTAGCAGTTGTCTTTTTAGTTACGACCCTTTCTTTTGTTGCAGGGCTTGCGCCCTTTTGTTTTGGGGTAGTTTGGGGAGGATCAAGCTGATTTTTGCTTCTCGTGCTAACAGGAAATGCTTCCTGATCCTCTTCCTGTGGGAGGATGAAATCCCACATTCCTTGAAGTTCTACAACTTCTTCCTCGTCGGTCTTCCCTTCAGTGGTATTCTCTTCTTCTTCGTCTTCTTCAGACTCAATGTTTGAGACAACACTGGGTGGTTTTACCTCCATGGGAGGATTTCTCTTAAAAGTCCTAAAGGGCTTTTTCGAAGAAGTCTCTGCCACTTGTTTCTTCATATCGACCATCTCATTGGACATGGCTTTTAACACTTTTTGTAACCCTTCCAAATCGAAAGGATCTTTCGTTTGCTTCTTCTTGGTGTCTTCTTTGAAAGAGATCTTCTTTGATTTGCGTTCTTCTATAGCAGATCTCTTTTCTAGGGCTACCACGCGTCTTTCCACTGCTAATGCTTCTGTCAAGTTGTCAACTAATGTGGTCTTGTTTGCCCTATATACAAAGATAGCCAAGTTTGGAGGTAAAGCCGTGATGTACCATTCACATCTTACTTCCTCGCTGGGTTGTGAAGCAGCAGGGATTTTGTTGAGGATCTTATTGAACCGTAAGTTAAAATCTTTAATGGGTTCTTTAGCCTTAGCCTTAGGATTAGATAGGTCATTAATCAATGTCACCGTAGATCGGTCATCACCAAACTTAGTGAGGAACTGACTTTGAAAAATGTCCCAGCTTGTGATGGATCCGGAAGGTAACGAAAAGTACCATGACCCGGCCGTTCCTTGCATTGTATATGGGAAGAGTCGGACAACAACGTCTTCGTTAGTAACTCCGTTGAGATTAACAGAAAGCATGAAATTATTGATATGTTCTTCGGCTAGGATACCTACTTCTGGGTTGAACTTAGGTAGCCATTTCTCTGGATGGGCCGGTATAGGGCTCAGGGGTGGAGGCATTAAAACCGCCCCAGGATTGTTCCATGGAGACTGGGCCATCGTGGAGCTGCTAGCTAATGGAAGTGCAGAAACTGACCCCTGATGCTGAGAAGGTGAAGAAATCAGGATCTTTGATGTTCGAAGAGGAAGGTTTGTGGAAGACGGGTGAGTGAGTTGGAATGGAAAAGTGGGTGGTTGACTTCGCGGTGAGGGAGTTGATATGGATGAAGTGGATGAGAGAGTCTCTCCGTCAGACTCTTGAGGTGTTTTCCTTGCTCTTTTTCTGGTAGGAAGAGGGAGTTCACTTGGTTGTATGCCAAAATTTTCACTCTTTAATCTGGTAAGGGGATGAGCAGGGTTGTACTGCGAAGTCACGCTGCTTTTAGATTTATCAGACTTCTGGTTAAAAATGGATAATCCCTGGAGTTTACGAATCAAAGTATGAATTTCAGGGGGTTCAATAATAGATTGGTCTGATATATTCAAATATGTAGCAGTGGTGGATACTCGAGCGACTTCAAATTCCAGGTTTAACCGTGTTGGAGAAGTCGAGGGAGTTGGTGAGGGTGTATTACTCTCAGAATGGTATCTGGATATTGCTTTAGGTGCCATTCATAGTTCGTGCCCTCCTTCTAGTGCCAAATATGTTGAGGGCCCCGAAATCGGGTCAACAACAAGGGGGATACCCACCTCGTCGGGAACTTGGTTGGCGGCTCCGTGCCCGTTTGGTGTACCGGGTCCGACTGGGGATGACGGGACCAGCTTCCCGTTCTAAGGGGTGTGTGTGTGTGTAGAAAATGGTGATGTGTGTGTGTAGAAAATGATAGTAGAAAATCTATAATTATTCCTGAACTAATCTAATTCTAAATTCTGAAATGACTTTATACTACTTTAATCTAACAAAAACAATACATCTAATCTACACTAACCCGGGACATAATTTTTCCATTATGCAATCTAGAAAGATTTCACAGAATAACTGGTAATGAAGATTATTCAGCTATCATGAGAATATAAATCAATAAAGATGAACCATCTTGCGTAAGAAGTTAAGCAAAACGGTTGTGAACAGTATATTGCATAATCAGCTATTCATGTATTAAGCACAAATCAATGACTCCACCGTACAAAAGTGCCAAATGGTAGTCCACTCATTCATATGTTAACATATAAATAACATCAGCTGTATATTACTCTAAGAATGCAAGCAGAAACTAGTCAAGAGATAAAAGTACCATTTATGACTGATTTTAAACTTACAGACCTTAAGCAATAATGATCTATTTCTACTTGCTTCTAATGCCTACTAAGAGTACAGAAGTGCAACATCAGTAGCAGGTATTAAAATGCAAACATAAATAAATCTTGATCCGTCCATTCATCAAAAACCCCCTTCGAGGGTGCAAAAGTGCATGTTCTGAGGACAAGTTTTTTGACAAAATTTCGGACCCTTCGCCAATGCAACGAGAAGGGTTAAATACTAGTAACCAACTAATTTTACTTTACACAAATTCAGGGAACGGCTTCAAATGACCGCCCTTTTACTAAAAACAAATTTATTTCTAAAAACTGAATCTAATTTCTAACCGTTTCTGTATCTGTTCCTTAGTGCTGTAAGCAATGCGCTGTTCGCCCTGAAAGAGTCGGCTGGTTGTCCTTTCCTTTTGTTTGAGCTTGAAAATTAGAAACAACAAGCGCTGGCACCTCTTTCTGTTAGATTAGAAGATATTTTCGAAAACCTTTCTCTAGCTGGGTGTATTCGCTGTGCGTACACTTAGTATAACCCAGTTTCTTTTCGAACTGATTTTGCTGTTGCTATTTCGGTTTCCGGTCGTGCGAATGACTCAATGAGTTAGAAGTCGCGCTGTATGGACAATCCCCTGTTTCAAGAACTGTTTCCGTTCTTTGTTCCAGGCTTTTCTGGAGCGTCTTTCTTCTCTTGCGCTTCTTTCTCTGCTTTACCAAGTCTGAGCTTCAGGATCTTTTGTAAACACACTGCTTTTGTGCGCCTTTGACTCTGAGTCTTGGACAGTCTATTTTCATCAGTGCCTGTTGGGCGATATTCTGGAATCCGCGGTTCTGCTGCATGCGGCATCCAATTGCGGAGGCATCTTCTCTCTGTTGTCTTATTGGCGCTCTTCCCTTCTCCTTAGATGTTTCCTGCATATAGATTTATATCAGTTGCATGTCTTGCAGTTTACGCAAAGAAGAAGGGAAATGACGAAAAGATTGACATGAAAGCATTAAATTCTAATGAATGCGAAATTAATGACATTCATCATTTCTTGACTCTTCGATAAATGCGATGCAATCATTTATGGATATTCGAGCATGCGGTCATTAATTTCCCTTAAGGCGCGCTTTCAAATCTGGATCTACCATGTATGTCGGAGAATTCTTGCGATGAGTTTTTTCTGCGATTGGTATCACAGTATCGATGGCTGCGACGTTTTTAAGTGTTATCGCAGATCGCTGATATCGCAGATCGCTAATATCGCAGATCGCAGATTTGCATGGTCGCAGATCGCAGATTTGCATGGTCGCAGATCGCAGATCGCAACTTTGCATGGTCGCAGATCGCAGATCGCAACATCGCAAGGTTTTCACTTTGTCATTTTGTGCTGCTCGTGTGGCATTGCGACGTGCGACGTCGCATATCTGCCGTCGGCGTTTCTTTAGGTTCTCCTTTTTCAAACGCTCTTAATGCGTGCGATGCGATGGGTTCTCGCGTCGCTCCTTTTTAGTGTATTTATGCGATTTGGGCAAGCGCTCCTTTTTTCGTTGCGACGCGGTATAGCTTTTAGGGAGCTGATACAAAAGAAATTTTTAAACAAAAATATTTTTGGATTTTTGGCTAAGGGTCCCCCTTTGCTTGATGTTATTACTAATATCAAACGAAGAGGGGGGTTGTTGGTGACCACAACAGTGCCTTAGACCATTAAATGCCACAAATCATAGTGAGATGTGCTTGAGTGTGGGTTGAGTAATTGCAATGTGGGAGAACTAATATGCATCTACAATGTATATCAAAAGAAGAAAGGTGCATTGTAGATTTCATGTGGAGTCATGAGAGAGGCATCGTGTCACTATACTAGGGATATAAATATAAAGGGGTATAAAAACTTTTAATGAAAAAATGGATACATACAATATCTAGTGAAAGTAGGGGTTTTTTAAATTTGGAAGGTTTATTGGGTTCTGTTGTAGTTGTTGCAAAACCCTCCAAACTGTAGAAATTCCCACTGTAGATCAATATATTATGCAATAGACTAAAGGAAAATACAATATCTACTTCTACAACAAGCTTTGTGGAAGCTTAATTGAATTGAACACGATCAATAAGAACACATATAACTGAGAATGATAAATCAACCACACATAACACAGAAGAATAACTGGGGGAAAGCCTTAGCCTAAAACCCCAATCTCTGTATTATCATACAAGTGGAAATCTTGTTCAAATTACAAAAAGAATCAACTCTCAAGCTATCTTGCTCTCTCTGCAATCAAACAATACTGCTCATAGACAGTCAAAGGCTTCTCCAAACCTTCTCCTCTGCCCTCCAAGCCTCCTATTTCCTTGCGCAGTTTTCCTTGGGGTCCAGTGCTGCCACCTGTGTGAATTGGCCTCTTCACACACTCACTAACCTCTGATCTAACTGCGCAATCCTGAAGGAGATTAATTCCTTCTACATGGATGAGTTTCCTATATAGGAAAAATTCATCCAACTGATAGTAAACTATCCCTCCTTTGATCTCAACTGGGTCTCTGTCTGAACTGACATGCATGAGTTATTATGAGAGAATATTCAATTATCTGGAGAGCAGCAGTTACATGCATGCAAGCATTAACTAACTGAACTCACAATTAATTCCACAAACTGTTGGAACTAATCTAACTGGACTTAACTCAGTTAACTGAGCTAACTAATTACAACTGAATATTACAACTCATCCTTATCTCTTTAACTAAGGGATAACTTCCTCAATCGAAGGAGAAACTATTGCATGTCTTCACATAAACTTCATGTTTGATTTTCTACAACTAATTAACTCAAGATGAATTAATTAATTATTTTACAAATAGCTGCTAAGATCAAATTCAAATTTTACTTCTCTATTTTAGTTCAGGGACTAACTAAAATAGGAATCTAACCCGAAATGCTATTTATAACAATGCTATTTTTAGGATTTCCATTTTTCATTCTTTATTGCTATGTCCAACACTGGTACCTGAATTGCTATTTATAGCAGTTCTATTTTTAGCACTTCTATTTTTAGCATTTCTTGTTGCCATTTTCAACACTCCCTCTCAACAAGAAGGCATTCAACTCGAACCTGATCCTGAACCTTTGGAATGTTCTGCATGCAACACTTCTCCCAAGTGTTGTTACTCCAGCAACTCTAGAAACAAAAAACTCCTAACTCACCTCTCTGTTGGGCTAGAAACATCCTCTAATGCTGAAGCTCCATCTACTGCTGACAAGTGCTCTCTCTGTGACCTCTTAGCTACTGCAACTCTCCATGCATCTCACACCATTGCACACCTCTCTATGCCATCCTTTACTGGTGCAACACTCTTGTGCCTCTCGCATTGTTGCAACTTGCTAGCTCTGCACTGTCTTGGGATTCCTACACTATAGCTCTCTCTACCACTCCATCCGCATCTATCTCTATCCACTAATCCAGTCCTGCTACTCCTCATCGAGGCTCCCATAGCAAGGTCTAATCAAAGAGGTTGGGTACCTCAATGATACTGCCCCTATTCCAGCCTTCTTGGGACTGTCACTCCACATCACCCCACCTCTGACCTAGAGGTATGGATGCATGTGATCCCTCTACCCACTTGGCTCGAAATTTCCCCCTACTGGAGGTCTCTACATGAGTGGATGCCTCCACTCTGTCTCCTCTCGGCTTCCACAGTTGTGGCTGCTCCACAACCTCCTGAAGCTACTTCACCAATCGTGGCTCCTCCACAATCATCTGAGACTTCTCCTGTGGTTGCATGCTGAGAGGTAATGTACTCTCCCTCTCAACTAGCAAGTCTCCATTAGTTTCCTTGCTCCTCAAGGCTTTGCATGCATCGTGAACCTCAAGAGCATACAGGTTCTTGACTCGTGAACCGATCTGCTTCACCTTTCTCATGATGATGTGTCTAAGGAAAACCATTCCCTTACTGATGACTACATCATAGCCTTTGTCTTCCAGCATCGCGATCGACACCAAGTTTTTCTTTAGCATACTTGAAATCAATTAAGGTAATGCAAGCTCCATGCTCCCTCTAAAAAACAACTGTGCCTACACCTAAGACACTATACTTTTCATCATTACCCATTGCAATCCACATTTGGAGATCCTTCTCCTCCAAGGTATTGAATAAAATCTTGTCGTTGGTCATGTGTAAAGAAGCTCCACTGTTAAGAAACCAACCACTTCCCACCATGGATGAAACCATGCATGCGAAAGTTGTGAAATCCAACTCGAATTGTGAGGCCAGTGCCTTACCTTCAGATCCTTCGTTGGATCTCATCTTGGACTTCTTCAGTGGACAATTTGTAGCAAGATGGCCCACCTCATGACAATGAAAGCATCGCACTTTCGATTTGTCAAACTTCTTCCCACCATAGGAAGAACTCGATTTGGGATGAGAATCCTTCTTCTTCCCTTTCTTTTCCTTACTCGCTAAGGCACAATTTTCTTCATCCTTCTTGGATGAAGTACCATCTCTGGTGCTTCTCCTTATCTCCTCCTGCATCAGATCCGACCAAAGTCATTCCCAATCTAGCAGTTTCTCTCTTCTATTTACGGAGTCTTGGTAGTTATTCCAGCTCTTAGGAAGAATGAGGAGAGTAAGAATCACCATGTCATCATCGACTGTCATGATCCCTACACTTCCAAGTTCATCCTTGCAAGTGGTGAGCTTGTTTAGATATGTAGAGATCGTGTCACCCTTTTCACACTTGATCTTACGAAGCTTGTCTTTCAACGCCAGCTTCCTCTGATCGCTGCTATTATGATATAGATCTTTCAATTTTTTCCACATCGAAAACGGTGTCTCCTTCCCATGGAGGCTCGAGAAAATGTGGTCTCGAACTCCCTCCAGGAGGATTCTTCTTGCTCTAGCCACACATTTCTTCCATTCCGCCAATTCTATAGCATCAACTGCTGTTGGCTTGGGGACTTCTTCATCAATGAAGTCCTTTATACTATTATCCTCTAATACTACTTCCATGCGATCCTTCCAGGCTATATAATTCGATTTTCCATTAAGGGCATACTCGAGTCTTAAACCGTTGAATGCCATTGGTGAAATTGAGATGTGATAAGAACTCGATTTCTATATTCAGGAACCTCAAACTTCAAAATTCTCCCTTCTTGTATACTGTTCTTCTCCTTTGATCACCATTTCTCTCATAAACTAGGCTCCGATACCATGTAGAAATTCCCACTATAGATCAACAGATTATGCAATAGACTAAAGCAAAATACAAGATCTACTTCTACAACAAACTTTGCAGAAGCTTAATCAAATTGAGCAAGATCAATGAGAACACATATAACTGAGAATGAGAAATCAATCACACATAACGTAGAAGAATAACCTGGGGAAAGACTCGGCCTAAAACCCCAATCTCTGTATTATCATACAAGTGGAAATCTTGTTCAAGTTACAAAAAGAATCAGCTCTCAAGCTATCCTGCACTCTCTGTAATCAAACAATACTGCTCATAGACAATCAAAGGCATCTCCAAACCTTCTCCTCTAACCTCCAAGCCTCCTATTTCCTTGCGCAGTTTTACTTGGGGTCCAATGCTATCACCTGTGTGAATTGGCCTCTTCACACACTCACTAACCTCTGATCTAACTGTGCAATCCTGAAGGAGATTATTTCCTTCTACGTGGATGAGTTTCCTATATAGGAAAAATTCATCCAACTGATAGTACACTGTCCCTCCACTGATCTCAAATGGGTCTCTGTCTGAACTGACATGCATGAGTTATTTATGAGATAATATTTAGTTATCTAGAGAGCAGCATTTACATGCATGCAAGCATTAACTATCTGAACTCACAATTAATTCCACAAACTATTGGAACTAATCTAATTGGACTTAACTCAGTTAACTGAGCTAACTAATTACAACTCAATATTACAACTCATCCTCATCTCTTTAACTAAGGGATAACTTCCTCAATCAAAGGAGAAACTGTTGCATGTCTTCACATAGACTTCATGTTTGATTTTCTACAACTAATTAACTCAAGATGAAATAATTAATTATTTTACAAACAACTGCTAAGATTAAATTCGAATTTTACTTCTCTAGTTTAGTTCAGGGACTAACCCAAAATGCTATTTATAGCAATGTTATTTTTAGAATTTCCATTTTTCATTCCTTGTTGCTATGTCCAACACTGGTACCCGAACTGCTATTTATAGCAATGCTATTTTTAGCACTTCTATTTTTAGCATTTCATGTTGCCATTTTCAACACAAAATTTTGGCTTGCACCCAAATTTCGGAGCCTTCCTTGGTATTTTCTTTGTTGTTGCAAACACTAAAGCTCATTTCATGAGCTTTCTTGAAGTTCTTTTGCCCCTTTTGCATGTTGGATTAACTATCGTCTTTTGGCATGTTTGATTGTCATACAATGTTTGTGAGCCTTTTCTGGTGGTTTAAAAGGCCAGTCTTTGTTTATGTGACTTGTCCCAACCAAGTAAACATTCATCACATTCATACAGAGAGTCTTGATCATTGTTGCACAAGTGTCATCACGGTCATCCTAAAACCTATCTTAAGTGTCACACTTGTTGTATCTTGTCATGAGGTAGTCAACAGAGGGAAATTCTTTGTTGTGTGTTATGATGATCTATGTTGTCGTGTCATCAAAATATGCTAAGTGTGTGATCACAGTTGAGATTTATCATGAGTCCATCTCCCTTCCCGCACTTAGCCATTTTCAGAAAATCCTCTAATGCGGGCAACTTAGCTTCACTGGGCCCCGACTGAACTATGAACTGTGCACTCTCATCCCTCCAGAATTGCGTAGTTGTGTCTCCTAATCTACCTTGAAATGTGCATTTCACATCTTCAACCCTCAGGCCTTTTTCTTGTCTATTACACCTGTGTAATACCGCAAAATCCTAACCTCCCTTGGCCACCAAAACTACGTAGATTCTTACCCCAATGTCCTTTCCCTCAACCGAACCTCACTACTTCCAGAAACTGCACAATTCTATCTTTCAAGCCTTCTAGTTCCCCTTGCCTCCTAAAAATACTTAGTTTTTCCTCCCAGGGCCCCATCTTGCATCTTCCATTGCCTGCTTGAACTACACAATTTTTTCCCTCAGTGAGGAATGTGCAAAAATCTCCCTCAGTTTAGCCTAAGCTGCGCACTGTGAAGTCTCAGTTATTGATCTTTCCCCTGTCTTTTGGAATATGGAATGCACAATCAGCGGGCCCCTTTCCCTAGTTTGTGACTTGCCCCAGGCTCAGTTCATGGATAAAAATGCATCATATTAGACTAGACAGTTTTCGGATTGATGTCATCCCGTCATGAGTGAATTGCAGGAGAAGGTACACTATCAAGTCATGGCGAGATGATGAAGAAGGAGAAGAAGGAGGGAAGCATGCCTAAATACTCTCTTGCAGATGGAATCATAAGTGGATCTATCAAGAGGAATCAAAGGGACACACGTTTGAAACCACTGTCAAAGACTTAAGATCATTGAAGACTCCACATCACCAAGCCATGTAGAGGAGAAGAGAAAGCATACCCAAGAAGGCATCCAACACTCAACAACAACAATGACATGAAATTGCCACATCATCAAGTAGTCCATGTAAGCAGTGTCTTTTCATGTTATGTCATGAGTAGTCATATGCCACATCACTATTGTGGACCGTGTATATTATATTCAAATATATTCTAAAGTGGAAGTCCAAAGGACACACATGAATATGAAGAGTCATGTAAGTTGAAAATTCATAGAAAGTTGACCAGTCATGAGGGTATTCAAAGATTCACAAGGAGGAGGCATCACCCCTTGGTTATATATATACCCCCTCATTGTATGGGCAAAGGACTTTTCACCTTGGCTGCTCCTGCAAGGCATTAGAGAGATTAACCAACTCTTTGAGAAGTAAGGAGTGGCTCCAATATACCACTACTGGGGCTAGCTATGTACATTGTAAACATGTGTCTTGGAACTTTTTCTTAATAAAACATTCCTTTTAAGGCCAACAAGTTCTTCATGCATGGAATATGAATGTTTGTAAGACTATTATGTGGACGTTTGTATTTCATGTTTTCTTTCACATGTACTATGATAGTTGAACTATTTCGGTTATTTTAGTGCTTATCTTATTGAGAATGTGTTGCAATGGTTGTTAGTGTTGTCCCATCCTTGTGGACTATTATGTGTGATGCTATAAAAATATTTCATTGTTTTTTGGTTGTAACGATCGTCGCATATGTTGTGGACTATTCCTTTGGATGTTAGATAGACCCTATCGGTTCTTGTGTGTCTCTTCCTGGATGGTACTATTAGCTCTCACTTAGAGGCTCAATTTTCTTTCCCCTTTGTAGTAGAAGAACCTCGACACTAGGGAAAAATTTAGGAACCCCCCTAAATTTATATGTATAATAAATGGGTGAATCCCCATGATACATCGAAAAATGAAAGTTGATTTTAACAATAATATAATATGTATGTATAATTTTTTTGGTGAATCTCTCACCAAATTATATTATCTTGTAAAATAATGGTGAATCTATCACTAGATTATATTATCTTGTAAAGTCATGGCGAATCTTTCACTGAAATATAAAATCTCACAAGATCTTGGAAAATCTTTCACTGAATAATACAGACTTTGTAAAGGGCTAACAAAGTTCATAATGAGTATTTCTTGTAATGGATTGAAGACTTCTTAAGAAATCCACCAAGAACCAAAACAAGTAAATTCCTTATGTGGAATATAAAGATATTTCTCATGGAAATTCAATTAGGTTTAGCCCATGTGGTAGGGAGAAATTCTACATGTGACAATGTGTTGAACTCATAATGAGTATTTCTTGTAATGGCTATGAGGCTTGTTGTCTAAGCAATCCCTTGAGGACTGAAATATGTATATTCCTCATATGGAATATAAAGATATTTCTCATGTATTAAAAAAGGGAGGATATGAGATGAATGATATAATTACAAAGCCATGTGATGGTGTACTTAACATTGACTAGTCACAATGGTTGAGAGGTTAGTCATGTACTTTAGTTAATATGTGTCAATTCATTTATTTTTTTAATTTTTATATTATAATTATTGTGTGTTTATTACAACTTGGTACCAACACACATAATTTGGTAAGGCAATGTGTGGTCTATTTCCAAGTTAGAGTGTTTGTCATTTCACCCATGGGCTAAGATTCACCCCTAAAATTTTTTATGGATACAAACTATCAATCCAATAAACACAATAGGTTCAAGTATTGGCAAGCTATCAACTACCCTGCATGGGGTCTGCCATATTACAGGGGCATGTGGCCTCTCAGATGTAGCCACAATTTGTGCCTAGCATTATTGTTGCCTTGTTATAGCATGCAGGAAATTAATACATAATTTTCATTGACCTACCTAGTACCACTAGTCCTTGCTCAGATCTCAAGGTTTACCTTTCATATCTTCCTAAAGTCAGACTGCTTGGAAAGAACAATTTGTACCAAGAATTTTTGTTTCCTTGATGTAGCATGCAAGAAATTAATACATAATTTACATTGACCTACCTCGTACCACTAGACCTTGCTCAGATCTCAGGGTTTACCCTTTATATCTTCCTAAACTCACACTGCTTGGAAAGATTACTTCAATTCCCTCCTCTCCCCCACAATTCAAGGGCTAGGGTTCAACAAATATACAACACAATAGGTTCAAATACTGGCAAGCTATCAACTACCCTACATGGGGTTTGCCATATTACAGGGGCACGTGGCCTCTTATATGTAGCCACAATTTTTTCCAAGCATTATTGTTGCCTTGCTATAGCGTGCAGGAAATTAATACATAATTTTCATTAACCTACCTAGTACCACTAGTCCTAACTCAAATATTAGGGTTTATCTTCCTGAACTTAGACTGCTTGGAAAGAACAATTTGTACCAAGCATTGTTGTTGCCTTGTTGTAGCTTGCAAGCAATTAATACATAATTTGCATTGACCTAGCTAATACCACTAGTCCTTGCTCAAATCTCAAGGTTTACCCTCTGTATCTTCCTGAGCACACCCTGCTTGGAAAGAATACTTCAATTCCCTCCTACCCCACAATAAAAGGGTCAGGATTCAACAGATATATGACACAACATGTTCAAATATTGGCAAGCTATCAACTACCCTGCATGGGGTCTGCCATATTACAGGGGCATGTGGCCTCTCAAATCAACTTAAAGAATAGGATCAAGCTGAATGTTTTCATCGAGAATACACTCATTGACATAAATGTTAAATATGGGAATATGAAATTTGTACACCGATAATTGTTTGACAAATAGTTACACACAGATGTGACATCATGGACTACCATAATTAAAGGGTACAACATGCAAGGTAATGGAAAGGATTTATATATAGATATATCTCCAAAATGTTAACCCCAAGGGTTGGCTCGGTGGTCTAGAGTAGAGTCAGATGTGTCACATGAATTTCTTTACTATTGTTGCTAGTTGTTGCTAATTCGACTCTCTTTGATTCCCTTGGGGTGAGACCCCATGATCAGGGCCAATGGTTTTCCCGGTTTACCATCCACAAAATGTGGGGAAGTACTCGGGGGTTTCCATGCTTTCATTCCAAATATATATATCCAAAACAATTGATTATTGTTCCCTTTCTTATATGTGTAATACCATTTCCCTTGGTCATATAGATGTGGATTCGTGGAAGTACTCTGGGGTTTTCCATGCTTTCATTCCAAGTAAAAAAAGAAAATATATATCTCCAAAACAATTGATTGTTGTTCCCTCTCTTATATGTGTAATACCATTGCCCTTGGTCATATAGATGTGGATTCATGGCCTCTTTCTGTAGGTGATTTGTATTGTTTTCCTTCCTGCTATGGTGGTAGTCAAAAACCAAATTAAACCTATGTACACAAGAAGGTTACTGTAGAAGTTGCCATATTTTCTTTTTCTTTTAGGGTTATTGCAGATTGATGGTTTGCCAAAAATAAAATCCAACTAGTTTGTTTTGATGGATTGAATATAAATTATCAAGTATTACTGCAAGGATTTTGAAATATAAGCTAACTTTTCTAATAAAAAATAAAAAATCTGTGGTGACCCCTTTTAATATTCAGTGTACAATTTGGGTTAAGGAAACTCAAATATTTATGGTCAATGATGAAATTGAGTTGTGCATCTAAATAGATTGACTTGTGAACAATTGATTCATTGGGAGGGAGGGGGGAATGGAAATTTTATAGAATCAAGGGAAGTATTGCAAAATATACAAATTCATTGAAGATTGTTGAATTATTTATTCAATAGACAAGGGAATACATTCCATGCATGGGAAATCATTGTTACTGGAACTTATGTAATTATTGTGCTTTATATTTCAATGTTTCTTCTCTTTGAGCATTTGTTAGCTTACAAGAATCCTGAGTTGAATCATTTTCCTCATTAGTGAAACCTACAATTGATGTTGATGTCGAAATCCAATAGGACTACTATGAGTCCTTTTCCATGTATTTTTTTGGAAGATATCTCATAGCTAGCTTGGGTGGGGAGGAAAGAACTATTGAGTTCATGAAGAGGCAGGGCATTCAAATGCCACAACACCCTTACTGGAACCTTTCTGTGAAAACGGATTTGTAAAACAACCCTTCCCATTGAATTATTTATTTAAGACATGGAGGCTTGGGTAGTGGTTCTTCCAAGTCATTAAATTTGACATTGTTCAATATATTAATAAAGCCTCTTTCTGAAATTATAGTAGTGATAATTGAATCATTTGGTGTTTATGGGGAAGGAGGGTTCAAGTGGTATTACAAGTACAACTGAAGGTGGCACTGGGGACTTTGACAGATACCTCACAAATTCAAGGCTAATAAAACATATAAGAAATTTTAGTGTTTAATAAAACATATAAGAAATTTTCCTTTTTGCATTGGCAATTTTGTATAGTTGGTACATTGACAACAAGTTAGTATCTAATAAAACATATTAGAAATCTACTATCTTTTATGGAACAAAAGACACATGAAAAGAAAATAAGGCCATATTCATTATGGTAAAAACCATTCATAGAAATAAGATTAACCAATTCTGTCATCAACTAAGTACAAGGCCATTTCCTTAGTGGTAAAGAGCACTACTACATCACCACCATTATGACACACGGGAGAAACTGAAGATCCTCTCCCAACATATGGTGGTCTAAAGAGAATGTAAAGCTGTAAAAATATTAAAATAACAAAAAGAAACATAACTGAAACTATTGTATTTCTTCAGAGCTTCTACTACAATCTATATGGATATCTGTTTTTACTTTTGTATAGAGTACAACACTTAATATATACAGAGAATTCAATCAAAGAATGCACACCAACTAATGCTTTTGTCACTAGGTTTCCACTCACATTTGTTCAAATATGGAGATGGATCTTCACTAAGAGAAACCTCTATCATAAGCATCACAATAGCCTAGTTAAAAACATTACAGTTAACATTTCTTACTGGAATTCACTCTAGTTGCACCTCTCTTGTTGGGTTAGTCTAAGGAATTCTTCATGTCTAAATCAATTTACAAGATGATCATTAGTCAGGCCTACAACTTGCATGAAGGAGTACATGATTGTCAGGCCAATAAATTAGAAATTTTGCTTCACCAGACCCTTGCTAATAGTTTATGCTTTGGATGAATTCATAGGAATGGTCCTTGCATACTTGTGTTTGTTCACAATGGGCTTGAAATTCATGAAGTCCCATGTGTATCTGTCAAATGAGTTGAATTCTTGTTCAATCTGAACAAAGCCAAAAGAAAACATGTCAAACTACAGAACTCAGAGAAAGCTGAACCTTAGGAAACATTGTTTAAGAAACAAAACAAAATCAATAAGAAGAAGAAAATATATTTTTGAATGCAAACTCTTTAAGGAGGGAGAGAAAAATGAAAGTTTATATGGAAAAAAAGACAAACAACATAAAGGGGATATCTAAATGCCAGTTTTGAAAATATAAAAAAACCATGGAAGGCTAATGCATATGGAAGTTTATAGGAAAATAAGTAAAACAATGCAAAGAGGATGTCTAATGCCAGTCCCCAAAATATGTAAGAAACCATCAGATATTTCAGAGATTTATAATATGGACATACATTTCTAATTGAAATACCTTAATATCCCTACAATACTGACTTCTCTCTTTTCAAAAGCAGGAAACAATATTGAGCTAGAGGTAAGAGTTACCTCAAGAATGTGTTTGGAATTCTCAACTATCCCTCTGATTTTGGCTACATCCATGATATCATGTTGTGCACTAATTGATGCAATTTTCCTCTCATTGAAGGTTTCCACAATGGTGGGATCAAACCCAACAAATGCATCTCTAACAAATTTGTTCGAACTGAGATCAACAAGAACAACAAAAAAGAAGGTAATTGTCATCAATAAAGCAGCCTGGGATTGTGCTAAAGAATTATAATTAACCAATGAATAAATATCTCTGTCAATTAAGAATAAACATCGATTACTAAGCCCACGATCTAGTGAAAGAGAAATCGTTATTTGAGACAAAGTCTATGGACGTTGTGGGAAACCCAACGCTACACTCAACAACCATCCAGTGAATCCACAAGTCAAAGAAAAAGGTAACGAGCTGTGGGTAATTGAATTGTGAATGGATAAAGTGCAATTGAAATCTTCCATATGTAAATGACACCACACACAACAATTCTTGTGCTCAGCAATCCAACTCACTGGCAATTGGCTTCAAAACCCACACCAACACTCCACAAACAAAGATTCTATTGATAATGTAGTTTAACTCTTATAATCCACACCAGCGAATACTAAATGGTTATCACAACTAGAAATTAATTAAATCAGAACAACAGATTAAACCATAATTGTCACAAGCATACATAGGAATAACTGAAGCATTCACACCATCACAAAAGAGATTTTTACCCTATAAACCAAAATGGGTAAAACCAGTTTCGAATGGTATAGCTCAGGCTTGATTTTCTCAGTGATTTGTAAAATTACAATACTCAAGGCTTAACATGGACCTTGAAATGAATACATTCAGGGAGGTGTAGACCAAAATCCTAACCATAGGTCATTTGGGTAACCACACAAAAATCATTAACAATAGAATCAGCCTAAGTAGCTCACTGCACTGCACATACAGTTTTTGTGAGATCCTTCTAAAAATGGTGTTTCACACTGAAACCATTTTCTTTGCTCTATCTAGTTTCCACACAAGGAAATTCTCACATATTTGACTTCCTATGCAAGGGGATCTCTAGTATAACTCATATCACATAATTTCCTACACAAGAGTATGCAATTCTCATGTGTTCGGTAAACTATAAAGTTAACACTAATCCTGAAGGTAGATGATTAAATCCAAAGGATCTAATAAAACCTAATAGATGTAAGAGTAAATGTCATGAATCAACACAAAATATGAAAGATGCAATGCAAGATATACAATATGTCATGAATCAACACAAAAGATGAAAGATGAAATCTAAGATATACAATAACTTCATTAAACCCAATTTCTTACATCCTATTTGAGAAGTTTGTAAAACCAAACATTGCCAATTGTTTCAACTCAATTTAGATAGGCATCCACCAAATAAGGTGGCATCCACTTGGCTATACTGACACAAAATACAAAAATAATATCGAAGCCTCCCATTTCATTACATCCAGTTTGAGAAGTTTATAATACAAAACACTACTCAAGCATTGTTCCAAATACATCTACAGTAGCCAACTATTTCAACTCAATTTAAATAGGCTAAGTTATATGATAGGATAGAGACAACATGAAGGTGGAATCCACTTGATTATCCTTTACAGAAAATCCAAAAGATAGTCTCAAAGCCTCCAAATTGTTAATCAATCATTCATGACAACATGATACCTATGCCAACCATATACCATGCCTACCTACAAGATGCCTTGAATGTTTGAAAATATTTTGTAAAGATACAGAAGATAAAAAAATAAGATGGACAATGAGCAATTGAGGAAAAAAAAGCTTATATCATTCTCTATCTTTTGGATAAAAAATATTCTCACAGACACAAACATAAAACCATATTTGATGAAATCATAATTCTAAGTTTGTTTTAAGAATGATGAAAGCACGCTCTTTAGAAAATATTATGGGAAGAATGCCACTCACATATTGTTTTTACCCACTTGGATTTTAAGGCTTAAAGAACTTTCTCTCACAGACACAAACATAGAACCTTCAATGATGAAAGCATAATTTTGATTCTCATCAAGATCATAAAGCATTATCACAGTGCCACACACTACATTGTTTTTCCCCACTTGGATTCTTAGGCTTCAAAAAATCTCTCTCACAAACACGACTATAGAACCATCTATGATGAAAGCATAATTTTGATACTATTTAAGAATGATGAAATAATGTTCTTTAGAAAACACTATGGGCACAAAGCCATTCACTATATTGTTTGACCCACCAATGAGACTTTTTGCCTCTAACTTTCTTCCACCTTAATGGCTTCTAGGCTAGATTAGATTGATGTTGAACACCATGAATCAAATCTGTACAATTTCCCACTTCACCTTTAGGGTATTGGGCAATATGACATTTGAAGCTTGAAGATTTTGATGGGCATGTTAGTTTCTTTTTTACAAAAGATCAATTTCACTTGACCATTTGATTGATGTGCAATAGCTCCGAGAAAAATCCATTTCAATTGGCATTTTGCAAGTAAAAGAAGCTAACAAAAATCTAGAAAAGTGCTTAGAAAAACTATAGTTTCTACTTAAATAATTTGGGAGAATACTAATAAATTATACAAAAATTTTTCCCTAGCTCTAAAAATATGATTCCCAAATGTTTCAGTTGAA
This sequence comes from Pinus tabuliformis, assembly GCA_031772625.1. NCBI lineage: Eukaryota > Viridiplantae > Streptophyta > Pinopsida > Pinales > Pinaceae > Pinus > Pinus tabuliformis. The sequence goes on from CM062812.1 coordinate 294,128,786, forward strand.
GATAATCCTCCACTTGTTGAAAATCAACTCAGAAAATTAGTTGAAAATTTCTTGTTCATGTGCCCTAGCTAATACTGTGAAAGTCTGAGGAAATTTTGAAGGTAAAAGTGGTGCAAAATATGAAAATAAAGAACATTGTTGGTGTGCCAAGCTGCATGTCAAACATGGCCTGAGTGTGTTGGATAAAGACCACATAAGATCTCAAAAATTGCAAAAGGAAGATGCAGAAATGGCCTTATGGGAAGTTTCTTCCCTTCTGTAAACACTGATTGAACTAACTCCCCAATTGTTGGAAACTCAACTCTACAGGCACAACTGCACAACTGATTTTATGCCAAACGTTTTCTGTTCTAACCAATTCATGGAATCATTGACCGGGTATGCCAGGCTAGGTCCATCTCAATCAAATGTGGACTTCAATTGAATTAGACTCATGAGTCCAGGTAGACTGGGACCAAATCCAATAAACATGCTTCCCATAACTCATAATTATGTATTCTTTAAGTACTTTTGGGTCCCCATGCATTGTATTTCAATGTAATTTGTAGTTATCCAAAACTTGAATCTCAACATGTTAAGTTGCAAGCTACAAGTTTTTATGACAAAACATAAAATTGTGGATTTAATAATCCCAAGAGAAGCTTATAGACTCATGAGTCTACACAGACTAGGATCAAGTCTATTAACCATTGTTCCCATAACTCAGAATTATGTCCCATGCATGTTATTTCAATGTAATCTATAGCTATGGAAAAATTTAATCTCAACATGTTAAGTTGCAAGCTGCAAGTTGTTATAACAAAACATATAATTTCACCATGGATTTAACAATCCCAAGAGAAGATTCTAGGCTTTCCAGTTTGTTGGGTCCCTATAATACTAGTGATTACCCCATTACTATTGTAGTTATACCCCTTATTTATATTTTTGTGCCCCATGGAATCCCTCTATTGTTATTTTTGTGGCTTTATATTATTATTGTTAGGTCGGCTGGATTATGTTGTGACTCCTTAGACTCCTATATATAGAAAGGAGGTTTTGTCATTTGAATCATCGAAGAATTGTTCATTTATGTAATGTAAAGGAGGTTTCCCCCTCGAAGAGGCTGAATTATAAGGCATTGATCTATCTTTTCTATCTTTTCTTGAGCTGGTTTCATAACATTTGGTATCAGAGCTTTGGATTCTAGGGTTTCGCTGCTCCAAACAGGTCATCGTCGCATTTTCGCTATAACCTTTTTTCTGTGACGTTTCAGAAGTCGCAAAAAAAAACCCATTTGAGAAGAAATCGCGCTGAACCTTGGGTGCGAATTTCAAAGCTTTTCGCGTGATATTTGCGGATATATGATCTGAGGAAGTTGGTCTTTTTGCAGACTCCTGAATTACATTCAAAACAGGTGACCTAGGTAAAATCGTCATAACTTTCTCTCTGGGGATCGGATTGAAATTTCGTAAGAAGTTACAGAAAGAGGACGGACTGTAGTTTCCTGTATGCATGTTTTAGATCCATAGGTCAAAACAGTGACTCATGGCACGTCGTACAAGTTCGCTCTACTGAACTAGTCTATAAGCAAGTCACTGTGGGAGATTTCACATAACGCTTCCTTGGAGAATCCAATTTGGGTCAGACTTGTGGCATTGGAAAGAGGACATAGAGGGCTACTATAGCTCACAAATTCAGAAGTAGATGATTGGAAAGTACAGAGATACATCAGAGGCAATATCGAGCTCCTACAAAGTGAAAAAAGGTGTGTAGATTTTCTTAAATTTTTGCTTAAGCTTGGTTGAAAATTTATTTTGAAGGAATTCAAAGGGCATAGTAGACCATTATTATTGGTAACTGATGCCCCGAGGAAAGAAAATGCAAACACCTAGTAAGGAACCTGAAAGCTCTAGCATGACTCATGAAGAAGAGGAAGAAATGCAACATGATATATAAAAATTACAAGACCAAGTGCAACAACTGTCCCTTGCACAAAAAGGAACAGAATCTAAGATGGATGGTTTAAAGAAAGATGTAGAAGCTAAGATGGATGGTTTAAAGAAAGGTGTAGAAGCTAAGATGGACTGTTTAAAGAAAGGCGTAGAAGCTAAAATGATTGACGTGGAAGCTAAGATGGATGATTTGAAGATAGATTTGAAGACAAAGATGGACGAATTGAAGATAAATATGAATAAGTTGCTACAAGAAATAGTCCCTAAGGGTGAAAGGGTACTAAAGGAAACTCATGATGAGAACAAAAGAAATGTTAATTATGATTCCATAGATGCTAATGTTGGATTGAAGACTCACCATATTCCAAAAATCGATATGCGGAAGTTCGATGGCAAGGACCCCACCACATGGATATTAGAAGATTCTAGTACGTCTGATACATTTAGCTGGAAAAATGATTCGTTATGGTACAAAGATCACTTATACCTCTGTAAGAATTCCCAGCTAAAACAAAAGATTCTTATGGAATTGCACACTTCTCCCTTAGGAGGGCACTCAGGATTTTTAAAAACTTACCACAGGGTTAAGAAGGAATTTTTTTGGGATGGCCTTAAATCAGATATTCAAAAGTTTGTGGCAGAATGTTTGGTTTGCCAACAAAATAAAGTTGAAACAATTAAGACACCGGGTCTATTACAACCTTTATCCATTCCAAGCCAACATTGGGAGGAGGTTTTAATGGATTTTATCATAGGTTTACCCAAGTCTGAGGGAAAGAGTGTAATCATGGTGGTAGTTGACAAACTTACCAAGTATGCACACTTTTGTGCATTATCACATCCATTTAAAGCCAGTACAGTTTCTAATGCATTTATGGAAACAATTCAAAAGCTACATGGAAACCCAAAGATTATTGTAAGTGACAGAGATCCCATTTTTACTGGAAATTTTTGGACAGAATTATTTTCTTGTCTTGGTACTCAGTTAGCTCATAGCTCATCTTATCATCCTCAATCTGATGGGCAAACTAAGATAGTAAACAAATGTTTGGAAGGATATCTTCATTGCTTTGTATCTGATAAACAGACACAATGGGTCAAATGGTTGCCTCTGGCTGAATGGTGGTATAACACTTCCTTCCATACAGCAACAAAAATGACCCCATTTTTGGCACTTTATGGGTATCAACCACCATCCATCACATCATATTTAAGAGAAAATTCTAAGGTTCAGGTAGCGGAACATCACATCGAACATCAACAACAAGTCCTCCAACTCTTAAAGGATAACCTCGTGTTGGCACAAAATAGAATGAAACAACAGGCAGATCAACATTGCAGTGAAAGAAGTTTTGATGTAGGTGATTGGGTATTCCTACGACTACAACCATACAAGCAAATGTCCCTAAAGCAAGCTAAGAAGGATAATAAATTATCACCAAAGTATTATGGTTCGTACAAGGTGTTGCAAAAGACTGGTACTATGGCATACAAATTGGAGCTTCCTGCAGCTTCTCGATTGCACCCAGTTTTCCATGTTTCATGTTTAAAGAAGGTTATAGGCGACAAGCTCCCAGTTCAAACAATATTGCCAGAACTTGACGAGGAAGGAAAAATTATATTGGAACCAGAAGCAGTCACAGAAACAAGAACTTGACAGCTACGAAATCGATCAATTTCAAAGTATCTTATCAAGTGGAAGAACTTATCCGCTGAAGATTCCACATGGGAGGATGAGAATTTTATGCAGAAGTATCCAGAACTACTCAAGCGTTGAGGACAACACTTTTTTGAAGGAGAGGGGCATGTTGGGTCCCTATAATACTAGTGATTACACCATTACTATTGTAGTTATACCCCTTATTTATATTGTTGTTCCACTATTATATTGTTGTGCCACTATTACCCCCATGTTGTTATTTCTGTGCCCCATGGAATCCCTCTATTGTTATTTTTGTGGCTTTATATTATTATTGTTAGGTTCGCTGGATTATATTGTGACTCCTTAGACTCCTATATATAGAAAGGAGGTTTTGTCATTTGAATCATCGAAGAATTGTTCATTTATGTAATGTAAAGGAGGTTGCCCCCTCGAAGAGGCTGAATTCTAAGGCGTTGATCTATCTTTTCTATCTTTTCTTGAGCCAGTTTCATAACACAGTTTGACCAAACTAAATGTTACATGCAAACAACACACAAGTGACCAAAGACATATAACTAGAATTTGGTTTAGTAGTTCTTCTATTTGTAACCAGAATAATTTTGGAGCATCATGGACTCGATAAAGTAACAATTCCGATCCAATTTTCAATCCCATTGTCTAGCACTGGCCTCAACTTCTGAAAGATATGGTTGTGTGACCTAAGGGCATTTGGTCTTGGACATTGGTTTTACTAGGTTTTGGAGACAATTTTCTGTCAATCTAACCGAACACACTACATACATTATTTCTTTCCTGATCAACTTCCTTAAGTTTGTTTTATTCCTTACCAACAATAATTCCATAATGCATGAGTAGATCTAATCCTATGGTTCCCATTCTGGAAATTTTATTTTCTTCAATGGAAAGAGGTTGTGGATTGTACAATGGAACCTTCTCCTTTGCCATCATTTTTTTTTCTTTGATTCTTTTGCATAGCTAGTTTAATGGAGTGATTTACATCACCACCTTACTATGATCTATTTTATATTTTCAATAAGTATTTTAGTAGTTTTTTCTTAGTCTTATTAATTTTTTTTCGTCATGGCTTTGCTCTCCCTATAGGAAAAACATATTTGATTTGGTCCTTCAAAATAAAAAATGTCATATTTTCAAGTATACTACTTATATAGTATAGATTTTATTGCACTAGTTACTAAGTCATTGATATATGTTGGTTTTTCCTAATGATTCTTTTGTTCTATGTAGATGACAAGATGGGAAGGAAGCAAGCTAATCCACTCTAATTGTTCATAGGGTTCCTGTTGAACCTATATAGATTCATAGAGACACCACCAGAGCTTACAAAAGAAGCACACATCCATGGATCACAGAGTAGCTCCTATGGAACTCATCCATGACCCCTCATCCATTCCCCTTTATCTACAGAATACCACCTATATTGGCAGTTTCTCCACTATTTGTAATCCAAAAACCATGGCACCTTCTCCAACAAAAACACTCCACCCTTCAACTTTTTTCCAACAAACCTCAAGCATTGCCTACAAAACAACAACATGAATATAGCCAGCCTTTGAGCAGGAAAAGATCAAGCCTCCATGGGAAACTACCCCCTTCTTCCCTTATAAGCAGTCAAAGCAGGAACACATGTACTGGACATCAAACCAAAGAAACACCAAGTATAACAGGTTAGCCTCACTATATAGTATAGATAAATTGGAAAATAACAATCCTTATAATCACCTTAGAACAAAGCTAAAAACAAGATCCATCATTACATAGAATGCATCAGTCAGTCTTAACTGGAAGATCTTGATTTTAGGAAAGAGAAAGATTCTTCTTGAAGCAATATTGTCTAGAATCCATTCCTACAAATGTTTGTCACCACCACGCTAGTGTGGGTGAGGCTTCCAAAATCTTCCACTCTATCTTTGAAAAGAATAAGTCTATGAAATAATTGGGAATCCCTTTGGAAAATATATTAACTCAAGTATCAAGAACATGAAAACTAGAGTATTAACCTATTCCAAATTAAACACATAACTATATCTCAGCAAATAATTGCCAGACAATTCTTTTGGATCAAATGTTGGAGTAAGGACACTTCCATCAGCTATAGTTCCTGTCACAACACAACCACCTTATGGAAAACAACCAGAAAAGATATCCTAAACAATATCTAAAAATAATACCCCCTTGTTCCAATACAACTTCATCGATTTTCCCTATCTTTATCTTCGCGTGTTCTAGACATTTCTTTACTATTTGCATGGAATTTCCAAACAAATTAGTGTTGAGCTCTTCAAACTTGGGTCTTGTGATCTTCATGTTAAAATCTAATACTTTGTAGAGACAATCAATATCTATCAGTCTCCACTGCAAAAGATAGAATTCTCTTTTCCTTCTCACAATCTGAATGAAATCTCCGAAGAGTTATGGCACTCGTGCTCAACTAATTCTTGATTTTTATTTTGATGTGTCGAACACAATGACTGAACAATCTGTTTGCCTTCACCTAAAATTTACCACCATGAACATTTAAGAATGGAGATGTCGAAGGTGCCTCCACCTAAGTTAAAAACCAGGCTTTTCTTATTTTTATTGGAAGAATAAACATCTGTGTGAAATCCATAGGCTGTAGTTGTAGTCATGGGTTCATTAATAATTTTCATTACACTAAGACTAACAACATTTATCGCATATTTTGGTAGCCATCCTCTGGGAAATGTTAAAATAGGTAGGCATAGTGAGCCCCGCATTTTTCACATCACAACCCAGGAAACCTTCATCTATATTTTTCATTTTCATTAAAACCATAGAAGATATATCATTAGCTACAAACTATTTTGTCTCACCTTTGTAATCCACTTGGATGATGGGCTGACTATTGTTTCTTGCATGAATAGTTTAGGGGCAATGTATTGTGTCACTCTGTACACTAGGATCATTGTATCACCCTTAGGTGAGTCTTTTGGCAGTGAAGAAAAAGTTTTGTGTATTAGTTGACACTTAATTTTTGGTGGGAGCTCCAACTAATCTTTTTAATGGGGTAAAAGAAAACTTGGAAGGAGTGATTCTGTTTCTCTTATCATCATTAAAAACAATTTCATTTCTTTCATGCTACCACATTGTTACCCATGAGTAAGATGTTTCCTTATCAAGGCCAAAGGCCCAACATGCCTGAAGGGATTTTGGAGAGACATGTTCCAGCCAGCTTCTAGTGGACCCACAACCTCCATTGTAGCCTAAAGTATTTTCCTTAAATGCTTAGACAGATCATTGATTGAACCATTTCATCACAATCTAGGAAACCTTCAACTATGTTTTTCATTTTCATTAAAATCATAGAAGATATATCCTTAGCTACAAACTATTTTGTCTCACCTTTGTACTCCATTTGGATGATGGGCTGACCATTTCTTCCTACATCAACAGTGAAGGGGCAGTGTATTGTGTCACTATGTACACTAGGATCATTGTATCACCCTTAGATGATTCTTTTGGAAATGAAGACAGAGTTTTGGGATTAGTTGACACCTAATTTTTGGTGGGAGCTCCAACTAATATTTCTAATGGGGTGAAAGCAAACATGGAAGGAGTGGTTTTGTTTCCCTTATCATCATTAAAAATAATTTCAATTCTTTCATGCTACCACATTGTTACCCATGAGTAAGATGTTTCCTTATCAAGGCCAAAGGCCCAACATGCCTTAAGGAATTTTGGAGAGACATGTTCTAGCCAGCCTCCAGTGGACCCACAACCTCCATTGTGGCCTAAAGTATTTTCCTTAAATGCCTAGATAGATCATTGATTGCACCAATTTCTGAAACCATGGCTTTTGGTCTAGACTGCCTAGCCAAGATAACAACAATTTCAACTCTGTCAATTTTCATCTAAGGTTGGTGTACTACATTTTTGTGATCAAGATTTATGCCTCACTATATAGCATAGATAAATTGGAAAATAAAAATACTTATAATCACCTTAGAACAAAGCTAAAAACAAGCTCCATCATTACATAGAATGCATATACATCTACAAATTCAACAAAATCTAGCCAAATGGAGAAATTGTAATAAAAAGATAACCAAAAAATGAGCTAGAATTTTTACATTAATTTCTGTGCCAAATGTTTTCTTTCTGTTTTATCTCAAAACTTCAAAGGAGAGAGACAGAGTCTTAACAAGAAGATCTTGGTTTTGGGAAAGAGTAGGATTCTTCTTGAAGCCATGGTCTCAAGAATCCATTCCAGCAAATGTTTGCCACCACCACACCAGTGTGGGTGACGATTCCAAAATCTTCCTCTCCATCTTTGAAAAGAAGAAGTCCGTGAAATAATTAGGAATCCATTTGGAAAATATATTAACTCAAGCAACAAGAACAAGAAAACTAGAGTATTCACCTATGCTAAATTAAGCACTGAACTAGACCTCAACAAAGAACTGCCAGACAATTATTTTGGATCAAATGTCAGAGTAAGGACACTTCCATTAGCTGTAGTTCCTATCACAACATGACCATTTTATGGAAAACAACCATGGAAGGTAGCCCAAACAAGATCCAAAAAAAAAAACCCCTATTCCAATACAACTTCATCAATTTTCTCTATGTTTATCTTAGCGCCTTCTAGACATTTCTTCACTATTTGCATGGAGTTTCCAAACAAATCAGTGTCGAGCTCTTGAAACTTTGGTCTTGTGATATTAATGTTAATATCTAATCCTTTTTAGAGACAATCAATATCTATCAGTCTCCACTGAAAAAGATCAAATTCTCTTTTCCTTCTCACATTCTGAATGAAGTCCCCTCGAGATGTGTTTTGTGTCTCAAATTTGAAATCGATTCATTACATCTTTGAGTGAAAAATTACAATCAAAGTATGGAAATAAAATTTCATTGGCTTAAATAATAGAATGAGAATGCAATATTTGTGGAAAACCATGTTTCCTCAATGGAATACAACTAATGAAACCTTCAAATACCAACTAGTTTTTGAAATTCGGGTTAGCATTGCCAAACTATTTATGTTTCAAAATATGGTTTGCCTAGAATGGAGAAGTATTTCACCAGGAATTGAATAACCCCTCAATAGTTATTCAAATTTCATTCACATTAGTTATGTTTCCTTATCTGCTATTTTAATGTAAAACCCTTTAATATATAGTTACATGCTAGGGGATTGAGCCGTGGACGATTATTAGGTGCCAACTACATCGAAGCAAAGAGCTCTTTATTAAGGGTTGAATCATAAGCATACATCTTAATGGCTGTTGCCTTTATGTACCTGTACAACATTGATTACTTCCACTTATAGATATGTAATGGTACATGGAATGATAGGTTGGGAAAACACCCAAATGATATATGATCATGGTGGAAAATCGATGAGGGTAGAGAGGGACCTAGAAGAAGATGACGACCAAGAGTTGTTGTAGCACCTGTCCTTAAGGGAATTTGAGGGGGAGAGATCGGTAAAAGATACAATAAAATACCAAGGTATTTGCAAGGCACCATTTGTGAAGGGTCAGGTTGGATGTTATTCTATTGATAGATTAAGGCCTTGAGAGACTCATTTTCTTCCTACCCCGTAATAGAGAATTTTTCCTTCCATCATTGGAAACACCCACAATTTCCTTTCCCTAGAATGATAAGCCTATAATTTTCTTTCCCTAGAATGATAAGCCTGTGATTATTTTGTTGCAGGAGACTCTAGGTTATGGAGACACTTCCATTGGCAGTCTTAATAAATGTCTTAAGGACCGGGATTTTCTTGCTTTGGCTTTAAACCAACCCAACCCAAGTAGATAATCTTGGATGTTGATAGAGTAAATTTAGTGCTAAAAGATTGGAAATGATAGGTTGACGTTAATTACTAGCTTGCCTTCCCAAAAGGTCTGCCCCTCTTCCACCCTTTTTCATTTGGCATGAATAGTCTTATCATTTCTAGTCCTCTAGAGGATGCACAAATGGATTGGATCTTTGATGTATGTGGTCAATAACAGAGCTAATATATGTTTTTTAGTAAGCACTTTGAGCCAACATATGGATAAGTCAAGGTAGTGTCACTAAGTAGCCATAAAACATGTGCTATGTTACTTAAAGGCATAATACATTATGGCAAGTTGATGCCATATGGGGTTGTTGATTCTGACTAGGAAGGGATTATAGTGACATGAAGAGTTCTTCAAGTTGTTTCTTTTGTTTGGGTTCAAGAGAAATAATTTGGTTTCGAAAGAAGCAAGTGTTATGAAACCAACTCACAAAAGATAGAAAAGATAGATCAACGACTTAGAAATAAGCCTCTTTGAGGGGGAAACCTCCTTTACATTACAGAAATGAACAATTCTTGGATGATACAAATGACAAGACCTCATTTCTATATATAGTAGTCTAAGGGGTCATAATATAATCAGAGCCCACATAACAATAATAATGTAAGGGCACAATAATAACAATAGTGGGCTTCTATGGGGCACGATAATAACAATATGGGGACTACATGGGCACAACAATATAATAAGGGGGTTGTACTAATAACAATAAGGGGTTACACTAGTAGTATAGGGACCTAACATGCCCCTCTCCTTCAAAAAGTGTTGTCCTCAACACTTGAGTAGTTCTTGATGCTTCTGTATAAAATTCTTGTCCTCCCATGTGGAATGTTCAGTAGGTAAGTTCTTCCACTTGATGAGATACTTTGAAATTGATCGATTTCGTAGCTGTCGGGTTCCAATATGATTTTTTCTTCCTCGTCAAGTTCTAGCAATGTTGTTTTAACTGGGATCTTCTGCAACTTTTGAATGAGTGGCCACACTTCTTCATCCTTCTTCCATTCATCCCTTGCCTCGTTTATCCAATCTAGTTGGATAATAGAAATAACACAAAAGAATGCTTCCACATCCTCATCCTTTCTTGAGAGTGCATCTGCAACAACCTTTTTCTTCCCTTTTTTGTAGATGATTTCAAAGTCATAACCCAACATATTTGTGACCCATTTTTCTTGTTCTTCTAAAGATAATCTTTGTTCTAAAAAGTATTTAAGACTATCATGATCCATTTTTACCTTGAACTGTCTTCCCATTAGGTGAGGTCACCATTTCCTAAGTTCATGTAGTATTGCCGACATTTCCTTCTCATAAATAAACTGCTTGAGATGTAGCCATAAAAATACCCAATCACCTATATCAAAACTTCTTTCACTGTGATGTTGATTTTCTTGTTGTTTCATTCGATTCTACACCAAAGTGGCGTTATCCTTTAAAAATTGGAGAACTTGTTGTTGATGCTCGATGTGATCTTTCACTGCTTGAATTTTTTTCTTCTTGATATGTCCTTCTATCTTGAGAGTTTGAGGAGTGGTAATTTCTTCCAATGCATTACAAGATATAGTCAGATTCATTTCTTGATGCTCGATGTGATCTTTCACTTCTTGAACATTTTTCTTCTTGATATGTCCTTCTATCTTGATAGTTTGAGGAGTGGTAATTCCGACCAATGCATTACAAAATATGGTCGGATTCATTTCTTCTTTCTCGATGTGATATTTCACTTCTTGAACCTTTTCTTGTTGATATGTCCTTCTATTTTGAGAGTTTGAGGAGTGGTAATTCTTGCCAATGCTTTACAAGATATGGCCAGATTCATTTCTTCTTTCTCTGGGGTTGGTTCCTGGTGTATATCCTCTTCTTTTGATGTTTATTGATCCTTTTCTTCCTCCTCTTCACAATCAATGTAAAATAATTTCTTCTCAGCACACTCATGACCTTTAATGTATTTGTTATCACAATTGTAACAAAGTCCTTTTGCTCTTTTTTCTTCCAATTGTTGTGGTGTCAACCTTGTAGGTTGTGGAAGGTTGGGAGAAACAAACTTCCATCTTTATAGTTGTGATGGGTAGAATTCCTTGTTGCCATAATTTTGCTTCCCACTTTTCTTGCCAACCTGGATGCCTTCTCCAATGAATTAGGTTACCAAAGACGAACCTCACTTTGAATGTTACCCTTTAAAGTCCCTATGGAGACATCAATCCTTTTCTTCTCTAGAACATCATTTTCCCTTATATTCAATTTTTGAAAGTCCTCAATGTGCTCTGCCATTGAACACTTTTGTGTGAGATTTATCAATTGGTTAAAGAAGGTGTTTCTCTTTGTATCCTCATAACGTGCTATCATTTCCTCCGTGAAAATTGACCACATAACAAGTGGTTACGAGAACAAAGCCCTTTATACCATAAAAATTGATCCAGTTCTAAATATGAAGATGCAATAAGTACCTTTTGTAACTGTTGCACCTCTTGTAGATCAAATATTTCTGCATCTATACTCTGCAATTTATCGGATCCTTTCCACCAAAATTCCTCATATTGCCTTTTCTTGATTTTATGAGCTCAATCTTGAAACGATTGTAACTTTTTAATTTCAAATCTTCCAATTCTGAAATCACGACCTACAGTAGCCCTCTGTGTCCTCCTTCCATTGCCACCAGTCTGATCAAAATTGGATTCTCCAAGAAAGAGTTATGCACAATCTCCCAAGATGACCTGATTATATAACTTTTCATAAGAGCGAACTTGTATGAAGTGCCACATGTCACTGTTTTGACCTTTGGATCTGAAAAGTATACATGGAAAACAACAGTCCATCCTCTTTTTATACTTCTTACAAAATTACAATCGGATGCTCAGAGAGATAGTTATGATGCTTTTCCCCAGGTCACTTCTTGGGATGTAATTCGGGAGCCTACGGAAACCCTAAATGTCTTCAACTGTATCTTTGAAAATATAGCGAAACAAGATTTGAAATTTGGGCTCAAGCTGCCCCATGATTGCAGCTCAAACAGGTTTTAATTTTAGAGTCTGAACCTTTGCAGAAAACAAATTATAGCGAACATTCCATGATGACCTGTTTTAGATGAAATTCTGGAGCTTGCAAAAACCCTAACTTCCTTAGATCATATCTCTGAAACTCTAGCGAGACAAGATCTAAAATTTGGACCCAAGATTCAGACAAACTTCTTCTCAAATGGGTTTTGGTTTTATCTTCTGAAAGTTTGTAGTGAAAAAGTTATAGCGAACATTCCATGATGACCTGTTTGGAGCAGCGAAACCCTAGAATCCAAAGCTCTGATACCAAATGTTATGAAACCAGCTCACAAAAAGATAGAAAAGATAGATCAACACCTTAGAAAGAAGCCTCTTTGAGGGGGCAACCTCCTTTACATTACACAAATTAACAATTCTTGGATGTACAAATGACAAGACCTCCTTTCTATATATAGGAGTCTAAGGGGTTATAATATAATCAAAGCTGACATAAAAATAATAATGTAAGGGAAAAATAATAACAATATTGGGCTTCTATGTGGCACAATAATAACAATATGGGGACTACGTGGGCACAACAATATAAGAAGGGGGTTGTAATAATAACAATAATGGGCTACACTAGTAGTATAGGGACCTAACAACAAGCATCAGTCAAATTGAGTTCATCTAGGGTAGAGTAAATGGCAACAAACAATGTTAGTTATGAATTCATCCGACTTCACAAGTTGATAACAAAGCTAACAAGTGAGATATTGAATCCTACTATGGTCTATGAGACAATCAATGTTGTATCAAACTTTGTTGAAATCTAGTATTCCACAACTAAAAGCATATTGAAATCAAGTACCATTTCGTTTCTTCATAATAGATTTCAAAAGAGAGTAGTGGCTCTAGAGTATTATCAAACAAGTTAGCATGTGGCAGATATCTTGACAACCAGTGCCATATTAGACTCTCTTAAATGTTAGAAAATTATATATTACAGAGCAATGGAACACATAAAATATTGTAGAAATATAAACATAGAAAACATGTAAAAGAAGAGAGACACAGATATACGTGGTCCACCCAATTTAGGCTATGTCCACGGAGAAACAACTAGTACTTCCTTTTATATTATCCAACAAAATGAAGAGATACAACCTACAACAGGTTCATTTTAATTCCCTCTTCTTTGTCTCATAATCTCCTCTCTTTCTCACTTAGGATACACATCTACATAGACAAAATACAATTCCCTCATATATAGCGAGGGCTTTCCTTCTAGGGCAAAAAACCCTAAATTAAACATAACTTCTACCATCAGATTTCCGCCTAACGAACATCCCAGATTGACTAGGAAATTAAAGCATTTTACAAGGAAATTTTACATCTATTTTTATCTTCGGGGGCATTGCCCCTGATCCCCCTCTCGAGGGGGGGCGGCGCGCTAAAGAGCATTGTCGCCCCATTAAAAATTGGGGTCCAATACGATGATACCTCTAAATAAAGAAGATAATTGGGCTCCACACCCGATAATCTCCCACTTGGAGACTCATTATAAAAACTCCACCGCTGCTTCATTTGCTGGAAAATGAATCCATTTTGGACCTACATGTTTCTCGTCTTCGTCATCATAATTGAAGACCAATTGAAACCGAGAAAAATATCAGTTTCTCCCTGGTTACAGCTTTTGTTAACATCTTTGCAGAATTTTGGCTAGTGTGTACCTTTTCCAGCTTCAATTGTCCATCTTCCAACACTAGTCGTATGAAATGGTACTTGAGTTGTATATGTTTAGTCTTGGAATGAAATGCGGAGTTCTTTGCAAGATGTATGGAACTTTGGCTGTCACTGTATTGTTGGAAATAATACTTGGGGGGGGTGAATAAGTATTATCAGAGTAATAATTCTTCATTTCCTAAACAAATTTGTATACACTACTTCTGTGAAGTGAACTAGCGTGTACACGCTATTGTGATTAGTGAAACCAGTGTATACCTAGAGAAATTGTGATTTAGTTAATTTATCATGTGATGATCTATAACCAGTGCATCAGTAATTTATTAAACAGTGCAGTAAAAATAGAATAAACCATCACACATAAGCAACACACATGAACACCAAGATTTAAGGTGGAAACCCAATGTGGGTGAAAACCACCTACTACTATCATCTCTGTCTTCTTTTAATAATAAGAAAATCTGTTTACAATCTTGTATTGGTGCAGACTCATACCAGTACGCAGGCACCCACCTGCAGAAGGCTACAACCTTCTCTCATTTTCCAGCTTCTACTCGAAGGGAGCTATAACCCCCTAGCTCTTGTACTAGCCAATGTGTTTACTAGTATGTAGGTGCCAACCTATAAAAGGATACGACCTTCTCTCTTCCTCCATGGACCACACTTCATAAATTTTCAGACTGGACCCATGAGAAACTTTAAAACTGAAACTGCATCAACCAACAATTAGTTAATTTGAACAATCAGATCACCGTCACCAGAACACTGTGCTAAACCCAAAAACATGCATCATCATTTAGAACCAGCTGCAACCTAAAAAATCATGCATCAGAATGTATAAGCTACTTTAATGAACCCAACCTGGGTGTATACGCTACTTCCTTTAATCAAACCTGGGTATACCTTCAAAACTAATGAAACATAAAACTTCTGAATCAAGTCTGTACCAACCAACAATATACTGAACATCTACTATGAATTTACAAATCCATACATAGGCAGTAGCAAAGATCACCCTTCTCACTTATACAATCAATCAATCAGATATCAAACTCCTTATGCATTTAGTTTTACATTTAGATCTAAGAAGACTTCATTGACAAACATTAGTAAAACAACAACACTAATCAAATATATTAGTTATCTCTGAACAACATACTTTTTCTTTTGCATACGCTACTTGGAAGAGCTGAACCAACGTGTATACGCAACTTCACCAAAGCGAACCAACATATAGATCTACAAATATTAACTCATAACTTCGCTGCTATTCCGGACTTCAGACAAACCCAGATCATGACATTCAAAGAATAAAACAAGTGTACACAATTAGATCTGGCCCAACCAATATCAGATCATTCAATGATAAGTCATTTCAGATCTCATGATCCTGATCCAACATTGAATTCAAGGTGCACAAAATATTTCAGATCAAATCACCAAGATAGCCCCTGCAACATAAAATATACTTCAGATAGAAGTATTCCTTAGAAACCCTTTTCACTTGCACACCTTGGCCATATGATCTTCTCCTCCTTATATAGTTTTAGGCCTTTCTCAATACCTCAGACGAAAACCACTTAGGACACGTGGTATTCTTGGGTGGGATCAAATAGTCATTACTCCGCTCAATATTGTGGGCTAATACCATGGTATTGACCCTTGGTATTCTCTACTCTTGAAATTCCTTGATTTTCCAACCTGTACGTGGTTTTCCTCTTGGTGGAGTGTGTGTATACGTATGTGGACCTATGTGTATACGCTGTTTTGAGTAAGTGGACCTGCATACACATCTTAAACTACTTTTCACCATCCTTTACCTTCAACTTCTTCATTCTAATTAGTAGACTTTAGTTCCATCTTCCTGTTCTTTTGTATCAATGCCCTGTTACATCTGAGGGGATCTGTTACACTGTGGGTTGCCTTTCATCAAAACTTAATTGACCTATGAATGAGTTGCCATCAAGGACAACACTTGTATCATAATGCCAACAATCTTCCCCTGAGGACTTGATGGAAAACATGTTGGTGTTGATTACTGCAGGCTGTAGAAATTGTTGGAGATAACAAGCAACACCAAAATACTCTCCCCCTTTGACATCAAGGACAAAGAACGGACCAAGTTATTCTCCCCCTTTGATATACATTATGCTTTCCATGCTACGCCTGAGTACATGCTGAGTCTGCAGAGATATGTTTCAAAAGAATAACATGACTCTATAACTCGACTAAGTGAGTATGACCTCCCTATGTCCAATGACTCATACATACATCAATCACCCAACCAAGTGGGGATACACCATATTGTTTATACATGACAGGAATACATCAATTATTACATCAGCCATCCCATGAAAAGTGGGGATACAAATTACATCATATGTCCAATAGGACTCATTGAAATATAGACCATGACAAAAGAAGTCATATCACACCCTAGATCTTTACATGACTTATGCAACAAATGATATAATTATCTAAAGCCATAGCTGAACTCAGTAACCATGATGCCAACAATGTTGAATGTGAGTGAAGGCTAATGCTCCCCCTAAACCTGTGCTACATGTGCATTGTCAACAATTCATTCATCAATGCATCTTTGTCAGTCAAATAAAAATCAATGAACAAAGCATATTGTCAGACTATAATCATCAATATCAGACAGAACACCCATATTAGAGTTTGACCCACTGTTTTTCTATCAGAAAACATATACTCTCTTTAAGCCATAGAAACCCATGTGTATACGCGGTTATACTTCATGAAACTTGCGTATAATAACCTTCCTCTAAAAACTGGATTTAACAGTAGGATGATGCATCAACTACTCCCATATTTTGTCTAAGATATTCAAATGTTTCTTTGGGAAGTAGTTTAGTGAATATATCAACAACCTATTCTTTGGAGGGAACATACTCCAATTTAACCATTTTTTCAAGCACTTGTTCTCGTAGAAAATGGTACTTAATGGGTATGTTCTTGGTCTTGGAGTGTATGACAAGATTTTTTGAAATACTGATGGCACTTGTATTATCACATAGAATGGAGATGGGTGGAGTACATGTGATTTGAATGTCTTGTAGTGTTTGCATAATCCAAAGTAATTATGTGCAGCAAGATGAAACAACCACATATTCTGCTTCAGCTGTAGATAAGGCAATCAAACGTTGTTTCTTGCTGAACCATGACACTAACTGAGAACCCATATAGAATGCACCTCCACTAGTGCTCTTTCGATCATCAACATTTCTTGCCCAATCTACATCTATATATGCATGAAGAGTAAGGTTTGTATCTTTAGGATACCATAGTCCAAAGTCCTAAGTTCCTTGAAGATATTTGAAAATTCTTTTGACTGCCTGGAGATGTGATTCCTTTGGATTTTCTTGGAACCTTCCAACAATTCCTACTGCATGCATGATATCAGGTCTGGTACTTGTTAGATAAAGCAAACTTCCAATCATAGATCTGTAAGTTGGTTGGTTTACTGCTGGTGATTCATCGTTAGAACTGAGACTGCATCCTGTTACCATTGGAGTACATACTGGTTTAGAATCTTCCATTCCGTACTTCTTCAAGATATACTTGAGATATTTGGTTTGTGAAAGAAATATACCATCTTTTTTTTGTTGTACTTGTAGACCAAGAAAATAAGTAAGTTCACCAAGTAAGGACATTTCAAATTCTTGCTGCATTACTGAAGCAAAATTCTGACTCATGGATTCTTCATTGCTACCAAAGATGATATCATCAACATAAACAACAATAATTAGCAGTTTATCATTTTCAACCTTTGTGTATAAATTGCTATCCATAGAATCCTTTGTGAAACTTTGTTGTTGTAGATATTTGTCAAAATGGTAATACCAAGTCCTTGGAGCCTATTTTAGACCATAGAGAGCCTTTTTAAGCTTGCATACAATTTTTGCATCATTTCCTAGAATGAATCCTTCTGGTTGTTCAATATAAACCTCTTCTTCCAAGTCTCCATTAAGGAAGGCTAAATTTACATCCATTTGATATCCTTTGAATTTTTGAAAACTAGAAAGAGCAAGAAACATCCTTATGGCTTTAAGTCTAGCAATAGGTGCAAAATTTTCTTCAAAATCTATACCTTCTTGTTGAGCATACCCTTTACAAACAAATCTAGCCTTATTTCTAATAACTTCTCCATTTTTATTCAGCTTGTTCTTAAATGTCCATTTTGTTCCTATAACATTTTTATCATGAGGTCTAGGAACTAACTCCCAAGTATCATTCTTTTCAATTTGGTCAAGTTCTTCATCCATGGCCTTGACCCAAAATTCATCTTTGCAGGCTTCATTTAAATTCTAAGGTTCGGTGGAGGATAGTAATGCTAGGTAGTTTGACGTCCCTATAAGAGTTCTTCTTGTCTGTACACCAGCCCCCTTTTCTCCTAGAATTTTAGATTCTGGATGATTCTTCTGAACATACATGGATGGAGTCTTTTCCTTGCTATTGTATCTTCTTCTAGTGCTTCATTCGTTTCTTCTTGTATATCATTTTGATTTGATGTGGGAAAGCATTCCCCAACTTCATCACTCTCATATTCCTCTAGTGATTTCATTTGTTCAGGATTTTTGCATGCTTCATCAATTACAACATCAATGCTTTCAACAATTTTCCAAAGTCTTTTATTATAACATTTGTATCCTTTACTTTCGGATGAATAACCAAGAATAATTCCTTCGTCTTCTCTTGGTTCAAACGTACCAAGTTTTTCATCAGTACTTTTGATGAAACATTTGCTTCTAAACACTCTAAAGTGTTTTACAGTAGGAGGCTTACCATACCAAAGTTCATATGGAGTTTGATTGCTATTTATCTGAACATTTTCTTTGTTCAAAATAGTCACAATAGCAAATGTAGCTTCACCCAGAAGGTTGCAGGAGTTCCAGATTCATCAAGCATTGCTCGAGCCATTTGTTGACCTATTTTTTTCATTCTTTCCACCACGCCATTTTTTTGAGGAGTTCTTGCGATGAAGAATTACCTCTTCATTCCATGTTGTTCACAAAAGTAAAGAATTCATCTGATATGAATTCTCCCCCTCGATTAGATTTGAGAAATTTTATTTTTCGATCTGATTCATTTTCAACTAACGCTTTGAAGGCTTTAAAATTTTCCAATGATTCATCTTTATGCTTTAGTATACCTATCCAACACATCCTGGAAAAATCTTCAATAAATAAAATAAAGTATTCTTCTCCACGAGGTGACTTTTTCCTTGTTGGACCACATAAATCAATATGGATGAGTTCAAGAGGCTTACTCGCTGATCCTTCATTTTCATTGAAGTGAACTCTGGTTTTCTTACCGACTTGACATGGTTTGCATATGGTATTTTCTAGGATGCTGATGTTTGGAAGATCACGTATTTCCTTGAGCGTGCATTCTTTTCTTATTTGAGAAAAGGTTAGATGTACCAATCTTCTATGCCATAGCCAGTTTTCATCTGTTTTGCTTAGATAGCATTGTTGGTGTCCTTGTTTGAGTATGTATAAGTTGTTTGTAGTTCTTGTTCCTTTGATGACGATCTTTCCTGTATCAAGCTCATGAAGCACACGTCTGTTTGATCAAAACAAAACTTCATTTCCTTGATCACACATTTGACTGACACTCAACAGGTTATGCTTTAAACCATTTACATACATGACATTTCTAGCTTTAACCTTTTCTTTCAAGAATACATAACCTCTACCTTTAATGACAGCTGGAGTGTCATTTCCAAATGAGACATTCTTTTCTTTTTGTAAAGAATTATATGATTTAAGTTTCTCTTTATCACCCGTCATGTGTTTGGAGCATCCACTGTCGATGTACCACTGATTTTCTTGTCCTTCTGCATACAAAGCTATGCCACATATTTCCAATTGAGAGTCCTTCTTTCTCCATATCTTGGGATTTAATGATGTTTTCTCCTTTTGAAGTGATGGCCGAAATTCGCTCATGCATTCAGATTCTTTATGACCAAAGTTGTTACAAATCGAACATTCTACTTCATTTTCAAGAGGAGAAAAGTTATTATAGGAAATTCTCTTGATTCCTATTACACCCCTTTGATTTCGTGCTTCTCTAGTCATGATGGTTTTGTAAGAATCACATTGGGCAGCCTTATGCCCAAAGTTATGACATGAAAAACATTTCCCATTAAAGAAGTTTCTGCGATCATAGAATCTTTTGGCATTGTTTACCTATTGGTTGAAGCTTCTGCTGATATTCATCCTTGGAGTAAATTGGGTATGATTTACCTGATGAGTAATTTTAGGCCTTTGCTGACGATTGACATACTATTCACTAGTCTTTGCTGCATCAAGATAGCTTTTGGTGGAGGCTGACGACTTCTGTGATTGAGATGATTCTTCAGTATATCCAAGACCTATCTTTATCAGAGGAGAACGCTGAACCTTGATGATTTCATTTAAAGTTTTAGATCCTTTAGCAAATCTAAGATTAAGAGATTTTGTCTTCTCAAGTTCTTTTCTTAGACCCACAATTTCACATTCTAGATTTTCATTGTGTTTTTCTCTTTCAGTGAGTTGGTGTGACAACATATTGATGATCATATTCTTTTCTTCTAAACAGATTTTGAGTTTAGTAATTTCTTCAAGAAAGTCTTCCTCTAATAAGGCATCCAAGAAATCATTATTGTCATAAGCCATGAGTAGTCTATAATCTTGTTTAGTTTCATCTTCATCATTATTGGATAAGCCATCACTATCTTCATGCGTATAGTAACTCCTTCTATTCACAACCTGTTTTCTATTTCCTTTTGCATATTTATCTTTATGAGGAAATTTGGCAGCATAATGGCCAACTCTACCACAAGGAAATCATTTGAAAGATAGCTTACCTCTGAATCTTTCGGAACCCCGTTGAAGCTTCTTGACAAAATTTACCTCATCTTCTTTTTCTAAAATGTGTTCAGATTCATTGTGTTCTTCTTTTTATTTTCCCTTTGCTGACGCTTTAAAAGCGTCTTCTCTCATATCTGATGGACCTCCTTTTCTCATTTCAAAGGCAGTTAGGATTCCATGGAGTTGAGTCAAAGTAAATGTTTGAAGATCTTATTTTTCTTCTATGGCAGACAATTTTGACTCAAATTTGGAAGACAAAGATCTCAAAATTTTCTCAACTAAAGTAGCTTCCTTTATCTCTTCACCCAGATTCTTCATACAATTAACAATCTCATATATACGTAAGAAGTAACTAGAAACACTCTCATCACTATGCATCTTAAGAGTTTCATACTGAATTATGAGAGTTTGAAGCTTAGCATGTTTTACCTGAGAGTCTCCTTCGAAACTACGAATGATTTTGTCCCATATCTCTTTGGCTGTCTTGAGCTGCATGACTTTGACAATTTTTGATTCTGACAGACTTCCCAATAATGTAAAGACAACTTTGCCATTGGTTTTGTATAACTTCTTACCTGCAGAGTCTGTAGGAATTGCTACTAGAAATTGATATCCTCCTTCCACAATTTCCCAAACATCAGCTCCAAGTGATTGTAGATAGGATCTGGTTCTTATTTTCCAATATACTAAGTTTCTCCCATTGAAGATTGGTGGTCTAATGGATCCCATGCTTTCATGATTATTCATCTTGCAAGATCTTCCTTCAAGTGATCAAGCTTCTTCTGAAGGACCTGCTCTGATACCAATTGTTGGAAATAATACTGAGAGGGGGGTGAATCAGTGTTATCAAATCAATGATTTTTCATTTTGCAAACATATTTGTATATGCTATTCCTATGAAGTGAACTAGCGTGTACATGCTACTGTGATTAGTGAAACCAATGTATACATAGAGAACTTGTGATTTAGTTAATTTATCATGTGATGATCTATAACCAGTGCATCAGTAACTTATTAAATAGTGTAGTAAAAATAGAATAAACCATCACACATAAGAAACACACATGAACACCAAGATTTAAGGTGGAAACCCAATGTGGGTGAAATCCACCTACTGCTATCATTTTTGTCTTCTTTTAATAATAAGAAAATATGTTTACAATCTTGTACTGGTGCAGACTCATACCAGTATGCAGGAACCCACTTGTAGAAGGCTACAACCTTGTCTCATTTTCCAGATTCTACTGGAAGGGAGCTACAACCCCCTAGCTCTTGTACTAGCCAATGTGTTTACTAGTATGTAGGTGCTGACCTACAGAAAGCTATGACCTTCTCTCTTCCTCTATGGACCATGTTTCATAAATTTTCAGACTGGACCCATCAGAAACTTTGAAACTCAAACTGCATCAACCAACAATCAGTTAATATGAACAATCAGATTACTGTCACCAGAAAACTGTGCTGAACCTAGAAACTTGCATCATGATTCAGAACTAGCTGCAACCTCAAAAATCATGCATCAGAATGTATACACTACTTTACTGAACCCAACCTGTGTGTATACGCTACTTCCTTTAATCAAACCTGCATATATCTTCAAAACTACTGAAACATAAAACTTCTGAATCAAGTCTGTACCAACTAGCAGTATACTAAACATCTACTTTCAATTTATAGATCCTTACACAAGAAGTAGCAGAGATCAACCTTCTCACTTACACAATCAATCTATCAAACTCCTTATGCATTCAATTTTACATTCAGATCTAAGAAGACTTCACTGACAGACAATAGTAAAATAACAATACTAATCAAATAGAATAGTCATCTCTGAACAACATACTTTTTCTTTTGCATATGCTACTTGGAAGAGTTGAACCAACGTGTATACGCAACTTCACCAAAGCAAACCAGCATTCATATCTGCAAATAGTAACTCATAACTTCGCTTCTATTCCGGACTTCAGACAAACCCATATCATGAAATTCAAAGAATAAAACAGGTGTACAGAATTAGATCTGGCCCAACCAATATCAGATCATTCAATGATAAGTAATTTCAGATCTCATGATCTTGATCCAACATTGAATTCAAGGTGCACAAAATATTTCAGATAAAATCACCACTATAGCCCCTGCAACATAAAATATACTTCAGATAGAAGTATTCCTTAAAAACCCTTTTCACTTGCACACCTTGGCCATCTGATCTTCTCCTCCTTATATGTTTTTAGGCCTTTCTCAATACCTCGGACCAAAACCACTTAGGACCCGTGGTATTCTTGGGTGGGATCAAATAGTCATTACTTCGCTCAATCCTATGGGCTAATACCATGGTATTGACCCCTGGTATTCTGTACTCTTGAAATTACTTGATTTTCCAACCTTTACGTGCTTTTCCTCTTGCGAGAGTGTGTGTATACGTATATGCACTTTTTGTTATGTGGACCTGTGTGTATATGTTGTTTTGACTATGTGGACCTGCGTATACATCTTAAACTACTTTTCACCATCCTTTACCTTCAACTTCTTCATTTTTATTAGTAGACTTTAGTTCCATCTTCCTGTTCTTCTGTACCAATACCCTGTTACATCAGAATGGATCTGTTACACCGTGGGTTGCCTTTCATCAAAATTGAACTGACTTGTGAATGAGTTGCCATCAAGGACAACACTTGTATCATAATGCCAACATGTATAACCTGCCCAACTCCTGCTTCTTACCCAATTCATCCAGAAACCTTTGTAACCAAATCATTTCTTTACTAGCCTTTGTAGCAACAACATACTCTGCTTCCGTCGTTGAGAGTGAAACAATGCTTCGCAATTTTGAAACCCAACTGACAATTGTTCCACCTACAGTAAACACATACCCTGTGGTGCTCCTCTTGTTATCTGTATCACCCACCATATCTGCAAAACATAATCCTATAGAGAAATGTTTGAACCACCAAAACATAATGCTTGATTTATGGTACCTCTCAAATACCTGAGAATCCACTTCACCGCCATCCAATGTTATTTTCATGGATTTTTCATGTACTTGCTTACAACTCCCACTGCATGTGCAATATTAGGCCTTGTGCACACCATTGCATACATTAAGCTTCCAACTACTAATGCATATGGGACTTTAGACATATAAGCCATTTCTTCCTAAGTCTCGGGACACACCTCCTTACTTAGTTTGAAATGGATAGCCAAAGGTATACTAATTGGTTTTGTATTCTGCATATTAAATCTTTTCAACACCTTTTGTATGTACTTAATCTGAGACAATGTTAATTTGTGATTCTTCCTATCTCTTAAGTTATTCTCATACCAAGGATTTGTTTTGCAGCACCCAAATCCTTCATTGCAAATGA
Organism: Pinus tabuliformis; assembly: GCA_031772625.1. NCBI lineage: Eukaryota > Viridiplantae > Streptophyta > Pinopsida > Pinales > Pinaceae > Pinus > Pinus tabuliformis. Next base: position 294,153,169 of record CM062812.1, read on the forward strand.
GTTTGCCAATTTTCTTTTGAGCACATTTATTTCTTGCATGTTAGAACCTACAACAAGCATGTCATCTACATACAATAACAATATAATATATCTTCCATCATTTTTCCTTTTCAGATAAACACAATGATCAGAGAGACATCTAGTATAACCTTGTTTAGACATAAACCTAACAAATTTTAGATACCACTGCCTTCGAGCCTGTTTTAAGCCATACAAGCTCTTCTTCAACCTGCACACTAGTTTCTCCTTCCCTTTTACCTCATATCCTTGTGGTTGCTGCATATATATATCTATTCCTCCAAATCCCCATGGCGAAAGGTTGCCTTTACATCTAACTACTCAAGATGAAAATCTTCAACTCCTACTAGACTTAAAATAGTTCTGATTGAAGTCATTTTAACAACAGGAGAAAATATCTCATGAAAGTCTATACCATTTTTTTGTGCAAACCGCTTCACCATAATTCTAGCTTTATACCTTTTTCTACCTCCATCTTCTTCCTTCAACCTGTAAACCCATTTATTCTGCAATGTTATTTTACCTACAGGCAATCTAAATAAGTCCCAAGTATGGTTATGTTCTAAGGAGTCCATATCTTCTTTCATGGTTTGCTCTCACTTCTTCCTGGTTTCTACCTCCACTACTTCTTCATAACATTTTGGTTCACGAGAATCAATAAAAAATACATAATATGATGAAGGAGAGTATTGTTCAGGGGGTCTACTTATCTTGGTAGATCTTCTAACACCACTTTTAGGTGTTTGAAGTGATTATTTCTATTGTGGTTGTTGTTGTTGTTCTGGCTATTGAGCATCGTCATTTTCAGGCATGTTCACTTTTTTTGTGATCTCATCAAGCACTATGTATTCTTTGTTTTGTTTCCTGCATCTGATCCTTATACAAAACCTTTTCATTGAATATGACATCTCTGCTCCTAATGATTTTGTGTTTTGCATAATCATAAAAGTGATAACCAAAATCATTAACACCATATCCAATAAAGTTACATTTATTTGATTTTGCCTCAAGATTCGTTCTATTTTTTTTAATTAATGTGGACAAAGGCTTCACAACCAAAAGTCTTTAAAAATGAGTAGTTTACCTTTTTACCTGTCCACGCCTCCTTTGTAATATCACCATCCAAGGAAATTGAAGGCCCTCTATTTATTTGATAAACAATAGTATCTACAACATCTACCCAAAATTGTAAAGGCAATCCTGCATGCAATCTCATGAACCTTTCACGCTCCATGATTGTCCTATTCATCCTTTTTAACACACCATTTTCTTGTGGTGTTCCTGGAACTATCTTCCCTCTGCGAATTCCATTCTTTGAACTGTACCTATCAAACTCTTTGCTACAATATGCACCTCCATTGTCTGATCTGAGACACTTCAACCTTTTTCTTGTCTCATTTTCAACCAAAGCTTCCCATTTCTTGAAAGTATCAAATACATCAGATTTATTTCGAATAAAATAAATCCAGGTTTTTTTGGTTGCATCATCAATAAAAGTAACACAATAAAGAGAGCCATTGGAAGATGATACCTTAGTAGGTCCCCATACATCTACATGCACAAGATCTAATTTTTCTCTCTTCTTTTCTTTCTCAACTCTGAGGAATCTGACTCTCTTCTATTTTCCATAAACACAATTCTCACGGAATTCCAAATCAACATGCCTCAAACTTGGCAACAAATTTCTTGAGTGAAGAATCTACATCCCCTTCTCACACATGTGCTTGAGTCTATGATCCCACAATGCTGTATCTTCTCCTGTAGAGGTTAAAGCATTAACAGAATTAGAAATACCATTGCATAAATACAATGTACCAACCTTTTCTCCTTTTGCTATTACCAGGCTCCTTTAGTGACCTTCCAGGTTTTATATGTGAAAGTAGTTACATAACCCTCACCTCCCAACTGCCCTATTGAAATTATATTTTTCTTCATATCTGGAACATGCTTTACCTCCTTCAACAACTATTGATTTCCATTCTGTTGTTTACGAAAACTGTACCCATTCCAACGATTTTACAAGGTTTATCATCACCAAATCGAATTTGTCCAAAATATCCTTGAACATAATCATAAAAATGTTTCCTATCAGGTGTGGCATGGAATGACACCCTTGAATCTACCATCCAAGCATCAATAATATTTTCTAATGAAAGAATCAAAGCATATTGCAACACATCACCTATCACATTCGCTTCATGATTGTTTTCTTGTTACGCATCTCCTTCTTTTCCCTTTTGAGACTTGCAATATTTCTTCAGGTGTCCTTTCTTCCCTCATTTCCAACACAATATCCCCAATCTGGACTTGGATATGCCTTTCCTTGAATTACTGAGATATCTTGGGCTCTTTTCTCTTTCCATTTTTCTTCCCCTAGTCTCTGCAGTCAAAGAATTACCTGATGTCTCACCGGAGCTTTTCCGTCACATTTCTTCGCTATGTATTGCACTGACAACATCATCAAACTTTAAAGTATTAGATCTAGGGATAGAGTTACTAATGGCCATAACTAAACCATTCCATCTTTCTATCAATGAGCACATAAATAACAGATCCCTAACTTCATCAGCAAAAGTTACCCCTACGGAACTTAACTAACTGGTAATTGTATTAAATTCATTTAAATGATCAACAACAAATCCGCCTTCTGACATCTTCATATTAAATAAATGCTTCATAAGAAATACCTTATTTGAGGCTGATGGTTTTTCATATAGTTTGGCTAATGGTGTCATTAAACCCTCTGTTGTCATTTTCTTTGAAATATTAAAGGCTACGGACTCCGCTAGCACAAATGTATTGTTCCAAGTGCCTTTCTGTTGAGAATATCCCATTGTGTCTCTCATACTCATCGACGACTTTGCATTTTTTCTAAATGGTAGTTACAAATCTTTCTGATACAAGTAATCTTCCATCTGCATCTTCCACAATTGGTAATTTTGGCCACTAAATTTTTCGACCCTAAACCTACCAGCTTCTGCCATTGCTCCCACTCCAACTAGGAACCGTTCTCTCCTATGAGTTTATAAGCCAAATAGACCTTCGGCTCTGATACTAGTTAGACAATTATATATTACAGAGAAATGGAACACATAAAATATATTGCAGAAATATAAACACAGAAAACACATAAAACAAGAGAGACACAGATATATGTGGTTCACCCAATTTGGGCTACGTCCACAGGGAAAAATCAAGTCCTTCCTTTTATATTATCTAGCAAAATGAAGAGATACAACCTACAATAGATCCATTATAATTCCATCTTCACACTCACACAATCTCCTCTCTCTTTCTCCCTCAAAATACACATATACATAGACACAATACAATTCCCTCATATGTAGCAAGGGGTTTCCTTCTAGGGAAGAAACCCTAAATTAAACATAACTTTTAATGTTAGATTTCTGCCTAATGAAAGGCTCAGATTGACTACATAATTACAAAATTTTACAAGGAACTTTTACATCTATTTTTATCTTCAGGGACACTGCCCCTATCCCCCACCATGGGGGGCTCCTAAAGAGGATTGTTGCCCCATGAGAAACTGGGTTCCAATGCGGTGATACCTTTGAATAAAGAAGATAATCAAGCTCCACACCCAACAATCTACCACTTGGAGACTGATTATAGCAACTTCATCATTTCTTCATTTACTGGAAAATGATTCCATTTTGGACCTTGTTGTTTCTCATCTTCATCATCATACTTGAAGACTACTTGAAACTGAGCAGAATCTCAGTTTCTCCCTAGTTACAACTTTTGTTAACATATCTCCAGGATTCTGGCTAGTGGGTATCTTTTCCAGCTTTGGGTGTCCATCTTCCAACACTAAGCGTATGAAATGGTACTTGAGCTGTATATGTTAGTCTTGGAATCAAATGCATAGTTCTTTGCAAGATGTACGACACTCTGGCTGTCACTATATAACCTGCCCAACTCCTGCTTATTACCCAATTCATCTAGAAACCTTTGTAACCAAATCGTTTCTTTACTTGCCTCTGTAGCAACAACATACTCTACTTCCGTCATTGAGAGTGAAACAACACTTTGCAGTTTTCAAACCCAATTGACAGTTGTTCCACCTACAAAAACACATACCTTGTGGTGCTCCTCATGTTATCTCTATCATTCGCCATATCTGCAACAACATATCCCTGTAGAGAAATGTTTGAACCACGAAAGCATAATGCTTGATTTGGGGTACCTCTCAAATACCTAAGTATCCACTTCGCCACCATCCAATATCCTCTTTTCCTGGACTATTTATGTACATTCTTACAACTCCCATTGCATGTGCAATATTAAGCCTTGTGCAAACCATTGCATACATTAAGCTTCCAACTGCTAATGCATATGGAAATTTAGACATATAAGCCATTTCTTCCTAAGTCTTGGGACACACCTCCTTACTTAGTTTTAAATGGCTAACCAAAGGTATACTAATTGGTTTTGCATTTTGCATATTAAATCTAATCAACACCTTTTGTATGTACTCACTCCGAGACAATGTTAATTTGCGATTCTTCTTGTCTCTAGTTATTCTCATACCAAGGATTTGTTTTGTAGCACCCAAATCCTTCATTGCAAATGTGTTTGCCAATTTTCTTTTGATCACATTTATTTCTTGCATGTTAGAACCTACAACAAGCATGTAATATACATAAAATAACAATATAATATAGCTTCCATCATTTTTCCTTTTGAGATAAACACAATGATTAGAGTGAATTCTAGTACAACATTGTTCAGACATAAACCTATCAAATTTTAGATACCACTACCTTGGAGCCTATTTTAAGCCATACAAGCTCTTCTTCAACCTGCACACTAGTTTCTCCTTCCCTTTTACCTCATATCCTTGTGTTTGCTGCATATATATCTATTCCTCCAAATCCCCATGGAGAAAGGTTGCCTCTACATCTAACTTCTCAAGATGCAAATATTCAACTAATACTAGAATTAAAATAGTTTTGATTGAAGTCATTTTAACAACAAGAGAAAATATTTCATCAAAGTCTATACCCTTTTTCTGTGCAAATCCCTTCACCAATAGTCTAGCTTTATACCTTTTTCTACCTCCATCTTCTTCCTTCAACTATAAACCCATTTATTCTGCAATTTTGTTTTACCTGCAAGCAACTTGACTAAGTCCCAAGTCTTGTTATGTTCTAAGGAGTCCATCTCTTCTTTCGTGGCTTGCTTCCAATTCTTGCTGGTTTATATTTGCACTGCTTCTTCATAACATTCTGGTTCACGAGAATCAGTCAACATTAAATAATATAATGAAGGAAAATATCGATCAGGGTGTCTAATTATCTTGGTATATATTCTAACACCACTTTTAGGTGTTTGAGCTAATTGTTGTTGTGATTGTTCTAGCTGTTGATCATTATGATTTTTAGGCACGTTCACTTTTTATGTGATCTCATCCAGTAGTGTGTATTCTCTGTTTTCTTTTTCCTATTGCTTTTCCTGCATTTGATCCTTACACAAAACCTTTTTAGTGAATATGACACCTCCGCTCCTAATGATTTTGTGTTTTTCATAATCACAAAAGCGATAACCAAAATCATTAACACCATATCCAATAAAGGTTCATTTCTTTGATTTTTCCTCAAGCTTTGTTCTATTTTCTTTATTAATGTGGACAAAGGATTCACAACCAAAAGTCTTTAAAAATGAGTAGTTTACATTTTTACCTATCCATGCCTCCTCTGGAAAACCACCATCCAAGGAACTTGTAGGCCCTTTGTTTATTAGATAAAAAGCAATATTTACAACATCAACCCAAAATTGTAAAGGAAATCCTACATGCAATCTCATGCACCTTACACAATCCATGATTGTTCGCTTCATCCTTTATGACACACCATTTCGTTATGGTGTTCCTGGAACTATCTTCTCTATGCGAATTCCATTCTCTCAACAATACCTATCAAAATCTTTGCTGCAATATTCACTTCCATTGTTTGATCTGAGACACTTCAATCTTTTTCCTGTCTCATTTTCAACCAAAGGTTTCCATTTCTTGAAAGTATCAAATACATCGGATTTATTGTGAATATAATAATCCAGTTTTTTCTTGTTGCATCATCAATAAAAGTAACATAATAACGAAAACCAAAGAGAGATAATATTTGAGCAGGTCCCCATACATCTGTATGCACAAGCTCTAATTTTTCACTCTTCTTTTCTTTCCCAACTCCGAGGAATCTCACTCTCTATTGTTTTCCACAAACACAATTCTCACAGAATTCCAAATCAACATGCTTCAAACCTGGCAACAAATTTCTTGAGTGAAGAATATGCATCCCCTTCTCACTCATGTGCCCAAGCCTTTGATGCCACAATCTCGTATCTTCTCATGTAGAGGTTAAAGCATTAACAAAATTAGAAATACCATTGCATAAATACAATGTACCAACCTTTTCTCCTTTTGCTATTACCAGGGCTCCTTTAGTGACCTTCCGTGTTTTATCTGTAAAAGTAGTTACAAAAACTTCACCTCCCAACTTCCCTGTTGAAATTAGATTTTTCTTCAGATCTGGAACATGCCTTACATCCTTCAACAACCATTGATTTCTATTCAGTCATTTTATGAAAATTGTACGTATTCCAATGATATTACAGGGTTTTTCATCACCCAATTGAACCTGTTCAAAATCTCATCGAACATAATCATGAAAATGTTTCCTATTTGGTGTGGGTTGGAATGAGGCCCTTGAATCTACCACCAAGACATCAATAATATTTTCTAATGAAAGAATCAAAGCATCTTTCAACACATCACCTGTCACATTCACTTCATGATTGTTTTCTTGTTGCACATCTCCTTCTTTTCCCTTCCAAGACTTGCAATCTTTCTTCAAGTATCCTTTCTTCCCACATTTCCAGCACACTATCCGTGATCCAAAATTGGATTTTCCTTTCCTTGACTTACTGTGATATCCCGGGCTCTTTCCTCTTTCCATTTTTCTTTGCCTAGCCTCTGCAGTCAAAGCATTACGTGATGTCTTATCGAACCTTTTCCATCACATTTCCTTGCTAAGGATTGCACCAACAACATCATCAAACTTAAAAGTACTTGATCCAGAGACAGAGTTACTAATGGCCATAACTAAACCATTCCAACTCTTTGGAAATGAGCACAAAAATAATAGAGCCCTAACATCATCAACAAATGCTACCCCTAAAGAACTTAATTGACTGGTAACCATATTAAATTCATGCAGATGATCAGCAATAGATCCACCTTCTGGCATATTCATATTAAATAAACGCTTCATAAGAAATAACTTATTTGAGGCTGAGGGGTTTCATATAGTTTGGCTAATGCCGTCATTAAACCATTTGTTGTCGTTTCCTTTGAAATATTAAAGGCTACTGACGTTTCTAGGCACAAATGTATTGTTCTAAGTGCCTTTCTGTTAAGAATATCCCATTCTGTGTTTGTCATACTTGACAACTTCTTTGTCTTTCTGTTGAATTGTAGCTAGAGATCTTTCTGATACAGGTAATCTTCCATCTGCATCCTCCACAACTGGTAGTTTTGGAAATTAAAATTTTTAGCCCTAAACCTATTGTCTTCCACCATTGCTCCCACTCAAACTAGGAGCCCTTCTCTCCTATGAGTTTATCAGCCAAATAGACCTTCGGCTCTGATACCATTTGTTAGAAAATTATCTATTACAAAGCAATGGAACACATAAAATATATTGTAGAAATATAAACACAGAAAACACATAAAACACTTAAAACAAGAGAGACACAGATATACGTGGTTCACCCAATTTGGAATATGTCGACGAAGAAATAACCAATTCTTCCTTTTATATTATCGCGCAAAATGAATAGATACAACCTACAACAGATCTGTTGTAACGCCCTCTTCGCTCTCACATAATATCCTCTCTCTTTCCCGCTCAGAATACACATCTACATTCACACATTATAATTCCCTCATATATAGCGAGGGGTTTACTTCGAGGGAGAAAAAAAACTTAAATTTAACATAACTTCTATTGTCATATTTCTGCCTAATGAACGAACCAGATTGACTACAAAATTACAACATTTTATGAGGAAATTTTACTTCTATTTTTAGCTTTGGGGGTGCTACCCCCAATCCCCCTCCAGGGGGGGGCTCCTAAAGAGTGTTCCCTCCCCATTACGAAATGGGGTCCAATGTGGCGATACCTTTGAATAAAGAAGATAATCAGACTCCACACCGAACAATCTCCCACTTGGAGACTGATTATAGCAACTCCATCGCTGCTTCATTTCCTGGAGAATGAATCCATTTTGGACATGGTTGTTTCTCATCTTCATCTTCATACTTGAAGACCAAATGAAACCCAACAAAATCTCAGTTTCTCCCTTGTTAAAACTTTTGTTAACATATCTGCAAGAACCTGGCTAGTGTATATCTTTTCCAGCTTCAACTGTCCATCTTCCACACTGACCGTATGAAATGGTACTTGCACTGTATATGTTTAGTCTTGGAATGAAATGTAAAGTTCTTTGTAAGATGTATGACACTCTGGCTGTCACTGTATAACCTTCCCAACTCCTACTTCTTACCAAATTCATCCAAAAACCTTTGTAACCAAATCATTTCCTTACTATCCTCTGTAGCAGCAACATACTATTCTTTCGTCGTTGAGAGTGCTGTTGGGTTTTGTTATATTCTTTCCACATAGTTAACAGGGGGTTTGAGGGGCACCCGTAACCCCACTTTATGGAGTCTGGGGTAGCGCCACAGAAAATTTTGGTTTTGGACCCTATGTTAGGTTGGGTGGACCCACCTATGGTTTTGTGCATGATTTTCGCACATGTTTTTTGGACACAATGGTTTTCGGACCATGGTATTGGACGCGATGGTTTTTGGTCCATGGTATTGGATGCTTCGACATGTATAAATATGTATTATAACATTGAAGGGAACATAATGAAAAATCAAGCTGGTAGTCCAAGTTTTGGGATCCAGGGGAAAATCTCTGTGCATATGTGTTTTATGTGTTCTACTCTCACATTATTTATTTTCTGTGTTTTAGAATTCATATGCAGGTAATTTTTGTACGGGGTTAAAACCTACATTTGGTATCAGAGCAGATTTGGCTTCAAGGGGACGCCTTTGTTGCTGAGGGGTTTCGCTTGGGCCTGTGGTAGGCCCTGTTCAGTGGGAGATCCGCGAGATCGATTCTGGTGGTGAAAGAAGATGGCAAGAAGTGGAAAGATAGAGATCGAGAAATTTAATGGTCAGAGTTTTGAGTTGTGGAAACTCAAGATGGAGGATTTGTTGGTGGATAAAGATCAGTGGATCGCGGTAGATCTGGGTACTAAACCAACGGGAGTGTCTGATGAAGAATGGAAGAAGTTGGATCGGAAGGCAAAGAGCACAATACGATTATGTGTCTTAGATTCAGTATTGCTGAATGTATCAAGGGAAGCTACGGTGAAGGCTTTGTGGGACAAGTTAGGGACTTTGTACCAATCTAAGTCTCTAGTGAATAAACTATTCTTGCGGAAAAAGCTATATAACCTGAGGATGAAAGATGCAGACTCGGTGACAGAGCATATGAATGCATTTAATACTGTGGTAAGTCAGTTAGCATCTGTTGATATTAAAATTTCAGATGAAGATAAGTGCATCAATTTGTTGTGTTCTCTACCAAATTCATGGTATAGTCTGGTTATTGCAATAGGTAGCAATGCAACTGCCTTGCAGTTAGATGAAATAGTCTCACCCTTGCTGATGGAGGAGATGAGACAGAAAAATATGGAGAGCCAGAATGGTGATGCCTTGTCTGTACAAGGACGGTCCTAGAATACAAGCAAAAATAAGTCATCGAGTGGGAGATCTAAATCTAGAGGGAGATCTAAATCTCCAGGAAAACCTATAAAGGTGGTGTGCTGGAAATGCAGAAAGGAAGGCCACTTTAAAAGGGACTGTAAATCTAAAGCTCCTGACAAAGGAAAGGGATCTGATGAGGCTCCTTCTGCAGAGGTGAAAACCACCTCAAATGAAGGTAGGGATGTGTACTTGGCTTCTTCAAGTACACATGTAGATCATGAGGCATGGTTGATTGACTCAGGTGCATCCTTTCACTTCACTCCCCATAGAGAGTGGTTCTACGAGTATGAGAAATATGATGGTGGTGATGTCTTCTTGGGGGATGACAGGAAGGCTAGAATCATTGGTCGTGGAAAAGTAAAGTTGAAGTTGCAAGGTGGGAGGGTTAGAATGCTTCCAGGTGTTCTACATATTCCCGCATTAGCCAGAAATTTGATTTATGTAAGCAAGCTGGATGATGCAGGTGTAAAAACAGTGTTCAAGAAGGATACCTGCAAAATGGTTCGGGGAGCACTGGTATTGATGCGGGGAGTTCGGATTGGAACTTTGTACAAGATGCAAGGTAGCACTATTATTGATGGGTGCAACAGTTCTATGGTTCCTGAAAGTGGAGTAGAAAATCTAGTTGTCTCTGGAGAAAAGACCATGTTGTGGCATCAACGGTTTGGACATATTGGAGAGAAGGGCCTTCGAGTACTTCATGGTAAAGGTATGGTAGAAGGTATGAGTAAAAGCTCTCTAGATTTTTATTTCTGTGAAAATTGTGTATATGGGAAGCAGAATCGGGGGAGTTTCCCCTCTAGTAGTAAGAGGGTGAAATAGATATTAGAGCTTGTGCACAGTGATTTGTTTGGACCTATGAAGCTTCCATCACTGGGTAAGTCTTTGTACTATGTATCATTTATAGATGGCTTCTCAAGGAATACATGGATATATTTCCTTAAGAATAAATCTGAAGACTTTGACAGGTTTAAAGAATTTAAGGCTCTCGTGGAAAATCAGATAGAGAAGAAGATAAAGGTGCTAAGGACAGATAATGGTGGAGAGTTTTGTAGCAAGGAATTTGAAGAATTTTGTAAGAAGTGTGGTATAGCATGGTAGAAGACTACTCCATATACAGCTCAGCAAAATGGAGTTGCAGAAAAAATGAACAAGACGTTGATGGAAAGGACAAGAAGCATGCTCAGTGGTGCCGGGTTAGGATAGGAATTCTGGACAAAGGTGGTGGATACTGCATGTTACCTGGTCAACAGGTCACCTTCATCATCGTTGGAGGATAAGACTCCACAAGAGGTATGGACTGGTAGGAAACCCTCTCTTTTACATCTAAGGGTATTTGGATTTGATGCATATGTACATGTTCGAAAGGAAAAACGAACGATGTTGGATAGTAAATCTGAAAAGTGCATCTTTATTGGGTATAAGGATGGTTTAAAGGGTTATAAGCTTTGGAACCCAATAATAAGGACGGTTGTGTATAGCTGAGATGTGGTGTTCAGAGAGGTGAAAGATGTTATTAAACATGAAGTCCAACCAAAGGAACCTGAGAAGATAGAGTTTGAGCTAAAGGAGGAAGAATCAGACTCTACCACAGAGGAGGAATCAGAAGATGAAGACCCAGAAACTCCGGCTGTGAGAATATCAGTTCGAGAAAGAAGGAAACTAGAAAGGTATAGTCCATTTGCTTTCTGTTCAAATTTTGTTTTGTCTGTTACTGATGATGATCCCAGAACTGTGAAGGAAGCAGTGGATTCAGAGGATGGAAAACTTTGGAAAGAGGCCATGGTTGATGAAATGGCATCTTTGCATAAAAATGAGGCTTGGGACCTAGTGGAGTTGTCGGCTGGAAGGAAACCCATTGGTAGCAAATAGGTGTTCAAAAAGAAGACAAATGCAGAAGGAAAAGTGGAGAAATACAAAGCTCGGTTGGTAGAAAAAGGTTATTCCCAGGTGCCGGGAATTGATTTTGGTGATATTTTTTCTCCTATTGCCAAGGTAACTTCTATTAGTTTACTTTTATTTGTTGCTTCTGCTTTTGATTTTGAGGTAGAATAGATGGATGTGAAGATAGAATTTCTTCACGGGGATATGGAAGAGGAGATCTACATGAAGAAACCTAAAGGATTTGCGGTGAAGGGTAAGAAAGAACTGGTATGCAAGTTAAAGAAGTCTCTGTATGGGTTAAAACAGTCACCAAGGATGTGGTATCAGAAATTTGATACATTTATACGGGGACTTGGCTTCACCAGAAGCAAAGTAGATCACTGTGTGTATTTTAAATTAATTGGTGACCGTGTTATTTATCTGGTCTTGTATGTGGATGATATGTTGTTGGTTGGAAATGACAAAGAAATTATCCAGGATTTGAAGACCCAATTGTCCTCCAAATTCGACATGAAAGATCTTGGTGTTGCAAACTATATTTTGGGCATGGAAATTAAAAGAGATCAGGAAAAGAGGAAGCTCTAGTTAAACCAGAGGAAGTATGTCAAGACAATACTGCAGAGGTTTAATATGCAATAGAGTAAACCGGTGAAGGTTCCTAGTCCTGTAGGTGTGAGGTTATCTGCTGAACAGTGTCCCAAGACACAAGAAGAGGAAGAGGACATGTCCCGTGTTCCATATGCAAGTGCAGTCGGTAGCCTGATGTATGCAATAATCTGTACTAGACCAAACATTGCACATGTAGTGGAGTATCGAGCAGGTTTATGTCAAAACTAGGAAAGGAGCATTGGACAGCCGTGAAGCAGGTTTTCAAGTATTTTCGTGGCACTAGTGATTATGGTTTGTGCTACCAAGGAAGACCAGTATTGGACAGAGAGTTGGATATTCGTGGCTTTGTTGATGCAGACTGGGCTAGAGATCTAGATCAGAGAAGATCTACAAGTGGTTATGTGCTTAACCTATTTGGAGGTGCAGTCAGTTGGATGAGTAATAAACAATCTGCAGTGGCACTATCAACTACAGAGGCAGAATACATGGCAGCCACTCATGCAAGCAAGGAAGCAGTTTGGTTGCAGAGATTGTGTTCAAGTATGGGGTTAGTATAGGAAGCTATAAGGATACATTGTGACAGCCAAAGTGCAATTTTCTTGGCAAAGAATCCCGCATATCATTCTAAGACAAAGCACATTGATGTTCAGTATCAATTTGTGAGGGATATGATAGAAGACAAAAAGGTGTTGCTGGTAAAGGTGGACACTTTGAAGAATATTGCAGATGCATTGACAAAATTTGTGAGCTTTGAGAAATTCTCTTAATGTAGAGAGACAATGGGCATTTCAGGTCTGGAAAAATGACTAAGCTCTCTTGTGGCCCCCTGTGGAAAGAAAACAACAAGTGGGAGAATGTTGGGTTGTGTTATATCCTTTCCACGTAGTTAACAGAGGGTTTGGGGGGCACCCGTAACCCCACTTTATGGGGTCCGGGGCAGCACCCCAATTTTTTTTTGTTTTGGACCCTATGTTAGGTTGGGTGGACCCACCTATGGTTTTGTGCATGATTTTCGTAGATGTTTTTTGGACGCGATGGTTTTCGGTCCATGCTATTGGATGCAATGATTTTCGTTCCATGGTATTGGATGCTTTGGCATGTATAAATATGTATTATAAAATTGAAAGGAACATAATGAAAAATCAAGTTGGTAGTCCCAGTTTTGGAATCCAGGGGAAAATCTTTGTGTATATGTGTTTTATGTGTTCTACTCTCACATTATTTATTTTCTGTGTTTTAGAATTCGTATGCAGGTAATTTCTGTATGGGGTTAAAACCTACAAGTGCAACAACACTTTGTAGTTTTGAAACCCAACTAACAGTTGTTCCACCTACATTAAACACATACCCTATGGTTCTCCTCCTGTTATCTTTGTCACCCGCCATTTACGCATCAACATATCCCTGTAGAGAAATGTTGGAACCACCAAATGATATTGCTTGATATGTGGTACCTCTCAAATACCCGAGAATCCACTTCAACGCCATCCAATGTTCTTTTCCTGGATTGTTCATGTACCTTCTTACAACTCCCATTGCATGTGCAATATCAGGTCTTGTGCATACCATTTGATGCATTAAACTTTCAACTGCTGATGCATATGGAACTTTAGACATATAAGCCATTTCTTCCTGAGTCTTGGGACACACCTCCTTACTTAGTTTTAAATGGATAGTCAAAGCTATACTAACTGGTTTTACATTCTGCATATTAACTCTTTTCAACATGTTTTGTATGTACTCACTCTGAGACAATGTTGATTTGTGATTCTTCCTGTCTCTAGTTATTCTCATAGCAATGATTTATTTTGTAGCTCCCAAATCCTTCATTGCAAATGAGTTTGCCAATTTTCTTTTGAGAACATTTATTTCCTGCATGTTAGAACCAGCAACAAGCATGTCATCTACATACGATAACAATATAATATAGCTGCCATCATTTTTCCTTTTGGGATAAACACAATGATCAGAGTGAAATCTAGTATAACCTTATTCAGACATCAACCTGTCAAATTTTAGATACCACTGCTTTGGAGCCTGTTTTAAGCCATACGAGATTTTCTTCAACCTACACACTAGTTTCTCCTTCCCTTTTACCTCATATCCTTGTGGTTTTTGCACATATATCTCTCCCTCCAAATCCCCATGGAGAAAGGTTGTCTTAACATCTAATTGCTCAAGATGAAAATCTTCAGCTGCTACTAGACTTAAGATAGTTCTGATTGAATTCATTTTAACAACAGGAGAAAATATCTCATCAACGTCTATACCCTTTTCTGTGAAAACTCCTTCGCCACGAGTCTAGCTTTATACCTTTTTCTACCTCCATCTTCTTCCTTCAACCTGCAAACCCATTTATTTTGCAATGATGTTTTACTTGCAGGCAACCTGACTAAGTCCCAAGTCTAGTTATGTTCTAAGGAGTCCATCTCTTCTTTCATGGCTTGCTACCACTTCTTCTTGGTTTCTACCAGGACTTCTTCTTCATAACATTCTAGTTCACCAGAATCAATCAACAAAACATAATATAATGAAGGAGAGTATCATTGAGGGGGTATACTTACCTTGGAATATCATCTAATACCACTTTCATGTGTTTTAGGTGATTGTACTTGTTGTTCCAGTTGTTTATCATTATGATTTTCAGGCACCGTCACTTTTTCTGTGATCTCATCAAGCACTATGTATTCTCTATTTTCTTTTTCCTATTTCTTTTCCTGCATCTGATCCTTATACAAAACCTTTTCATTGAATATGACATCTATGCTCCTAATGATTTTGTGTTTTTCATAATCATAAAAGTGATAACCAAAATCATTAACACCATATCCAATAAATGTACATTTCTTTGATTTTGCCTCAAGCTTTGTTCTATTTTTTTTATTAATGTGGACAAAGGCTTCACAACCAAAAGTCCTTAAAAATGAGCAGTTTACCTTTTTACCTGTCCACGCCTCCTCTGGAATACCACCATCCAAGGAACTTGAAGGCCCTATTTTTATTAGATAAACAACAGTATTTACAACATCTTCCCAAAATTGTAAAGGCAATCCTGCATGCAATCTCATGCACCTTGCTCGCTCCATGATTGTCTTTTTCACCCTTTCTGACACACCGTTTTCTTATGGTGTTCTTGGAATTGTGTTCTCTTTGCGAATTCCATTCTCTGAACAGTACCTATCAAACTCTTTCATGCAATATTGACCTCCATTTTCTTATCTGAGACATTGTTGTGCTGTACAACAACCCCCCATTTCTTTAAATTCTTTTTTACAAAAACTTTAATTAGAAATAGGTCCCTTTTTAATAAACTTAGAAAATTAGTGATTCAATAAAATCGCTTTCCTGGCATTAATCATATCACACAAAAGGCCCGATGGAATAGAGTTATTACCAAAATCCTTTTGATAAAATGTGAAATATCGTTTTGAAAGTCGCCATAACTCTCTGATGCGATAAAGTTATCGAAGATCACATATCGCAATGATAAATGGATGCATCCAATAAAGGTCCTCATTAAAACCTCTGATCTGATAACGTAATCACAATCGACAATCAGAGGTATCACACAACACATAGTGAGGATGACTCTGAATCCCCCGATTGCGATATTATAAAGAAAGGCACTCATTTCAAGGAAACCTCGTTAAAAGGTATTGTTTGAGAATATAAATTTTAAAAGAAATAAACCAAACTATTCACTGAACATACCCCGCCTTATTATATTTTCCTTTATCGTGATTGGAGCTATTAGTCTGAAACACTAAGCCCGACCCATTGAATCTCCCGACTGCGGTTTGCGATTTATCGCTGATCGCTGATTGGGAAAACCTAAAGACACGCTCGAAAGGATCATTAAGCATATGGATGATGCGATGGGTAATTATGACATTTATTTACTACGATTGGTGGCTATGATGGTTATTAATTTCGCAGTTAAGTGTGAATCCTTCGAGGATTTCACCCGTGGTAATTCTCAATTACATTTAGTTTATCATATGTGAATTACCTTAATTGTTTTCATTTCATATTAAGCTTTCAACACAAATATTTCTCTATTACGTTTTCCATTGTCTGTGTAGAGCTTCTCTAAACTTATGAATTTGGAAAAGATGGGAAAGAAAGTGAACAAAGCGAAGGCCCATGTCATAGTTAAAGAACCAGAGCCGAATAAGAAAGGATTGATATCAGATACGACTTGTCTTGGTTTAGGAAAATCAAGCTGGGAGAGTATCTACAATTTACTAGAAGCGGAGGAGCCTAAAGAAATCAAAGAAGAAGCTACAACAGATTCTACAAGTGAATCAGAGAATACGTTGAAAGAATTGGCCTGCTCATACCTACATAGAATAGCAACACGTCCCAATGTTTTTCCATATAATGACGTGGTCAGATGGATTGTTGCAAGCATTGCAACTACAGACAAGATGTTTAGTATAGCTGAAGGAAAAGTGTTCGGGTAATTTAGAGCAGAGGATCTCAGACAAATGCATCATTTAACCAGGCCAGAGAAGTATTATAATAAAGCATTCTTGGAAGCTTTTGCGAAGAATCAGATCCTATTAGGCAATGGAGACACTTCCCAACAAAACTCAAGCACTAGACATTGGGTATGTACTCTGTAGATTCATTAGCCTCTCCTTATTATTATGTTGGCGCATTCATGTGCAGACTCTTCGGAGTCCATAATTCCACTAAGTTCTCTATAGATATGGTTCCTTTAATGGAAGCTGCAGTTCACTGCTATATTATGGATTAGGAAAATATTCTCTCTAATAAAATGGCCACAGAAATACTTGAATATAGAAGAAAGAGGTCTGTGACTTCCCAGGTGATACCTCCTTTTTATTTCAGTGCCTATATTATGGACACCATCTGTTTTAATTCTTAATACCCCATTCTCGGATGGAGATGGACTCCCCAGGACCCCAATCCCATTCAAATATATCACAAAGAGCTATGGAAGGCCCATTATAAGAACCATTTGTATAGGATTTGTCATAGTTTTATTCTTCCTGTATATTACTCCTTATTAAATAAGCCTGCCCCTAGGATATCCGAGGAAGCAGCAGTTGACCTAACAGCAGTGGGTAGTTGTTTTGGAGAAGATAAATTTACATATATAAGTCCTTTTGACAGTCTTACTGATCCTCATGTTCTTCCTTTGTATATCCCCGATAAACTACTGGCCCGGGAATTAGCATATGAGATAACAGTTGCAGGAATGTTAAAGACCCTTAAGGATTCTAAGAAACACATGTGGCCTACATTCCCCCTTCGGTGTGGTGCCTTTACCCTGCATGGTTTTAAACATGCATAGAAAGAGGCTGAAAAAATCAAGTTGTTAAATCTTGCAACTATTCCAAAAAGGTAGTATGACCCTAGAAAGGTTGCCTATAATGTTACCTCTCAGGATAAAATCGCTAGATTTGATCATGAAGAGGATAGTTTAGATGACTTGTTTTCTCCAGCACAACTATTTTTCTAGGTCAAAGAAATGGCTAAGACTAAATTGGGAATAGAAGGATTAGAGAAATTCCATAGGCTTAGGGCTCAAATATTGGAAACCCTATCTTTAGATATATTAGCTACAACTTCAATGGTTCAACCACAAGGCCACGGTGAACATAAAATCACTAAGAACGCTCCTGAAATGGAGAAGGTTCCTTAAAAGAAGAAGACACCAGAACAGGAGCAGAAGTAGGTAACAGTTAGTGAACCCCTTGATACACATATTAATGTTGACCCTAAGTTAATCAAGGAGTGGGAACAATTTGATTCTATTATCAGTAATCCAGAGAACACCCAAGGGTTCACTACACCATAGGCGTCTACAACACAGAAAACAGTAGTCAACACAGTTCCAATTGTAGGAACAAGCGGCCCACCCAAGTTTCATAAAGACATTGAGATCATCCCTGAAAATCCCACTGATGAAATTGTTTTGCATGTAGAAGAGATACCACCACTAGATGTCTTCTACAGCCCTAAGCATAGGGTTGTAGTCAAAAGACAGAGGAAGAAGAGGAAAATTGATCACTCTCCTCTTTTGACTCCTCAAATGGAAATGATGAATGTGGTATGGAGGGAGGAAATAAATCCCTTTGAAGATTTAACCAAACTTTCACAATATGCCGAAGCATACACAGCAGCAACAATAGATAAGGTTTCAGAGGTTAATCATTTACTGAAGGAAAAAGACTAGGCGATCATTCATCTAGAGGCACAATTGGTAGAACAACAACAAAAAATAGAGTAGCTTGAGCAGCGGTTGGCAGAACAAAGACAGCTTAATGAACAATTGAATGAGCAATTAATTAATGAAAAGCAAAGAATTGATGAATAGGCCATCCATAAGCAGCAAGAGTTATCCCAAGCATTGAGCAAACTACAGCTATTGAACGAGTAGGTGAATAAATCAAAAGAAGAGAAAATCGCTCAAATGAAGGATCAAATAGAGTGATTCAAAGGATATCCCAAGGTAGAAGAATTCATAATTGAAGCCCTGGAGATGACCAAGACTCTATCTCGGCAGTTGGAACTTCTGTGTTATAATATCTCGTTGGCTATTCCTTTATGTGATATCTTAGCAGCTATGATTGATAAGTCAGTAGATGCAAGGCTTGAGTTAGATAAGGCAGATGAAATCTTAACTAAATTTTTATCTTGGCAAGATTCAAATGCAGGAAAAGCTGCCAACGTGCCAAAGATACAGGAGTCACATAAACAAATTCTATTTTCCGAATGGGAATCTCAGTTCATGAAAGCTGAGAGAGCTACATCCAGATGCATATCAATGACAAATAATTTGATTGAATTAATCAACAATAGTCTACATTTATGCAATCTAATAACAGAATGCTCTCCCGGCAAACTCCGACATGTGAAATCATTAGAACAATAGTGGAAACAGGAGTTAATGCATAGAGAAAAACTGGTTGGAGGCATTCATAGCTTAACACGGGAAACATTTTGGTTTTTCCTTGTAAAACCACATAGTCAGCAAATGGCGATGAAATGTCTCATAGATGCGATCAACCACATAATCCCTGAAATTGTTGATGCCACATTTACAGCTGAGTTAAACTCTCGTCTGAGTCAGCCACCAGAGGTCGAGCCAATGCTTGCCATTTGTCAACTGTGATCACAAGAAGATAAGCTGATACAGTGAATCCTTTCAACAGATTGGAGCACTGCTATTTCGAGATAAATTCCATATTTTTATGTTTTGGTTATACCAGTGCATAGCATATTTCTTTCATAATTTTTTATTTTTGTAGTATTTATAGACCCTTTCATGTTTTTTGAAAAGGTCCTCTATTTTGTATTAAGACTTAAGTCAGGAGTTGCACTACTGTGCTTTCGATATATTTATTTTTATAGAAGACTGGACTTTAATTCTGAATTTTGACAAAGAAGGCTTTTATGAGATATGCACTTTTTCTTCCTATGAAAGTATTCTCAAATTAGAAGACAGAATTGGAATGTGATTCACATCGGAGGAGATCCAAACACATACGGTACTACTATCTATGTTTTTGGTTTATGTTTCTATGTGAATTAGCATTTATCAACTTTGCTATTTTATATATATATATATATATATATATATCTGTGTGTGTGCGTGTGTGTCTACAACAATTCTTTAACTAGTCATTTTTGAATGTTCTTGAGTTGTTATCTTTTAAACATATATATGTTAGTGATATATTAAGATCAGTGCGATAACGTTTTAATTATGACTTTGTTCAATTAATTGAACAGAGTAATTACCATATGAACGCATATTTTTATTTATGAATAAGTCATCTTCATGTTTATTTGTCAATAAAAATAATCAAGAATTGTATTGTTGAAGAATTTCCTGGATAGATTAGTTACCCTTGTATATTTTCGTACTTTAGAATAGAGCACTAATCACTCCCATTATCCATTACAAATCAATCATCCATCAATTCATATATCATTGGGAAACTGGTCCCATTACATCCATTCAGAGCCACCACACAAAACAGAAAAGGAGTTGATTTAAGGTCTGGACCGGGTGGTTTTCCCCAATGTTGATGCAGTGATTTTGGAGGCATCAACATTTTTGGCACTAAAAAGAGGGCTTGAACTGTGAATGGTGAGAAAATCCAAATCCATAGTCCATTTGAGAGTAAATCTCCCTCCACATCACCTATTACTTCTTCCTCGCATTCATGATCTCCAATTCCTAAGCAAGAAGTTGAGAAAACAACAACCACTGCTGAACCCCAAAGCATCTCAGATAAATCCACTCTTGAACCTCCTGAAGTTCAGACCCTAATCCATAAACTTCAAGGATTTTCAATATCACCACAGAAATCTGAGTTATCTCAAGGCAGTGTGACTTTGCAATGCATTCCTTCTCATCCTCTTACCAGACTACAGAGTGAAAAGCTTGGTATTGAACCTACAGAATTCCATCTGCCTAAAAGAAAAAGAGCAAGGAAGACACTTAAGAGTCTAATAGTGAGACTCTTTCATCATCATCATCATCCATTGCAAAGTCAGCCATCCACTCCTCCACTCCATATTGTTGTTCAACAAGGTACTAGAACTTCAACATCTTCTTCCCAACCACTAGGAACTTCATCTGCTCTATCCTCTATTAGTAGCTCAATGATGGCTCAAAGACCATGGAATAGTCTAGGGGCAGTCACAATTCCTGCACCCTTGTATCAATTGCTAGCTCATCCCAAAAAATGGCTACCATAGTTTAACCTAGATACGGGCACTCTAGTAGAAGAACACATAAACAACTTTATGTTGTCAGTGAATTTAAAAGGAGTAACTAAAGAAGAAGCGGTTGTTATGATTTTCCCATATACCTTCCAAGGAGCAGCTGGGTCTTGGTATTTCTCATTACTATCAGGATCCATTACTAGTTGGAACATTTTTCAAGAGCAATTCTTGACTAAATTCAGAGATGATAGGTCAACAGCGACATTAATCAATGATCTCTCAAATCTCAAAACTGAACCAAGAGAACTAGTCAAAGATTTCAACTCACGATTTAATAAGATTTTAAATAAGATTCCTACTGCATCTAAACCTAGTGAAGAGGTTCAAAGTGAATGGTACATATCGGCCTTACCTTCAAACATAGCAATCTTTGTTGACAGAGCTGCAAAGCCCACTTTAGCAGAGAATACGAAGGAAGAAATCACTGTCGAAAAACGTATCATTGCCTTAGAAAAGAAAACTGCCCTTGAAGAGCGAAAGTCCAAAAGGATTACTTTTAAAGATGATTCAAAGAAGAAAATGGCTAAAGATCCATATGATATGGAAGGTCTGCAAAAGGTTTTAAAGACTATGTCAAATGAGATGGTAGAAATTAAAAAACAAGTAGCCGATACCTCCACTAAGAAGCCATTTAGAAACTTCAAAAGACCTGAATCAAAACCACTTAATGCCATATCTAATGCAGAATCAGATACGGAGAATGATGAAGAGGAAGATACAATCTTATCATCTGAGGAAACTGAGGAAGAAGAGGTTGTAGAATGTCATGGTATGTGGGACTTCATCTTGCCCAATTTAGATACTGAAAATGAACACGAAGCTTTCCCAGTAAGTACCAGGAGTAAACGAATCGTAGAACCTGTTCAACTAACTCAAAAGAAGAAAAATATGGGTCCTACTACCAAAGATATGTTAGGTGTGGAGCTTGATTATCTTCTGTATTCAAAGGTTTCAGTTGGATGTATACCCAAGAAGACTGTACACCCCTCCACACGAGGGATGCGGGGGGGCTAATCCTCACCGGCTGGGGGGTTCGGGGGCAGCGCCCTCGATGCTATTAAAAATAGATGTAAAATTGCCTTGTAAAAGTCTAGTAATTTTTAGTCAATCTAGGCCATTCATTAGGCGGATGATCTGACGGTAGAAGTTATGTTTAATTTAGGGTTTTTTCACCCTAGAAGGCAACCCCTCACTATATATGAGGGAATTGTATTGCGTCTATGTATATCTATATTCTGAGTGAGGAAGAGAGAGGAGATTGAGAGCAAAGATGGTGTTACAACGAGTCTGCTGTAGGTTGTATCTCTTCAGTTTGCTGGATAATATAAAAGGAAGGACTGGTTGTTTCTTCGTGGTCGTAGCCCAAACTGGGTGAACCACGTATATCTGTGTCTCTCTTGTTTTATGCATTTTCTGTGTTTATATTTCTGCAATATTTTATGTGTTCCATTGCTCCGTAATATATAATTTTCTAACAACTGGTATCAGAGCCGAAGGTCTATTTCGCTGATAAACTCGTAGGAGAGAAGGGTTCCTGGTTCGAGTGGGAGCAATGGCGGAAGATGGTAGGTTTAGGGTCGAAAAATTCAACCGCAAAAACTACCAGCTATGGAAGATGCAGATGGAAGATTATCTGTATCAGAGAGATCTGTACCTACGATTGAGCAGAAAGACAAATAAGCCGATAAGTACGACAGACATAGAATGGGATATTCTGGACAGAAAGGCACTTGGAACAATACAACTGTGCCTAGCGGCATCGGTAGTGTTTAATATTTCAAAGGAAATGACAACACAGGGTTTAATGTCAGCATTGGCCAAATTGTATGAAAAACCCTCAGCCTCAAATAAGGTATTTCTTATGAAGCGTTTATTTAATGTGAAGATGTCAGAAGGTGGATCTGTTGCAGATCATTTAAATGATTTTAATACAGTTACAAGTCAGTTAAGTTCTGTAGGGGTAAATTTTGATGATGAAGATAGGGCTCTGTTATTTCTGTGCTCATTGCCAGAAAGTTGGAATGGTTTAGTTATGGCCATTAGTAACTCTGTCTTTGGATCTAGTACTTTAAAGTTTGATGATGTTGTTGGTGCAATCCTTAGCAAGGAAATGCGATAGAAAAGATTTGATGAGACCTCAGGTAATGCTTTGAATGCAGAGACTAGGGGAAGAAAAATGGAAAGAGGAAAGAGCTCAGGATATCGTAGTAAGTCAAGAAAAGGCAGATCCAAGTCTAGGTCAGGGATAGTGTGTTGGAAATGCGGGAAGAAAGGACACCTGAAGAAAGACTGCAAGTCTCAGAAGGGAAAAGAAGGAGATGCGCAACAAGAAACTAATCATGAAGCGAATGTAATAGGTGATGTGTTGCAAGATGCTTTGATTCTTTCATTAGAAAATATTTTTTATTCCTAGGTGATAGATTCAGGGGCCTCATTCCATGCCAAACCTAATACGAAACATTTTCATGATTATGTTCAAGGAGATTTTTGACAAGTTTGATTGGGTGATGATAAACCCTGTAAAATCATTGGAATGGGTACAGTTTTCATAAAACAACAAATGGAAATCAGTGGCTATTGAAGAAGGTAAGGCATGTTCCAGATCTGAAGAAAAATTTGTTTTCCATAGGGCAGTTGGGAGGTGAAGGTTGCGTAACTACTTTCACAGATAAAACCTGGAAGGGCACTAAAGGATCCCTGGTAATAGCGAAAGGAGAAAAGGTTGGTACATTGCATTTATGCAATGGTATTTCTAATTCTGTTAATGCTTTAACCTCTACAGGAGAAGATATTACATTGTGGCATCATAGGCTCAGGCACATGAGTGAGAAGGGGATGCAGATTCTTCACTCAAGAAATTTGTTACCAGGTTTGAAGCATGTTGATTTAAAATTCTATGGAATTGTGTTTATGGAAAACAGAAGAGAATTAGATTCCTTAGAGTTTGGAAAGAAAAGAAGAGCGAAAAATTAGATCTTGTGCATACAGATGTATGAGGACCTGCTCAGGTATTATCTGTTGGTGGCTCTCGTTATTATGTTACTTTTATTGATGATGCAACCAGAAAAACCTGGATTTATTGTATTCGAAATAAATCTGATGTATTTGATACTTTCAAGAAATGGAAAGCTTTGGTTGAAAATGAGACAGGGAAAAGGTTGAAGTGTCTCAGATCAGATAATGGAAGTGAATATTGCAGCAAAGAGTTTGATAAGTTTTGTTCAGAGAATGGAATTCGTAGAGAGAAGATAGTTCCAGGGACACCACAAGAAAATGGTGTGTCTGAAAGGATGAACAGGACAATCATGGAGCGTGCAAGGTGCATGAGATTGCATGCAGGATTGCCTTTACAATTTTGGGTAGATGCTATAGATACTGTTGTTTATCTAATAAACAGAGGGCCTTCAAGTTCCTTGGATGGTGGTATTCCAGAGGAGGCATGGACAGGTGAAAAGGTAGACTACTCATTTTTAAAGACTTTTGGTTGTGAAGCTTCTGTCCACATTAACAAAGAAAATAGAACAAAGCTTGAGGCAAAATCAAAGAAATGTACCTTTATTGGATATGGTGTTATTGATTTTGGTTATCGTTTATATGATTATGAAAATCACAAAATCATTAGGAGCAGAGATGTAATATTCAATGAAAAGGTCTTGTATAAGAATCAGTTGCAGGAAAAGAAACAAGAAAAAGAAAACAGAGAATACATAGTGCTTAACGATATCACAGGAAAAGTGATGGTGCCTGAAAATCATAATGATCAATAGCCAGAACAACAACCACAACAACAACAAGCACTTCAAACACCTGAAAGTGGTGTTAGAAGATCCACCAGGATAAGTAGACCCCCTAAACAATACTCTCCTTCATTATATTATGTATTTTTGACTGATTTCAGTGAACCAGAATGTTATGAAGAAGTAGTGTAGGTAGAAACTAGGAAGAAGTGGGAGCAAGCCATGAAAGAAGAGATGGACTCCTTAGCACATAACTAGACTTGGGACTTAGTCAAGTTGCCTGCAGGTAAAACAAAATTGCAGAATAAATGGGTTTACAGGCTGAAGGAATAAGATGGAGGAAAACAGAGGTAGAAAGCTAGAATTGTGGTGAAGGGATTTGCACAGAAGAAAGGTATTGATTTTGATGAAATATTTTCTCCTGTTGTTAAAATGACTTCAATTAGAACTATTTTAAGTCTAGTAGTAGCTGAAGATTTGCATCTTGAGTAGTTAGATGTAAAGACAACCTTTCTCCATGGGGATTTGGATGAAGAGATATATATGCAGCAACCACAAGGATATGAGTTAAAAGGGAAGGAGAAACTAGTGTGCAGGTTGAAGAAGAGCTTGTATGGCTTAAAACAGGCTCCAAGGCAGTGGTATATAAAATTTGACAGGTTTATGTTTGAACAAGGTTATACTAGATGTCACTTTGATCATTGTGTTTATCTCAAAAGGCAAAATGATGGCAGCTATATTATATTGTTATTGTATGTAGATGACATGATTGTTGCAGGTTCTAACATGCAGGAAATAAATGTGCTCAAAAGGAAATTGGCAAACTCATTTGCAATGAGGGATTTGGGTGTTGCAAAACAAATCCTTGGTATGAGAATAACTAGAGACAGGAAGAATCGCAAATTAACATTGTCTCAAAGTGAGTACATAGAAAAGGTGTTGAAAAGGTTTAATATGCAGTATGCAAAATCAGTTAGTATACCTTTGGCTAGCCATTTCAAATTAAGTAAGGAGGCGTGTCCCAAGACTCAGGAAGAAATGGTTCATATGTCTAAAGTTCCATATGCATCGGCAGTTGGAAGCTTAATGTATGCAATGGTCTGCACAAGGCCTGATATTGCACATGCAGTGGGAGTTGTAAGTAGGTACATGAACAATCCAGGAAAAGAACATTGGATGGCAGTAAAGTGGATTCTGAGGTATTTGAGAGGTACCACAGATCAAGCATTATGCTTTGGTGGTTCAAACATTGCTCTATAGGGATACGTTGATGCAGATATGGCAGGTGATAGAGATAATAGGAGGAGCAGAGTAGGGTATGTGTTTACTGTAGGTGGAACAACTGTCAATTGGGTTTCAAAAATCCAAACTATTGTTGCACTTTCAACAATAGAAGTAGAGTATGTTGCTGCTACAGAGGCTAGTAAAGAAATGATTTGGTTACAAAGGTTTCTGGATGAATTGGGCAAGAAGCAGGAGTTGGGTAGGTTATACAGTGACAGCCAGAGTGCCATACATCTTGCAAAGAACTCTGCATTTCATTCCCAGAATAAACATATACAACTCAAGTACCATTTCATATGGTCAACATTGGAAGATGGACATTTGAAGCTGGAAAGGATACACAGTAGCCAAAATCCTACAGATATCTTAACAAAAGTTGTAACCAGGGAGACTGAGAAACTGCTCAGTTTCAATTGGTCTTCAAGTATGATGAAGAAGATGAGAAACAGCCAGGTCCAAAGTGGAGTTATTGTCTAGCAAATGAAGCAGCGGCAGAGTTGCTATAATCAGTCTCCAAGTGGGAGATTGTTGGGTGTGGAGCCTGATTATCTTCTGTATTCAAAGGTTTCAGTCGAATGTATACCCTAGGAAGACTGTACACCCCTCCACGCGGGGGGACTTGTCCCCCTCGTGGTGGTCCAAGGGGGCTAATCCCCGCCGGTTGGGGGGTCCGGGGGCCAGCGGTCCCTCGGTGGGGGTTCGGGGGCAGTGCTCCCGAAGCTAAAAATAGATGTAAAATTGCCTTATAAAAGTCTAGTAATTTCTAGTCAATCTGGGTTGTTCTTTAGGCGGATGATCTGACGGTAGAAGTTATGTTTAATTTACGGTTTTTTTGCCCTAGAAGGAAACCCCTCACTATATATGAGGGAATTGTATTGCGTCTATGTATATCTATATTCTGAGTGAGGAAGAAAGAGGAGATTGAGAGCAAAGAGGCTGTTACAGCGGATTTGATGTAAGTTGTATCTCTTCAATTTGTTGGATAATATAAAAGGAAGGACTGGTTGTTTCTCTGCGGACGTAGCCCAAACTGGGTGAACCACGTATATTTGTGTCTCTCTTGATTTATGCATTTTCTGTGTTTATATTTCTGCAATATTTTATGTGCTCCATTGCTCAGTAATATATAATTTTCTAACAAGATAAGGTTCCCACAAAGAAATCTACAGTAGTGCCTACTCAAAATTAGCCATCATCTTCCAATCCACCTTCATCATTCAAGACATTATTAGTTGTTGACTCTATGGATTACAACATAATTGAAGACATGAAGAAGACTAGAGCAAATATCTCTATATTTGAACTTAGCAAGATCAAACAACAACATAAATTGCTACTCAAAGAATTAAATGCAGTGCCTTCTTCTCCTCTTCCAAATGCTATATTGTCTAAGGCAGCGAATGGAACAGGTAAGCCACCATCCGATAGAGTAGAAGCTACTGATGTTGTGTTGATTGGAGACAGATCTAATTCTCATAACCCTCCTTTTCTCTTGACCTATGAAATCTACAATAGAAACTTGCATAATTGCTTGATAGATTTAGGGGCTTCAACGAATATAATGCCAGCTTTAGTCTGTTCAAAATTGAATATTGAGCGTTAAAAATCTGCAGTGCATATTGTTCAGTTGGATAGAACTAAGGTCCAAGTATTGGGTGAAATCAATTCAGTTACCATTAGGTATCAGCTGATCCAAGAGTAGTTTAGAGAATTGATATATTGATTTCTAACATTCCTGAGTTTTATGGCTTAATTCTAAGCAGGGATTGGTCTGAGAAACCCCATGGTTACATTTCTATTGATTGGTCTCATATGTGGCTTCCCTATAAAGGAAAGCCAAATCAGATTAAGATCGATCGAGAGAAGCACATGACTTATACTATAATAGAATTCAAGCAAGAAAACCAGACCATAGCATTCAATAATAACATTCTTGGCAACTACTCATCTAAATCATTCTTTGGTAATTTTAATGCTCAATCATCACCTTTCTCAGTTAATAGTTTCACATCTCAAATAGAAAATTTTTCTCATACAGATACATCAAGGTGTGTTAATATTGCTGAGGAAATTGTAAATAAAACTATAGATAAGCCTGTATTTTGGTCTTTATATTTTGATGGGTCAAAATCCAATGATGGTGCAGGAGCAGGATGTATTTTAGTTAGTCCTGAAGGAGAAAAAACTATGTTATCCTGTAGACTAGAATTTGAGTGTACAAATAATACTGCTGAATATGAGGCATTGATCCAAGGACTTTACAAAGCAATAGGCCTGAAAGTGCAATATTTGAAAGTATTCGGTGACTCTGAAATTGTTATTAAGCAAGTAAGAAATACTATACATTGCCTTTCTGGTCATCTTAAACATTATCAGTCCTTGGTTCAAGACCTTATATCTCATTTTCTAGCGTTTAATATTTCTCCCATTCCTAGATCTCAGAATGCAGCAGCTGATTTACTAGCCAATGTTGCTTCTAAGCTCCTCCATCAGAGGATTACAGCCGTGATAGATTTCAGTTGAATTAATTTTTATACCATTGATTCCAGACAATGTCACTAACTGGCAGGTATTCAATCATGATGACAACATTTTGAATTTCTTAACTTCTGATAAATCCTATGATGACTAGATTATTGATGAGAGTGAGCATGATATTCAAATGAAGCAAAGACTTGAGGAAATTTCTATACCTAAATCAGTAGTCAAGCTTGAGGATCTATACGATATCAAGGATAGGTTTAAATAAGTTACTAATTTAAAACTTCAAAGTTCTACTTTGAGATTTGAATTAGTAAATCTTGGCATTGAGGCCCAACCACAAAATATCAATCTAGGATTAGGACTTACTTTAGAAGAAAGACTTGCTTTTATAAGACATTTGAATAGATATAAAAACGTTTTCACTTGGAATTTTGATGACTTAAAAACATATGATACTTCTATCATACATCATACAATTCCAATGATATCTAAAGAGAAACCAGTACAAAAAAAATTAAGGAAAATACACCTGAACCTAGAAAGTCAGATTAAAGAAGAGTTAAACAAACTCTTGAAGGATAAGATAAGTTTTCATGTTAGACATTCAAAGTGGGTTTCTAACTTAGTGCCTATCAGGAAGAAGAATGGTGACATTAGAATTTGCATTGATTTCAGAAATCTTAATAAAGATAGTCAAAAGGATAACTTCCCACTACCAACAATGGAGAAAAATCTTCATTCAGTAGCTGGTTCTGAATTAATGCCTTTCTTATATGGTTTTTCTGGATATAACCAAATATTGGTGCATTCAGATGATAGACTTAAGACTACGTTCAGAACTAAGTGGGGAACATATGCTTACCAAAAATGCCTTTCAGTTTGACTAATGCTGGGGCTACATTCCAAAGAACAATGGATATAGCATTCAAAGGTTTAATCAATAAGTCAGTTGTTGTCTATTTAGATGACATCACTATTTTCTCCAAGAATAGAGCAAATCATTTACATGATTTGAAACAAATCTTTGAATGCTGTAAAAAGTATGGGATTTCATTGAATCCCAAGAAATCATTTTTCGCTCTTGACCAAGGTAAACTCTTGGGTTTATTGTCTCAAAATATGGTATTTATATCGATCCAGAAAGGATCAAGGAGATTTCTGATATTCCACTTCCATATAATAAAAAATCGATGCAATCATTTTTAGGTCAAATAAATTTTGTAAAAAGGTTTGTTCCAGATTTTTCATAGATTATTTTACCATTACAAACCATGATCAAGAAAAACTCAGTGTTCAAATGGGGGCATAAAGAAAAGGAAGCTTTTGATTCAATCAAACAAGAAATCATAAATGCTCCTGCATTAAACACTCCCAATTTTTCCAATCATTTCATTTTATACACTTTGGCATCTGATACTTCCTATGCAGCTGTGTTAACACAAATCAATGAGCAAAAAATGGAAGCACCCATATCATTTTTCAGTTTAAATCTTCAAGGTGCTGAGCTTAATTACTCCGAAGTAGAAAAACAAGCCTTTGTTGTGTTCAAATCCATTAAACACTTTAGGCCCTTCCTGTTAAAATCTCATATGAATGTAATAGTCCCATTTTTAGTAGTGAGACAATTACTAGTACAAAGGGAGTTAGGAGAAAAAAGGGCAAACTGGGTTATAGCATTACAAGAATATGATTTGGACATTAAACCAGCAAAAATTGTCAAAGGTCAAGGTTTTTGCAGGTTGTTAGTAGGAGCTTCTAACATTCAGGAACATGAAGGTTCAAATAATATTGAGGAAATCAATGAGATAAGTACCATCAATCCATAATCTCAATATGTAGATTTGATATTTTATTTGAAAAATGGATATGCTCCTTATAATCTTTCCTATAAAAATAAACATGCCATAAGACTAAAAGCTAAAAACTTCAAGATTATTGATGATGTGTTGTTCAGAAGGAATTATGATTCGGTTTTATTAAGATGCCTTGAAAAAACTGAGGCACAAAAGGTGTTGCAGGAACTACATGATGGTCTAATAGGAGGACATTTTGGAGGTGATACAATAGCTCACAAAATTATACATGCTGGTTAGTATTGGCCCACATTGTTTAAGGATTCCCATGAATATGTAAGAAAATGCAGAATGTGTCAGACTGCCAGTGGCACACAAAGGAAGCCAGTCTTTCCTTTGCAACCAGTTAACATCGAACAACCTTTTGAACAACGGAGATTGGATATCATCCGAGAAATTATTCCACATTCATCCAAAGAACACAGATATATCCTTACAGCCACGAATTACTTTAGAAAGTGGGTAGAAGCAATTCCTTTGAAGGTAGCCAACTCTGAGGCAATTATCGACTTCATAGATTAGTTCATCATTACTAGGTTTGGAGTACCTAATGTTCTCATTTTCGATATTGCATCTTATTTCTCTGAAAATACCATACTTGAATTTGCTATTAAAAGAGGGTTTAAATTGAAATACTTTGAAAACTACTACCCTTAGGGTAATGGTTTAGCAGAATCGACCAATAAAAATCTCATCAAAATCAATAAGAGAATTGTTGATCAAAATCAAAAGAATTGACACAAGTCTTTAGTATTTGCACTATGGGCAGATCGCATAACGAAGAAGGCCTCAATAGGCACTTGTCCATTCAATTTAGTGTATGTAAAGGAAGCTATCATACCAGCAAACTTAGCACTCCCATCTCTAGCCTTAGTGCAGTTTATTGAAGAAAATCCCTCATCTTCCATTCAATTGAGATATAATCAAATCCTTAAATTAGAAGAAGAAAGGAAAAATGCCAGAATTACACATGCAAAGCATCAACAGGTTATTAAATCCCCTTTTGATACAACTTCCACTGGCCCAAATTTTTTACAGATTGGTGATATTGTTTTGAAATGGGACAAAGCCCATGAAGATAAAGGTAAACACACTAAATTTCAGAAAATGTGGCTAGGACCGTTTCAAATCATCGAGAAGATAGGCCCATCAGCATTGATATTGCAAGATCTATCAGGAAAGAGAGATTCTCTTCTTGTCAATGGGCTATTTTTGAAGAAATTCTTTACTTAAGGAGGTAACCCCTTCTTATTTGTAAATATTCAATTTGTAGTTGTATTTGTGTGAATTTGCAGTTTTGTTTGTTTACTAGAAAATAAGGTTCCAAATATCCTTCTATTGGCCTTTACTGTTTTGAAGGTTGCTTAAAGAAAATAGTGTTAATATTTACTTTTGATAGATGGAATCCTTAAAGGAAAAGAAGGAAGTGCTAGGGAATTAGATAGAATTAAACGCTGAAAACCTCTTTTATTTTTGTAAGATCTTTTCAAATCTTAAAAATACTGTAAATCATTCCAAGTTGTTAAAGCCCGAATGAGGCTATCTATAAAAAGCAAAGGCATATCCAAACTTAGCATCTTCAACTCCTACATTGTCCTCCATATTTTATTAAGGAGTAAATCATTCACCCCATCCACAAATATTATGATTTTTCAAAGCGTAATTCTAAAATATGTTTGATATAAAAGATAAGAGGTCTCTTTACAAGCCTGCTTACCATGATCATAGGGAACTAATTAAACTGACATTACCAATACTGCATATCAAAACAGGGTAATGGATTATAATTATAAGACAAGGGGTCTCGTCACGAGACAGCTTCTTCAGTTCAATTACAACCAGTGAATGGCATTGTCAATAGCTGGCCACCAAACCAGGACAATGGCTTTTTTCTTTTAAAATAAAAATAAAGAAGATGGAAAATGCAATAAAGAAAATATCTAGAAACATATCTTTTTGGATTTACTCTCAGAAATTATACTCTGAAATGGATGGGACAATGAATGATTGAATGGTTAAAAGGTAACCCTGTTGAGACTATAATTTTTTGCTGGCAGCAAAGGCTCTACCTATGACAACGGAGTCATCATGTAAGCTAAGTTGGAGAAATCTTCTTGTTTTATCTTTATCAACCAATCAAAGCTTAATTGAACTTAGAATGTTTTTATTTTTAATATGAGAAAGAGATTGTAGAAACATTTTTCATTATATACAGAGTTCATGATTATCTAGCTGTTCTTAGATTTTCTCTATACTCAAAGGTTTACAAATAAAGAAAGTTAGAATATTGCATTACTTTCTCAGATATAACTGTTTCTTCCAGTGAATCGCCAATTGTTGTGCTGTACAACAACGCCCCATTTCTTTAAATTTTTTTTTACAAAAACTTTAATTAGAAATAGGTCCCTTTTTAATAAACTTAGAAAATTAGTGATTCAATAAAACCGCTTGCTTGACATTAATCATATCACACAAAAGGCCCGATGCAATAAAGTTATTACACAAAACCTTTTGATAAAATGTGAAATATCCTTTTGAAGGTCGCCATAACTCTCTGATGCAATAAAGCGATCGAAGATCGCATATTGCAATGTTAAAAGGATGCACTCAGAAAAGGTCCTCATTAAAACCTCCGATCCGATAACGTAATCGCAATCGGTAGTCGGAGGTATAACACAACACATAGTGAGGATGACTTTGAATCCCCCGATTGTGATATTATAAAGAAAGGCGCTCATTTCAAGGAAACCTCGTTAAAAGGTATTGTTTGCAAATATAAATTTTAAAAGCAATAAACCAAACTATTCGTTGAACATACCACGCCTTATTATATTTTCCTTTATCGCGATTGGAGCTATTAGTTTGAAATGCTAAGCCCGACCCATTGAATCTCCCGATTGCAATTCATGATTTACCATTGATCATTGATCGCGGAAATATAAAGACACACTCGAAAGGATCATTAAGAATATGGCTGATGCGATGGGTAATTATGACATTTATTTACTACGATTGGCGACTATGATGGTTATTAATTTTGCAGTTAAGGGTGAATCCTTCGAGGATTTCACTCATGGTAATTCTTAATTACATTTAGTTTATCATATGTGAATTGCCTTAACTGTTTTCATTCCATATTAAGCTTTCAACACAAATATTTCTCTATTACGTTTTCCATTGTCTGTACAGAGTTTCTCTGAGCTTATGAATCCAGAAAAGATGGGAAAGAAGGTGAAGAAAGCCAAGGCCCTTGTCGTAGTTAAAGAACCAGAGCCAAATAAGAAAGGATTGATATCAGATATGACTTGCCTTGGTTTAGGAAAAGAAAGCTGGGAGAGTATCTATAATTTACTAGAAGCGGAGGAGCCTGAAGAACTCGAAGAAGAAGCTACAACATATTCTACAAGTAAATTAGAGAATACGTTGAAAGAATTGGCCTGCTCATACCTACACAAAATAGCAGCGCGTCCCAAAGTTTTGACATATAATGATGTGGTCAGATGGAATGTTGAAAGCATTGCAACTATAGATAGGACGTTTAGTATAGTCGAAGGAAAAGTGTTCGGGTCATTTAGAGTAGAGGATCTCAGACAAATGTATCATTTACCCAAGCCAGAGAAGTATTATAATAAAGCATTCTTAGAAGCTTTTGCAAAGGAAAACGACATTGAATCAGATCCTATTAGGCAATCGAGACACTTCCTGACCAAACACAAGCACGAGACATCGGGTATGTACTCTGTAGATTCATTAGCCTCTCGTTATTGTTATGCTCGTGCATTGATGTGCAGACTATTCGGAGTCCATAATTCCACTAAGTTCTCTATAGATATGGTTCCTTTAATGGAAGCTTCAGTTCATGACTATATTATGGATTGGGAAAATATTCTCTCTGATAAAATGGCCATTGAAATACTTGAATATAGAAGAAATAGGTCTGTGACTTCCCGGGTGATACCTCCTTTTTACTTCAGTGCCTATATTATGGACACCATCTATTTTAATTCCGAATACCCCATTCTCGGATGGAGATGGACTCCCCAGAATCCTAATCTCATTCACATCTATCACAAAGAGCTATGGAAGGCCCATTATAAGAACCATTTGTATAGGATTTGTCATGGTTTTATTCTTCCTATATATTACTCCTTATTCAATAAGCCTGCCCCTAGGATATCCGAGGAAGCAACAATTAACCTAACAGCAGTGGGTAGTTGGTTTGGAGAAGAGAAATTTAACTATATAAGGCTTTTCGGCAGTCTTACTGATTCTCATGTTCTTCCTCTGTATATCCCCGATAAACTAATGGCTTGGGAATTAGCATATCAGATAACAGTTGCAGGAATGTCAAAGACCCTTAAGGATTTTAAGAAACACATGTGGCCTACATTTCCCCTTCGGTGTGGTGCCTTTACCCTGCATGATTTTAAACATGCAAAGAAAGATGCCAGAAAAATCAAGTTGTTAGATCTTGTAACTATTCCAAAAAGGCAGTATGACTGTAGAAAAGTTGCCTATAATGTTACCTCTCAGGCTAAAATCGCTAGATTTGATCATGAAGAGGATAGCTTTGAAGACTTGTTTTCTTCAGCACAACTATTTTTCCAAGTCAAAGAAATGGCTAAGACTAAATTAGGAATAGAAGGATTAGAGAAATTCCATAGGCTCAGGGCTTAGAGATTGGAAACCCTGCCTTTATATCTATTAGCTACAACTTGAACGGTTCAACCACAAGGCCAAAGTGAACAGAAAATCACTAAGAATGCTCCCGAAATGGAGAAGGTTCCTGAAAAGAAGAAGACACCAGAACAGGAGTAGAAGTAGGTAATAGTTAGTGAACCCCTTGATACACACATTAATGTTGACCCTAAGTTAATCAAGGAGTGGGAACAATTTGATTCTATTATTAGTAATCTAGAGAACACCTAAGGGTTCACTACACCATAAGTGTCTACAGCACAAAAAAACAGTAGTCAACATAGTTCCAATTTCAAGAACAAGCAGCCCACCCAAGTTTCATAAAGACATTGAGATCATCCGTGAAAATCCCACTGATGAAATTGTTTTGCATGTAGAAGAGATACCACCACTAGATGTCTTCTACAACCCTAAGCATAGGGTTGTAGTCAAAAGATAGAGGAAGAAGAGGAAAATTGATCACTCTCCTCTTTTGACTCCTCAGATGGAAATGATGAATGTGGTATGGAGGGAGGAAGTAAATCCCTCTAAAGATTTAACCAAACTTTCTCAATATGCCGGAGCATACACAGCGGAAATAATAGATAAGGTTTCAGAGGTTAATCATTTATTGAAGGAAAAAGACCAGGCGATCATTCAGCTAGAGGCACAATCGGTAGAACGACAACAAAAAATAGAGCAGCTTGAGCAGCAGTTGGTAGAACAAAGACAACTTAATGAACAATTGAATGAGCAATTAATTAATGAAAAGCAGACAATTGATGAACATGCCATCCATACGCAGCAAAAGTCATCCCAAGCATTGAGCAAACTATAGCTATTGAACGAGCAGGTGAATAAATCAAAAGAAGAGCAAATCGCTCAAATGAAGGATCAAATAGAGTGATTCAAAGGATATCCCAAGGTAGAAGAATTCAGAACTGAAGCCCTGGAGATGACCAAGGCGTTATCTTGGCAGTTGGACCTTTTGTGTTAAAATATCTCGTTGGTTGCTCCTTTATGCGATATCTCAGTAGCTATGATCGATAAGTCAATAGATGCAAGGCTTGAGTTAGAGAAGGTAGATGAAAGCTTAACTAAGTTTTTATCTTGGCAAGATTCAAATGAAGGAAGAGTTGCCAACCTACCAAAGATACAGGAGTCACATTAAGAAATTCTATTTTTTGAATGGGAATCTCAGTTAATGAAAGATGAGAGAGCTACATCAAGATGCAGATCATCGACAAATAATTTGATTGAATTAATCAACAATAGTCTGTATTTATGTAATCTAATAACAAAATGCTCTCCAGGCAAACTCCCACAGGTGAAATCATTAGAACAACAGTGGAAACATGAGCTAATGCATAGAGAAAAACTGATCAGAGGCATTCACAGCTTAACATGGAAAATATTTTTGTTTTTTCTTGTAAAACCACGTAGTCAGCAAATGGCGATGAAATGTCTCACAGATGTGATCAACCACATGATCCCTGAAATTGTCGATGCCACATTTACAGCTGAGTTACACTCTCGTATGAGTTAGCCACCAGAGGTTCAGCCAATGCTTGGCATTTGTCATCTGCGATCACAAGAAGATAAACCGTTACAGTGAATCCTTTCAACCGTCTGGAGCATTGCTATTTCGAGATAAATTCCATATTTTTATGTTTTGGTTATACCAACGCATAACATATTTCTTTCATAGTTTGTTATTTTTGTAGTATTTATAGACCCTTTCATGTTATTTGAAAAGGTCCTCAATTTTGTATTAAGACTTAAGTCAGGAGTTGCACTACTGTGCTTCTGATATATTTATTTTTATAGAAGACTGGACCTGAATTCTGAATTTTGACAAAGAAGGCTTTTATGAGATATGCACGTTTGCTTCCTATGAAAGTATTCTCAAATTAGAAGACATAATTTGAATGTGATTCACATCGGAGGAGATCCAAATGCATACGGTACTACTATCTATGTTTTTGCTTTATGTTTCTATGTGAATTAGCATTTATCAGCTTTGCTATTATTGATATATATGTGTGTGTGTGTGTGTGTCTACAACAATTCTTTAACTTGTCACTTTTGAATGTTTCTGAGTTGTTATCTTTTAAACATATATATGTCAGTGATATATTAAGATCAGTGCGATAATGTTTTAATTATTACTTTGTTCAATTAATTGAACAAAGTAATTATCATATGAATGCATATTTTTATTTATGAATAAGTCATCTTCATGTTTATTTGTCAATAAAAACAATCAAGAATCGCATTGTTAGAAGAATTCCCGGGATAGATTAGTTACCCTTGTATATTTTCACACTTTAGAATAGAGCACTTATCACTCCCGTTATCCATTACAAATCAATCATCCATCAATTCATATATCACTCAGAAACTGGTCCCACTACATCTAGTCGAAGCCACCACACCGAATGGAAAAGGAGTTGCTTTAAGGTCCAGAAGAGTGGTCTTCCCCGATGTTGAGGCAGTGATTTTAGAGGCATCAACAGACACTTCTACCTTTTTCCTGTTTCATTTTCAACCAAATATTTCCATTTCTTGAAAGCATCAAATACATCAGATTTATTTCAAATACAATAAATCCAGGTTTTCGTTGGGTGTGGAGCGTGATTATCTTATGTATTCAAAGGTATCATCCCATTGGACCCCAGTTCGTAATGGGACGATAAAGTCGCCTTGTAAAATCTTGTAATTTCGTAGTCAATCTAGGCCATTCATTAGTCGGAGATCTGACAATAGAAGTTATGTTTAATTTAGGGTTTTTTGCCCTAGAAAGCAACCCCTCACTATATATGAGGGAATTATATTACGTCTATGTACATCTGTATTCTGAGTGAGGAAGAGAGAGGAGATTGAGAGTGAAGAGGGAATTACAGTGTATCTATTGTAGGTTGTATCTCTTCAGTTTGCTGGATAATATAAAAGGAAGGATTCGATGTTTCTCTATGGACGTAGCCCAAACTGGGTGAACCATGTATATCTGTGTCTCTCTTGTTTTATGTTTTTTCTGTGTTTATATTTCTGCAATATTTTATGTGTTCCATTGCTGTGTAATATATAATTTTCTAATAGTTTATCTTGTTGCATCATCAGTGAAAATAACATAATAACAAGAGCCAACCAGAGATGATACCTGAGCAGGTCCCTATACATCTATATGCACAAGCTCTAATTTTTGCTCTTCTTTTCTTTCCAAACTCTAAGGAATCTGATTCTTTTCCGTTTTCCATAAAAAAAATTCTCATAGAATTCCAAATCAACATGCTTCAAACCTAGCAAAACATTTCTTGAGTGAAGAATCTGCATCCCCTTCTCATTCAAGTGCCAGAGACTATGATTCCATAATGCCGTATCTGCTCCTGTAGAGGTTAAAGCATTAACATAATTAGAAATACCATTACATAAATACAATGTACCAACCTTTTCTCCTTTTGCTATTACCAGGGCTCCTTTAGTGACCGTCTAGGTTTTATCTGTAAAAGTAGTTACACAGCTTTCACCTCCCAACTTCCCTGGTTCAATTAGATTTTGCTTCAGATCTAGAAAATCCCTTACCTCCTTCAATAAACATTGATTTCCATTCTGCTTTTTCATGAAAACTCTACCCATTCCAATGATTTTACAGGGTTTATCATAACCTGATCGAACTTGTCCAAAATCTCCTTGAACATAATCATGAAAATGTTTCCTATCAGGTGTGGCATGGAATGAGGCCCCTGAATCTACCACCTAGACATCAAAAATATTTTCTAATGAAATAATCAAAGAATCTTGCAACATATAACCTGTCACATTCGGTTCATGATTATTTTCTTGTTGCGCTTCTCCTTCGTTTCCCTTTCGAGACTTGTAATCTTTCTTTAGGTGTCCTATCTTCCTACATTTCCAGCACACTATCCCTGATCTAGACTTGGGTCTGGCTTTCCTTGACTTAATGGGAGATCCTGGGCTCTTTCCTCTTTCCATTTTTCTTCCCCTAGTCTTTATAGTCAAAGCATTACCTGCTGTCTCACCAGAGCTTTTCCGTCACATTTCCTCGCTAAGGATTGCACTGACAACATCATCAAACTTTAAAGTACTAGATTCAATGACAGACTTACTAATGGTCATAACTAAACCATTCCATCTTTCTAGCAATGAGAACATAAATAACATAGCCCTAACTTCATCATCAAAACTTACCCCTACAGAGCATAACTGACTGGTAACTAGATAAAATTCATTTAAATGATCAACAATAGATCCACCTTCTGACATATTCATATTAAATAAATTCTTCATAAGAAATAACTTATTTGAGTCTAAGGGTTTTTCATATAGTTTGGCTAATTCCATCATTAAACCCTATGTTATCGTTTCCTTTGAAATATCAAATGCTATCGATGCTGCTAAGCACAACCGTATTGTTGCAAGAGTCTTTATATCAAGAATATTCCATTTTGTGTCTGTCATACTCGTCGGTTTCTTTGTCTTTCCACTCAATGGTAGGTACAAATATTTCTGATACTGGTAATCTTCCATCTACATCTTCCATAGTTGGTAGTTTTGACTGTTATTTTTTTCGAACCTAAACCTACCATCTTCCACCATTGCTCCCACTCGAACAAGAAACCCTTCTCTCGTGCGACTTTATCAACCAAATAGACTTTCAGCTCTGATACCAGTTGTTAGAAAATTATATATTACAGAGAAATGGAACACATAAAATATATTCCAGAAATATAAACATAGAAAACACATAAAACAAGAGAGACACAGATATACGTGGTTCACCAAATTTGGGATATGTCCACGAAGAAACAACCAGTCCTTCCTTTTATATTATCCAGCAAAATGGAGAGATACAACCTACAACAGATCCGCTCCAATTACCTCTTCGCTCTCACAAAATCTCCTCTCTCTTTCTCACTCAGAATACACATCTACATAGACACAATACAATTCCATCATATATTGCGAGGGGTTGCCTTCTAGGGGAAAAAATAAAAATTAAACGTAACTTCTATCATCAGATTTCCGCCTAATGAATGACCTATATTGACTTCGAAATTACAACATTTTATAGGACAATTTTACATTTATTTTTAGCTTCGGGGGCATTGCCCCCAATCCCCCACCAGGGGGGCTCCTAAAGAGCATTGCCAGCCCATTACAAATTGGGGTCCAATGCAGTGATACCTCTAAATAAAGAAAATAATTAGGCTCCACACCCAACAATCTCCCACTTGGAGACTGATTATAACAACTCCACTGCTACTTCATTTGCTAGACAATGACTCCATTTTTCACTTGGTTGTTTCTCATCTTCACCATACTTCAAGACCAATTGAAACTGAGTAGAATCTTAGTTTCTCCCTACTTATAGCTTTTGTTAACATATATGTAGGATTATGGCTAGTGTGTATCTTTTCTAGCTTCAACTGTCCATCTTCCAAAGCTGACCGTATGAAATGGTACTTGAGCTGTATATGTTTAGTCTTATAATGAAATGTAGTCCTTTACAAGATGTATGTCACTCTGGTTCTCACTGTATAACCTACCCAACTCCTGATTCTTACCCACTTCATCCAGAAACCTTTGTAACCAAATCATTTCTTTACTAGCCTCTGTAGCAGCAACATACTCTGCTTTTGTTGTTGAGAGTGCAACAACACTGTAATTTTGAAACCCAACTGACAACTGTTCCATCTATGGTAAACACATACCTTGTGGTGGTCCTCTTGTTATCTCTATCACCTGCCATATCTGCATCAACATATCCCTGTAGATAATTGATTGAACCATAAAAGCATAATTCTTGATTTGTGGTACCTCTCAAATACATGAGAATCCACTTCACCGCCATCCAATGTTCTTTTCCTAGATTGTTCATGTGCAGACCATTGCATACATTAAGCTTCCAATTGCTGATGCATATGGAACTTTAGACATATAAGCCATTTCTTCCCCAGTCTTCGGACACACCTCCTTACTTAGTTTTAAATGGCTAGCCAAAGGTATACTAACTGGTTTTTCATTCTACATATTAAATCTTTTCAACACCTTTTGTATGTACTCACTCTGAGACAATGTTAATTTGTGCTTCTCAAGTTCTCTAGTTATTCTAATACCAAGGGTTTGTTTTGCATCACCCAAATCCTTCATTGCAAATGAGTTAAGCACATTTATTCCCTTCATGTTATAACCTACAGTAAGCATGTCATCTACATACAATAACAATATAATATAGCTCCCATCATTTTTCCTTCTGAGATAAACATAATGATCAGAGTGACATATAGTATAACCTTGTTTAGACATAAACCTGTCAAATTTTAGATCCACTGCCTTGGAGCTTGTTTTAATCCATACAAGCTCTTATTCAGCATGCCCACTAATTTCTCCTTCCCTTTTACGTCATAACCTTATGGTTGCTGCATATATATCTCTTCCTCCAAATCCCCACGGAGAAAGGTTGTCTTTACATTTAACTTCTCAAGATGAAAATATTCAATGGCTACTAGACTTAAAATAGTTATGATTTAAATCGTATTAACAATAGTAGAAAACATCTCATCAAAGTCTATACCCTTTTTCTGTGTAAACCCATTCACCATAAGTCTAGCTTTATACCATTTTCTACCTCATATTCTTCTTTCAACATGTAAACCCATTTATTCTGCAATGTTGTTTTACCTGTAGGCAACCTAAATAAGTCCCAAGTTTGGTTATGTTCTAAGGAGTCCATCTCTTCTTTCATGGCTTGCTCCCACTCCTTCCTAGTTTCTACATGCATTGATTCTTCATAACATTCTGGTTCACTAGAACTAGTCAACAATACATAATATAATGAAGGAGTGTATCATTTAGGGGGTCTACTTATCTTGGTAGATCTTGCAATACCACTTTCAGGTGTTTGATGTGATTGTTGTTGTTGTTCCAGTTGTTGCTCATTATGATTTTCAGGCACCTTCACTTTTTCTGTGATCTTATCAAGCACTATGTATTCTCTGTTTTCTTTTTCCTATTTCTTTTCCTGCATATGATCCTTGTACAAAACCTTTCTCTGAATATGACATTTC
The DNA here is from genome assembly GCA_031772625.1 of Pinus tabuliformis. NCBI lineage: Eukaryota > Viridiplantae > Streptophyta > Pinopsida > Pinales > Pinaceae > Pinus > Pinus tabuliformis. The sequence continues at coordinate 294,195,425 of CM062812.1, forward strand.
CGCTCCTAATGATTTTGTGTTTTTCATAATCATAATAGCAATAACCAAAATCATTAACACCATATCCAATAAAGGTACATTTATTTTACTTTTCCTCAAGCTTTGTTCTATTCTTTTTATTAATTTGGACAAAGCCTTCACAACGAAAAGTGTTTAAAAATGAGTAGTTTATCCTTTTACTTGTCCATGCCTCCTCTAGAATACCACCATCCAAGGAACTTGAAGGCCCTTTGTTTATTAGATAAACAACAATATCTACAACATCTACCCAAAATTGTAAAGGTAATCATGCATGCAATCTGATGCACCTTGCATGCTCCGTGATTGTCCTGTTCATCCTTTCTGACACACCATTTCCTTGTGGTGTTCATGGAATTGTCTCCTCTCTGCGGATTCCATTCTCTGAACAATACCTATCAAACTCTTTTTCAATATTCACCTCCTATGTCTGATCTGAGACAGTTCAACCTTTTCCCTGTCTCATTTTCAACTAAATCTTTCCATTTCTTGAAAGTATCAAATACATTGTATTTATTTCGAATATAATAAATCTAGATTTTTCTGGTTGCATCATTAAAAAAGTAACATAATAATGAGAGCCACCGAGAGATGATACCTAAGTAGGTCCCATACATCTGTATGCACAAACTCTAATTTTTTGCTCTTCTTTTCTCTCCCAACTCTGAGGAATCTAACTCTGTTATGTTATCCATAGACACAATTCTCACAGAATTCCAAATCAACATGCTTCAAACCTAGCAACAAATTTCTTGAGTGAAGAATCTGCATCCCCTTCTCATTCATGTGCCCGAGCCTATGATGCCACAATGCCGTATCTTCTCCTCCAGAGGTTAAAGCATTAATATAATTAGAAATACCATTGCATAAATACAATATACCAACCTTTTCTCCTTTTTTATATTACCAGGGCTCCTTCAGTGACCTTCCAAGTTTTATCTGTAAAAGTAGTTACACAACCTTCACGTCCCAACTACCCTATTGAAATTAAATTTTTCTTCAGATCTCGAACATGCCTTACCTCCTTCAATGACCATTGATTTCCATTCTGTTGTTTTATGAAAACTGTACCCATTCAAATGATTTTACAAGGTTTATCATCACCCAATCGAACCTGTCCAAACTCTCCTTCAACATAATCATGAAAATGTTTCCTATCAGGTGTGGCATGAAATGAGGCCACTGAATCTACCACCCAGGCATTAATAATATTTTCTAATGAAAGAATCAAAGAATCTTGAAACACATCACCTGTTACATTTGCTTCATGATTGTTTTCTTGTTGTGCGTCTCCTTATTTTCACTTCCGAGACTTGCAATCTTTCTTTAGGTGTCATTTCTTCTCGCATTTCCAGTACAATATCCCCGATTTGGACTTGGATCTACCTTTCCTTGACTTACTGCGATATCCAGGGCTCTTTCCTCTTTCCATTTTCTTCCCCTAGTCTCTGCAGTCAAATCATTACCTGATGTCTCACCAGACCTTTTTCATCGCATTTCCTCACTAAGGATTGCATCGACAACATCATAAAACTTTAAAGTACTATATCCAGAGATAGAGTTACTAATGGCCATAACTAAGCCATTCCAACTTTCTGGAAATGAGCATAGAAGTAATAGAGCCCTAACTTCATTATCAAAATTTACGCATACATAACTTAACTGATTGGTAACTGTATTAAATTCATTTAAAAGATCAACAACAAATCCAACTTCTGACATATTCATATTAAATAAACATTTCATAGGGAATACCTTATTTGAGGCTGAGGGTTTTTCATATAGTTTGGCTAATGGCGTCATCAAACCCTCTGATGTCATTTCATTTGAAATATTAAAGGCTACCTACGCCGCTAGGCATATTCGTATTGTTCCAAGTGCCTTTCATGTTAAGAATATCCCATTTTGTGTATTTCATACTCGTTGGCTTCTTTTTCTTTCTGCTCAATGGTAGGTATAGATATTTCTGATACAGGTAATATTCCATCTGCAACTACCACAGCTGGTAGTTTTGGCAGTTAAATTTTTCGACCCTAAACCTATCATCTTCTGCCATTGCTCCCACTTGAACCAAGAACCCTTCTCTCCTGCGAGTTTATCAGCCAAATAGACCTTTGACTCTGATACCAGTTGTTAGAAAATTATATATTATAGAGAAATGGAACACATAAAGTATATTGTAGAAATATAAACACAGAAAACACATAAAACAAGAGAGACATAGATATATGTGGTTCACCCAATTTGGCTTGCGTCGACAGAGAAACAACCAGTCCTTTATTTTATATTATCCAACAAAATGAAGAGATACAACCTACAACAGGTCTGTTGTAATTCCCTCTTCGCTCTCACATAATCCCCTCTCTCTTTCTCACTCAGAATACACATCTACATAGACACAATACAATTCCTTCATTTATAGTGAGGGGCTTCCTTCTAGGGAAAAAAACCCTAAATTAAACATAACTTCTACCATCAGATTTCCGCCTAATGAACGACCCAGATTGACTACAAAATTACAACATTTTAGAAGGAAATTTTACATCTATTTTTATCTTTGGGGGTGCTGCCCCCGATCCCCCGCCGGGGGGGGGGGGGGGGGGGGGGCTCTTAAAAGGCTTTGTTTCCCATTATGAACTGGGGTCCAATGTGGCGATACCTATGAATAAAGAAGATAGTCAAGCTCCACACCCAATAATCTTCGACTTGGAGACTGATTATAACAACTCCACTTCTCCTTGATTTTCTGGACAATGACTGCATTTTTGACCTGGATGTTTCTCATCTTCATCATCATACTTGAAGACCAATTGAAACCAAGAAAAATCTCACTCTCTCCTTGGTTAAAACTTCTGTTAACATATCTGAAGGATTTTGGCTAGTGTGTACCTTTTCCATCTTCAACTGTCCATCTTCCAACATTGAATGAATGAAATGGTACTTGAGATGTATATGTTTAGTCTTGCAATGAAATGCAGAGTTCTTTGCAACATGTATGGCACTCTCGCTGTCTTTTTATAACCTTCCCAACTCCTTCTTCTTACCCAATCCATCCAGAAACCTGTGTAACCAAATCATTTCTTTACTAGCCTCTCTAGTAGCAACATACTCTGCTTCCGTCATTGAGAGTGCAACAACACTTTGCAGTTTTGAAACCCAACTGACAGTTGTTCCACCTACAGTAAAATATACCCTGTGGTTATTATCCCCATCACCCGCCATATTTGCATGAACATATCCCTGTAGAGAAATATTTGAACCACCATAGCATAATGCTTGATTTGTGGTACCTCTCAAATACCCGAGAATCCACTTCACCACCATCCAATGTTCTTTTCCTAGATTTTTTATGTACCTACTTATAACTCCCACCACATGTGCAATATCAGGCCTTGTGCACACCATTTCATACATTAAGCTTCCAACTATTGATGCATATGGAACTTTATACATATAAGCCATTTCTTTCTGTGTCTTGGTACACAACTCCTTACTTAGTTTGAAATGGCTACCCAAAGGTATACTAACTGGTTTTTCATTCTTCATAATAAATATTTTCAACACGTTTTGTATGTACTCACTCCGAGACAATGTTAATTTGTGATTCTTCCTGTTTCAAGTTATTCTCATACCAAGGATTTTTTTTGCAGCACCAAAATCCTTCATGCAAATGCGTTTTCCAATTTTCTTTTGAGCACATTTATTTCCTGCATGTTAGAACTTGCAACAAGCATGTCATCTACATACAATAACAATATAATATAGCTTCCATCATTTTTCCTTTTGAGATAAACATAATGATTAGAGTGACATCTAGTATAACCTTGTTTAGACATAAACCTGTCAAATTTTAGATACCACTGCCTTGGAGCTTGTTTTAAGCCATACAAGCTCTTCTTCAACCTGCACACTAGTTTCTCCTCCCCTTTTACCTCATATCCTTGTGGTTGTTGCATATATATCTCTTCCTCCAAGTACCCATGGAGAAAGGTTGTCTTTACATCTAACATCTCAAGATGAAAATACTCAGCTGCTACTAGGCTTAAAATAGTTCTGATTGACGTCATTTTAACAATAGGAGAAAATATCTCATCAAAGTCTATACCATTATTCTTTGCAAACCCCTTCACCACAAGTTTAGCTCTATACCTTTTTCTACCTCCATCTTCTTCCTTTAAACTGTAAACCCATTTATTCTGCAATGTTATTTTACCTGCAGGAAACCTGACTAAGTCCCAAGTCTGGTTTTGTTCTAAGGAGTCCATCTCTTCTTTCATGGCTTGCTCCCACTTCTTCTTGGTTTCTACCTGCACTGCTTCTTCATAACATTCTGGTTCACCAGAATCAGTCAGCAATACATAATATAACGAACTCAGGAGAGTATCGTTCAAGGGGTCTACTTATCCTAGTAGATCATATAACACCACTTTTAGGAGTTTGAGGTGATTGTTTCTATTGTTGTTGTGGCTATTAATCATTATGATTTTCATGCACCTTCACTTTTTCTGTGATCTCATCAAGCACTGTGTATTCTCTGTTTCCTTTTTCTTGTTTCTTTTCTTGTATCTGATGCTTATACAAAACCTTTTCATTGAATATGACATCTTTGCTCCTAATGATTTTGTGTTTTTCATAATCATAAAAGCGATAACCAAAATCATTAATACCATATCCAATAAATGTAATTTTCTTTGATTTTGCCTCAAGATTTGTTCTATTTTCTCTATTAATGTGGACAAAGGCTTCACAACCAAAAGTCTTTAAAAATAAGTAGTTTACCTTTTTACCTATCCATGCCTCCTCTGGAATACCACCACCCAAGGATCTTGAAGGCTCTTTGTCTATAAGATAAGCAACAGTATGTAAAACATCTTCCAAAAATTGTAAAGGCAATCTTGCATGCATCTCATGCACCTTACATGGTCCATGATTGTCCTGTTCATCCTTTCTGACACACCATTTTCTTGTGGTGTTCCTAGAACTATCTTCTCTCTACGAATAACATTCTCTGAAAAGTACCTATCAAACTCTTTGCTACAATATTCATCTTTATTATCTGATATGAGACACTTCATCCTTTTTCCTCTCTCATTTTAAACTAAATATTTCCATTTCTTGAAAGTATCAAATACATCAGATTTATTTTGAAGACAATAAATCTAGGTTTTTCTCATTGTGTCATCAATAAAAGTAACATAATAACGAGAGCCACCGAGAGATGATACCTGAGTAGGTCCCCATACATCGTTATGCACAATCTCTAATTTTTCACTCTTCTTTTCTTTCCCAACTCTGAGGAATATGACTCTCTTCTATTTTCCATAAACATAATTCTCACAGAATTCCAAATCAACATGCTTCAAACTTGGCAAAAATTTTCTTGAGTGAAGAATCTGCATCCCCTTCTCACTCATGTGCTCGAGACTATGATGCCACAATGTTGCATATTCTCCTGTAGATGTTAAAGCATTAACAGAATTAGAAATATCATTTCATAAATACAATGTACAAACCTTTTCTCCTTTTTCTATTACCAAGGCTCCTTTAGTGACCTTCCAGGTTTTAACTGTAAAGTAGTTACACAACCTTCACCTCCCAACTGCCTTGTTGAAATTATATTTTTCTTCAAATATGGAACATGCCTTACCTCCTTCAAAAGTCATTGATTTCCATTCTGTTGTTTTATGAAAACTGTACCCTTTCCAATGATTTTACAGGGTTTATCATCGCCCAGTCAAACCTGTCCAAAATCTCCTTGAACACAATCATGAAAATGTTTCCTATTAGGTATGGCATGGAAAGAGGCCCTTGAATCTACCACCCAGGCATCCATAATATTTTCTAATGAAAGAATCAAAGCATCTTGCAACACATCAACTATCACATTCGCTTCATGATTGTTTTCTTGTTGCGCATCTCCTTCTTTTCCCTTCCGAGACTTGTAATATTTCTTTAGGTGTCCTTTCTTTATGCATTTCTAACACACTATCCCTGATCTGAACTTGGATTTTCCTTTCCTTGACTTATTGCAATATCCTAGCATCTTTCCTCTTTCCATTTTTCTTCCCCTAGTCTCTGCAGTCAAAACATTACTTGATGTCTCACTGAAGCTTTTCCACCGCATTTCCTCATCGAGGATTGCACCGATAACATCATCAAACTTTAAAGTACTAGATCCAGAGACCCTCGCCCCCCCTGGACCACCCTTGCAGTGCAAATAATGGGTGTCATTGTCGAGCCATTACAAAATGGGGTCCAATACGACGATACCTATGAATAAAGAAGATAATCAGGCTCTACACCCAACATTAAAATCTAGTATTCCATGACTACTCCAAACATATTGACATCAAGTACCTTTTTCTTCACAACAGATTTCAAAAGAGAGTAGTGGCACTAGAGTATTATCAAACAAGTTAGCAGGTTGCAGATATCTTCACTAAGCCCCTGGAAAAGGGGAAGTTGAATAACATGTTCAAGAACACACTAGGTTTGGTGGAGAAAACTTTCCACACTAAAGGGAGTATTTGACTTTTTACCTCTTTTATTTGTAATGATTTTCTTCGTAGTGCCTAGGCACACTTAATAAGCATGTATAACAACATATTCATACAACAACAATAAGGCCACACCTATTGTAGGTCCATATAACAGAAGTATGTTTTGTTACCCTATGCACAGTAGTGTGGGGAGGCATGATCCATGCACCTATATTAGTATATTTCCAGGTTTCCCACCTTCAGTGAATTATATTTTTCACATTGTTTTAGATTTAGCCATTCTAGTTTTGCTTCAGTTCAATTTTGAATTCAGATTCAGTTCAATTTAGTTCTGTGTGCATGATCTATCATTAGGCAAAAGTAGATCGCTAGTTAATCAAAGGGATTGTACGTAATAAAGTTCAAGATTAGGTAGAGGAAGAAATTCTCATGGAATGGGATGCATTCCTGCATGCTCCAATTCATCTTCTAGTTCAGATGCACTTACCTTGAACACTTATCCATGCAGTTGGAGCACACTGGGTGATTAGACTTGGGTTAGGGCTTTAGTGAAGATTAACAAGATTTTTGTTTTGAGTTATTGCTATGTATTTTTGTCTTTCTGTATTCAATAGAATATAGATGTGATTTAGAGCTCATATCTATACACTCACTATTTTTATTTTTCTGCATTATGTGTCTACATATTTGTGGATTTTGGTATTTGAAGATTGTTGTTTTCATAGGTTTAAAGATTTAAAGTTACCTTTTGAGTGCAAATTCTATTTATGATGGTAAAAAAAGAAATGATATTGGAGGAAGCCATAATTGTGACGTGGAAACATAATGGTTTTTTAGTGTATGGTTAGCAGATTGCAAAAATTAAAACACGGACAATACACCTTAAAATCAAGTGTGTTACATAGCTTAGATCTTGTTTTTCTTCGTCCTTAATCCTTACTGTCTTCTTGATGGTGGAAAAATGGTCATATTGTTTGCAAATTTATCTTAGAGCCACCAAAGGTAGCCTTATTACTGAGATATTTTATTGCAATGAAGAAGAAGCATTGGAAGATGCAACCTAGCCACTGGATGATATTGTTGTGCTATTTGCAAGATCTAGCAATAGCCAGTTTCCCACTCTTTATCTGTGAGATTTATGTTTGGACTACATCAAAAAATGGATGGACCAAATTTACATGGGTACAAATAAGTGATGTTATAATATTGACACTTTCTATGATCATATATTAGCCTTATTTTTGTTAATTTTTTTCCTATGTGTAGTCAGGACTATGTTCCAATGATGAGACCTTTCTCTTCCAGCAGCAGTAGCAAATCTTCCTTTAGTACTTTTGTACAATGATAAATGAGAGAAAATGTCGTTTATGGAGGAGAGAGAAAGGGTGCATACATGGAAAAATCATACATGAAGCATCCTCAATTCATTTCCAGTTTATATGCCTTTCCATGTTTACCAGTCAGTGTTATTTCTTAGTTTTCATTAGTTAGTAGTTTCCATGTAGAGTTAGTTAGAAGGTACAATTCCCTAGCTAAAGTGGTCAGTCATGCATGTGGATTATTAGTGTTAGTTAGGACAAAAGTCTTTAGGAGGATGCAAGTCTCAATCCATCTCCAATAGAGGCAAACTTCACCTGTGTCATCTATCTATGCAACGAAAATTTCTGTGCATTACAACTACAATTTGATATTTTAAAGTGGCACAATATTGTGAATGTGACCATATTCATTATACCTTCTATTTCTCCTTGCCTATAAAAAAGTTGGATGGTGGCCCAATCAATAGTTCAAGAGTACATTAGCTTACTGTTTTCATATTTGATTAGAAACAAAGATGCGAATTTGAGTCTCAGTGCTAAGTGTATTCCTTTTTTGTGTTTGTCATTTGTGTCTTCAATATATTTTCTCTGAAGATTAAAGCATTCATAAGTTGCAATTTTTATTTAAGATTACAGTTTTCAATTAGCTAATTATAGTAGTAATTTTCTGAGTACAGAATATGCTTACCATGCACTGAAAAATAAACATGTGGCACATTAATAAAACCTTCTAGGGCATATTGATGGATGTCAGGAATTCTACGAGGAATAGGGAGTTGTCAGAAGGTTTCTAAAGTGAGATGCCCAAGATCTGTGCTTGATAAAATAATTGTGGAACTATGATAGGTTGATTGTTGTTGCTTTTCTTTTTTCATCAGTGTGTTTTAGAAGCAATAATATGACCAACTTTAATTACATATTAAAAGATATATTTGAAGGAATTATAACATTGCTGGAAGTGGAAGGGTTGGTTGCAAACGCTCACCTGGGGAGAAATCAACATCTTGATGCTACCTCTCCTATCATTAGAGTCTATAAGAAAGAAACTCTCAACAAATCATTGGTGGGAGGATCTAGAAGAGTAGGAAGATATGCTCTAAGATATGTCTTGCTATCAATAAGTTGCAACCCACAACCAAGAGCTGGATGAGGACTTCTAACTATTGGTGTGGTGTGAGTTGTCTTGAGATCTGAGGTGACATGTCCATAAATAACTTGTTGGCCAAGCATGTAAGACCTATTAAGCTCTCAAATATTTGAACATTGATGTAGTTTCTACTAGGAGCACAGGAAATAAATTTCTAATCAACTAAACAAATATTAAACTAGGTCGGAGTGGAAAAAGTGAGTGAGACTAAGTCCAAGGACCCCTACCATGTATAGGACCAGGAATATCTCATCCAAGACGCTAATAACCATTCATACTCAGCATCAGGCTAGTTATGGTTAGAGAGGTAAGTATCGAGGTCAGTACGCTGGACAAAGAGTCTGATTGTGGGTTTACATAACAATTTTCTCATTGTAAAAATAGTAACTATTACACCGAGCCCATTTTAACTTTAAATTGTAATTAGTTGGAAATCACAATCGATCCATCCACGATGGGGTTCATGTTTATAGAATAGATATTGGATTGGAACACTAGAATTCACACCCTCTCATGCAATAAAAAAACAAACAAACGATAATGAGATTAGAGCATGGAATCACAACAAAATTTAGAACTCCACTCATAACGAGGGATTAGAGCAAGGAATCATAGAAGAAATCAGAACATCACTTGTAACGGGAGATTAGAGCATGGAATCGTAGCAGAACCCATAACTCCACTTGTAACGAGAGAATAAAGCATGGAATCGCAATAGAACTCCACTTGTAATGAGAGGTTAAAGCATGGAATCGTAGCAAGACACATAACTCCACTCGTAACGAGAGAATAGATCATGGAATCGCAGCAGAACTCCACTCCTATCATCTCTCAATATCCAATAATGTTGTAGTTGGTCTCTCAACCGTCGAAAGAAGCCTTCGATATCAACATTGTTTCCTCAGGTGCCTCATCACATAGCTAGTGGCTGAAAACAATAACAATTACACTGGGCCCCTTTCAAAAACCCAACAATCACCTGACCACTGAGCTACTTTAGCATGCTTCCTGTGCTAGATGTTTCTTATATATCTATCTATCTATCTGTCTATCTATCTATCTATCTATCTATCTATCTATATATATATATATATATATATATATATATATATATATATATATATATATATATATATATATATATATATAAACTACAAAGACAAGTTATTTCAGTAAAATATATTGCATAAATTCCAATGGAATTTTAAAATAAAAAACACTGTTGATAATTCAATTCAATACTACCCAAGTACAGAGTAAAACCATAAATCCTAGGAAGAAATTTACAGATCAAACTGATGCTAATGTGAGTTGTAACTCTTCCAAAGCTTCAGCAAGCACATCCAAGCACAAAGCAACTAATCTCGTCAGTTCCACCATCAATCCCCAGTTAGCCATGAATTTAGAAAGTATCGCAGAGTCTAGAAGGGTAAATTTATACAACTTGTATCAAAAATTTATATTTTTAGCTATCTCCAGACTGCTAAACTGAACAACGAATGTGTAGCCATCTCCAAACCTCTAAGCCGAACAATGAAGAGGGGTTAGATTTAGAGTGTCTAAACCAAACAACGAAGAGGGGTTCAGATTTACACTGCAAACCCATGAAAATAACGAACACGTAAATAGGGAGTGTTGATCAATAAAGGGTCTAGGGAATACAAGAACGCCATAAAGAAAAAATCAATCGAGAAGAGCACAAACAAAACAATTTAGGAGATGGAGCAGTAACTAAGCTCATACACTCATTTATAAGCATCTAACACCAATAAATCACACCCCATCTATCATGGAGAAAGGCAGGTCATTGGAAAAATGAGAATACAGAGGCAGAGGCTATAAGAGACCTGGATGTTGGAGTGCAAATTCAACCAGGAACCTAGTGAATCAAATTGCCAACCCTTGGGCCCAAAAAAAATCTAGGGCGAATTCATCCTAGTCTTGATTTTCCAGGAATGGAGAGGATGGAATAGCCCTAACTAGTCCCATTCCTGGAAATCAGGGCGATGCCAAGAAAATTCTACTGCAAAACTAGGCGAATCAGGCTTGGAAGGTTTATCCGCCCTATTTTTAATTGGCTAAAACATAATAATTATTTATTTTTTAAATATATTTTGGGCTAACTATGGAAAAGTGGTATAATTTAAAAAATTCGCCCCTCCAAAATATGAAACCCCTTAAATTTCACCCATGGGCTAAGATTCGACCCTAAAATTTTCTATGCTCTGCAATCCATGGATCACATCTCATTAATGGGCCAAAATTCTCTAACACTTCAAGATCAGTTTCCCATTTTTGAGCTTCTCAAGCCTTAACCGAGAAATAACATGTCTACTACCAATCTCACATTTCATTAATAATGCAAGGAGGAGTCATGAGATGACTTTTAATCTATAACTATAAGTAGAATGAAATAAAAAAACAATAAGTGACAACAAAGTTATGCTGCCAAAAATTGCTTGAACAATTAGCATCACCTTGCTAGGGAAATTCATCAATTGAGAGTTTTCTATAGCTTCTTTGAGAGAGGGGTACTTTTCAAATATGATGAGAGAAAGGAAACTCCTTGCTAAGAGTTAGAGAGCATCATTGTTCACCATATCTCT